>CM057459.1:1442167500-1443367500 GCA_016271365.2 Neoceratodus forsteri
AAAGGCCTTTTCGAAATCCAGAAAAATGACATCACCTGGTAGGCCAGCATCCAGAGCTTCACTAATAGGTTCGAAAAAATTTCAGGTTGTTATGACATGATCTACCTGGGGGAAAGGCTTAGTGTGTTATATCACCTAGTTCATTCCTAGAAATATGACTATTAATTCTTTGTATTAGTTTCTCCATTACCTTCCCAATGCAGGATGTCAGACTGATTGGTCTATAACGTCTCACATCTTGTCTGAAACCTCCCTTATGAACTGGAATAACTATAGCCTCTTTCCATTCCTGTATAGCCACTCTTTCCAGAATGGATTTGTTGTGAAGCAGAGTAAGAACACCTGCTAATCCGTAAGAAATTTCATTTAAGAAAACAAAAGGGATGTCTGGTCCTACTGATGAGATTTTGAAAGAATTGATAGCAGCATAGATTTCAGCAACCTCAAAAGGTACAATTGGGTCCTTGATACTACATTACATACAGTTTGATTATTTTTAAATATGCTTGTAAAATACTGGTTAAATTCTTGAGCTAAAGTTTGTTCATCATTCACTAACTTATCTAATATGGGGCCAACTTTGGTACATTTTTTTTATAGATCCTACATAATTAAAGAATTGTTTATTATCTTTTCTAACTGCTGCTAGTTTATACTCTAAATCCCTCTTTGCTTTTCTAATTTAAAACTTGGTTTTACTAGCTTTACATTTAAACATATTCCAATTAGCCTCAGTTCTTTGCTTTCTATATTTATTAATTATAAGCCCTTTTTAATTTCTAATCATTCTTCCTATTTTTGTTGAATACCGGGGGGGAAGCCGCTTATGAGTTTTATATTTAGTTCGCACAGGGACCCAATTATGTATACATTCCTCTAGTTTATTTTTTTATACTAGACCACATCTCACTAACTGTAAGATTAGTCAAATCTTGTTCCCAGCTCCAGTTATTTAAGTATGCTTTTATTTTCTCATAGTTTGCCTTAGGAAGGTTCCACATTATAGTCTTACCATTAGTAGAAGATTTAAAATAATTAATGGTCCACGAAACCATGCAGTGACCATTGTCTCCTAGTGGTTCAAGGATTTTAGGGGACTCCCCCTGTTCTGCTATATTTCACTTGATGAAAATAAAATGATAAACAACCATGCATTTTTTTATGCACCTGACTTGTGGTCTGCCTGAAATTGTGTTATCCTAAACCCACACCCAGCGATAAGGGGAAGGGGAGAGAGAAAAAGGTTAACTACTGCAAGAGCCTGTCTCGAAGATCTACCGTTATGGCAAGTGCTTGTGTAACTGTACGATCTTACTTCCAGAGGGTTCTTGCAATAGGTATTCACCTTGAGGACAGAGTCTCAAGCAGTGTGAATCAGAAGGAACTGAAACAAGGGAGGCAGGAAAAGTCTGCAGAAAGGCAGAGAGCTTAGGACAGAAGGCCTTGGAGGACAGCTAGGCCAAAGCCAGCCCTGTACCTAGAGGCAATGTCCAGACTGTAGTGCTTGGTGACAGTGTGGATGGAGCCCCAAGTGGCAGCTGCACAAATGTCAGCAGCTGATATTCCTGAAGCAAGCAGTAGAAGCAGCCATGCTTCTTATAGAATGCCCCTTAACCTCCCAAGGGAGGGTTTTACCATACTTCTGGTAACAGAAAACAATACAGTTTGCCATCCATTTGGATAGACACTGTTTGGAAACTGTGGCACCCCCTTTTTTGGGTGCACAACAAAAAGTTGGTCTGTTTTCTGGACAGACTTGGTTCTGCTAATGTAATAACACAAGATTGTATGAACATCCAAGGTATGTAGAATTGCCTCCCCCTGATTTGAATGCTCAGGGTAATACACTGGCAGCTGAATAGACTAGTTTAATGTAAATTCTGAAACCACCTTCAGTAAGAATTGAGGATTAGTACACAGAGCCACCTGGTCTCTGTGAAAAATTAAATAAGGCTTACACATCAGGGCCTGAAGCTCAGAAATCCTTGGAGCAGAAGTGACTGCAACAAAAAAAAAAAGCTTTCCACAACAAATCGCACATATCACAACTACCAGCCGGATTCAAAAGGAGGCAAGGTCAGTTTCTCCAAAATAAAATTGAGATCCCAAAGTGGAGCCGGACTGCATACTGGGGGTTTCAAGTGGAGGATCCCTTTCAGGGAGGTTTTGGAAACCTCCAGCTGAGCCACATCTTTGCCCTCCACTAAAGTGTGGTAGGCAGAAATAGCCAATGAGTGAACCTTCAGCAAAGAGTGCAACGAACCCTGGTTATAGAGGTGCAACATATACTGCATGACCTGTGGAACGGGACACAAAAAGGGGTTCCCAACCCTTGGAAGTGGCCCAAATGGAGAAATGCGTTCACTTCATAGCATATGTCATCCTCGTAGAAGGCTTTCTGGCCTCTACCAGGACCTGCGTCACCCTGTAGAAAACTCCATAACATGAAGCTGTTATGTCATGAGGTGCCACGCATGAAGGTGAAGGGACTTCAGCCCTGGATGGACCAGAGAGTCCCACTCCAGAGTCAGATCATAGCAGATAGACAGGGGGACCAAAGGCTACACTACAAGCTGCTGAAGAAGTGGAAATGAAACTTGCCAGGGCCAGTACGGGGCGATCAGAACCATGTGAGCCCTTCTCCACTTGAAGCCTTAGCAGCACCTTATGCAGAACTGGAAAAGGCATACAAAAACCTTCCTGTCTCACAGAGAGCGTGTCTTGACAAAAAAAAAAAACACCATGCCAGGGAGCAAGCAAGCAAAACCTGGGTAGTTTTATGTTGTATGGGGAGGTGAACAGATCAAAGTCTGGATGCATAGGTCGAAGATTTGCTCAACCACCTCTTGCTTGAGCTTCCATTCATGGGCTCTTATTCCGGTACAGTTGAGACTGTCCACTAGGACGATTTGCATGCTCAGAACGTGAACAGCTGTGAGGTGAATTTGATGCAGAACTGCCCAATTCCACTCCAACATTGCCTCCCTGCAGACTAAATATGAGCAAGTGGCCCCTTTGCTTGTCGAGATACCAGACCACACACATTGTCCAACTGGACTAATAGTGTGCCCTGGCAAAGTAGATGCTTGAAGAGCATACAGCACTGCCCTTATCTCCAGCACATTTATGTGCAGGGAAATTTCTGACTGGGACCACAGCCCTAGAGTCCTGTGGTTCTTCAAGTGAACCCCCAACCAACCCAGACATGTCTGTAGTTAGGGTCTGGGTGGGAGGAAGGGACTGGAAGGGTACTTCCTTGGTGAGGTTGCGGAGATCCTGCCACCAGCAGAGATCTCTGCACTGAACTGGAGACAAGGACCATGTGGTCCAAGTCATCCGCCCTCCGATCCCACAGCATTCTGAGCATCCGCTGCGATATTCACATATGAAGCCTGGCCAGAGGAACAGTGGGGATAGCTGCTTCCATAAGGCCAAGGAGTCTGAGAATTGACCTAACCATGACCTGCCTGCTGGAGGCTACTAAGCGAGCCTGATTCACCAAAGTTTCCGCCCTGTCCAAAGGGAGGAAAGCCATACCCTGGGCCATATCCAGCACTGCACCAATAAACTGGAGGTGCTGGGATGGGAAAGCAGACAGTGATCTCCATGTGCACAAAAAAGTCCAGGGTAGCCGAGAGGGGCAGTTCCAACTCCTCCCTCGGCGGGGCTGACAGAAGCCAGCCGTTGAGTTAGGGGAACACATAATGGCTCTGGCACCCCAGGGCCGCTGCCACTACCACACGGCACTTGGTAAAAACCAGAGGTGCTGAGGACAGACCAAAAGGAAAGGCCTTGAACTGGTAAGCAGGCGTTGAAGTCGTATTTGTGGAGTAAGGCCTACTGTGATTAACTGTGTAACTTTATGGTTTTTAAGTATTTATTGAAGTTTAATGATTTACATTTTGTAATGCGCCTTGACATTTGAAACGCACAAAATAAATAAAGATTATTATTGATGTTCCCCCAAAAAGGCAAACCTGAGATAGTGGCAATGAGCCTGAAAAAAATGGGATATGCAGGTAGGCACCCTACATATCCAGGGCACAGAGCCACTGTCCCTAGTGCAGGAGGGGCAGCAGACCTAGGAGGATCAGCATTCGAAACAGTTTGTAATTGACGTACAGGTTTAAAGCACTGAGGTCCAAGATAGGAAGCAAATCTCAGTCTTTTGGGAGCAGGAAGAAGTGGGAGTAATACCTCTTTCCAACCTTGTTGGACAGAATGGGCTCTATTGCCTCCTTTTGTAACAGAGCCTAGATTTCTTCCCTTAAGAGGGAAATGTGCACCTTTGGATAATGGGATACCCTTGTGGGGCCTGTCTGGGGGTTTCTTGAGAAATTCCAGAGTATGGTCCTGTCTGACCAGCTGAAGGACCCACAAATTGGCAGTGATTGCCTCCCACCCTGGCAGGTGACTGGTGAACCTTCTGCCCACTGGCTCCTCCAGAGGGGGAGGAGGGAGATGGACCGTGAGTCGAGAGTTGGGGAAGAGTTCTACCCGAAGCACTTTGAGCTTTGGCTGGAGGGGCAGCTGTGGCCCAACATTTTGGCTGACATCTGGCCATCTGCTGCTGTTTCATCTGCCATTTGGCCTGGCAACAAAAAGGTTTCTTGACCTGAAATCTAGGGAGGTACATGATTTGAACAGACCTAAGGGCCTTACCCTTGTTCTGGAGGCTGGTAATGATATCCTGGGTGTCTCCTCCGAAGAGGATGGAGCCCCTAAAAGGAGCATTCTGAACATCTGGTGCCAGGCCAGACACCCTCATCCAGGAATACCTCCTAAGACTAGCCACTGTGGCTGTGCCCATGGCTGAGGAATTCATGGAGTTGTACACGGTCCTCAGCTAGTGCCAACAGGTAACCGTGGTGGATTGGATAGTGTTGGCCAGAATGGTTATGGACTAAAGAGTCTGTCATAGCCTCAATGGCAGGTTCCAGCTGACTATGGAGAGACTTTTGGTAAACTAGCATGTGAGCCACGTAGTTTAAGGCACGTGTGGCCAAAGTGGAAGAAGAATAAAACTTCCTTCCAGACTGATCCAGCTGTCTTGACACCTTGTCAGGAGGTAAGGTGCTCATATGTCTGGGCTTGGTGGACCAGTCATGAGCAGCCGCAGTGACTACAGAGTTTGCGCCTTAGGGTGAACACTGATCTTTCTCTTCTGGTGTTCTGAAAGTCCAGTCCACCTTCTTGGCTAGCACCGCGGGATTGAAGAGGGCATCATCCAGATGGTGGATGCCAGGTCTTCATGCTGTCCTAACCAAGGAGGGACGAGGATAGGAGCTGCCTCCTGGATGTCCAAATGCTCTGCCAGACATTGGCATTTTGGATCCTGAGCGTCTGACTTCCCTTCGTCGACCTCCGCCATCTTCTTGAGGCGGTCTGCAAAAAAAGGGTCCTCAGGTGGGGATTTTGGAGATTCCTTAGGCCTGGGCTCCTCTGTGTCCTAACCCAGATCTGAGAACTCCCAAGACTGGATGTCAGGGCGGGAAGCTTCCTGAGACCCAGGAGGGGCTTTGTCTGATGACCACCCTACAACACGCTCCTTTGACAGGCCCGGTGGCTGACTTAAGTCTGGCACAGGGGTAGACCTGGACGTCTGGTTCACCAGGGCCGGGGGGCATCTCTTGGGGGTGGAGGCTATCCAGTTCCGACACCAGCTAGCCCTTGGTCTCAGACCACCAGGACTGAAGGATAGCCCAAAAGTCTGGCTGAAATGGAGGTGGGAGCTGGTAGGCTGTAGGGTACCCCCAAGAGAAAAACCAGTGGTGGGTAACCAGACATATGGTGGTGTGCATCAGATCAGGTAACCAAGTAGGGGGTAGGTGGGCGAATACCCTGGCATTTGACTGCCTGACAGCAGGTAGCCCAGGAATACAAGCTGGTGTATAGTGTGGCATCGGGTGACCAAAATGGTAATCTGTCAGGGGACCTGATGGCAGTGTCAGTATGCCCAAAGCAGGACCCTGAGGCCCAAAATCTGGTCCTGAAGGACCTGCGAGAATCCGGTTGAACGCTGGACTGATGGGAGGCAAGCCCAGCATCGGAGCTGGTGTCCTCAGCAGAGGATCTGGCTGCAGAAGGCCCAAAGGGTTCTCAGGGAGACCCAATGTCAAGCCCCAAAGTGACCCAAGACAGGTGTCACCTGATGGCTGAACCCCATCCTCCACTCCCTGAAGATCTGAGGAGGGTGGTAGAAGCTCCTCTGGAGGAGGAGAGGGGCTGGCCCAGTGGGAGGACCCAACCAGTGAAAGCTGTAGCAACTCCAGCTGTTGAGCGTTATTGGGGCTGTCGCCAGACCATGACATTAGCTGGTCAGTCGGGCAGACGTCAGATGAACAGACTGCTGACTTATCAACTTGAGTGGTTGAGCAGATGGATGAGCAGACATCCAGCTCATCAACCATGGCCGGGCAGGCACTGGAGACCCCGGAGCCCAACTTCACAGCCTTGGTCGGGCATTCAGATCAGACATGTGGCTTACCGGCCCCGCCAGACAACTTAGGCCCTCCAGCTGAAAGGGGTCTAAGAGTGGCAGAAGCCTGGGATGAAGCAGAAATGCCCGTGGCCACCATAACCAGTGGTGGCGGACTGTCCAAGGATTGCTCCTGGGTAGGTGGGAGGCAGCAGCCAACTTCCCAGAAGACTAGGGCCACTGCTCACCCAAGGGGCCCGAAGGTGGCCGTGGGTGAGAGGGGGACTGGTCCTGGTCCCTGTACTTCTCTTTGTCCCTCTTTCTGCTTGTGCTTGTGGGAGTCAGTAGGAGAGGAAGAAGCGCTACAGAGTTTCTGGAGCTCCTTTTTCATCGTGACCATTTTAAGTTTTAACAGATAAGCCTCAAGGACCTGCTGGCAGGGCTTCCATGTGGCCTGGTTGAAACTTTTTTTTTTATTTTATTGATTTTCTCAATTACAAACTTGAATGACATGACACTGTTACAGGAGTAGTAATAAACTACATTTACATACATAAAAACAGAAACAGACAGAACAGTTACATGTCCCCACTCCTTATCCCACCATGTCCCAGATTCTGCCCTTCTACTCCCCCCACTTCAGCTTAGATGTACCCACTTACCCCCAAACTCTTTAAGGGTAATATACCATTCTTGGAAAGGCACTGGATTGAGGCGAAGGAAGGGAAATGTATATTTCTCGCACAAAAGAAGAGAGGGTGTTCTGAGTGGCTTTTAACCCTCCCGAACTCCTACCTGAAGCATATAAATAGCATGCATCCCGACCCAGATCTTCCTATATCTAGATGAGGGATGTCCCCTGCGTACCTTATATCGTTCTACATGCAAGTTACTCAAACGTTCCTGAAGCCATTCAATGTAAGGAATCTTCTGAGCATCAATCCAGTGCCTTAATATCAGTTTCTTCTGTATCAATGCTATCATTGCCATGTGGTATCTACGTACTCTGACCTTTACCTTGGAATAATCCCCAATGAGGTACATCTCCGGAGTGAAAAACTCATCAAGTCCTAGCAATGGGTCAGCCTTATCCCGGATTTCCATCCAGAGATCTTGGATAGAGGGACAGTCTCAGAAAATATGTTTGAGGGAACCCTCTTCCAGCTTGCATCTATTACAAATTGGGGAAGGGACCTTGCCAATTTTAAAAAGTTTTAGAGTTGTCTAATACGTATCTTGTAAAATTTGAAATTGTGCGAGTCTCAGCCTATCTAGAGACATATAAATGTGGGTTCCTTCCCACATTTTATTCCAGTTAATATTAGGATCTGGGAACTGCCTAGCCCAATATTTGGGCCTTCCATCCTGATTAGTGGATGTCAAATCCAAAAAAGAGCTTTATACCTGGGATAGTGCATGAGGAAGGTGAACAGTTTTCACCATTGGGGAGAAAAAAAAAAATTAATCAGAAAACTTACCCTCTTTAACCATTTGTCTTTTAAATCAGCTTAGAAGAGGAGTTACCTGGTAGAGCTTGAATATCTGCCCTTGATTGAGGGCATATTTGTTACTAAGAGCGGACATTGATAGACACTCCCCCTCACCATCCAAAAAGTCTCTTATTCTTGCAACTTGAAACTGGGGAATTCAAAGTTTGGGAATCTTTTTGCCACCTATCCTAAAGTTCTAATTTTCTACCAATTGTTGATTCCAGTCTTGTGTGTCGTCATATTTTAAAAAGGAACACAGCTGAGCATGGCATCTTACAAAAACCCCTATGGGAGAGTGAGAGACTAGCCGGGAGATTTTTCAGTTTACAATATAGTATCATAGATATGGGCATCTTTGCTGCCTCCATCATCTTTCTAGAATTAACCACAGTGGATCATACGGCATTACGGATACTGGCCCAGTGATGACCACCAATATGTGGTAGTCTCAAGCCACCTCTGTTCTTGGGAGCTGTTAATTTCTGGTAGGCTCTCCTAGGCGGCTTACCCGCCCATATGAAGGAGGAAATTATAGAATGGACTTTCTTGAACCATCTGATAGGTAACCATATGTTAAGTATGTGCAAATGATAGAAAATCCTGGGTAGAATGTTCATTTTAACAATATTAATGTATTCCCAAAGGGAGATAAGGAGATATGTCCATGTGGTTAAGTCTTGTATCATTTGGAGACTATCCTCAAGGTTTAACTTCTGCATTATGGAGTCTGATTTGGCAAGAAAAATGCCCAGGTACTTCTAATATTTAGGAGACCATTGAAGCCCCAAGTAGATCATATCAGTCTAACAATCTATAATTAAGGGGAAAGACCATGCTCTTTTCCGGATTAATTTTGTAATTTGAATAGGTACCAAATTCTGAGATAACTTGCAAGGCCGCTCCAAATGCCTCGGCAGGGTTAATAGAATGAAGCAGATCATCATCTGTATATGCCGAGAGTTTAAAATCTACACCCTGGAGGGATATGCCAGTTAACAAGGGGGTGTCTCTGAGCTTAGAGAGAAGAGGTTCCAAATTAATGTTAAAAAGAAGTGGGGATAATGGACATCCTTGACGAGTCCCCGAGTGAAGAGAGAACCTTTCCGAGAAGACCCCATTACAATAAATGCGGGCCTTTGGATTTTTATAGAGGTAAGGGACCTATCCAATAAATTTGTTTGGGAACCCAAATTTTTGCATTGTGCTAAACAAAATCCCAGTCCACTCTGTCAAAGGCTTTCTCCACATCCAGAGACAGCAGACCAGCTAGTGCGTCAGAGTCCCCTGCATGCGGAGAAAATGTGACAGTTTTTCTAAGTGATCTGAAGAGTTTCTCCCCCTCATAAAACCCACTTGATCTGGGTGAATTATGGAGGGCAGGACCCCAGCCATTCTATTTGTTAAGCCTGGTTGAAACTTGAGCAGGCCTCACAGTTCTCAGCCTTCTGCTCCGGGCCTAGGCAGAAGAGGCAATGGGAGTGAGTCTTCATTTGGTAATTGCATGCCGCACGAACTGCACTTATTTTTATGCAGCTCAACGGAAGACAGCGAAGACATGCACAAAATGTAATAAATCGCTGAAAAAACAGAAAAAAATGGATAGAAAACAGTTGAGCTGCAGCGACAATCTCCATGAGGTCCGATGTGCTTAGGTCAATGGTGGAAAAGAACTGGAAGTTGGGCGTGGGGACCGCCCACTATATAGTGTCACACTGATGTCAGTGACATGACGTTGGGTGGGTGGACCCCATCAGACACTTAGTAAAAGTTTCCATGTGGTCCCAATGCCAGGAGGTGCAGTCCTCAAGGTGATTACCTACTGCAAGAGCCCTTTCAAAGTAAGATCTCTGGTTCAGCGGCTACCTGATGGCTCATGCCAGTGACCCTGTTCTGGGAGTGGACTCAGGGAACTGGAATCATGATGGATACATGACAGGAGGTCACAGTACAGTGCAAAATACTCTGCTTCAAAGGCCTCCCGGAGTGGACTCAGACCTGGAATCTAGGCAGCCATGGCTCAGTAGTACTGCCGCTGTCGTTGTGAGCCAGATCCTGGTGGGAGCAATGGGCACCCCAGAGTGTAGCAGTCCCTTGGGGTGGGCCACAAAGCCTGCTCCCACTCACAGGGATGTGGTACATACACCTGGAGCAAACTCCGGTCATCTGAGGCTCTGTCTGATGACCCACGTCACAGGGTGAAGGAGGGAGGCACAGGATTGAAAGGGGAGGGAAAATCCAGGAAGCTAACAAGATTACTGCCCTACTGCAAGCCCAATACCACTGACCAGGCACCGATCTCAGACTGAATCCTTACTCTGTCAGAGAAGTTGCACCCTCCATGCAGCCTACGATGGGGGAATAAGGAGGCAGGGCTCAGTACTTGGAGAAGGTGGGTGACTGAGCTGCCCAGAAGCAGGAGGATAAACAAAGGGTTGAAATAAAAGGAAAAAACTGGTTTTAGGAGCAAACTTGGCTCTCAAAGCACCAGGCTAGTAGGCAGCAGCATACTAGGGAAATAAAGCATTTGTTCTACAGGAGATCCTTCTGGGAAACTCATCCCCCACCCCATCCCCGGGTTGTTAAGCTGTGTTCAGTACCATATTTCCAGCTGACAGAATAGGCAAGAAGCTGCATTGGTCTGCAGTACTCATGCTGCTCCTTTGGTTAGCCAGTGTAGGGCACTACAGCAAGGAGCCAACAACTCCTCATTGCTACCACCTCCCTCCACAGAAGCGCCTGCTCACAAGTAGGTGAATATTCAAGAAACATACCTGAGTGGCCTTGACGAACTTCTCACAGAATGTTTTGAATACAGAGCAGCACTCCTCCAATTTAAACACCTCCTCGTCCTCACAGAGGTACTCTATCAGGGAACGGACCGAGCGGGCCAACTTCTCCAGGGAGATGTGCACCTCCTGCAGTTGTACCTCAGCATCCTGTGGAAACCAAGGGAGGACAGTCATAGCTCAGTTAGTTCGGTTATGGGGGGCGGTGGGTAAAACACTAGACTTACACTCACGGAGATTGAAGCATCAAGCAGAATGAGCCTGTGTTGGGTCTTGGCTCAGTTCCTAGTCATCAAATCTGGGCTGCATATCAGACTGTAGTACTGTACTGTGCAACTGTCCATCTCAGTCACCCCCCACTCCCTTTTGTTGTATGTAGTGTTCTGTACAGGGGCCAGCACCCTTCTGCATTGGTGCATCAGTCTGTCATCCTTCAGAATGGATGGGGAGGGTTGTCCAGATGACTCACTTTCTGCATGGGGGGGGTAGGGGTTGGCTGGCCATCTCACACATCTCTATGGGGACTGACAAGACATTTTCACCCTTCTGTGGGATGAAGGGCATCAGAGGCTGCTGTCTCACCCTTCTGCCTCTAAGGGCCAGGTGGCTGTCCGTATCACCCTTCAGCATTAGGGAGTTACACAGCTTGCCGTCTCGTGCTTCAGCACAGGGAAGTGGTGTGCACAAGACAGCCATCCATCTCCCCTTTCTGCCTGTAGGGGCCAGATGTCTCACTTTTCTGCAAGGAGTTGGACTGCTGGCTGCCTCATCCTTCTGTACAGATGGGCGAGATGGCTGCCATCTCACCCTTCTGTGCAAGGAGTCCGACTGCTGGCTGCCACATCTCTCTGTATGGGGGTCCCTGATGGCTGGCCGTCTCACCCTTCTGCAAGGAGGAGTCCAACTGCTGGCTGACTCATCTCTCTGTATGGGGGTCCCTGATGGCTGGCTGCCTCATCCTTCTGCATGAAGGGCTAAGATGGCTGGTTGTCTCACCCTTCTGCCTTGGAGGGTCAGATGGCTAGTTGTCTCACCTTTCTACAAGGAAGGGTCAGACTGCTGGTGGCCTCATCCGGAGAGCCAGCTGTCTCACCTTTCTGCCTGTGAAGGCCAGATGGCTATGCTAGCCTTCTACATGGGGACCACTGGAACTGGACAAGTGGAAAACTCATCCTTCTGTAGTTGGTGGGGTTGGGGGGTGCAAAGACGTCTGGCATCTCATCCATCTGCACAGGGAGTCTGACAGAGAACTGGTTGTCTTACTCTTCTGCAGGGTGAAGCCAGAAGTCTGGCTGCCTCAGTCTTTTGTATGGGGTGGGGTAGGGTGCCCAGATGGCTGGCAGTCTTCAGCCTTCTGTATGAGTGAGCCAGACAGCTGGCTACCTCACCCCTCGGGTTGGGGGGGGAGAGAAAGCCAGAGAGCCACCTATCTCACCCTTCTACTTGGGAGTGCCAGAAGGCTCACTCGCTCTTCTGCAAGGAGGAACTGGACAGTTGTCCATCTCCCCTTCTGCACCTGGGGAGGGTTATGCCCAACTGTCGCCCCTCTGCTTCAGAGGTACAGAAAGGACAACTGTCACCCTTCTGCATGACAGGGTTGGGGATGATCATCTCGTTGCATGGTGAAGAGGTTGAATGACTGCCACCCTTCAACATGGGGGGGGGGAGGGGGATGACCACTAATTCGGGTAAGAGGATGGGAATGGCTGTTACCCTTTTGCATGGGGGCATGCCGCCAGATGTCTTACCCTTTTGCACTGAAGGGCAAACTGCTGATTCTCAACCCTGTTCAAGTGTCATCCTTCTGCTGGGGAGGTCTAGATAGCCATCTGTCTCTCCCTTCTGCACAGTGGGTTTGATGGGGGGCACCAACCAGACAGCGTCACCTTCTGCATGGCAGAGCACTAGACAGCCAGCTGTCACACCTGTAACAACCTCTTCCCTATGGCAGGGGGGCAGGGTTTTTATGAGCAGTGCCCAGAGAACTGGGTGCCTTGGTATCATCACTGTGCCCACAGTGAAGTTAAGAATCCAGCTATAGTAGGGGCCTCTTTGACCCATACTGGGGAGCAAGACAGAAGAGAAATCTGGCTGTGAGAGATCTGTGAAGTGTGGCATTATGGTTAGCATGGTACCCTTGTTAATAAGGGGGTCAGGGGGTACACACCAGTGACCGTGGATCCTGTTCCAAGGCATGGGAGATCAGCTCAGTGCCCCATGATGAAGTGCACCGGAGGGATGGGCATACAAGGTATTCCATCATAATTACAGTGTACTGACTTTTCTGGGTGATGTATATAACAGGGTGTGTATAACTGTAAATGTACCTTATTTACATGTGCCTTGCTACCAGGACTGCCGTCTCGACAAAGCTCAAGTGTGGTTGAGCAAAACCTTGAGGCATCTAGTTACCACTCTGGTGTCCCAAAACCAAAGCCTTTAGCAGCTGCTGTGTTATGTCTGCATGACTGAGTAACAAAACAGCATTTGGTTAAACATAGCCTGAGACTAGTGTGCTTCATGTGCAGGTGAGTAGTGCCAGCTTTTTGCTTTGGTTGGTTATTCCATCAAGTTGCTGGCTACAAGATGCAGGCCAGGGTAGCACAGTTCCCCATTGCAGGAATCTCAGTGAGGGTTGGAAGCATGTCTTTGACCATGGTGGGTGACATGAGGTCACAGGTGTTGGGCCCCAGGTAACAGGGATGTTTCAGTTTCTCACCGGGGGTGCACCAGGGTTATGTGTGTTCATGGTATGGGCCCTTAGGGGACAGTTATAGGGATGCCTGGAAGGGTGAAGAAATACTGGCTAGGGACCCCCCTCAATCCCTCATCAATGGCTCTCAGGCCTGAGGGACTCCACGATGAATGTGCTGTAGTGGGCAATTTTGAGTATGAGCATAGTCTTGGTTTGTGACAATGAAGGAATAGAGGCGAAGCATCCAAGGAGGTCTGAGATGCAGGTAAACAGTGAGATTCCAGAAAAAGTGTTAGTTCTCAGTATATAGGGCCAGGACGGTTGTGCTGCATAGAGATGGGTGGTGGGACATCAGGATTCCTAAGATGCCAGGACATAGCAAGGGTGCCAGTCTAGTGGTTCAAATAGGAAACAACTGGACAAGTGTGCCTTGCCAGTGTTTTCAGCTCCATGAATGAAAAAAGTGTTTCCAGGCTCATGCCAAAGTCAGATGACTTCAAAGTGATTCTAGTAGGGCCAGGAACACCCTTCACTTGGCTAGTAGGAGCCATGTTTGAACCAGGGATGGGGGAGTTCACAGTTACTGTGCCTGGGCCAGGACCGCTATGCGGAAGGGAACCCGAGGCAGATGCTGAGCGTAGCTTTGTGAATTACAGTGGAGCCAAATGTGTAAGAGGATGAACTGTAGAGCCTGTGAGATCCATTTGTGATATTAGAAAAATGTTTACTCGTAAATCAACTTGACCAGAAACATCCCCTGTGTAGGTCGCAGATGAATTGCAGCTTTTAGCATTGTGTGATCATTTTGGCTGGTACTATCCAGAGTTCTGACTCAGTGATATGAAATGTGCAACTGGACAGCCAGTATTGAAATTGTTAGCAAGGAGGCTACAAGTGAGCTTTACACTCCTGATACCACCCCCCACCCTTCCCATCCCCATCAGGGTATAACATGAAGTCAGTTGGCAGTGCTAAGTGGTGTTTGTATCACCTTCTGCCTAGTGGGGGTGCCAGATGGCTATCTTGCCCTTCTGTACCGGGGGGGGGTAGAGAATGGGACAACTGCCCCCCCACTGCATGTTGGGACAGGGAAGATGACCATCACCATTTTGCAGGGGGGGGCCCAGATGACTGTCACCCTTCCACATGAGGGTGGGGGGATGATGGCCACTCTTCTGTACTGCGTGGAGATAATGGGGATGACTGTCATCTCACCCTTCTAAAGTTAATCTTTCTAGCTGGCCTGGTGGTGCAGAGGGAGAGGCGCTGGATGCCTTACCTCACACTACACCGGCAACCCATGTTCGGGAATGAGCAAGAGCTGCTGGGGGTCAGCAAGGGAGGAGAAGGATCGAGCATCCAAGGGACCTCTCCTTCTCTCTGGGGTGCCAGTGGTCAGCGCACAACTGGGCCCTAGGAGGCGGCTGGGGGGGGCAGCATGCCGACACTGCAGATGGGGGCAGTGATGGGGCAGATACCTGGAGGACCGTGTGTGGGGGCGTGTGTGTGTTCCCTCCACCAGCATCACTGCATGCATTATCTCCAGAGGAAGAAAAATGGAGTAGGAAAACAGCTACTGCGGTGCATGACAGAGGGCGCCTCTCAGGTCCCGCTCCCGGCTAGCCACATCGCTGGCCACACTGGATCCGGTCTCCGGCGGGGATTGGGGGGCCTCAGTGGGGGGGTAAAGCCCTGGGGATAAGGGTCAGTGCCAGCTGCTGGACACCAAGGAACAGCGCTGGGGGCTTCCTCCACAGGTCGGGGCTGCAGCAACATGGACCAGAAAACAGTAACATAAAACAAATAAAGTTCATCTTTCTAAAGTTCTGCAGTGGGGGATGGGGACGGCTGACCACTACCCTTCTGCAAAGCCAAGGGGAAGACTACACTGGACAGCTGGTCAAGAGGAACCTGCAGGTTATGGGCTCAAGTGCAAGGTCTACAAATCCTGGATTTGCAGAGAAAAAGGTCAGATGCATGTCCATATACATATGGGCAGGCGCAAGAGTGTGCCCCCCCCCACATGGGCAGGCGCAGAATGTGCCCCCCACATGGGCAGGCGCAGAGTGTGCCCCCACATGGGCAGGCGCAAGAGTGTGCCCCCCACATGGGCAGGCGCAAGAGTGTGCCCCCCCCCACATGGGCAGGCGCAAGTGTGTGCCCCCACATGGGCAGGCGCAAGTGTGTGCCCCCACGTGTGGTTATACGGAAGTGTCCCCCCTCATGTATGGGTAGGCACATGTGGTTTATTGCCTTTACCAGCTCAGTCGCTGCTAATTGAATAATGCTTTGTCAGTTAAGCCCCCATATATTGTCCTCTACTGAGGATGCTTGACTCACCTGCAGAAAAGGCTCCATCTGCTGCCTCAGATCTGCTTCCTCATTCAAAGTTATCTTCATAGTCGCTACCTTCTGGGTCAACTTCTGGAATTCAGCCTCCACTTCCTGTTTGAAGATTCTGGGCAGAACAAGGAACAAAAGTATCATATTAGAATCAAATCCAGAGGATACTGAATCAGAAAGAAACGAAAAAAAGGTTGTCAATGTTCTAATAAGCACAATTTGCAAACATTTGCATACTAATTGTGTATCAATTACATGCGTTATTTTGGTTGTAAACATTAGACCAAGCAAGGTTTCAGATGGACCTCAAAACCACTGCTGGCAATTTCTGGTTTTCAAGCAACAGGCAGGGCACCAACTGGCTGAGACATCAGTAATGCTTAGGGTTCCAGGCTTGCAAAATGGTGTGCTTCGTTTTGTGGTACACAGTTTACCCAGGACAGCCCAGGTGAGATGTAACATCTCATTTCCAGTGGGGTCCTTCCACAAATTTTTGCAGCAGGGTGGACTAGAGCACTTTGACCTTTAAGTGTTCACCCAAGGTCCCACAGCAAGTATTTGGCTCTACTGAGGTTTGAGCCTGCAATTTCCCCAGTTACTAAACCCATCCCCTAACCACTATCACACTGCCTCATTTTAAGACTTCCTACATCATTTATTTTTAATACAATGTCCAAGGCTTTTTGTTACAATTTATTCATCCTGGCCAGCCCAACTGAAATGCAAACTTTTTTCCATCAGGGACCTGCTTTTATACATTTTCATAGCCAAGTGGCCTGAAGCATGACAGAGGTTAGGAAAAAGGCTTGTTCCAGGTAATGACAAACTAATTGCTATTGCGAGATCTGAACCTGGATCTCCCAGCTCCAAAGCCTGTGGGCTTCTCTGGCCACTAAAACGCCTTTCTTTAGGAAGGAGAAAGACTTGAGATCAGTCTTTCACCATCCTGCCAACATGCATAAGGCACAATCTTGGCTGGTGGGTGATGTGGACGTGAACCGAATGCAAGTAGTAGAACTCTGGGTACAAGTAAGTAACCTCCGACTACCTTGCTTCAGTTCACTATCTACACAGACTCCTAGCAAGGAGGAAGGGAAAAAGCACCCCAAATTAGGCAATAACATACTGTAAGAATGTTGGCCCAAAAGCAGCATTACAACAACAAAGCATGTTCATACTGCTCAGGGAGATGAATGTGTGCACATTTGACCAGGCAGCAGCCCGACATATGTTCTCGCCACTCACTCTCACTGTATCATCGATGCTGGCACCTTCCCTGATGCACTCCGTGATCTACTGCATATGTAAAATGCACTGCGTCAGAGTTCCCATAAAATCATTCCAATCTGGTCCTTCTGGTCATTAGACATGTCCTTGCTACATGCAGACTTGCTAAACACTGACTGGTCCCCCATCTCTGCCGCCAGCAACTTCAACTTTGCACTAGAATATTTTAAATCTGAATTTCTATCTAGGATATGCATGCTCCCCTCCAGAAAACCAGGGTCTAAGGTCCCTCACCTCCCCTGGATCTCAGCCAAACATTTGGCCCATCACCATGCATGCAACCTGGCCTGGAAGAATTACTAGTCCCTTTCGTTCCCCGGCTAACCTTCTCAGGTACAGAGCCCTGAGGAATGCTTGCACCAGAGCCACCAGGCTTGCCAAGGTGGAGCACTTTTCTTCATCCTTACAAAACAATCTTAACCACTCTCCAAGTTCAGGAAGGTCATCCACACCCTATTCTGCCCCACCAACCCACCCTGTGCCCTTCCCTAGTCCTAAAGGTGGGCACCACCCTCATTTAGGGTCCTCTTTCTGTGGCTTCTGAATTCAACTCCTTCACCTCATGTGCCTCCTCCCTGCTCTCCTCCCTCCCCCACCTACCCTCCTGCACCTCCTTCACACTCCTCGCCAGTCACCTCTGCCACTTCTCTGTTCCCTCTTGGCCCTCAATCCTACTCCAAGCTCCTACACCTCCCTGCTCCTGCCTTCCCCATCTCCTCCCTTCTTAACCACTCCTCTCTCTCTTGCATCTTTCCCTGTTGCCTGGAAGCACGCAACTGTCATGCCCCTTCCTACAGGAAGTGACTTTTGCACCCAGAAAATGTTGCCCTATCTCTGCTCTCAATCTTAGCTAAACTCCAAGAGCACATAGTGCTGTCTCAACTCTCTCCCTTTTTCGTTTCCTCCTCTTTTTTCACCCCCTTCCAGTCTGGCTTTTGCCAACACCACTCCACCACCTCCTGCGGCTCACCGACTTTATCCATACAGGCATGGACCAGGGCTTCCTCACCTCCGCCATCCTCATAGACTTGGCAAAAGCTTTTAACACCGTTTCCCACCCTATCCTCCTTGACAAGATCAAGTCTACTTGTCTCAGACTCCACAGTTAACTGGTTCTGCTCCTACCTAGTGGGTCACTCTCAATCAGGTAGACCTGTAGAGTCCTTATCCCACCCGCCCGTCCCCATTTGCACCGCATTTCCAAGGCTCCATCCTTGGCCCACTACTTTTCTCAATCTTCCTAAATGACCTTCCCTTTGCCTGCTATTCTATGGACATTTACATGTATGCATATAACATGGTCCTTTTTGCCTCTGGTACCTCCCCTCCTGAGCCAACAGCCAGGCTTCAACTTGATTTTAACATCCAATAATTATTCAGGTCAAATCCGCTAACCTTAAACGCCAAAAAAATGGCCTCCATGACTTTTGACACTAAGACACCCATCATCCCTCCCCTCTCTCCACATCTAGATGGGGTCACAATTGACAACATGCCACAATTTAAGTAGCTTGGGGTCTGGCTAGATTGGCACCTTGACTTTTTGCAGAATGTGGATGCCATACATAATATAAACAAACACCCTAAGCTTGGCACGCTGTTTAGAAAAGCTGCATCCTGTTTGCCGAGATACCATCATTAAGAGGACCTTCCCATTATCAGCTATGGTGACATTGTCTATAGTGCTGTCCTAAAGTCCACCCTGCACCCTGGTCAGACTGCACCCTCTTTCACTTCTGCCGCTTTGCCTTGGACCGTCTGCCTCACACTCACCACTGCTGCATATACTCTGCCCTCTCTCTCCCCTCCCTGAAAGAAAGATCGCCGATTAAGCCACTGTGCCTCCCCCTCTCTTCCCCTCTCTGAAAAATTGCTGTCTAAGCCACTCTGCCTCCATCTCAATTCTGGTTGGCCTCCCTCCCTCCCTTCCTTCCCTTAGCTCTTCTCACCTCTGCCACCATCTCCCACCTCATACTCCCTCTGTAACTATCATTCATTGTGCACCCCTCAAAAAAATCTCTTGCTGGTCAAGCTACCCTTCTCCTTCCCTAAACTCTGGTACTCTCTCCCCCCAAAAAATTCACTCTGCCTCTTCCAAACACTCTCCCTCTGCTCCATGCCCACACCACTCCCTCCTGGGCCTGTCCTTCAGCAATAGCCCTTCCACACTCCTCAACTCTACCCTTTCTTTTCCACCTCCCCCACCACCCCTCCCTCTCTCTCCCCCTCCCCACTTGCTCCACTACCCTTCCTCCATCCCATCTTCAACTTCTACAGTGCCCTATTCTCTGGTGCTTCCACCATTGAAATGGTACTCTTACGAACATACAAAATGCCAGCAGAAACAGGCTGAAATGGTCTATCGAGTCTGCTTGATTGTGCAGCTAGACCCTCACCTTGTACACCACCCCTCACAGTCCTTCCCCCCTCACTGTCCCACCTCCTCTTGAAGCAGCACACCATCCTACACGAAACCACCTCCTTTGGTAAAGTGGTTCCACTTGTCTACCACCCTCTCCATGATGTAATGTCTCCTGATTTCTCTCCTGAATTTTCCTCCCTCCAACCTCAATTGATGCCTTCTGGTATTCCTCCCTCTTCTGATCCAGAATCTCTCTCCTGTATTAGCCTTGTTTATCCTCTTCAGGTACTTAAAGGTCTCGATCCTATCTCCCCCAATCTCTCCTCCAGGGAATACATGTTAAGCATGTTCACCCTCCCTTCATAGGATTTCCCCTCCAAACCCTGGATTATCTTAGTTGCCCTGCGCTGCAGCCCCTCCAACAGTCTGATGTTCTTTTTCAGTAATGGGCACCAGTACTGCCTGCAGTATTCCAGGTGTGGCCTGACCAGCGACCTTTACAAGGGAAGGATTGCCTCACTCCTTCTAGAGGAGATCCCCCTTGCTATGCAGCCCAGCATCTTGTTGGCTTTCACTGTTGCCCTCCTGCACTGTGCAGAGTTGTTCATACTCCCAGTTATAATCACTCCCAGGTCCTTTTCCTTCTCTCTGCTCCCTAACTATACCCCTCCCAGCTGATAGCTCCTCCTCTTACTTTACCCCTGGGACATACCCCCACCTGCTTCTTGAAATAATTTATTTTGCCTATTTTACCCAATCTGATGAATCTCATTTTGTAGCGTTTAAATCTAGAGCTCTGTAGGCTGTTTTATTGTATTTCTATTTTGTTCTCACAACCCTCTTCCCCCCAGTATACATCTGGAAATGAGCTACTTTTCTGCTTAGCATGTCTCTCCTGGTGAAACTTTTGAAAATAAATTATGTCAGCAATGGGAATGTACCTAGCAGCCGCAGCAGCAAAGAGGCAGCAGTACTTAAATTGATCCAACCAGGATAACCCCATAAGATGCAGCATTTCATTTTCATGGGGGTCCCAGGGAGAACTGCCTCGGCACCCAACTAGGGATCTGAGGTTCGAGCAGATTCGATAGACCGTAAGGCCTAATCTGCTGGCAAATAGTATGTTAACTGCAGCAGTCAGTTAACATAGTCCAGCAAGAGTTGTTACATGCAGGTTAACTCACTGTACTCCAGGTGATCATTCTGTATCAGGTTAAGCAGTGGATGGTTCAGACTTCAAAAAGAGCTATTTGAAGTAATGGCTTAACTCATGTAATGAGAAATGAGTTACTCATTACCCTTCTGGTTACTTTTTTTTTTTTTTAACCCATAAAAGTTTTTGGTCATGATTCTAAGCACTGCTAAAATTCACTGCACTTTGTTTAATTGTGGTACATGAAAATTATCTTTATTCTATTATTTATTGTAAGACATTGCTCATCTGTTTGTTCAGATGTTTTGCTGTGGTCTACTGTTTTGCTCCCCTCTCCCCCTTCCCCAGGTCATACCTGGAAATGAGCCTCGGCTCAGTGTGCCTTTCCCGGTTACCAAATTTTAAATAAATAAAACTCATTACTTCCGATAGCTTCATATGAAGTTCGAACCATCCATTGCTTAACCTGACACAAAATGACTGCCCAGGACAGAAAGATTTATAAAAGGCAAAACTGCAAAGGTAAGTGCATTCAAACAACCCTATTGGCAGCTCTTCCCCAGTCAACCTATAACAAGGAGCAAAGCAGAGGGCACTCATCTGCTTTACTGCTTGTCTATCTAAGACAGTTTCAACATATTTTGCAAACAGCTGGTACTGTAAGCCTCATTGCAAAATTCTGCCATATACTCCTAGTAGAAGAGCAGAGGCCTCTGAACATTTGTGTGTGTAGTGTTCACTCGTCCTCTGAAAAGTGAGGCATTAGGAAGGAAAAAGGTAGAATGAGTGCCTAATTTAAGGGAAACTCAGATTCACTTGGGCAGGAATTTCACATGGGCACACAGAGCAACCCTTTTCTTGTTGAAGACCCGATATGGATGTAACCCCCCCTACAAATGGGGGTTCCCGAAAAGTCTTCCTTGAGCTTGCCTAAATGCTCACTCAGGCTGGTGTCCTGCGTTTTAGCAGTTTAAATGTGATTGCCTGTGATTGCCTGAGACTGCCTGTATAGCCTCTGTGCACTGTCTCTTTAAGAGCTGCCTGGATTGCAGTCATAAGTAATCTGAGAGGGAGCTCTGTTGAAAGATGCAACTATTTACTGAAAATCATTTAGAGTGATAATGTAGTTTGTCTAACCTGCCTTCTTTGCAGCAAGGACTGTTTTGTTTATCTCCACTATCTTGGCCCTGGACTGCTGAACTGGACCAATCAGTACTGGTGGGACCCAAAATGGAGCCAGACTACAGGAGCTGTCTGGAGTCAAAATCTGTAGGAATTGTAGTTTTGGGCTTTTGGTGCCTTTTTGCAACTGAAGAGGGAGCTCTTGCTTTGACTGACAGCTGAATCAGCCAACTGAACCTTTTGGATCGGAGGGAAATCCCCAAGCTGCCTACTGTTTAAGACAGATCCAAGTTGGGAGCTGAAGAAGCACACAGCTTGAGACAGTCAAGCAGCCGTCTGAGTAGTTTTGCGCAAGAGAACTGTGGAAAGGCCAGAGTTGTGGCCTGCATGTCTGCCTGCTGCCCCTGAGAGGGAGAGAAGATAATTATTTTGGACTAAATCCAAGTTTGTGATAATGAAGTAAGCCACTGATTTTTTTTTTTTTTTTTTTTAAACCAGGCTCATACCTGAAGAAGACTGAAGATTTTGCTGAATGCGATCGGCCTGTCAGGATTTCCAGCTGCTTTTGAATCCCCGGTTTGTGCAGGACTCTGCAATCATGACTGGAGAGCAGTTTGCCTGACACAGTAGAATTTCCTTACATGTAAACGTGCTGTGAGTCGTTAATGGGTTGTGATTTGGTTCCCCACTGTGTGAACTGTGTTCTGCTTGCTGGAAGCATTATCCAGCCCAAAAAAGACTGTATCCGAATCTTTGGTGTAGGACTGTGTCAAATGCCTTGCTAAAGTCTAGGTAGGCCATGTCAACAGCCCCTCCCTGGTCTACTACTTTGATCAACCAGTCAAAGAAATCTATTAGATTCATCTGACATGACCTTCCCGCTGTGAATCCATGCTGCCGTGGGTCATGTGCCCTGCTGGCCTCTAGCCACTCAACAGTTTTCTCCTTCAGAAGTGATTCCATAATTTTCCCTACCACTGAGGTCAAACCGACAGGTCTGCAATTTCCTACCTCTGCCTTGCTCTCACTTTTGTGAAGTGGAATCAGATCTGCAGTCCTCCGGTACCACCCCATCCTCCCACGATTTGTTCAAGAGGGTAGTCAGTGGTGTCACTAGTTCTACCCTTAGTTATTTTAGAATTCTTGGGTGAATCCAGTCAGGCCCCATTGCTTTGTCCACCTTCAGTTTTAAGAGTTCTTTCAGAACCCTTTCTTCTGTGAATGGACTGGTTATCGGCCTCCCTGTCCTGAGTGTTTCTATTGTTTGGTTTAGGTACCTCCCTCTCCTTTCGTGAATACTGAGCAGAAGTATTTGTTCAGAATCCCTGCTTTTTCACAGTCTTCCTCTGCCCACATTCCCTCTACTTTATTAAGCCTCAGAATCCCTCCCTTGGTCTTTCTTTGTTCCCTAACATACCTATAAAAGGTTTTATCACCCTTCTTAACAGAGTTGGCCAGCTCTTCCTCAGTTTTGGCCTTTGCTATTCTGACAACCTTCCCCGACTCCTTTTGCTTTAACTGATACAGTTCTCAGCCCTGCTCCTTCTGCGTTTCCTTATATTTCCTGAATGTTATCCTTATCTCCTTAAACCTTCCCTGTCACCTGTTTTGAGAATCACAGTGGCTTTTTCCTTTGTTTTGCAGATTTGCTTTACACAAAGGCTTGTTGCCTCTGTGATAGTTTTGATTTTTCCCCATTGTTCTTCCACCCCTCCTTCTTGCCCGTTTGCTAGTGTTTTTCTAAGGCACTCTCCCATTTTGCCAAAGTCAGCCCTCCTAAAGTCCAACAACCTTGCTTTTGTATGGCTTGACTCTACAGCTGTTTATTGTGAACTACACTGTTTGGTGGTCATTTGTTCCAAGATAGCTACCC
This sequence comes from Neoceratodus forsteri, assembly GCA_016271365.2. Classification (NCBI taxonomy): domain Eukaryota; kingdom Metazoa; phylum Chordata; order Ceratodontiformes; family Ceratodontidae; genus Neoceratodus; species Neoceratodus forsteri. The sequence goes on from CM057459.1 coordinate 1,442,191,030, forward strand.
ACATCTAAATCTGAGATTCTCTCTCCATTTCTGTTTGAGAGTACCAGGTCTAAGATTGCTCCCTCCCTGAGTGGGTTCCAATACCAGCTGTCAAAGGCATGCCCTGTAGGTCATCGAGAATTACCCTGCTCTTGGATGTGGGTGCAGTAAAGTTGCTCCAGTTAACATCTGGCATATTCAGGTCCCCCATCAACAATAGCTCTCCTTTTTCTGCCATTCTAAGGATTTCTTCCATCATTTCCTTGTCCATTGCCCCCCCCCCAACGGGGTCTGTAAACAACCCCTGTGCGGACTGTGGTGCCATTTCTTGTCTCCAGGGTGACCTAGTGCCTCCTCCACTCCCCGTTTACCCTTTAGTTTATTGATTTGACTCCTTCCCTTATGTAGAGAGCTACTCCTCTTTTACTCTCCCTGTCCCTCCTGTAGATTGTGTACCCTGGTATGGTGACATCCCAGTTATGGTTCTCTGTGTACCATGTTTTTGTGACTGCCACAATATCCAAGCATCCCTCTTCCATCAAGGCCACTAGTTCAGGGAGCTTGTTACCCAGACTATGGGCATTGGTACTCATTGCCCTCACCCCTTTTAGGCAGATCCCTATCCTTACTGCCTTTTTCTGGCTTTACCCCTGTCCAGCTCCCCATTGACTTCTCTACCTTTGTGTCTACTTCACTAACTACCCTGTTTTATGGGGGGGGGGGAACAGGGATTTCCCTGCTCTCTTCAGCACCTCCCCCCTTGGCTAGTTCAAATGCTAGCCAAATGAAGCATTTAAACCTATCACCTAGGATCCTGGTTCCCCTCCTAGATAGATGCAGACCATCATGCCACTATAGGTCTGTATCCCTCCAGGTGGACCCCCAGTCCCCAATGAAGCCAAATCTCTGAGCTCCGCATCAGTTTTTCGACCAGTCATTGAATCCTATGGTGTGGAGTATTCTAGCCTCATCCATGCCATAGACAGGTAGCAGTTCCGAGAAAGTTACGATGTGTGGCACTTGTCTGAGGCCCCCCCCACTCCACAAACTCCTGCTGTACTGCTCTGATCCTGTACCCTCCATAAACAAATCAACTACAGCTCTGACCCACCACCCCAGTGAGTGCCTTATTTCTATTCAGGCACCTATTTCACACAGCTTAACAGGTCTAGTCACAGATGACTAGAAATATTCTCCCAGATGGATTTCCTAGCTGGCAAATAAAAGTTACACCAAGAAAAGTCAACCTCAAAAAACAGAAAACCAAAAACACTGACTACTTCTTGCAGGGCCTCTATTAGTCATGTGCTGCTGCAATTATGGAACAATCTACAAAAACTCTGAAATTAAAGCAAAAAATTAGCGTAGCAGTTTTCAAAACTCTTTACTCATTACAATAAGGAATCCTGTGCTTGCTACCCTTCAACACCTGATCCCCCATCCCGATGGGGTCCTCATCTAATATTGCCTCGGCCTCCTCCTTTGGTTCCTGCTCCCAGCCACTGCCTGACCTCTTCTCCCTCCCCCCATCTTTTCTCCCGGTCTCCAGTTAGTTACCTCCTTACTTGGCCCTTTAATTTCCACTGAGACATGCTGAACTCATCTGCACTATTGCTGCTCGTACCCTTTCACTCTGAATCTTTTGATGTACTTAACCTGTACTCCCTTATTATTGTTGTTGCCTGTTGATTTGCCAGTGAATTGAAACCACCATGTACCTTCTTGTTATCTTGTATTTGTTGCACCCAGGTCCACCTAGAAAATTAGCCTGCTCAGTGGTGATTGCCTGGTTAAATAAAGATTTTGATTGATTGCCTAGTCTAAGAAGGAGTGGTCCACCAGTTGACTGCTTGCCCAATCTACACAGGGTTGACAGAACAGAAAATGTATCCAAATCATGATAGGTGACCTCAACCATCGACATGAGGTGTGGGCAAACCTCTCAGATAGGGTGAACACCACTGACAGGAGAGGGAGAAGTCCTGATTATGGTTTCAAGTCCTTCGTTAGGACACCCATAATGGGCTGGGTGTGGGCCAGCAATGGCTCCACCTGTACAAAGCCGGTAGAGGGTTGCCATGGCGGGTCCAACTGTACTGCTGGTCAACACTAACCCTGGGCAAAGGCTCTGTAGAACACAGTTGCCAGGTCTTTCAGTCCTCTGCAACAGGCTTGAGGTTAATGGTGGGAGTCAGATAACAATGAAGAACTCCTCAGCCACTGACTACAATGTTGGCATGGATGCAGAAAATGAGAGAGGGACTGCCACCTTGAACGTTAACTACTATGTTGATGTGGCCTCAGTGTCTCCAACATTGAAGGAGTGGGTACTGGCCAAATTGGGAGTCATGCCAGAATCAGGAAAACCTATATTGGCTGATTTGGCAGGGGCCTGACTGGGAGCTCAGTTGGACCTGACCCACCCCACCTTGTCCGAGAGGCAGTCTGCATCGGTGCCCGTGTGGCTAAGGAGTCCTCTCCCTTTATGGACTTTTCCTTGATGGAGTCGACTAGCAGACTTACTGGCATCTACTTAGCCGACTGTTCTAGTTGCAACTCCATAGAAGATTGAGGGGCTCCACTGACAGCTTTATCTCCTTCAAAGGCAACTGACAACAGCAGTCCCTTGACCAGCATAAGTGGAATCAATTCTTTGCGTTTTCATTGATGACAGAGACTCACCTTTGAAGGTGTGGAGAGAACAAGAACATTCTTAAACCCTTAATCTTCCTGAAGATTCAGGAGATCCAGCATGTACTCGTCTGACCAAAATAAGGTCTAGGACCAACACATTATCGCTGGCCTCCTCAGACTCCATGGCCTGCAACTGCACTGTGGACCATCCCACTGCTACTGATGATGATTCACACCTCATGTTTTACCCTAGGTAACCCACTGCTTACACTCCACGATAGCTTAAGCATGCATGGCCAAATGCCAGCAGCTATGAGTCACACTGGTTCAGGTCCAAACAGTAAATAGTCACATCTGCATAACAGCCAGCCCATCTAACTTTTAATAGTGACCCACTTTTTTATGGAAAGGGTGGTGGATGCATGGAATAGCCTGCCCTGGGAGGTGGTGGCAGCCTGTACAGTGGCAGGTTTCAAACATGCATGAGACAGAAACAAAGGAATAATAGAGATAGGAAGAAAAAGTTAAAGCCAATGACCAGATAGAGTCAGCTTCTTTAGGAAACTTAAATGGGCAGACTGGATGGGCCTAACGCTCCTTATCTGCCAACAACATCCATGTATCTAAACCCCCCGCTGCATGCGGATACTGTAGTGGTGCTAGACTCAGATGATGTTACAGTTGTATGCTGGCAGTTTAGCTCATGCTGTGGGTCCTCACATTCATTGCAGTTACCTCGTACGGTAAGCCCCTAACAAAGTGCTCCACTGTAAAGACCGTAATCCTTTATAACCAATCCCTTGGCAATAATCCCAGCACCTCCAGTCAGGTTGCAGAGCTCATGTCAGTTCTCATTTTTTCCTAACTCTTCTCTGTAAACTTATTCTTGTTTCCCCATTCAGTTTTCCTATTCAGCTGACTTTAGTTTATTTCACTTGTTGCCATCTTTGGAGGCTGCAGTTAAAATCTCACAGACACACACACACACACACACACACACACACACACACACACACACACTGTGTGCTGTGAGTAGAATAGACTGGGAATTTGATTCTCACTCGGCAGGGCCAGGGTCAGAAATGACACTTTAAAAGAAAACTAGCTATGTCACATTAGTTGAACCCCAAGGGGGGAGGGGCTTGAAGAGAGACAGCTAGCTAGAGGGAATCAGCATAAGTACCTCTGCAGGTAAAACTGGTAAAATAAAACATCTAAGGTGTCAGGACAGCATGTGTGTGTGTAATATGCAAACTGCACTGGAACCCACTACAGTACATAACATGGCAGCCAGTGAACCTCAAGATGATTGCAAAATTAGTTTGCGGTCAGAGCGGGCACTTCTGAATGGGAAGCCAGCAAAAGTAAGGTATTGAATTCTTTTTTGTTTACTGCCCTATCCAAGCAAGTTATATCAAATCTAATTTTTTTTTTTTTTTTTTTTTTTTTTTTTTTAATAAACACACACAGCATTTGCAGATTTATTAACCATGCAATACTCATCACTATAAACTGTACCAGATCACTGCCTGGCTTCCACCTAATTCGAGTAACATTTAATCCCTCTGCTGTGTAACCGATAGTGTCTTATGGCAAAATGATAATTCCCCTCTACCTACTGTTAAAAGCTAGAATTACAAATCAAGATCTTAGATCAAATGCCAGTCTAATAAAAGTGAAATGAAAAAATAAAATGAGTGACCAAGCTTTTTCCATTCACGCTCCTAAACATTGGAATGCCCTTCCTCCTGAATTACAATCAGGCACAAGTCAAACTCTTTAAAAGAAAGCTAAAAATCTACCTTTTTAATCAGTTGTATTGTTCTTGCTTTAATTTATCTGTTGCTTAAATACAGTGTTGTGTCATGGTGTTAATTGTACTGTAAGAGGTTTGTGAACTTAATGAACAATCTCTAGTGTTACTGGTAATGTTGTATGTGTGAATGAAACTGCACAAATTTTGCATCTAGACTGTTCGTTGTAATGGTGGTCTCGGGTCACATATGAAAAAGGGCCTTTGGCTCATATGTTTAACTGATAAAAGAAATAAATATTGCCAAGGGATCAGTTATACGAATTACAGCACATCTACACTGGATCACTTAAGTCAAGGACTTAAGTGTAAATCTTGGAAGAGAAAGTGGATGCCTGCAGTAGGAGTAGGCATGAATGCCGAAATGACAGGCACAAATCGAGCAACACTGCCAAAGTGCCACAGACAGGCAGCATGGCTCTGACTACTGCAGAAACTGCCATCTTTGTACTCACAATATAAACTGCAAGCTTGTCTTTTTTTTGGTGTATGATAACAGAAATGCTGTTGTAATTATACATACCTGCACATGTACTACTATTACTGAATCTGGATTTTACCTTTCCTGTCCCCTTAAAAGTCTGGGTTTACAGACCGTTCTTTTTATGGACTGCACCTTTTCCACTGTGGACAGAGAAATTCCTCATAATGTGGTACAGTGAGAGGCATGATTAAACTGGTAAAATACATCAATACTATGCAGGAACCACCAACTGAACACTCCTGGAAACACCGGAAAACAAAAGTGAGCTGCATCACTACACAGCCACATAGTGTGACCACTGCTCTGCAGTGTTTCACAAAATGCTGCAGGATTAATTTGGACTGTGCCGTTATGGACAGTCACCATTTGAACAAGGAAATTATGCCGGTGGGATTTCTTGGATTACAAATGTTGACCTCTGCAACCCAACCAATCCGGATTTGTAACTTTGAGACCAAGGTTTGAGCCCCCCCCCACAAAAAAAAAAACACTTACTTGCTTTGTGACCATGAACAAGTCATATGGGGGGGGGGTTGAGGGGTTACAATGCCAAGCTGCAAACCCGAAGACTCCGCTTGGTCTTTGTCACCATATATTCACTTTGTGACAGCACAAATCACGTTGATGGTGGTTGGGGGTTGGGAAAGAATGCTGAGCTATAAACAGGATGACACTTGCAAAACTGCGATTCTAGGGGCTCAGGTAAGACTCACGGCACTGCTACCGGTAACCATCTGGGGAGTTTAGGCCCACAGCTGAGCTGTGAACCTGGAAACTCAGGTTTGACTGTCACTAGTTACTTTGTGCCAAGCTGCACTGTGACAGGGAGTGCTTTACCTAGGTTGGGGTAGGGGAAAAAGTACTACAGTACTAGAAACCAGGGTTTAATAGGAATGAGGTGGGTGCCATTGGAAAGCATAGAAGGCTTGACATGGAACAAGGTTAAGGGGGTGTCACAGGACACCAGAAAGAGCTTGGCATAAGATGGGGGTGAAGAAAGGGCAGCCTCTCCTCACTTCCTCACACCAAGCATGCCCTGTGTAATGTGGCAATCCCCACCCAGCCCTCCTGGCTCTCAGTGGCATTCCTACCACTGACTGTATTCTACACCAAGCACACTCTGGTGTCAGGGGGTTGCAGGCATAGGACATGCTACACTGTGGCTGGCTACCTAGTTGGGAAGCAGCACTATGGATTCAGCTGGCACGCTCAATACTTCAGAGGAGCACTCCATGCCAAGTGTCCCCATCATCTAATGGCACTTCTCCCCTTTTACCCTCCCACACAAAGCAGCAATCGCTACAGTCCTACTCAGCCACTTTTAACCAGACAGCGGCTGACCAAGAGGGTGAGAAGAGAGCCATGCCCGTTTCCATCTGAGAAGGTGGGATAAAACTGGTGTGAGGCAAAGTCCCAGCGAATGGGATCCCTGTGCCACATCTGTGGATGAATTGGGAAAGCCCAGGTACAGTGTTATTTTTGCATTACTGGGTTAAGCAGCATGGACTACTGGGGGAATGGCAGTAGGAAGACCACCAAAAGCACATTGCTTGTACGTCTACAATAGACTGTAGTGTGGTGACATACATAGCTTTTGCAATGTAGTGGACGTACATTGATTGGTCCACACAATCCTTGCACTGTTCAGTCTATGTCACCTGTCACCCCCCCAAAAAAAAGGATGGCTCCTGAAGGGGGGGAATGGCACTTAAAATGCATATCTGGGGATGGGGAAATCAGTGTACAGAGAGGGAGTGATTAAACTGCAATGTTGGCTCAAAGTGCCAGGAGTCAGCAATTTTTTTTTTTTTTTTTTTTTAATTAGCTTGGAGGGGTGAAGGTTAGGAGATAACTGGTTTAGATGGGGGGTGATGGCCACAAAGCTAGCACTGGCTATCTGGAGAGGGAATACAGGGGAGGACTTGGAGGATGAAAGATAACTGGACTGAGTGTTTTGAAGGGGGAGGGGGTGGCCATGGAGCTAGCAATGATTATCTGGAGCGGGTACAGGAGGGAGGGTGGGAGTGCAGGGTGGAACATAACTGGACTGAGGCAGGAGGGATGGCCAGAGGACACCCTAGTTACCTGGAAAGGGAAATACAGGGGTGGTGGCGGCACAGTGCAGGAGATAAAATGTGTTGGGTTGGGGGGTCACAAGACTACAGTAGCTCTGGCAACCAAGGGTGGGAATATAGAGGAGGGAGTGGGAACTGGAAGACAACTGTGTTGGGTGGGGGGGGGAGATGGTCACGGAACTGTAGCTCTGGCCACCTGGAAAGGGAATAGAGGCTGTGTTTTATTTTTGTCTTGAGTATTTTTCCATAAATTCCCACTAATAAGGAAAAGTACTCTGTACTCATGAGTGGCCTATTTACAGAATTCAAGAATTAATATTTGGGGCTTCCAACCCCTACCCTAGGGGTAGGCCTGCAGACAGTGTAGAGTAAGAAACAATCTACTCCGCATCACAGGTAGGCGTGTGGAGGCAGGATGAATTTAGAGGCACTAGGTACTCCATACCTGGAGTAGGCAGGCAGACACAGGAGGCTTAAGACAGGGTAGAAAGGATTGGGGTAGTCTACCTAACTGGGTGTAGGAGAGGGAAGGGGATACATAGGCTATCAAAAAGCAAGGGAAAGGGGTCAGCTAAAGACTGCAGAAAGAAGCAATAAAAGGGGAAGATAAACATAAGGAGAGTAGGGGCAGCGTGGTGAGCTGTAGCTGGTGTGGGGCTGCAGTATTCCTCTGAACAATGTGGGAGGCAGGGGAACGCCCTATGTGTAGGAAGATGAGCTACTTGATTGCAGAGGTAAGACTGCTAAGATGGAAGCTGGGTAAACTGGGTGGGAGAGCAGGATAGATCCACTAGGAAAAAGGGGCAATGGGGTTCAGCAGGAAGGAGAAAACAGAAGTAATGGTAGGAGAAGAGGGAGGCCAACATGTGCTTGGTCCACTCCCCCTCCCCCCGAGGTTGAGAAGGCCTAGGAAGGGGAGGTATAGGGTGGTGGGAGCACCAACCGGGGTACCAGTGTAGAATAGGTTCCATGCACTGGATGGGGCGCCTCCCCAAAAGGAAGGCAGAAAAGGGATATGGGGTCAGCAAAGTGAGAGGGAACAAGGGTGAGTACAAGAGAAGAGGGAGGAAGGGGCAGCAGCAGAGGTGGCAGAACTGGGTGGAGTGCCAAGAGGAGAAGGAGGGGGAAGCAGGAAAAAAAGGAGGGCATAGTGTAGCTAGGGAGAGTAACATAAGTAGGGCATTGAGAAATGTAGGGGAAGGTAGAGGAATGGGTGAGCAGAAGGTTGGGGGGGTGTAGGGAGAATGATGGGGGTGCAACACAGTAACCAGGAGGACCAGTAAGGAGGTGGAAGGAGACCAGGACAGAGGTGGGAGGGTTATAGTTCTGGGGGACCAAATTGTAAAAAGGGGGAAATCACACCAAAGCAGCAAGGTAGCGTGTGTGCCGGGAATGATGGCAGAGCAAGTGTGCCCAATGAAAGGATCCCTCACACAGGGGATGGGGAAGGGGGGACTTCAAGTAATGGTACTCCTAGGTACAAATGACTAACAGGAACTGAGGTAGAGTTGGTACAGGGGAAGTTCAAGTCAGTGAGGAAGAATTGCATTGGGGGGTTGGTCAAGTCTTCTCAAAAGTGCTACTGGTAACAGAGTGCCAGCACAGCATGGAAGCAGAGAATTGAAGACTTCAATAGCTGGCGGAGGGAGGAAGATTTTGGGGGCATAGCGAGCTGGGAGGGGACCTGGAATGAAAAAACCTACATGCCAGATCAACTACATCTTCATAGTGGGGGATCTAGTGCATTTATGGAACAATTGGGGGAGTATATAAACAAGAATCTGAATTTAACAGGTGGGGGGGCAGAATTGGTTAGTACCCAGGGTCTCTGCTAGGAGAGGCCTTGGAAGCTATTTCCCCAGGTTGAATTGGTGGCAAAATCAGGGATGGAGGAGAGAGTGGAGATAGGGAAAAAGGAAAGGGAAAAATGCTATAGAGGGGTCTAATAGGGGACTATCATAAGGGCCTATGGTGTGCGCACGTACGCCCGCACAGCAGTCAGAAATAACCCACACATGGCTTCAGTAGTAGTGCACAAAGCAACTGACATGGATCCTCAAGTTCCTGAAGTAGTGATTACAGTCATCACTCAGATTTAAGACTCGGACAGCAGGACACAGAAGTGAATGGGAAAGAAACATTGTATGCCCACCCCTGAGGCCACAACCCATTAACTAACAAGCCAGACATCTCACTCTTGCTCCACTTATTGAACAATGGAATCGATCAGCAAAATTCCAACCAATCGGCTTTGCAGTTAAGGCAATGTTTTCGGCTTGACACCTCTTTTCAGTAAGACAGTACTTGATAATGAATAGTACTCCCCTGCTGTTCACAGAAATGGCATGTTTTATTTGTTTGGTAGAGTCCCCCCAACAAAGCAATGTGAGAGATTCTCTGATATGATGTGTATATTATATTATTTCAGTTTTAAAGTTGTACATCTTCAGTGTAATCTACCTCTTCCCCAAGCAGCGTCTCACATACAAAATGTGTTTACAGAGGATTTAAAGCCTCACCGTTGAAAGCGTGTTCATTTTTTTTTTCAGTACAAGAAAATGTGAAAACTATAGTTTTTGTTTACAATAAAAGCATCAACGCAACCTGTCTGTCTGTGTCATTTTTTTATGTATTAATTCTGGGCCGGGATGGGTATAACCTTCTCAATTGGCAGGCTGACACACTGACTGTACATATGTCTAGAGAGATGAGATTGCGCTTCTCTTTAAAACAGGGTCTCACACTATACACACATTTAAGATTCAATGAATCGGTGCCTGTAAAAGGTTGTCCATATTGGCTACATGGGTATAGTAATTCTAAAATGTACAACAAGAAATAGCAGCACAAAAAGTGTCCTTTTAATTTCATAAATTCAGACTGCACTTAGTATGGAGCTGGAATGGAAGAGAAATAGTCTCCTAAATGCATTCCCCCCCCCCCCATATCACACTGAATCACTAAATACACCACCAACATTGCAAAAATACTTTTTAAAACCCCCACTGAGCTTGACAATACCCAGCATAGTCATTGTAAACCATACCTAGGGTAAATGACATCGCATACAATTATGCATGCATCCATCCATCAAAGATCCCATTGTTAAGTACTGCTTTAAGAAGCTGTCCAACCATGAATACCACATTGCCATAACAGTACTGAATGATGTACTTTTGGAGTTGGCAGAGTTGTAGAAGATATTTCAGAAAGCGGTCTAACAGTTGAAGTTGTACAGATTGCTAGGGCAAAAATAAGAAAAGATCAGAAGCCAGTACCTGGGTGCAACTGCTGGAGCCAACCAGTAAAACTGCTTTTAGCTAATTGCACAGCTGAGCTAAGCACAACAGCAATTTTGCAATTCATTGGCCTGTTATGTGACCATCTGGACAGCTGATTTCCTGCAGGTGAACTTTCTGATTGATCTGTCTTTGATTTTGCAGCAATGCCACATTGCAGCTTTGAGTTTGGCTTCTCAAATATTGAGAGACAGTACAGCAAATATCAGGACTATTTATTTTCATCAGTGGACCAGGCAGAAATTGTTAGCCAGTACAATGACTTCAGATATATAGTTGCTGAAAAAATAAAGGGAGGACTATTAAAATCCTTTACTGACATGATCCACTTTGCTTTGACTAACGTGCAGTACAGCATGGTGGCTAAACTTAGACGTATGTGCTACATTCCAAGCTAAACATGACGCTATCATGTATAGAGGCTCCTACACAGTCTTATCCTTCCCCAGAAAAGATTATCCATAGGGAGGTGCAGAGTGAGAAGGTTACGATAGCAGAGAAAAATCTTGGGAGTGATGGAGGATCATGTACTGAAGCAGAGAGAAGTATGACTGAGTAGGACCATAATTATCTTTGGGTGGAAGGTTTCACTCAAGGATTCTCATAGGAAAGTTAGGGAAGATTTGTTGCTGCTCTTAGAAAGAGCATTAGGATTTTATACCTCCAGAAACATGGTGGAGTCCATAAAGTTATATGGAGATCCTGAGCCCACAACACAAATTGATATTACATTTAAAAATCCTCATACAGCTAGCAGCTTGCTTTCTCTGGCCAGCAAGCTGGATTGTTTGGGAATACATTTAGTTAACATGTTAGACTTGTGTGAAGTCTTTTCATGGTTTAAGCAGACTAAGGATAGTCCAGAATCAATCTTAGAGGCAGATAACCCCCTGATTGACTTTGGAAACCTAATTGACCCCAATACCTACTCGCCACCGAGTTACTGATTCAGCCCGACAAATGCAGTCTGTAGATAATATCAAACAAATGAACTCTGAATGCCACCTAGATTTGGAAAAGGGAGCTGGGAATAGAGATGTGGATGCCCTTTCTATACTTCATGGAATACTGAAGGCATCCATCTTAAAATAAATTACCCTGAAATAGTGAGATTTCTGGATAATTTTGATATTATTGGACTGCATGAAACATGGTGTACAGAAAATGTAACTCCCAAATTGGCTGGATAGTCTATCTTTAGTCTGCCAGCAACTAAAGATAAAGTTTGGAAGATTTAAAGGGGGTATTTCCTTTTTTATCAAAACTTTGCTAAATTGTCATATCACTAACATTTCTACTAAGCCAGAGGGTATTTTGGCTCCAATGATTAGCAAGGGACAAGAGAAGATCATTCTCTGCATTCTCGAAGAGCTAAATATGTACACATTGGAAGAGAGAAGGGACCGGGGGGGACATGATAGAGGTCTTCAGGTACATGAAGAGGTATAATAGGGGAGGAACAGTCAGGGTGCTTCAAAGGAAGGAGGAGGGGGCCACTAGAGGGCATGGGTGGAAGCTGGAGCGGGGAAGATTCAGGGGAGAAAGGAGGAGGTGCTACTTCACTGAGAGGGTGGTGGAGCCATGGAATGCACTGCCTAGGGGGCTGGTGGAGGCAGAGACAGTGGAGGGGTTCAAGAGGGGTGGGAGGTACAGGGAAGGGTTCAGGAAGCAAAATCCAATGCAGCAAGAATATCCGAACTGGGAAGGAGAAGCCAGAGAAGGCGAGGGGGACAGCAAGGTCAGCACCCAGGGTGGGGGCTGACCAAACGAGCAGACACGAAAGACCATTAGGCCTATTCTGCTGGCATTTTAGTATGTTAGTATGCAATATATACTTTCCCCCTCGCAATAGAGCTACTGATCCTGCTGACCTTTTCATACAGGATCTGAAAATGCCACTTGAATTGTCAGATAAGAGTATACCTTGCCCTCTATTTTGGGAGACTTTAATGCCAGAATTCCTTCTCATTTCTTGGAGGATGTATATCGAGATATGGTCCATACAATATATATAATTATTCCAAATATCTCATACTAGGACTGCTCAGGATCTAAAATCTAACCTCAGAGGTAGAGAATTGCTAGTGGGCTTGGCCAGTAGAAATTTCTGTATTTTAAATGGGAGATCTAGTCGGATCCTTAATGTATAAAGGACCTACTGTCTCTTCAACCCCTGATCAGGTTTGGACTAATTTGGAGGAAGTAAAGCTGATCCAAAAGTTAGAGGTCATAGATAGATTGGAATCAGCACACTGTGCTATTGTAATTAACATCAAATGCCTTTTTGGGACTTTAAGGAGTGACGCACAACAGGAAGAGAGTCTGGAAGTCAAACGAGAAGGATTGGATGGGAGCAGATTCATCAAGCTAGTTTTGAAGAAATTCTTAGTACAGGAGTCTTGGGTGATATTCATGAGTTGGTCCTGGACAAAAGTAAGGCCTTTAAATATTTTTGAGAATTGTGAAACTATTCATTCTTTACTTGGACCTAGATGTAAAACAATGTACCATCCTAGGTCCCTTTATAAAAAGTCTTAGTTTAATCTGGTATGCCTACAGGCAAAGAAAGAGTTTGGAGGAAAACTAAGATAGCATAAGAAGAAAAGAAATAAGTCTGCAGCAGATTTTAAATTGTTAAAGACTGAAAGAAAAATATAGGAACATTCTCAAATGGGAGAGACAAACATACTCGGGGACTTTGGGAAAAACTGAGGCAGGCTATTTTGGATAGGGATGGAAGGCAGTGTTGGAATGTTGTTGCCCAGGGATATAACAGATATGATAATAGGATTGAAACCTATATTACACCTGAAGTTTGGGCATCTCATTTCTCCAAGCTCTATTATTCTCATGAAGAGCAGGAGATACCTGATGCCTTCAAACTACAGGAGGATGACATTTTTGTAAGACCTATCTTGATCACAGAGGACGAAATCCAAATGGCACTGATTAGCCCAAGACAAATAAAGCACCTGGGCTCCTAGGTGATCTCTAAGGTTTTTAACCAACTGATGGATTCCTTTTCTTCTTTTGCTGTTTAATGGCCTAGTTCAGGGGTACTCTTACCCTGCCAGTTGGGCAAGTAGTGTTATCTTCCCAATTTTTAAAAAATAGGATCCGAATGACCCAAGGATGTATAGGTCTATTAGTTTGATGTTTCACAGAAGATTTTCTCTAGGATAATTTTGGGCAGATTGCTGTCGTGGGTCAAGGAGAACTCAGTATTGAATGGGGCACAGAACGGTTTCTGGAAGGACTGTTCTACAGTACAACATTATTATGTGCTTCAGCACCTGATCTGAAAGTATACTAAAGTGAGAAAAAACAGATTATATTGCTGTTTTGTGGACTTCTCCTCAGCCTTCGACAGCATTAGTAGAAAAATCCTTTGGGCTACATTAAGGAATCTGAAGTTGGAGGCCTCACTTCTTGATGTTATTAATAGACTATGAAAATATGTGGGCAAGGGTCCAGTATAATCAATATGGTCATCTAACTGATAGATTTGAGACAAATGTGGGGGGCAGACAGGGGTGTATTTTGGCCCACACTCTAACATCTACATTAACACAGTCTTGGATCAGCTAGGTAACCCAGATTTTCATACTCCAAAAATGAATGATCAAAGGATTGAATGTTTAGCATATGCAGACGATTTAAGTCTTGTTCTCTACTTCAGTCCTGGGTCTCAAAAGAAAATTGGCTCACTTTGAATCTCTGTTCTCAAAGGAAACAAAGTGAATCTCGACAAGACCAACATTGTAGTTTTTGGCTCAAACCAAGAATACGGTAGGCCTTAGGCTAAACGGTAACCATATAGACACTGTTACGTGTTATGACTATTTAGGTGCCTGTTTTGACTATAGCCTATCTTGGACCAAACATTTGGATGCTATTCAATTTAAAATGGGATCTTCTGTAAATGCCCTAAAAATATTTAACAGCAAGATGGGGAAGTCAGTGAGTGGGGTATTAAGAGTTGTTAATGCCAAAATAAGAATGAGCATGTTATATGCCTCTGAAATCTGGGGTTATACTAAGGTTAGAGAATTAGAAATAATTCTGAATAAACTCTATAGATACATCTTAATATTTTTAAATGGAACTCCAAGCTGTATTCTTGCCTTGGAGGTAGGACAATGTTCCTTAACTTCTTTCATCTGTGAATGACAGATTCTCTTTCTGTTGAATCTTTTTCTTTTGCCCCAACAAAGATATCCCAGAATGTGTGTAGTGGAAGCTATCAAATTGCCCAGCATGGGATATGTACATCCCTTTATTCAACTTATTAAGGAAACAATAATGCCGGCCAGATTGGGCCACCTCTTATATAAAATTTACACGAGACCATTTGAGGAGATTAGGCAGGATGTCAAATTGAGGCTTATTGACTCAAGAAATTCTTTGTGTTCAACTCTCCAAGCTTAAGCTATATGGATTTTATAAAAAAGTAAAGATTTAATGGGGATATGAGCCATCTCTCTTTTTTAACCTGTCCTAAACAAAGAAGAATCTATGCAAGATTCGGAACTGAAAACTATAATACTCAATGCATTCATTTCAGGCAAAAGAGATGTGGTACTTTCTCCATATTGTAAATGTGGAGTGGGGACTACAGATCTCAAACATGTGGTACTCTTGTGTCCTAGGTACGAATCAATTAGGAGAAAACTGCTGGGTGGATTGTTAGGGGATCTCAGCCTCCCCCTGGAGGATCTTTTGGAATATTTGTTTACTATGAAAGAGAAGAACATGGTAGAGATCTTTGCAAGATTTTTAATCTCAACTCATTTGTAAAGTTTATTCGGGGGACTTGAAGTCCTGTGGAAGATTTTTTATGTGAAAAGGTACTCTGTTAAATTGAATTGCACTGTAAAGATATTTAAGTTCCTTGTTGATTTATTGTCTATTTATATTTACTATGTATTTTGTCCAGATTTTAGTATATTGTAACTGCTTTATGCTGAATAAATTGTACTACTACTACTACATTCCAAGCTTCTAGTGCTGACTGTGAAAGAGGCTTCCGCCTCATGAACTGCATTAAGAGCAAACAAAGAAACCACTTGGAAGAAAGCCATTTAGATATGCTGATGCGAACAAAATTGTTTTTAGCATCTGGTGGAAAAATGGATCTTAATAAAACATAAGTCCACTGAAAGAATGGGAAAGACAGGAGAGAAAAAACAGTAAATGTTGATTTCTTAGCAATGCATCATCATCAGCACCCCTTTTAGATCCATGCAAGACTCTAAAATGTCCATAGTTTACACATGTTTCCAGTTCATACTGTTATGGCGCACAATGCACATCCAAGCTTCGGACTGTGTCAGAATGTATATTTATACTTTGCATTGAGTATTTGAGTGTTTGGTTATGTTTTCTACCGCTTACTGGCAATAAAATATATCACTTGTTTGGGCCACCCAATTTGTGCACATGAATCAATCTCTTTGCACAAAGTGCCGCACACACATATCAGTCGCCCACCCACAGAGACTAAAAATTAGAGGGAACATTGGGGGACCATAAGGAAGCTATATGGAGGGAAGGACATGGAGGGTAGCCAGACTGAAGGAGAGGCATGGAGTCGAGGTGGAGGGTAATGTCCCTAAATGTTACAAGTCCAGGGAACAGAATGGGTGACTTGCAGGCATAGATAGCAGGGAGAGATGGACATAACAGTGATCAAAGAAACTTTGGCTTCTCTGATCCATGACTAGGACAACGCTGTTCCTGGGTACAAGCTATATAGATGGGGTAGAGGGAAAAGTGTGAGGTAGTGAACTACATAAGGGAGGGCATTACTTACTAATACAAAGGAGGAGACTGGCATAAGGAAGCAGAGGTAGTGTGGGTGCAATTATAAACAGCAAAGGGAAGGAAGGTGAGACTAGGGGTAGTATACAGACCACCTAGCCAAGAAGAGGAAAGGGATAGGGAGTTACGGACCATGATCCAGATAACTGCAAGCAATGGTGAAATGGTGATAGTGGTGGATTTAAATTTGCCCAAAGCGGATTGGAGGGTCCCATCCACAGCCTGTGCCAGGAGCCAGATGATACAGGATATAGTTCGGTGTGCGTTCTTGGTTCGGGGGGGCACTGAACCCACTAGGGAAGGGGGCCATCCAGGATCTGGTGCTAATGAATGTTGAGCACATTTAGGATGTTAAGGTGGAGAAGCTCCTGCGAGGAAGCGACCAACATACAACCTGGTTCAAACTTGAAATAAGCAAGGAAAAGACAAATACCAGGAAAAGGGTACTGGATGGATTTTCTGGAGGATGGGAGAAGTGTTAAGGGGTCCACCTAGCTACATGAAGAGAAGAGACAGGGGCCGGACTTTAAGGTGGTCCATCAAGAACAGGATAGCAGCTGCCAAAAATAAGAGGGCATCAGACTGAAGGGAAAAATAAAGCCAAGAAACCAAGCTTATTTAGTATGGATGTGGCCCAGGCATTTAGAGAGCAGAGGACACAGAAAAATCAGGAAGATCCATAAGGAAGACAGTAAGGAGAAATACTTGGGAACGGCTAAGCAGGAGGAGTTGCAGATACTGGAAGCGGTCAAGAAGGGGGAGAAGGTCTTTTTCCAGTACGTCGGGGAGAAAAAAAGGACAAAAAGAATGAAATGGTAAAGCTGACAAGGGGGCTGGTGGGTTGGGTGGAAAGTAGTAGAGAGAAAGCAGAAGTACTTAACGAATACTTCTGCTCCATCTTTATGAAAAAAAAAAAAAAAACTGGGTTGGTATTGCAAGAAAAGAAGTAGAGGGAGGGGCCAGAAGAAAGAATCAGAGAGAACAGGGTAAAAAAAAAAAAGAGGGCTTATGGCCCTCAAAGTAGAAAATGTCCCTGGTGCAGATGGTATCCCACCGACAGTGGTGAGGGAGCTGGAAGGACATGGCAAATCCAATGGCAGATCTGTTCAACAGCTCACTAGATTCGGGGAGAAGGGTCTCAGAAATAACAGTTACATACTTCCCATAACAGTAGATCTTAGAGAGAATCCTCATCAGGTCACACCTATGGAACTATACCATGTCAGCACTACGACCCCACAGAAACTTGCTAGCAGTCCACCAGGGGGCTACCCACAGCAGTATTATATGTAATACCCATATAAGGCGTGGGAGGGCCCCTCTATCCTCAGTTCCCTGCCAGATATTATGCTTGGAGGACTTATGAACTAGGGAACTGGGAAAGTGAAACAGCACCCCCACACACGCTAGATGACAGAGGGTGCAGAAGCCAGATATATAAAGAAAGCAACATAAACAGAGAAAAGCTTAACTCGTTCATGCCATAAGAGCTCTTTGAGATTTCCACCACTTGTGCCCTGTATATTCTTAGCACTGCATCCTGGGCCTTTTTAAGCAAAATCAAGCCATAATCAGCATGCCACAAACAAATGTGACTACCTCTTGAACCATAAGTGCTACACACAAAGTATGAGTGGCAAAGTTGTTCAGCACAACGTTACCTTTCCAGTGGTGCTATGCAAGTAATTGTAATTCATTTAGTTTTTATTTTATAGTAGTTGAGATACCAAACTTTTTTTTTCAGATTTATTCAAGGTGCTTAGTTGAGGCTTGAGTGACAAATGTCAGCCATGCACACCATACCTTAAACAAATGCGAATAACTCCTAAAGTATACATGATAGGCACAAAGTATCAGCAGCAAAATTGTTCAGCATAAAATTACTTTTCTAACTGTGCTATGAAATCAATTTTAAGTAATTTGGTTTGTTTAATATTTAGGTAAAAACTGCTGACTTCCTCAGACGTTTCTAGGCCTGAGTGAAAGTCATCAGAGTACGTCTACAGGCGTTATTGTCCTGAGTGGCTATGCTTTCAGATGCCACCTACAGGCGTATCTAGGCCTGAATGAGTTAAGGGGGATTGAGGGAGGGTCGACATGACCTGATGAAAGATTCTCTTGAAGTTCTACTGTTAAGGTAAGTGTGTAACTTCCATCTTCAAGGATCTCTCTCTCATCAGGTCACATCTATGGAATGAGTCCCTAGCAGTACCCGAAAACTCGCTAGAGTGGGAGGGGGAGCAAAGAAATTCACTATGGTAGGCCCCAGTGCTTGAAAGTGCCTGCACTTGATTTCCCACAGTAGAATAACCAAACTGACAAGTCTGTTAGGTTTAGATACGTCTGCATAGGACTGCACCCATGGCAACAAGGAAACTGGCCTGTAAGCCCATCAAGAGTGCTAATGACCCTGTAAAGGATAGGCACATTAGAATCAGAAGTACTCAGCTGTATGTCCTAAGATAGGTGGAAAACAGCCAACCTTTCAGAAAGGCACCTCTGAAGGCCCCCAACAGTCTCTCCCCCCACCCCATATGTTCAGTACTTATTTTGCGATTTGCTGCCTTGCAAATATAAAGAAAATATGTATGGACTTTGTCTAATCCCTGGACGAAAAAGAAACGCGGTAGAATAAAGCAATGCTTCCCATGGAGCAGCATGCACCAAGGAAATAAAAGCGACAAGAACAACTCGTACTGGAGACTTCCAGCATAACAAATAAAAGGCCCTGATAAACAGAACAGAATTTGGCTCACTATACACAATATCAGTATACCAAGTCATTTTTAGCAAACAAAATACTCCAGGGCAGCACTCCAGATCCTGCCTGGACCTGGAGGGGGAGGGTCACAAAGTCCCACTCAAAAAGGGAGAAGACAAATAAGAACAGGCAGTGGAGGCAGCGGTAGCGGAGGCAAAGAAAGAGGCAGCAGTAGCAGAGGTGGAGGAGGCAGCAGAGGAGATGGTGATGATAGAGCAGGTGTGGAGGAAGATGCAATGGTGGTGGCAGAGGAGGTGCGGAGGAGGCAGCAGAGGAGGAAGAGGTGGTGGCAGAGGAAGTGGAGGAGGTGACAGCCAAGGCATGGAGGAGGCGGAGGTGGCAGAGGATAATCAGCATTTATATACTGCTTTTCATACACAATGTATCCCAAAGTGCTTTTACAAGCAATGCTAGACCGGTATGAAGTGACAATGTGTAGTGGCGGCCACATCACACATCAACACCCACACACAGCCTGGACAGTTCATGAACCAGTTTTATGGTAAGGAGAGCATTGACCAGGACACTGGGGAAAGTCCCCTACTCTTTTAGCGAAGAGTGCCTTGGGTTCTTTTACTTCCACCTGGACACCCACCAGGGCAGTACCAGGGTGGGTAGAAGGGAGTTTGGTTTAACATCTCATCTGAAGGATGGCACGCTCCAACAGTACAGCACCCACCTAATACTGCACTCTGGTGCTGGTGTTTTAGGTAAGAGTCCAATCCCGGTGTGGGACAAGAACCCATGACCTTCTGGCCCAGAGGTGGATGCGCTACCAACCGAGCCACGCAGACACCTACAACAAAAAAAGCATGCATTTTATCCCAAACCTGAAAGGCTAGTAATTCACTGCAATCAAGTTATCAAACCAGGTATATCCTCTGGATACACTTGCGGAGAGAGGGACAAAAGGAAATGTGGCCTATAAATAGGCCACTAAGGATACTACACCTTATGTACCGATTAAGTACTACTAGCGCAAGAAGCCTAGCATAGGCTGCACGTCTGGCTAGCCTCCGACAGACTCCAGGTGCTGGTACTATAACGTGCTCGCCATCCCACCTTTACAGACCCCTGTGTATCAAGGGGATAGCCTCAATCATATCTCTACAAGGGGAAAGGGAAAAAAAGGGTGGCAGATTTAAAGCACTGATTAGTCCCATCAAACTGGTAGCCTGTTGGTCGAAGGCCACTCTTAGCACTGCCTATCCCAATATTCTGGGAAAAATAGCGTTCAGCTCTTCAGCTGTAGCTAAGGTTGCCCAGTCCATTATTTTAAAGTAGACTGGAGCCCTCTTGTGAGGCCAACAAAGCCATTAAACCATAGTCAACCATGAGGCTGTTTTGAGGACAAAAAGCCTTAGAGACCTTGACATAGGGAAGGTAAAGGGGTGGGGAGGCATCCATCCCCACGACTAGTGGGTATAATCAGGCTCATGGAAAGTCAGAACCATAAATTCCCCCTCTGCAAGACAACTTCTTGCAGTCTGTAAAGTGGCCGAGGTCGCAGGAAAACTGGGTTCTCTATGGTCCCCTTGGGAGGAAACATGGTAGTCATTGTAGGGTCTAGGCCCACTATGGGCATCCTTAAAGGTATGGAAATCAGAAGTGGAATGACTAGGGTGCTCTGGTGGCAGCTGGGCACGGGGCAGACCAGGGTGCTCTGGGGGCAGCTGGGCAGGGGCAAATCTTTTAATGCTTCTTCTGCTTCTCTGCCCAATAACTTCTGCCCTCCGAAAGGAGCGTTTAATGCAGTTCTCTGCACCTGGCCTGAAAGTCAAGAAACCCTGAGCCAGGCGTGGCATCTTAAATGCCTGATGCCGCAGCCCTGGCTGAACATCTGAAGCGTCATATACTGATCGTATAACATGTCTGCCTACCCGAGTGGCTACTATAAGCTGGTAGGGGGATGGAGGTTCAAAAGGAAGGTTGAGAGATTCTTCTTCAAAGAACAAGTGGTGACAGGACGGAATCAACTCATGGAAGAGGTAGTCTTCCTGGAGACGGTAGATGGGTTCAAAAGTGGGTGGGACAGGGTAAAAGGGAGGGTCAAGAAAGGGGTTACCAGGTGACAGGGTTGATTTGGGGGGGTGGATCCCCGGGTAGATGCTAATAAGGAGCTCCATAGTTTGAGCAGACGTGATAGTTAAATGTGCCTTCCTCTGCTGGCAGTGTTCATATGTACCCCTTTTATGTTAGGGGAATTGTACAAGTGTTTGAAAGCAGCACACACACACACTGCAGCCAGGGCCAGTCTGTCTGAATCCTAACACTGAAATATTTGTTTATGTTAACTGTCAAAAGTCTCCCCAATTCTACAAACCTCTTAAAAGCTAAACCCAGATAAACCATAATGGGCCTTTTCAAACACGCGGTTAAGAGTAATTATAGCATACTACTACACAGATGCAGTCATCTCCCTTCCCCCAACATTGATGTGTTAAATGGCACACACCCCTCCCATCTGTTAGAATGGGCTCTGCATAAACTATCATTTATGAAAAATATAGAACTCTCTTGGTTATCCATGTAATATGCTACCTTTGCTGCAGCTACCCTCAGAAGCAATCCCAGGGAATCAGAATACCACAAGGTGTTTGGTGTTTATACACTGAATCAAATTCTTTTACAGGCACACATTTTTTCTGTTTTTTTTGGGTGCAAGTGTAAATTTATGTTTTGATGCTTGTGACAGCCACTGGAACATGCTCTGCACATCTACAAGACAGGTACAGCACAGGCAATCACAGTGTAAACTTCCTGACAGTGCCCTGCCATGGAGTGATCACCATGCAGGTGACAGGGTAGTTTAGACTCCATACCCATTCAGTCCTTGGCCTCATGTGAGACTGCCAATAAGGGTGCCAAATTAATGCCAGCTGTGCTGGGGGTTTTTCGATGTGGACACCTGCCCAAAGCGGACTGCTCCGAGACCCCCACAACTCTTCACATGGGCCACTTAACCTCCAGTGATGGTGACATTTTTGTAAAGTTTTAGTCCAGGAAAGTCACACTGAGCAATAACTTCCAGTGCATCCAGGAGTGTTGGGGTGTAATAGAAAAAAATGCATCACACAATTAAACAGCAAATATATCTCTCATATAATTATATATACATACACACACACACAATATATATATATATATATATATATATATATATATATATATATATATATATATATATATATATATATATATATATATATACATACACACATACACACACACACACACACACTATTTTATATATATATATATATATATATATATATATATACACACACACACACTATTTTATATATATATATATATATATATATATATATATATATATATACATACACACACACACATATATACACACACACACACACACACACACACACACACACACACACACACACACATACACCACTCAAAATATGCAATTTATCTTTAAGTGTGAGGGGACAAGACCATAACTCAAGCCTCAGAGCCACTTCCAAACCTATCTGCATTCAAAAAGATGCTAGCCGACTTCTTGAGGGAAAACTGCACTCCTTCAGACAAAAATGATCTTCCCTATTTGCTTTCCCCTCCGGCAATCTTAACACCTACCAAGTCACTTCCTCATAAGTGACCTACAGCTCCATGTACATGTTTAGATACCTGTACCTCTGTCTTTCACATCTTCTCTCTCCTTTCCTTTGTGCAGCTGCATCAGTCCTTACCTTGTCTGACCGTTTCCAACAATGGATGTTGATTAGGATTGATGACCCTCCTCATCTTTGTACAATTTTTATGTTGGCGCGCGTGTGCAGCCAACATCTTGCGGCAGTGGGGATTTGGAGGCGCAGTCGCTGTTCGGTGAATGCAGGACATGCATTCCCCAATCAGCCTGCATGCCGACACCACACCAGGCCTACATAATGGGGTGAGCACACCTAAGAAAAGGTCCGCTGCAATCCAAGCAAAGCTCGTCAGACGCAGCGGTCCTTTTCTTGCCGTGCTCGCCACCATTATGTGCATGGTTGGTGAGCGGTTACCCCCCCCGCTGTCTGTGTGCTGATGGGGGAGCCCACTTCCTGACGGGCATAATCCACCCCAATTGCTGAATGTCGAGGGGTGCCCAATCCCCTCGGCTTGCCCCCACTATCTTCGTGTGCCGACAGGGAGCCCACTCCATCAGCATAAACCCCTCCAATTGTTGAATGCCGAGGTGCCCATCCCCTTGGCTCAGGTTCCCACGCTTTTTCTGTGCCAACGGGTACCCAATCCCGTCAGCATTACTCCCCGTGTTGTGTGCCAACAAGGGTGCCCAATCCCCATCAGCATTTTTTCCTCCCCTCCTCCGTGGAGTGTGTCAATGAGGGTGCCCAACTCCTGTCGGCCTTGACCCCCAAAAAAAAAAAAAAAAAAAAAACAGTTAGGTGGCACTCTGGGAGTCCACACCAGCGTGCCAAATACCTGCAAAAGGAAAACTGTCCCGTGATGTTTTTGTCTTTTTTCCCCCCTGTAAAATGAAAACGGTCCCTCAGTGTTGATGCCCCCCTCCACCCACCCACTGCGCACCCTGCCTCCCCTCATCTCCCCTCACCCCATACTTACCTCCGGAGTCCGGCGCAACGATCTTCTGTGGACCGGGAACACGTCTGCACTCTTCTAAGCAGACTACGAACTAAGAAAATGCCGGTAAGCTGTATAATGGAATGAATAGGGTTTTTTCAACTTTAATGCATATCTCGGGCATTTTGGGGAATTTGGGCCCCAAATTTTCAGCATGGGGTTTTTGGGACCTCTTCTCATGAATTCTTGCACTGTCATTGCGTTAAAAGGTGATTTCGCAGTTACTGCACGGAATCACCTTTTGGGACGGAGTAACGAAATGATAGTGCCACTGTTCATGAGAGGGGCTCTGAAAAAGCTTATGTTGCAAGTTTGGTGGGAAAAATCCCCAAAATTACTTTTAAGAGCGTGTGTAGCAACTGCGCAATGCACGCTCATAAGTTAGCGTATTTGCACTATTTTCATGTCAGATTCTCAACATTGGCATTTTACCACACCTTCTTGTGAACTGTACAGCTGTCATTTTTCACATCCTGCCCAAAATGTGTTTTTGCACTTCCGGCGCAGAATAGCGCGGTTGCTGTGTGAAATCAGTGTTCATGAGCAGAGGTCCTAAAATGCCTGTATTGAAAATTTGGTGACAATACTCCATAAAACGACTGTTTTACGAGGTGCTTAACAAATGCACAACGCACGCTCGTAATTTAGCGCATTCGCAGTATTTTATTTATTTATTTAATCAGTTTAGAAACCTTTGAGCCAGAGGCTCATTTACAAAGGTACCTCGTCACAAAGAGGACATCAGAACAGTAGTACAAGGGACACAGTACTTACAAACAAAAAAGTTACAGTTCAATTACAATTTTGTTACAATAGAATACAATCTCCAATGAGCAAAAGATAACAAAAGGTGCAAAACTTATGGTCGGGGAGAGCTGGTGGGGGTAGAAGGGAGGGAGATAGGGGAGGAGCCGCTCAGTGAGCATTGTCAAACAGAGTGTATATATATTTTTTTTTTTTTTTTTTTTTTTTACACTAGGCTAGCGGCAGTTGCATTTGCGAGAGCTAAGCAGGAAGTTTCTGAGCCTGGGCTTAAAGCAAGCTAAGGTTAGTGAGTTTGAGACACTGGCAGGGAGGGAGTTATACCAGTGGGGCACACGGTAGGGGAATGCCCTCTGACCTTGAGAGGTCCTGGCTCTCGGAATAACTAGGGTAGCTCTTGACGAGCTGCGCGTGATCAGGGTCAGTGCAGTACGGTGAATGGAGTTGGATAGGCCACGCAGGGCTTTAAAGGTGAGCTGGCATGTCTGATACATGAGTCGCTCTTCATGGTTGAGTATGGTAGCCAGGGTGTACAGCTCACATGTGTGAGTGAGTCTGGGAGCACCAGTGATAAGTCTGCAGGCCTTATTAACTGTGAGGTGAACCTTGTTGAGGGCAGTCTCATCTGCTGAGCCATAGACCAGAAGGCCATAGTCAATGAGAGACATGACAGAGGAGGCGACAGCCAGGCGGAGGGCATCAGGAGGGAGGCATTTCTTGTGCCGGTAAAGAATGCCTAGTCGTGAGTTGGCGACAGAATTTAGGGCAGATATATGTCCATGGAATGAAAGTGCAGGGTCAAAGGTTATACCTAGATATTTATAGGACTGCACCTGGTCAATGACGAGATTGGGTGTGGAGTGGACAGCTAAGGGAAACTTGCTGTACTTATTTTGGGGGTGGGAGAAGAGCATCGTTTTTGTTTTCTTAAGGTTGATAACAAGTCGGTGCTCAGTGAACCAGGTAGCTGCAGAGTCAAAGACTAGTTGGAGGGAGTTCTAGCAGCATGGGGTCATTGTGGGAGGCAACAGAACAGCATCATCAGCATAGAGAAGCATCTTACCCGTACAACTTCTGGATAGGGAGTTAAGAAAGAGTGAGAATAGTAGGGGTCCAAGAATTGAGCCCTGCGGCACCCCCGAGCGAATGGGGCATGTTTCAGAGAGAGTACCGTTGACTTTCACACATTGGGAGCAGGCAGAGAGATAGCTGGTGCACCAGGAAACAGGTCTTGAGGCAAAGCCTATTAGGTCGAGGGTGGAGAGCAAAAGAGGATGCGAAACAGTAGCGAATGCTTTAGACAGGTCAATGAATATAGCACCAGCCAGGGCACCAGAGTCCAAGGAGGCATGGAGGAAGTTGGAAAATTCCAGGAGTGCTGTATTGGTACTATGACCTGCTCTGAACCCGTGTTGTTCAGGGCAGAGAACATTGTACTTACAGAGGTAGTCGAGACTTGGGACGCCTACAATTTTCTAACGCCTTAGAGAGGGGAGAGGATTGAGATGGGTCGGTAGTTACCCGGAAGAGTCCTGTCACCACCTTTATGGACAGGGGTAACTGTGGCAATCTTCCAGGCAGAGGGGAATTGTCCGAGACAGAGTGATTTGTTGAAAATGCACGTAATAGGTGAGAGGACCTGATCCAGGACCTGACGTAAAAGGCAGGGATCAAGTGAGTCATAACCGATGGTGTTACCTTTTAGGGCTTTTAGCAAGTAAGGCCTAGCTTCTTGCATGGTGACACGACGCAGGTGGAAAGAGGGCCGGGCAATGGGTGGTGGTACAGATGGAGGAGATTTTCATGCCAGATTCTCAAATTTGGCATTTTACTACACCTTCTTGTGAACTGTAGAGCTGTCATTTTTCACATCCATGCCCGAAATGTGTTTTCGCACTTTCGGCGCACAATAGTGTGTTCACTGTGCGAAATCAGTGTCCAGGACATGTTACAAAAATGACAGTGACACTGTTCATGAGCAGAGGTCCTAAAATGCCTGTGTTGAAAATTTGGTGACAATATTCCATACAATGACTGTTTTACGAGCGTGCGTAGCAACTGTGCAACGCACGCTTGTAAGTTAGCGCATTTGCAATATTTTCATGCCACATTCTCAACATTGGCCTTTTACCACACCTTCTTGCAAACCATACAGCTGTCATTTTTCACATCCTGGCCGAAATGTGTTTTCACACTTTCGGCGCAGAATAGCGCGTTCGCTGTGCGAAATCAGTGTTCGGGACACATTACAAAAAATGACAGTGACACTGTTCATGAGCAGAGGTCCTAAAATTTGGTGACAATACTCCATAAAATGACTGTTACGAGCTTGCGTTGTGCAGTCTGCATGCACGCTCGTACGTTCGCAAACTTCTAATATTCTCACTCCAGATTTTCTACAGTGCCATTGTTCTGCACCTCCTAATGAACAGTACAGCTGTCATTTTTCACATCCTGACCAAAATCTGTTTTCGCAGTTCCGGCGCAGAATAGCGTGGTCGCTGAGGAAAGTCAGTGTTCAAGACACATGATGAAAATGACAGTGACACTGTTCATTAGCAGATGCCCTAAAATGCCTATGTTGAAAATTTGGGAACGAAAGTCAATAAAATGAGTGTTTTATGAGCGTGTGTTGCACAGTTTGCATGCACGCTTACAACTTTCTGAATTTGTAATACTTTTACTCCAGCTGTTCGTCGTTGGCATTTTTCCATACCTCCTTATGAACACTCCAGCTGCCTGAAATGAGTTTTTGCACGTCCGGCACAGAATTGCAAGGCCGCTGTGCGAAATCAGTTTTTGGGACAGTTTGAGGGAATGACTGTGACTATTCATGAGCAGAGGTCCTAAAATGCCTATGTTGAACATTTGCTGCCGAAACTCCATACAATGACTGTGTTGCAAGCGTGCATTGCGCAGTTTCCACGCACCCTTGTAGCTTCATCAATCTGCAATATTTTCATGCCACATTTTCACCACTGGAATTTGTGCACGTCTCTTTAACAGTCCAGCTGCCATTTTTCCACAGCCTGCCCAAAACATGTTTCTGCAGCTGTGGCGCACAATGGTGTGCTCGCTGTGCAAAATCACCTTTTGAGACATTCACAAAATCACAGCACTTTGCGTCTCTAGCTATGCCACTCCCAATGCCAGCACGGCAACTTTCGGCATTGACAAATGCTTGTTATATCTGTATTGGCATTGTTTGTAATTCCTGCCAGGTCAATTATTTAGTGGACATTTGTGTATATGCTGTAAAATTCTGCTCCTTCTATGCCTTGTACTTACTGTACTGCTTGTTTTGCTTTGTATTGTTATCTGTCCAGGACCACCTTGAAAATGAGCTTGCTCAATGGTATCTATGCTTGGTAAAATAAAGTGATTGATTGATAGATTGATAGTGAGTTATGAAAGTCCTGTCCACTTACAATTGATAAATTGCCTATTTTGAGTCAGGCATGATATATACACAACAGTAATTTTTACAAGTTCTAGCTTTTTAATCTGCAGTTTGACAAGGCTACCGTTTTCCATTAACTGCTTGCTTCAGTGCTGCATTGGGCACTGTGACATCAGTACTACGATACCTGCTCTCCAATTAATTCAATATTTCACTGTGATGACAGTGAAACACATATTGTGACGATATCTTTTGATAAGTTGCTGTTACTAGCCAAGCTGGCAATTTTACTCCAATGTTTTACTTTATTTTTATCCCCCCCCCCCGTTAAAATGAATCTTTAAACTCACAGTTCCTGCCATTGATGGGTTTTAATAGGCAAGTTTTTTTGTCAAATGCTCTTAGCACTTTAACATGAAGTATGCACAGTCACATTAAGTAATTGATTCAGTCTCACGGTTTCGTTGGTAGTGGTATTTCAAAGGTTCATTTGCACACATGGATAATTACCTTTTTGATGTACTTTAAGTTTACCAATTGTAATGCCCCCCCCCCCGAGCCTTGTATGTAGGGGGCTACATAGACTTTTGCACCATATCTGTTTATGGCAAAATATATTACTATAACCCCTCGCTATAATAAATGTTTTTGGAGCCATGTCCATCATTCGTAGCTCCTTGTTTATTACAATGAGGGACGGTAATACAGGACACGCTAATACGGGACAAGATGCAGCATTTTAAAATACTGTATTCAGTTCACATACACATCTGCTCGACACCAAGCACATCAAATTATATGCAGAGTTTTAAAGTGGATTTGCCACAGCACTGCTCATATCTTTACCATATCTCTTATTCTGTAGCCTCAAATACCCAATGTGGGTCAACTTTTAGTCATGTTAATGTTATTGCGTACAGTCTAAAAGAGCTGAAGTACACCCCCAGAGCGAGACGGTGCTCTTAGGATCACAGACTGCACCCAGTTTTCCAATATAATTTCATCATGTGGTGCCAACATGCCAGAGTGTAAGTGGATGCAATTATAATCAGCCACATCAGGAATGCACTGCACTGGAGCAGCAACCGAGCTGCACGTTGCCATCATAAGGGTGCCCCGAGAAACACTGGACCAGTCTACTTCAGTAAGACTACTTCTCCAGCGGTGGCTGTCAGCTAGTAATGCAGGCAAATACAGCTGGAAATACTGGGAGCCACAGGAGACTTTCATTATACCCGGGATTTCGCTATAGCAGGATTCGCCATCACGAGGGGTTACTGTATACCGCCTACAGGTTTCAGTGCTCTGCTTTTCTTTCGTTTTCACAAAAGGAGAGCTACCAGCAGACTGCTCTATCCTCTCCCAGATCTTACCCCCCCCAACCCTGGGAAACGCAAGCCTGTTCCTCTGGCATGGCAAGAGAAGACGCGGCCAGAGTCTCAGCCCCTCTATGCCACAGGCCCAGCATCTGTGGATTTACTGATAGGTATATGAATTGTATTCATGGGTACATGGTGTAGTAACCAACAGGTTTATAAGGGCCCATCCGTGTTAAGAGAACCAGCAAGCTGTGCCATAAGGGGAGGTCTAGAAGTCATTAATCAACATCACCTTTGTTAAGGCAGTGGCAGTACTACGAAACCTCTAAATCCAGGTTGATTCATATTTAGGAGATTTTTGCTAGTACAAAAAGAGTTTAGTTAATCCATACAGATAATCCCTCAATTAACCATATTATGCAATCCTTCTACCAAACATTATACTCTCATCCCACTCCCCCACAACCTGAATATATACAACACTTTCTGGACAATTTACAGTTACCACACCTCTCCCAACAAGATATGGCTTTGCTAGATGATCCTTTTTCCCTAAAAAGGGATACAAGCATCACTAGATTCCCTTAAATCTGGTAAAGCTCCTGGGAGTGACGTGTTTTCCGTAGACTTTTATAAACCCCTAGCTGACATCTTATGCCCCTTACTGTTTAAGGTCTTCAAAGATGCATCTTCACAAGGTAAATTTCCATATTCTATGACAGAAGCCATTATAACCGTCCTACGAAAAAAAAGATAAAGACCCTTCTCTCCCATCCAGTTACAGACCAAGATCATTAATACAGACGGGAAAATTTTTGCCAAAATATTAAATACTCGTTTAGAATTAATAATTTAAAAACTTATCTATACCTCCCAAGCTGGATTTATCAAAAATAGAACTGGTTCTGATAATCTCCGCTCATTAATTTAATCTACAAAGCTAAATCTCAAATCACCTGCCCCAGCTATAGCCATCGACTTTGAAAACGCATTTGATTCTCTCAACTGGACTTATTTGTATCGTGTTCTATCCCACTCCTTCCACTAACCCACTGATTTCTATTGGTTTAAACGACATTTTTTTTTCTATTTTAAAAAAAGCTACGTCAGCTTGGTTTGTTGTCACCTGTTTGTTGTTGCTAAGTAGCAGATGTTTTTGCATTGTGCTCCGATTCTGTGATAGAATCTGTATTAGTAGAAGGTAGATTATTGTGATTGTAGCTACCTTTTGATGGTAAGGATAAAGAGGTGAGATAGAAGTGTATGTATTTTCAAATATTATAGAGGAACAGTGGCAGGATTTTTAGGACAGTAAATTAATAAAAAGGGAACTAGGAGAGCTTCAGTAGCAGACTAGTAGTGGAATAGCAGTATAATTGCAGTATAATGTGGGGAGTGGTGCAATGCAGTGGCTGTGGGGGCAGCCATATTCAGGCAGCTCTTCTGGACACTTAGGTGCTGCCCTATCTGCATGCATCTTTCTGGACTGCGGGATGAGGTAGCCAGACTCAGAGCGGAAGTAAACTGGGTCAGGAGTACCATCACCCCTATCCAGAGACCACTCAGTCCAATGCAGCTGCCTCAAAGGATGCAGAGAACGAGGAGTACTTGGATGACAGTGGGCTCAGGGAGGGTTAGACCAGTCAGGCAGAGGCACATCCCAGATCAGATTCCACTCAAGAACTCATATGCCACACTGCCAAACAGGGACAACCAAATAGAGGTACCCAGAGAAATGGAAGGAAAGGATGTGGAGGTTAGCCAAGTGCAAAAGATGGAGATTAGCGCCCAGGAGGTGGATAAGCAGAAGGGCAGACAGCAAGGTGAACCAGAGATAAAGGACAACCAAGGAAGGGGCTGGAGTAGAACAGCGAAACAGTCTAGGGAGGTCAAATCATGGAAAGTCATGTGTGCAAATGCCAGGAGCCTTAGCAACAAGATGGAAGATCTGAGGCTGTCATGGTGCAGTCAGACCTGGACATTGTGGCCATCACTGAAACCTGGTGTAATGATAACCACGACTGGAGTTGGCCATACCTCAAGCACAACATATTCAGAAGAGACAGGGCAGGCAGGAAGGAGGAGGAGTGGCACTGTATGTGAAAAATGACATAAGGGCCACAGAGATCCAGGAGGAACAAATGGGGAGAGATACTGTGGGTTAAGCTGGAAAGGAAAATGGGGCCAGCCATCTCACAGGTGTGGTCTATAGACCACCACCCTAGGAGGAAGAAACAGATAGGGGAGTTGATGCTAGCCATCCAGAGGATGGCAGACAAGGGTGAGGTAGTACTGGTTGAGACTCAATATTCCAGATGTGGACTGGAGCATCCCAGCAGCAGCATCAACTAGGAGCAGATTTATCCTGGACTCCCTTCAGGGTGCCTTCCTCAAGCAACTGGTCATGGAACCAACTCGGCAGAAGGCAATACTGGACCTTGTGCTCACAAACAGGGACAGTGTGATGGGGGTAAGAGTGGGGGAGCACCAGAGGAACAGTGACCACCAGTCACTGTGGTTTGAAATCACAGAAAGAGCAGAACCAAACCACACAAAAACACGTATCCTGGATTTTAGGGGGGCAGACTTTGAGGAAATGGGGAGATACTTGAAAGAGGCATTAAGGGGAATGGGGCAGGAATCAGGGGTTGAGGAACAGTGGGAAGTATTTAAAATGGGGATTACAAGAGCAACAGAATTATGTATTAAGCAGGTTAGCAAGAGGAAAAGAAAGAGACAACCATTATGGTTTTCCAAAGAGGTAGCAAAGAAAGTGAAAGCCAAAAAGATTGCATTCAGGCAATACAAAAAGACACAGGCAGAAGGGGATAAGGAGAAGTACCAGGAGAAGCAAAGGGAGGCAGGGAGGTCAGTAAGGGAAGCCAAAGCTCAGACAGAAGAACACATTGCAAAATCAGTGGGTAGAGAGGACAAAACCTTTTACAGGTACATAAGTGAAAAAAGAAAGGCAAAGGGAGGGATAGTGAGACTGAAGGGGAAGATGGGGGCTGTGTGGAGGATGACAACAGTAAAGCTGACATATTGAACGGGTATTTCTGCTCAGTCTTTACTGAGGAAGAGGAGGGTAATGGGTCTGAATGGAGTACAAGGGGTGAGAATGGTGCAGAAATGGACACAAGTCCCTTTACACGAGAAAGGGTCCTGAAGGAACTGGAAGTAATAAGAGTTGATAAAGCAATGGGGCCAGATGGGGTGCACCCCAGGGTCCTTAAAGAACTAAGAGAGGTGGTGGCTGAACCTCTTGCTATCCTGTTTAGCCGATCACTAGAAACAGGGGAGGTACCCAAAGACTGGAGGATAGCAGATGTAGTCCCCTTATACAAAAGTGGGAACAAAGAGGAAGCGGGGAACTACAGACCAGTCAGCCTCACCTCAGTAGTGGGGAAGATCATGGAAGCACTACCGAAGGAGAGATTGGAGGAACATCTGATTGTCAATGGACTACAGGACCCAAGGCAGCATGGTTTCACCAGGGGAAGGTCATGTCAGACCAACCTCATTGAATTTTTTTGCCTGGGTGACTAGGGAGGTGGATCAGGGGAGGGCAGTGGACATGGCCTATCTGGACTTCAGCAAGGCCTTTGACACTGTGCCATATAGAAGACTATTGCACAAACTGGGGAATATGGGTGTGGGCAGGACAGTAGGACACAGAGGGTGGTGGTAAATGGCTGTCACTCCACAGAGGGAAGAGTGACCAGTGGGGTACCACAGGGATCAGTGCTGGGACCGGTACTATTCAATATCTTCATCAGTGACATTGCGCAGGACCTAGAAGGCAGAATTTCACTGTTCGCTGATGACACAAAGCTCTGTAACAGAGTAGACACACCAGATGGTGTAGACAGAATGAGAAGGGACCTGCAGAAACTTGAAGAATGGTCAGGGTTTGGCAGTTGAAATTCAATGCAAGGAAGTGCAAGATAATGCATATGGGGCACAAAACCCTGGCATAATATATCAGTTGGGGTGAGGATATAGCATGCACCAAGCAGGAAAGGGATCTTGGAGTTATCATCTCTGATGACCTCAAGGCAGGAAACAGTGTGACAAGGCAGCAGGTAAAGAATAGGATGCTGGGATGCATAGGCAGGGCATCACCAGCAGGAAAAGGAGGTCATAATTCCACTATACAAGACACTAGGGAGGCCGCACCTGGAGTACACTGTGAGTTCTGGAGACCTTACCTACGTAAGGACATAGACAGGGTAGAGAAGGTTCAGAGGAGGGCAACAAAGATGGTGCATGGATTGCATCACAAGTCCTATGAGGACAGGTTGAAGGCACTGAACGTGTACTCCCTGGAGGAGAGGAGGGAGAGAGAGGATATGATAGAGACATACAAATATCTTACAGGGAGGAACAGGGTGCAGGAATGCACTATTTTTTTTAAGTGAAAACGATGTTCCAGGACTAGAGGGCATGGGATGAAGTTGGAGGGAGGACGATTCAGAGGAAACATGAGGAAGAATTTCTTCACAGAACGGGTGGTGGACAAGTGGAACACCCTGCCAGAGGATGTGGTGGGGGCTGAAACAATCACGGGATTTAAGAATGCATGGGATAGACCTAAAGGAATTCTGGAGGTCAGGGGTAAGGGGCAACAGACTTCCTGGAAAACATAAACTGAACTTACAAACTTAAATCGGCAGACTGGGTGGGCCATAGGCCCTTATCTGCCAACACTGTCTATGTATCTATGTATCTACTTTGGTGTCACTAATACATTTTGTACATGGACTCAATTACTATACACCCCCCCAGGTTCTTACTAGCTCTACTCTGCCATCATCCTTTCATCTGGCAAGAGGTACAAGGCAAGGGTGCCCCTTATCCCCCACTAGTTACTTTGCAACTTTACTTCACTTTCTGGGCTAGCTCTGAATCTAAACAAATCAGAAACAATGTAATTGAGCAATTTTTGTAACCCTTCTATGAATACAATATTAGGTTTTCGTTGGGCCCCTCAAGGTATCCTACCTTGGAATACAGATCACCTCTAAATTAGACAAGATATGGGATGACAATCTTTCCCAGTTATTAGCAAATATTAAAAACACTCAAAAGATGGAAACTGCTTAACCTCTCTTAATGGGAAAATATATATCAAGATGTCAATAGCTCCCAAAATACTGTATCTATTTTCTAATATCTCTTTAACCCTCCCTACTTTCTTTTTTGTCAGAATTGATTATATAATTGGCAGTTTTTTATGGGAAGGCAAAATTCCCAGATTTAATTGCAACAAACTGTGTTCCCACTGGTCCAAAGGGGGCTTCAGGCTCCCCTGGTTCCAAGCATATTTTTGGGCCTTCTGCATTGCCCAAACTGTCAAATGGTTTAATAAACCCAGCAATAAATCACCATTGTAGGTCAATATGGAAACATCTCTATGTCCGGGCAATGTTACCACTTCATTTATAACCCCAATTTAAAATCTCACCCTACTATATCATCATCCATATACTACTGGAAAATAATTTATGAACTCCTCAAATCCAACCCAACCCCTCTCATATATGCCCCCGTTTGGGGGAACCGCAACATCACTCTTGATAATTACCCAATTTTTGGTTGTAATTGGAAAAACAGGGGCATTTTTTTCTTGGAGGATATACTTACTGTATACCTCAGACTCAAATTAAAATCCTTTTCTGACCTGCACAAACAATGGAATCTTCCCCAGCACGATTTCTAGAAATATTTAGTTACGCACGGCATGGAACCTTCATCTTCCTACTGTTCCTCATCAATCTATGTATGTATGATACTTTTATTTCTAAATGGATCAAAAAACTCAATAGTATCGTTTACAATCATATCAGAAATACAAATCCAGATCAATCTATCATTGCAAAAAATAAATGGAGAACCCTTTTAAATTATAACATAACCAATTCACAGTGGCATAGCTGCTGGCTATCCTGCCATAAATCTTTCAAGGACAATAGCAGTTCACTCATACAAACCAAAATTCCACATCTGTGGTACAGAACTCCTGAGATTTTGCAAAAAAAATG
Source organism: Neoceratodus forsteri (assembly GCA_016271365.2). NCBI lineage: Eukaryota > Metazoa > Chordata > Ceratodontiformes > Ceratodontidae > Neoceratodus > Neoceratodus forsteri. Next base: position 1,442,226,025 of record CM057459.1, read on the forward strand.
GGCTTAATGAATAATAAATGTTGGCGCTGTAACTCCCTCAATGGCAATTTGATTCATATTTTATGGCATTGTCCTCCCATACACAATCTTTGGCGTCAATGCGTCATATTCATTTATTTGCAATGAAAGTGATTAGTCTGTCCTTTGCATTAGATCCAAAACATTGCATACTTGGTATTTTCAATGCTCATTCATACAAAATATCCCATTCTCAGAAGAGGTGGTTATCCTACTATTCCTTTAAGTTAAACGCCTTATACTAATGCATTGGAGATCCAACATCATTCCCACCCTCCCAGATATTCTCAAACTATCATCTCAATACGCCATCCTTGATTGTATGTCACACTTAGCCTCTGACCGACTTAATTTATATAATAAATGCTGGCAGGACTATTTTAAATATTTAATAGTGTACACATATTGTCACTTAATCCACGTGGTATATGTTCACATTGGAATCTCGCTTCTAGCTCTTTTCGTTCCTTTTTCATCTCCTCTCTTTCTTTTTAACTCCTTTCTTTCCCTTTATTCTTGTTCACTTTTAGATATTTTTCTCTTTTATGTTCTTCCTTTATACAATCTTACACATACTTGTATTAAATTACAGTATAAAATAAGTACAATCACGACTGCTCATATTTCTTGTTTGCATCTACTCCTTTAACCCCTTGAACCATAAATTGCCATATTTTCTCTCTATCATACAGATTGTACTGCTACAATATTGTTTTCTCAACATTTGTTTTCCCCTTTAATATCATTGTATAATACTTCAGACAATATGTTTTTTCCTTCTCCCATTAAGAATTTATGTAAGTGTATATTGGAGAATGTAGTGTATTTGTATGTATAATCACAGTAACTACAATAAAAAGATTAACTGCAAAAAAAGTTTAGTTATGACTTATTTTTTCTGAAACTGAAAAAAGAAGGCAAAGAAATAGGTCGATTACTAATGGTCAAATTATTGGGACCATATGAAACGCAAAACTCTCAGAACCTGGTATGGTACTGCAGCATGAACAGAGCAGCACAGTAGCAACATCAATGACTCAGTAAGTTGCACACTCAACCTCTGGAAGGCCAGTAGGTCATGGTTTCTAAACCTATACAAGGAAATGTGGCTAACAGTAACTGTACTGCAGCAATTTGGGGGCAGGGGGGACTGTTGCACTGTTGGTGTCGTCCTTCAGAGGAGATGTTAGATTAAGGTCCCTTCTGCCCATCTCTGACTGCTGTCCACCTAGAAGTTAAAAGATCCCATGGCGCCTACCGATTAAGAGTAGGGAATTTTCAGTGCCCTAGACAACATTCCCCAGCACAGCAATAAAACAGCTTTATGTAACCCACCACCAGGGCACATCCGGAAACAAGCTGTCACAGCTCAACATACCTTTCCAGGTCAAAACTCAAAATATAAATAAAATAGTAGGCTGATACAAGACTACATTCTGTACAGCACTGCCAAATAGTAATGGGAGAACCACAAAAAGGTTCTAAGGCTGGCCCGCTGGAGCAGCGGTAATACTACTGCCTGCAGTGTCAATGACCAGGGTTTGAGAGCAGACCTCTGACGTCAGAGAGTCGGCTGGTGGGGGGGGGGAAGAGGCAGAGCATCCAGGGGGATGCTCACCTTCTCCAAGGAGGGAGGGGACTTGGCCCCCAGTGCCCACTAACCCCTCGCTTTGGCGGGGGGGTTAAGGTCAGCAGTCCAGAACCATGCTGTCCAACCTTGCTGAATGCAGTTGGCAGACCTCTGCCCATAAGGGGCAAGAACATGCCCAACAGTGCATTGATGTCATTGCATGACTTACTCCATTCCAGCAGGTCACTGGGGGGGTCACAACAGGAAAAAAATACTTCCATGCGAGCCCCATGACACCTGGATCCCAGTAAGTACCAGGACCAAGCTGATAAGGAGAGGGGGTCCCTGGCCATCAACAGAGGGCAAAAATCAGGTTCTGAGGTTCTAAAAGGTTCTGGTAAGTTGTCCAAGCCTTATCAGAACTTCCTGAACCTTTTAAAATACAAAAACTGATCATCAATGCCCTACTACGCTCATTTTCAGTAATGGAAAGGAATCTCAAAACAACTTTTGGGTGGGGGGAAGACTGCACTACCTCCAGCCTCTTAAGGGTTCATTCTACCACCACCACTGACATTACTAGATCAAGACCTTTGTACGTGGTGGGGGAGATATATGATTTTTATGCTCCAAAACTCAGCATTTTGAAAAGCATTGAACCTTATTAAAACCTATAAAGGTTCTGGGAAGGTTCTTTTACAGAAAATGGCATAGTTTCTGGGTAGTTCCAAACTCAGCTGAACCAGTGCTTCCATCCCTAGTACCAAGATACTTGTAAGAGGATAAGGCATATGCAATCATGCACAACAAGGCTGTGTTTCCATCGAGAGGTTCTGATGACATCAACAGGACCTCAACAGCGAAGCTCGAGAGGTCTCAGATATCAGAACCACGAAACGAACACAGCTGAATTATGCATGATTGGCCATGTTTTATTTTTTATAGTATATGGTTTTAAACAAAGTGAAAATGTGGCCTTATTTTCCTCCAAGAAATCTTAAGTTTTTGTTTTTTTATATTGGTAAAATAGAAACCCACCCTCACCCAGCTGCTGAGAACCTACTAGGATTAGGGGTGGATTTCTGTTTTTTTTAAATGCTGAAACTTTCTTTTGGGGGGGGGGTCAGAGTGTAGGGGAAAATAAAAGTAAAACAGCAGGTGTCACGCATTTCCATGCTAATTAAAAAAGCTGTTGTACCACAGAAGGATACTGCTGCATTCCACGACCTCTGAACTGTGGTACAACAGCTTTTTAGTCAGGATAGAAATCCATGCACATCAAGGGGCAACTATAATACTAACATACTAAAATACCACCAGAATAGGCCTAACGGTCTTTCGTGTCTGCTCGTTTGGTCAGCCCCCACCCTGGGTGCTGACCTTGCTGTCCCTACCTTCTCTGGCTTCTTCCTTCCCAGTTCCGGATATTCTTGCTGCATTGGAATTTGCTTCCAGAACCCTTCCCTGTACCTGTCCCACCCTCTTGAACCCTCCACTGTCTCTGCCTCCACTAGCCCCTAGGTAGTGCATTCCATGGCTCCACCACCTCTCAGTGAAATAGCACCTCCTCCTTTCTCCCTGAATCTTCCCTCCAGCTTCCACTCATGCCCTCTAGTGGCCCTTCCTCCTTCCTTCAAGCACCCTGACTGTTCCTCCCTATTTACCCCTCTTCATGTACCTGAAGACCTCCATCATGTCCCCGGGTCCCTCTCTCTTCCAATGTGTACATATTTAGCTCTTCGAGCCTCTCCTCATAGGTCCTGTCCCCAAGCCCCAAATCATTTGGTTGCCTCCTCTGGACCCTCTCCAGGAGGTTAATGTCCTCTTTAAGTGTGGCCTCCAAAACTGCACGCAGTACTCCAGGTGCGGCCTCACCAGCAGTTACAGAGGAATCACTCCCTCCTTCTGGAGGTGATCCCCTAGTGATGCATCCCAGCATCCTGTTGGCCTTGGCTGCTGCCCTCCTACAAGTCTCAGAGTTGTTCATCTTGACATCCACCACCACCCCAGGTCCCCTCAGCCATTGAGACTTGTAGTATTTCCCCAGGGTGTACACTTGGCCTGGGTTTCGGGCCCCCAGGTGGAGTACCTTGCATTTCCCTGCATTGAACCTCAGCTTCCACTTTCTAGACCATCTTTCCAGAGCCTCCAGGTCCCCCTGCAGGGCCACCCTCTCCTCCTCCCCATCCACCACCGACCTCAGTTTCGAGTCATCTGCAAAGAGACTCATCTCACTCCCGATTCCTGTCCTTATGTCAGATATGTAGGTGTTGAACAGAAGGGGCCCAAGGACTGATCCCTGTGGGACCCCACTAATGACCCTCCTTGGGGATGAGACTGTCCCGCCAACTCTGACCCTCTGGGTCCGGTCCTGGAGCCAATTGCCTATCCATCTGATCATCTGGTTTCCCATCCCATTTCTCCTAGCTTATCCAACAGGCCCACGTGAGGAACAGAGTCAAATGCCTTGCTGAAGTCTAGAAAGAGGACATCCACTGGTCTACCCATGTCCAGGCACTTGTCACCCAGTCATAGAACTCCACCAGGTTTGTCTGACACGATTTCCTGGGATGAATCCATGCTGTCTATCGTCCAGGCACCCTGACTTATCCAGGTCCCCCCCAGTCTCTCCTTGACAATGCCCTCCATCACCTTGCCCACCACCGATGTCAGGCTGACAGGCCTGTAGTTCCCTGCCACCTCCCTTGATCCCCCCTTGTGGATAGGCACTACATGCACCACCTTCCAGTCTTGGGGCACCTCCCTGTCCTCAGAGATGGTGAAAAGCTCTGTCAGGGGTTTGCCAGGACATCTGCAAGTTCCTTCAGCACTCTAGGATGTAATTTATCCGGCCCCGGTGCTTTCTCCGTCTTAAGGAGCCGAGGGCTTCCCTCACTCTCTCTGCTGTGATTTCCACTCTGGTACCTCTTCTCTCTTAGCCCTCCCCCACCTGCCAGTGATGCCTCCCCTCTCCAGACCTGCCGATCGGTAAGGGTCCCCTCCTCATTATCTCTGTCTCCTCCCATGTGATGCAGCATCCCCATTTTCCCTGGTGAAAACTGAGGTGAAGTACTCATTTAGTACCTCAGCCTGCTCCCCGGTCTTGTGCCCATCTCTCCCTGATTTAATCCTGCTAATCTGCCCTTCACCCTTCGTCTTTCCCAATGTATCTAAAGAACTCCTTTTTCCCTCTCCTAATTTCCCTGGCCAGGTTCTGTTCCTTCCTTGCCTTAGCCCTCCACCACTCTAGTGGCCCTTCTAGCCATCAGCTGTACTCCCTCGATCCCTTTCCTCCTTGAGCACTTGAATTTCTTATAGGCTGCTTTCTTTCCCTAGCACCACCTCCTGGACCTCCCTGGTCCACCAACAGGGTTTTTGGGCCCCATCGCATTTCGTCTTACTCTTGCACAGGTGCTGGTAGTATCCTGCACCCTCTCCTGATGATTTCCCACCTACTATCAGCGTCCTTGTCTGACCCAATCCCATCCAAATGCTCCTTAAGGATCCTTCCCATTTCCTTAAAATCCATCCCCCTGAAGTCGGTTACTTCTGTCTTTGTGCAGCCTTCTACCCCTCCTAGGTCCAGGCAGAACCAGACCGTGGTTCTGCCTTCGTAGCCCCACGTTACACTAGAACAAGTATAGAAAGTATTACATGGAGAAAGAGCACAGCACTTGAAAAGGTTGAGATAGTTTCAGAGCAGAGTGGTAGCCCATCCCCGTCTCTTACCTGGAGGCAGAGCTTGTGTGTACTAGTTTGTTATGGAAGTCGCACAGATTGCCATCTTTCTTCTGTGCCTCCTGCCAACAAAACAAGAAAGGGAGAAAATGATCAGCGGACTCGCTACACTCCAGAAACAGAGCAATGAATTCTTGATCCTGTACAGGACCACCTCTTTCCCTTCAACATCCTTTGTTTACCATAGTGATCAATGTTCTAGTCTTGGGGACAAAGGATTGCATAAAACCAAAGACGTATCTCTGCAACCACCCTATTGGTAGGGAGCTGTCTAAGAGCAGCACAGTGGCAAAGCTTGTGGAACAATCAGAAGGTGACAACCTTCAACGTCATTCCCCAGCAACAGCATCCAGCCAAGTGCAGCTCTTCAAGATGCACCAGAATAGCCAGCACAATGGCACTGAGGGTTGAGATGCTGGACACAACACCTCACGCCATGCCGGAAACCCAGGCTTTGAAGCAAGCTGGAGGGATTGGCCCGGGGGGGGGGGGGAAGAGTTCAAGTGTGACAACAGCTCACCTTCTCTGAGGGAGGGTGGATAAAGGGCTTCGTTAACAGTATACCCTCCTGGTGGTGGCTAGCAGGTATTGCGCAAATAGCCCTCAGCATTAGGGGTGGAGGGACACATCGGATGTTGGTGTGGTGCACACGGGAGTATGCATGCCTCCCGTGAACAACACTGCACGTCTGCGCTCACCAACAGAGGAGGGGAAGAGGGGGAACGTACTGCATCAAACAAGGAAAAGCCCAGACGTCTGGCTGGATAACGTAGTATCATAGTCCCATGCCCACTGCTGGATTCTGGCCTCCTCGGGCCTGATCACCTTCAATCTTCATCTCTGCTGAAAGCCATAGGATTTCGGTAAGGAAGTGCAGAGTAGCAGAAGGAGGCCCCACCTCGGGGGGGGGCACACACCAATGGGTGGCCTGCAGGTGTGTCATGGGTGGGTTGAAAGCCGGGGTCCCCTGGTAGGGAGGGTTTCAGGCATGGCTGGAGTAGCTGGGGTGATGACTGAGGCAGTGTCCAAAAGTCTAACCAGAGGGAAAAGTAAAAAAAAAAAATAAATAAATAAAAATGCACCAGGATAAAAGAACAAGGAACACTAAATGTTTATGTTTTGGGAAGCAACCCAGAATGTCACTGAAAGGAAGATGTTTCAAGGGAAATACCAGAAAGAAATACATCACAGTATGAGCAGTTAACACAGACTATGCTGCCAAAGCAGGTGGTAGCAGTCGATACTGTAGTAGCCTTCGAAGTCTGATTCTACAATTGCTTTGAAGAAAAAGGAGTAAGAGGGTATTACCACTTTGCCACCGTGTTTATGGGAGAGGGAAACTGATGGGTCTTTCTCCCCTAAAGGGATGGGTGGGTGTATATACACACTCTCTCACACACACTCTCTCTCACACACTCTCTCTCACACACTCTCTCTCACACACTCTCTCTCACACACTCTCTCTCACACCCTCTCTCTCACACACTCTCTCTCACACACTCTCTCTCACACTCTCTCTCACACACTCTCACACACTCTCACACACCTCACACACTCACACACACTCTCACACTCACACACACACTCCTCACACACTCTCACACACTCACACACTCACACACTCTCACACACTCCACACACCACACTCACACTCACACACACTCACACACACTCACACACACTCACACACACTCACACACACTCACACACACTCACACACACTCACACACACTCACACACACTCACACTCACACACTCACACACTCACTCTACACCTGCACAAACAAGGCTTCTGTGTGCACAGTGAAGGTTGTGCACGTGCACTCTGAACTTCCCATACTGGAAGTCACACTGTGCAACACTGTTTGCGCAGGAGCACAAAGACACCCCATGCACACATGTAAATGAGAAGTAATCTCATTAATATAAAATATTCAAAGGCTTTTTCATGCCCTTAGCCCGTCTGAGCAGTTCTAATTGAGACCTGCAAAAAGCACCTTAAGAGTGCAAAGAACCCGCCACACTCACCGAATCCCCCCTGAACTGGTGAGAACAGGCAGCCTAAACAACTGCCCCGATGCCCATTTGTTGCTCCTCTTTCTCACCTGATCCCAGTTAGAATTATGTCCCTGGTGTTCAGGTCCTTATCCCCACTTGGCAGCCTCCATACTCCCATGTTAACCCTTCCCTGTACGATGCCAGCTGCTCACCTCCCTGGTCAACCACCGCATGCTGCCCCAGAATCCTGCATCAATACACAGTGGAATATATTGATACAAGACATGTGCATGATGGACCACATCCAGCCAGAAGAGTTGGTGCTGACCAGTGTCTCTGGTCCATGGAGGAGCAGAGAGTTGGCATGGGGGTGTACAGACACTACCAAGAAGGGGTTAAGAGACCACTAGACACCAGGAAAAAAAATTCCAAATGGGGATCAGGTGAGGGAAGGAGACACCACTGGACACCAGGAAATTTCATCACTAACATACATACTAGAATAGGAACAGGTTTTAATTTTTTTTGTTTGTTTATTTTTAATACTGGTGCAACACAATCCAGGAAAGAACAGTTACTAACTGTAGATGAGAAAATCTCAACTGGGCCACACCTTTGTAACCAAGTAGTCAGTATAAGAACCGCTCAGAAACTGTAGCTAGCCAGGGGCCACCAACGAGGATGTGCAACATCGGCACCTATATAATCGCAGACGACTCCATTTCTCCTCAGTTCCCTGCTGGGGATAAGCACAGAGGACCTCTTATTGTGAGGAAGCAGGAGACCAAACCAGTACCAGACACACAAGAGGTATGAACTGGAAATATAGGCACTTATGAACACCTACAAACAAGGCAGTGGACAAACCTGCCAGCTTATACATTAGAAGGGGGGGGTGGAAGAGGAGGGAGGGTGTGCTGTGGCCGAAGTGAGATCTTGAAGATGTACTTGCTGTGAATAATTTCAATCTTCTTCGAGGATCTCTCTTCCATTAGGCCACACCTTTGGAATGATTACCAAGCAGTACACAAAGGACCCAGGGATGATGATAATGTCAGATGACGACATCAGGACAGAAGGCCTTGCAACACCACAAGTCCAAAGCCTGCACATTTTAGAGACATTGTTTCGACCATAGTGCTTAGTGAAAGTGTGTACAGTGCTCTGTGTGGCAGCAGCATGTATGTCAGCTGCATAAACATTCCGAAAGAAAGCAAAAGTGGTCATTCAACGTGTAGAGTGGCCACGCACAGCACAGAAAATTCCTTACAATACGTCCTATAACAAAACACAATGCAGTTAGCCAGCCATTAGGAACTGGACAGGCACTGTTTAATTGCCCCCTTTCCCAAAAGACAAATGAAACGAAAGCTGAGAACATTTTCTGCAGTCTACTAGGAGTCTCGTGCATCAAAGCCTAAAAAGCTTGGAAATCCTCCTAGTAGAGGTCACGGCAACCAGACACTTCCCATGAAAGGAGACGCATCTCACAGGCTGCAGTAAGCTCAAACAGAGCCAAAATTATTTTTTTCAGAATGAAACTCCGGTCTCAAAGCAGAACCATTTACGAATCTGGGGATGCATATGCAAAACACTCTTTAGAAATGCATAGGATATCTTTTTGTCACTGTGTGACCATCAATAGGGTACGGAAAGCGGAAACAGAAGCCATATGCACCTTAATGGACAAGTACTGGAGACCAGAGTCAGCTAGAGAAAAGGTAGTCCAGGACATGTACATAGGTCTGTAGAATGGGACGCACACCATATGCCTTTAAATATCTCAAGGGGGTAAGTAAGGTACAGACGAGAAGTATGTTTCAGAAAAAAGGAGCTCAAGAACAAGGGGACATGATATGAAGCGGGAGGTATTAGAAAAATGTGAGGAAGTACTTTTTCCACAGAAAGAGTGTTCGATTCCTTGAACCAGTATACCCCTTCAGGTTGACACCCCAACAGTAAAACAGGAAAAAAAAAAAAAGACCATTATGGCGACATTCGTGGTAATGGTCCTTTTTCCATGTTTCACCTTCCCCCAGTGTTCCGCCCCTTCCCCGGACCAACTCCGATCTGGAGTTGGAATCCTAAGAGTCCCGGGGGTGGTGAGGGCACAGCCCCACAGAAAACACTTAAAACAGGGCAGCACAGTACCTGCGGCGGTATTGTGCCATCGCTGTGGCAGAGGTTGGCATTTTCACTGTCGCCTCCCTTGGTGCTTCCCTTGAACAGCCTTCTAGTGGAGGAGGTGGTGGGGTGAAGGCGGTTGGTGGGGGGGGGGGCAAGAATACATGGGATAGGCATAAGGGTATCTTAATGGAAACGAAAGGGGGAGGGGGAAAGAACCAGATCAATTAGGGTCTGCGTGGATACTGTAGGCAAGGAAAAATGAGCAGATGAGTGGGCCAAGCAGTAATTATCTGCCATCAAATTCTATGCTTATATGTATGTTCCTATATAGAAAAACACTTCTATTTCAAAGAATGTGTATGTCGTGTAGAAGTCTTTCTCGCTGCAAAGCAACAGATCAGCCAGCTTGTTTTGGGGACCTAAATGGCAATGGCTACATTTTCAGGACCCAGGCATGAAGATACTGGGTCTGCAGGCTGAGATGGACCAGGGACATCCAAGCCTGTGACAGCAGACCCTGGCAGAAGGGGGGAGCTGAACACAAGAGTTCACTGCAAGATGCTGCAGAAATAAAAACCAAATCTGGTGAGGCCAGAAGGGAGCCATCAGTATATGGGTGGCATTATCCACCAACAGCTTGATCAGAACCCTTTGAATGATTGTGATTGGAGGAAAGGCATGCATGAGCCTCCTTTCCAAAGAGGAATAACTCGTTCCGTAAAAACTCCAGGCCCTGGAACAGGCAGAAACATGGCAGTTTTGCCTTGTGGGGAGAGCATAAAGATTAAAGTTTAGATGACCCCAGCTTGAGAAGAGGTCAGACTACGGAGATCAGCAGCTCCCATTGGTGTACCAGGGACTGAGACCTTCTTAGCCCATTTGCAAGACATTCTGGATACCTGGGAAAAAATATGGCCGACATGACCCAGTACCATACACTCATCGCTTCCATGAATGGGAATAAGAGTGAGCATCCTATTGCATTTTTTACATTGTGCATGGCATGGACACTGTCAAAAATCATCAAGGGACCAGGGCTAAGATGCTCCTGGAAAGTCTGGATACCAAGCAGAACAGCCTGCATCTCCAGAACATTGACACAGAGATTGGACTCTGAATCTGTCCGGGACCCTTGGGTCTGACAGGATCAAAGACTGGCACACCAGACAGACCCAGAGGCATTTGTTCTGAGGATCTGCACAGAATTGGGTAAAGGAATGTCATGCCATGTAGCACGTGCTGGCAGGCCATCCACCACACTAGAGCATGGCACAGAGAGGGGAAGTGATGAGGAGTAATTGTTCCAGCTCATCAGCTAGTCCCACTGCACCCTGAGAGTCCAATTCGGTACCCGCATGTGGGGATGGGACTATGATAATGGCTGCAGAAACCAGGCCCAGCAGATGCAACATTGCCTGGGATGAAACATGACGACTTTGGATCAGCTGGGCCTGGACAGCAAGAGCCTCTGTCCTGTCTGCAGGCAGGAAGGCACAGCCCACCCGCCATGTCCAGCACTGCACCAATATATTGGAGGCACTGATGAGAAATGAGTATGAATTTCAATACGTTCACCATGACACACAATTCCTCAATTCAACAGTTTGTGAAGGACAATGTATACAGAATCACGCCCCTGGACAAAGCCTATAGGAGACAGTAGATCAGATATGAGAATACATAAAGCCCTTCCCTCTGGAGAGCTGCTGCCACAACCACTAAGCATTTTGATAAATACACACGGCACAGAGAACACAAAATGCAAGCCTCAGAACTGATAGCTGCCCTCCAGCATGAACTGGAGGTACTGCCTGGGGCATGTGTGAAATCTGATAGGTATGCATCCTTAATATCCAGAGCACAAAGCCAGTCCCCCTTTTGTGGCATATTTGATAAGCAGGTTTAGATCTCGGAGGTCCAATGCAGGACGTAGATCTACTCTCCATTTAGGAACCAGGAAGTATGTGGAATGGAACCCTTTGTTTCTTGTGGAGGAAGGGGTTCGAAAGCCTGCTTGGTCAGAAGTGACTGAACCTCCCTCTAGCAGAAGGGCCAAGTGGCCTGGAGGTCCAATAAAAAAAAAAGTGCAGTTCTCCCGGTTTCATAACCAGGAAATATCTGCAATAAACCCCTTTGTTTCTTTCTTGTGGAGGAATGGGTTTAAAAGCCCACTTTGAGAGGAGGCTGAACCTCCAGTAAGATATCCTCCAGGAGGATAATGACAAGGAGGTGGTAGATGCACTGGAGGGAGACTGCAACTGCAGAGCACGAGCCTTATCATAATTTCGTACCAGGTTGTAACTGAAAATAGGCATTCTTCGTCTAGTGTGCTTACCCGGTAAACAAAAGCTAATAAATAAAAATTTCCAGGATCCACTAGTCTGTTGCTTAAGATGAAGGGAGATTCTTCTCCCCCCGAGGCAACAGTGGAAGGGAGGAAGGAGTGTCAGAAGGTATAGGGAGCAGTGGGGTTGCCGGCCATGACAGATACTGATGGGTGCCTTTGCATGGGCAATTGGAGGAGGAAACTGGAAGGGACCACCACTACCACCATAGTTTGTGCATGGTGCTGCTGATGGGGAGAGAAACAGCCACTATGGATAGTAGGGCTGCAAATGAGCCTATTATGCCCTGGCAGGTTGAGGTGTCAGGAATTTAAGTGATACTGAAGTCATCCTGGAGGACTGAAGCTCATGAGAATGTTCATCACCACTCCCAAACAGCCTGGAGTCTCTAAAAGGGGCATTCAGTACAGCCTAATGTGTAATACCCCAAAGCTGGGGTCCCCAGCAAGCCCCACTACCACCAGAAAGGTGCCCCTGATAGTTAAGGTGGTAAGTGGGGAGGTAAACAATGTGGCAGGAGCCCAATAAAAGTAAATTGTAGCCTGCAGTTTTAAAATGTCTTTTTTCTTGTTTTGCAGTTTGTCACGGAAGGTGGCACAAGCCCGTGCCACATCTAAGGTCCGGCTCACATTATGTAGCTGGTTGCTTCCTTGGTCAATAGCTACTCTGGATCCTGAACATAAGGGAGAATTCCAAGTGCAGCCAGTAGTAATCATTGGGTGGAGTTCATTGGCCAGCAAGGAGCTTAGTCAAGGGAATGCTACCAGGCACCCCAAAGAAAAGTAAAGCAATCATGGCTGAAGGGAGAGAAAGGGGATGCAGGGAGGTAATAAGTTAAGGTAGTACCTGTATTCCTCCTTTTGTCCCTCCCTCCATCAGCATTGGTGGTCCAGTGGTATTGCACTGGTCCCAGTAGTGTAGGAGGTCCATCTGATGCAGCAGTTGGCCAATTGTGGTACAGACTCTGTTTAGCCTCGTTTGTTGTTTTATTTCAATAAAAAGTAAAGTTGTTACAGTCCCTCGGTGGGGACACCCACAAGCAGGACCGCATCTCTGAGACAGCACATCTGGTGAGCATCAGCGGAACATCAGGAGTGAGGCAAGAAGATGACCTCCTGCCTACCTGTAGCCAGCACACTTCAACTCCTCCTCCCTCTGCATTTTCTTCCTGGATCAGGGCAGTCGAGTCAGAGGCAGCCCCACTGGGCCGGTGCTATGTGACAGAACAGTTTAGTTCTTTAGAAAAAATCTCTTTCACACTGGAGGGTGCAGCAAAGATGGCCACAGGCATTACTGGGTTCAGAGAAAGGTCCCAGGACTAAGGACTGCCTTCAGGTGGTGTTATAGAAACATAGAAGCTGACGGCAGAAAAGGACCGCAAGGCCCATCCAGTCTGCCCATTTCTTTTTCTACATTATGAATGTGCCATAGGCCTTTGCTCTGTCCATAGCCTATCTATTCATACTCATCTGTATTGCTCCCTTCTGCCTATCCCATGCCTGTTTGAAGCCCTGCACTGTATCCACCACTTCCTGAGGTAGGCTGTTCCGTGCATCCACCCACCCTTTCTGTGAAAAAGGACTTCCTCACATTACCCCTTAATCAGCCTCCCTCCAGTCTCATGCTGTGTCCTCTTGTTCTGCTATTTTTCTTATATTGAAACATGTTAGACTCACCTTGCTAATGCCCTTAAGGTGTTTGAATGTTTCAATCATATCACCTCTATCCCTCATTTGCTCTAGGGTATACATATTGAGTTCAGTTAATCTGTCCTCATATGTTTTCTGATGCAGTCCCAGCACCATTTTGGTTGCCCTTCTCTGGACTGCCTCAATTTGGTTAATGTCCTTGTGAAGGTGTGGCCACTAGTACTGCATGCAGTACTCCAGATGGGGCCTAACCAGTGCCTTGTAAAGAGGGATTATTACCTCCCTCTTCCGACTTGTGATACCACTACTAATACACCCCAACATCCCCTAGCCTTACCTACTGCTTTAGAGGTCTGCTTGGATGATTTCAAGTCATTGGTGATGACGATGCCCAAGTCTCTCTTCCCTTGTGACTGCCAGCAACTCCCCTCCCAGTGCGGACTGGGAATATCCAGTCAATGGATGACCATTATTGTTGGCAGCAGCAATGGTAACAGCAATTATGTAAATTTATAACACGCCAGCAGGGGAGCCCTATTTAAATTTATTGAAATATATGAGGAAGCTCCAGTGAGCGAAGTGCTGGAGTATTGCTTCTCTGTGTGATCAAGTTGTTTTCTGTAATACCATTTGATTTATGCAAACTTGGAATTTCGACATGCAATAAATATTTCATTCATTGATTTCAGTGTTCTTTGGGACCTCCTTATTGGAACACTTCCCTAGGCTTATCCTGTCCTGTATGCGATATTACTGTTACAGAATCCTCAGAAGGAGACCTGGCATATACACCAGAGTCCTCACTGCTTGAGGAGATGGTAGAGCTGCAAGGCAAACCCCTCTCAAAGTAAAGTAAAACTATTTACAGCGTGCCTTTCCAGAACCAAGGTGCTTTACAATCAAAATCACATCCCTTAAGACAATTTGAAACAGGTAACATCCATAGACAGCAGCAGACTTTAAAAACCATCAGGAAATGCTAAATTAAACAGGGAGGTTTTAAACTACTTAAAACAGGGATCGCTATCCTACAAGGGTGCTGGAAGATGGTAAAAGCTGAGGGGGCTGAGAATCAAAAGGGCACTTATGAGGGTACTAACATACTAATTGCCAGCAGATTAGGCCTTATGGTCTATCAAGTCTGCTCGAACCTCAGATCCCTAGTTGGGTGCAGAGGCCCTCCCCCCCTTGTGTTCCAGAAACCCCTATCATCCATCCCCACCCCACTGGGCCAGGCCATTATCTGATACATCCACTTGATGTCTCTGTCCCACCCTCTCTTAAAGCCCTCCACTGTGGATCTCTGAACCAGCTCGCCAGGCAGTGCATTCCAAGGGTCCACCACCCTCTCTGAAAAACCTTCTCTTTTCCCCCTCATCCTTCCACCTTCCAATTTCAAACCATGCCCTCTGGTGATACCTCCTGGTACAAAGGGCACTTTTTCTTTATTAATTTTTGCCATACAAAAATAAAAGTGGAGGGCTACCACTCCTCCCCAGGTTCCGGCATCTATGGTATCCTTTTGACCATTAGCTTGGCAGAAGACACCAGGAGGAAGGAGTGCTGTGTGACTGGACTTCTCTACTGGAACTAAAGAAGTAGAACTCTTGTACTTGGACCTTTAATTTAGGTTAAAAAAAAAAATTAATGTGTTTGTCTGAGTTAACTGAACTGAATGGTTATCTGAACAGTTATCTAGGTGTGAATCTCAGGTGATTGAAAGGGCTTGATAGCTGTACAGTTTAAATTACTTGTAGAAAGATCAAGTAGGGGGAGTGGCTTAGCTAGAAGGAAGCTAAATTTAAAGACTGTCTTAGAAAGATTATGTTAGTAGCTTGGCAGAAGACACCAGGAGGAAGGAGTGCTGTGTGACTGGACTTCTCTATTACGACTATATTTGCCTCCCCCTGCAAAGCTAGTTCTACTTTTATAGGCACAGGATTTGACTGACAACAGGAACTTCCTGTTTGGGAGCAGGAAGTGAGTGATCACAGAGCCACCAAAGACCCACCATCCTAGAAGGGCAAGAGTAGCTCTCCGGCCCCGGGCCCCTCTAGCTGCTGGAGGTCTGCCTCTGAGCAAGTAAGGTGTCTACTGAGAAATATAGGATATTCTTGTCTCAGAACAGGACAATCAGGAGCTTAAAGGGCACAGAGGCAGAACACAAGTAGAGAGAGAGAGAGAGAGAGAGAGAGAGGAGAAAAAAAAAAAAGAGGAAAGAGTAAGGATTCCAAACAACAGTTAAGGGGCCAGAAATAAGACACGAGAGTGGTGCAGTGCAGTGGCTGTGGAGCAGCAGTCTTCCAGGAGACATTCTGGAGGATGCAGTGTTGTCCCATCTGCAGGCACCTTTCTGGGCTAAGGGAGGAGGTTGCTCATCTTCAGGCTGAGTTGGCCAGGATTTGTGGGACCTCCTCTTCCATCCAGGGACCACCTGTGCCACTGCCGTTGCTTCAGAGGTTGCCAAGAAAGAGGAGCGGTTGGACCACAGTGGACTCAGGGAGGGTGAGGGTGGTGGAACAGAGGTGCATCCCTCCAGTTGTACCTCTCCACAATTCTTATGCGATTCTGGCAAAGTGTGGTTCCTCTATGGAGGCACCTGCAGTGGAGACCAAGGAGGTTGCTGGGAACCTCCACAAAGGAGACCACAGGAGGGTTGCATGGGACCCCACAGGGAAGGAAACAACTCCTGGTGGGTGACTCCATTATTAGGAAGTTAGAACTGGGGAGGAAGGGAGAGGGAGGTAAGGTGCCTGCCTGGCGCAATGGCTTGGAGGTACAGGGAGCGAATCCTCAGGATTGCTGGAGCAGCTGCATAGGGAAGGGAGCTGGATGTCATTGTCCACCTAAGGACAAATGACCTGGCTAAGAAAGGGATTAGAGCAGTGCATGAAGAGTTTGTGGAATTGGGGAGGGGCCTTAGACAAGTAGCATGCACGGTAACCTTCTCGGAGGTGCTGCCCATCTATGGCATAGGAGAGGCTAGGGTGTTCCGCACCATGAGGATTCAATCAGTGGTTGAAAAAGCTGGTGCAGAGCTCAAGAGTTTAGCTTTTGGGGAGTGGGGTCCATCTGGAGTGATACAAGCCTATACTGACATGATGGGCTGCATCTGTCCAGGAGGGAACCATGATCCTAGGTGATAGGTTTAAATGCTTCATTGGCAAACATTTAAACTAGCCAAGGGGAGGCACTGGAAAGGAGCAGGAAATCCTAGTCCTCCCAAAAAATCATGGTAATGAAGTGCGTAAGCTTACCAACATAGAGGTGGCGATAGGGAGAAGGGCAGGGGTAAATGGGGAAGTGACAAAGGCAAGGAGGACAGGGATGGGGCAAAAAAAAAAAAAAAAAAAAAAGAAGGCCATCAGGAAATGGAGGTAATGAGTACCAATGCCGTAGTCTGGGCAACAAGCTCCCTGAGCTGGTGGCCTTGATGGAAGAGAGATGCCTGGATATCGTAGCAGTCACAGAAACATGGTACAAAGAGAACCATGACTGGGATGTTAACATACCAGGGTACATAACCTACAGGAGAGACAGGCAAGGGAGAAGTAGCTCTCTATGTAAAGGAAGGGATAAAAGCAACTGAATAAAAAAGTAAACGGAGGAGAGGAGGCACTGTGGGTCACCTTGGAGACTGGAAAGGGCACCACAATCCGCACAGGGGTTGTGTACAGACCCCCATGTCAGGGGGAGGGAATAGACAAGGATATGATAGAAGGCATTCTTAGGATGGCAGAGAAAGGGAAGATACTGTTGATGGGAGACCTGAATATGCCAGATGTTAACTGGAGCACATTTGCTGCAGCCACATCCAAGACCAGGGCCATTCTCGAGTGCCCCACAGGTGGCAGGCCTCAGACAGCTAGTTCTGAACCCACTCGTGAGGGAGCAATCTTAGACCTCATACTCTCAAATGGGGGCAGTGAGAGGATCTCGGATCTAAGTGGGTTGCCATCTGGGAACAAGTGACCATCAAGCAGTCAAGTTCACGTTAAACTAGCTACAGAGTCAAGCCATACAAAAGTGAGGGTACTGGACTTCAGGAGGGCCGACTTTGGCAAGATGGGAGAGTGCCTCAGAAAAGCACTAGCAAACAGGCTAGGAGGAGGGGTGGAGCAACAATGGGGAATCATCAAAACTGCCATCACAAAAACAACAAGCCTTCGTGTGAAGCAAGTAAGCAAATCGAAACGAAAGAAAAAGCCACTATGGTTCTCCAGAGGTGGCGGGGAAAGTCAGGGAGAAAAAGATAGCACTCAGGAAGTATAAGGAAACACAGTAGGAGCAGGACAGACAGCTGTACCAGTTAAGGCAGAAGGAAGCAGGGAGGGAAGTCAGAATAGCAAAGGCCCAAACAGAGGAAAAGATTGCCAACTCAGTTAAGAAGGGGGATAAAACCTTTTATAGGTATGTAACCCCCTGCAAATGGGGGTTCCCAAAAGACTTCCAGGAGCTTGCTTGAATGCTCCAAGCCTGAATGGTGTTTGGCGTTTAAGCCATTTATCAGTGAGTGTTTTTAGAACCTCTGGTACTGTCTCTTTAAGAGCTGTCTGCTTGCAGACATAATTAGTTTGTATGGGGGACTGTGTGTTTCTTTGATTGAGTACCACTCAAGCTGCTGCCAATTCACCCCATTTTTGCAGTCACTAGGAGTGCAAAGGAACCTGTCTGAAAGATGTAACTGATTGCCAGAAATCATTTACAGTAATAATAAAATTACAGTTTGTCTAACCTGCTTTCTTTGCAGTCAGAACTGTCTACCTAGTTCCCCATTCTGGTTTTGAACTGCTGAACTGGACCAATCAGTGTGGGGTAAACTAGCTCTAAAATGATGCCTTGGACGAATCAGAACTTGGGACTCATAATCTGAGCCAGCCACAAGAGGATTGTATGGGCAGTGACTCTGGGAGATGTAGTTTGAACTTCGGTGCCTTTTGGACCAACAGCAGCAGTCTATTGTGGTGACAGCCAATCCAGTCAAGAACTGGGAGGAACTCAAAGGAAGTGCCGGTTTTGTCTGTTGGGAGTTTCAGTTTGAGATCTGAAAGTGAAGGGAAAGAAACCCTGTGCTCCTTCAGTGCACAGTTTCAGTCAAAAACGTGTGCAAGGCCCAGAGTTCCGGTCTACAACTTGTGTAACTGCTTGTTAGGACTGAATCCGTCCTGTGAAAAGAATCAAAGGATCTCTGAGAGTAGAAACCAGGCTCACCCTGTAGAAGACTGAAGAAATTGTTGAATTACACTCGGTCTGTCAGGAACTGAATCTGCTGTGTGTTCTCCTGGTTATGTGCAGTAATTACGATTGGGATACAGATGCAGCCTGCCTGGTATAGTGCTTTCTTTTTTACCATATAAATGTGTGAGGAGTCTCTTGGAGATCAAAAGTAGCCCTGCTGACATTGAAGGACCATATCTTCTTTGGAGGTCGTGAGTACTAATTCGAGTCGCTCCCTGTTGAATTGCCACATTAAATCCAAATGGAATTACTGTACTGCTGACTGTTTAATTTTCCTTTTCTCTGTGTGAGGGCCCTACCAGCTGCCAGGTTTGGACTAGCCACTAGGGCCTGGGTACCCAGGGACAGTAACTGGTAGGGATAGGCCTGTGCACAGAGCCATAGGTAGATAGTAAAGTGATAAGCTAATTAACCTGATTTCCCCTGTCCTTGTTATATCCCCCTAAATAAATCAGAGCTGTTTGTTTCAACAAAGTTATACTGCCTGAGGTATTTGTCTATGTTAAAGTACTGTACTGTGATTGTTGCACTGTATCTTATTTTACAGGATGTCCCGGTGCCTGAACCAGCCTTGGGGCAAGTGTATACTGTGAAAGGTAATTCTGCTATATTGTGTGGGCCACTAGTGGGAAGAAAGAGTTGCAGTGTCCCAGAGGGCTGTGACCAAGTAAGTTTAACTATTGCAAACCCTGACCTCTGGGTGGAGGCACCCGCCATTGGATCAGGCCCCTCAACCTGTTAGTAGCAAATCAGGCAGGGGTAGTAGCCCCTGGGATAGCGCCATCTAGGAGTTACATTTTGAGGCTCACCGCTGGGATTGTGTGTCCTCTAGTGGCCATATTTACAAACCACTGTTAAGGAAAAAAAATAAATAAAAATAAATGGGTACCCCGACAGAAGTGGCTGTGCACCGGCTGGTGGAGTGGTGTACTGAGGAGGAGATCGACCCCAAAATGCTATGCTTATCCTGGACATCCCCTGGGTATCATCACGGACACTGTGCAGGAGTACTTTCCAAGGTGGAAGGTTTACAAAATCCTGTGGTGGTGGGTGGCACGCTAATCTGCTCACCCACACTTTCCTGGCCCTAGTAGAGTTTAAGGATCCCATAGATAGCTCCAAAGTACCACAGACCATTACCCCAGAGGGAGCCCTCACTGCTTGGAGAGTGATAACTAAGGACAGTAAAGACCCGGGGGGGAATGAGCCCCCACCACTATCTGAAACTTTTGAGGAGAAATTTGCTAAATGGTTGCTGGGAGAAGGGAAAACTGTGGAGGACTTGAAGAAACTATTCTTGCCACCTGGGGGTGTTCCTCCCCCAACACCCTCTCCTGCTCCAGTACCCGTAATGGTGGCTGAACCAATGCAGACTCCTATTTCTGCACCTGCCATTAGTCACGACTCACCGAAGGTTGAGGATCTTCTCTGGCCCTCCCCACCCCCAAGGGAGGATGACTGAGAGACCTGGATAACTATGTTGCCCCCAAGTGCTAGAATGGCAATGCTCGGGAAGCAGCGAGCAAGAGGGTTAGTGAGAGCCTCCGAGGTCCTGCTCGGCTACCATCCGTACTAAACAGGCCAGTAACCCTAAGCGACTGCACAAGCCTATCTTGAGGCCTTGGAGAATGTGTATGGGAGCCCAGATTCTGATGAGGACCTATGGTGGAGGTAAGAAATGCACAACAGTACCAAGGGAGTTGTTGTCTGTGTATGTCTCTCGGCTGGAAAAATTGTTGCAAGAATGCCTCAGAAAGGGTGGTTTGCCAGCGATTGAACTGGACGAACCAGACTGGACAGAATCCTTAAGTCTGCCCCTTCTCAGAACTGCTGTTGCTTCAGTTACGCCTGGCAAATCGACTGGAATCCCACCCTCCTATGATGAGTTAATTGAGAGAAATTCGAGGAGTTGAGAAAGGCGACCTCGGGAGGGACCTGCACAAATAGCTGTGGCTATGACCCAGTGACTGAGGGTGGCCCATCAAGTGAAGTTCAGGGGCAGAGGTTGGCAGTCAATGAGTGCTCTGATAAGGAAAAAGATATGCCACAATGGGGCGAACTGTTGAGAGAGATCCGGGAATTCAAAAACAGTCCCTTTATGAAGGCCACGCCTGCAAGTACAGACCCCGACCTATATCCGACTGCATCTGCTATGGGGGTGGGGATACCCACCCATGTATCTCCTGCTGATAACAGCTCCGAACTCGATTCCTTGACCATGGAAGTGGAGAAACTGACGAGATGTCTCCAAATGCTTATCACGCCGCAGACAGAGATGGCACCAAGGTTTCCAGTTAGTAATACCCCGCACTGGCTCCCAGTGTGGCACTCGGCCAGCTCAAACTCAAAAAGTATGTTTTGCTATAATTGTGGGAAGGATGGGCACATGAAAAGGAATGCAATCCCAAAAGACACTGACAAAGTTGCATATAGGCTACAAGGAGGCTTGGGAGAACAAATCAGTGGTTAAGAGGTGCACGAAATGATCCCAGTGAGGGCACCAAAAATGCTAATTCACGTCCTTTTGTGGCAAGGTCAGTTGCCCAGGCCCCCACTACCGCCTCTCCAGACTGGTCCAGAATAGTGGGTCCCTCCATGGAGACCACTGTAAAGGTAAATGGAGTGTCTACAAGAGCTGTATTAGACAGTGGCTCCCAAGTGACAATTATGTTTCAAGATTGGTATCAGAAGCATTTGTCAGACGTACCCTTACAACCATTAGAAGGACTGCATGTATGGGGTTAAGTGAGAAGGCCTACCCTATTCTGGGTATATCCAATTTGGCTGTCTTTCCCACCTCCGTGGCTGGAGTAGCGAACAAGTAGAGACCCTAGCCTTAGTGTGTCCCCCACTGGACTGTATGATGGTGTCCCTTTGTTGATTGGAACAAATGCTCATATGTTCAGAAGGCTGGCACATTTGTGTTATGAAAAACAGGGGTCAAAGACTAGTAGAGCTTTAAGAGTTCCGGCTTTAATTAAGAAGGCCTATGAGGCACAGAGAGATGCTGAAAATATAGAACCAGAGGAACCGGTCGGAATTGTATGGAAGAAGGATCCTGAGTCTCTGATCCTGGCACCAAATGCCCAGTGTACCTTACAGGGAGAGGTCCGTATCAGAAAGGATGTTAAGAATAAAATATTAATGTTGGATGCACCAGGCGATGGAAAATTGCCAGAGGGACTGCTGGTCAAGCCTAGTATTTTGCCGCTAGAGCCCATGCTTATGCCAGAAGGGTAATGGTCCAAGTTCATAATGTGTCTGAAAGAGACATTCGGGTAAATAGAGGTTGCATCCTGGCTAATGTGCATTGTGCAGACACTGCAGTGCTACCCAGCAGCAAGAGTTCAAGGAAGAATGACAGAGTAACGCCTGACTTGTTTGATTTGCAACTCCCGCTGCCAGCTGAATGGAAAGTGAGGATCAGAGAAGCTTGCCCAGAGAGACCAGGTGTTTTCTTTAAAAGGAATGGGACGTAGGATGCGTGCAAGGAGCTGAGCACAATATCCGGCTGCATGACGAAAGACCATTTCGTGAGAGGTCTCGACGCCTGGCACCTGCTGATATAGATGATGTGAGACGGCATCTGCAAGAGATGTTAGCGGCTGGTGTAATACAAGAATCCAGAAGCCCTTATGCTTCCCCCATTGTGGTAGTGAGGAAAAAGAATGGGACAGTAAGGATGTGCGTGGATTATCGCACCTTAAACCGCGGACTATCCTGATCAGTACACAATGCCCGCATTCAGGATGCTTTGGACTGCCTAAACGGGAGCAAGTGGTTCTCTGTGCTGGATCTCCGCGAGGGTACTACCAGATCCCGATGGCCCCAGAGGACCGTGAGAAACAGCCTTTATCTTCCGCTTGGCTTCTATGAATTCATGAGGATGCCTCAAGGGATTTCAGGTGCCCCAGCCCTTTTCAACGATTGATGGAGCGTGCAGTGGGGACATGAACTTACTAGAGTGCCTGGTATACCTAGATGATGTTATTGTGTTTGGCAGCTCACTGGAGGAACATGAGAGCAGATTATTTAAGGTATTGGATCGACTGGAGGACTTTGGCCTTAAACTGTCCATTGATAAGTGTCAATTCTTTCAAACATCAGTAAAGTATGTGGGACATAGTATCCACCGAGGAATGAGACCGACCAAGTAAAGTTGAGGCCTTGACCACCTGGCCACAGCCCAAAAATCTAAAAGAACTGCAAAGATTCCTGGGATTCTGTGGTTATTATGGCGTTTCATCAAGGACTATTCAAGAGTGATCCGCCCTTTACTTAACCTTACTCAAGGGTATCCCCAACCCACAAAAAATACCAAAAGTCAAGCCCCTCAAGACTGAAAGAGTGTATTTTCATCCGAGTGAAGTATTTGGGCCCGCTGGACTCCTGATTGTGAGACTGCTTTTCATGAGATCATATATCAACTACCGCATGCCAGTGCTGGCCTATGCCGATCCAAGAAAACCTTACGTCCTGCACACTGATGCTAGCTTGCAAGGGTTGGGGCTGTGTTGTACCAAGAGCACGAGAATGGCCTGAGACCAGTGGCCTTTGCCAGTAGAAGCCTGACCCCATCCGAAAAGAACTATCCTGTACATAAGTTAGAGTTCTAGCTTGGAAGTGGCTATTGTTGACCAATTCCATGAGTACTTGTATGGGGCTAAAATACTAGTAAAACTGACAATAATCCTTTGACCTATGTGCAGACCTCAGCTAAGTTGGATGCCACTGGCCACAGGTGGCTTTCTGCATTATCTACATATGACTATGCTCTGAATACCGAGCAGGTCTGAACCACATAGATGCTGATGCTCTCTCCCGGAGGCCTGTTCCCAGAATGATTGGGTCCGATTGGCAGAACCCTGACATTCGGGCACTCTGCCGGAAGTTTGACAGGGAGGAACAAATGTCCACGGACGCAGTGGACTGCATGGGTGGATTGTTGGGACCCTCTGAGAATTGCATACCTGCTGCTTATTGCCACTTTCTGCAATAGACATTGGTGCACTGCCTCAGCTGGACAATGACAGTATTCAGCGGGCTCAATCCCGCGATCCTATGATCAAATCAGCTTTAGAAGCCCTCTATGCAGGAAAAGATGTGTCCAAATTACGCTCCACTGATTTGAGAACTGCACTGTTATACAAAGAAGGTCCTAAGTTGAAACTGATCAATAAACTGTTATATAGAGAAACAGTAGACAGAGGGGACAAGTAGACAAACAACAACTGGTGCTGCCACTGCCTTCGAGACTCAGTATTGAGGTCCTTGCACAACCACATGGGGCACCTTGGTATAGACAGAACACTTGACTTGGTGAGATCCAGATTCTATTGGCCTAAGATGGGGGCTGATGTGGAGCAACACATACTGAACTTGTGATACGCTGCTTACAGAGGAAAGCTTACCCAGAGGGCTGCCCCCCTTGTTAACATAACCACCAGTGCACCCATGGAGCTGGTCTGTATTGATTTTCTGAGTTTGGAGTCAGATCAAAGAAATATCAGTAATGTGCTGGTGGTCACTGACCATTTCACGAGATATGCCCAAGCTTTCCCCACCAAAGACCAGAAAGCATCCACTGTAGCCAAAGTACTGTAGAAAACTTTTTTGTTCACTATGGGGCTCCAAAGAATCCATTCTGATCAAGGGAGAGACTTTGAGTCGTCTGATCAAGAGATGCTTTCTCTGTGGGGAATTGAGAAGTCCAGAACCACTCCTTACCACCCCAGGGGACCCACAGCCTGAAGCGTTTCAACCGCACTTTGCTAGATATGCTAGGCACCCTGCACCCAAAGGACAAGCCTAGATGGAGCCAACAAATTAGCACCCTGGTACATGCTTATAACTGCACCAAAAGTGATGCCACTGGGTTCTCCCCTACCGCCTGATGTTTGGAAGAAAGCTCGACTACCGGTAGATGTGTGTTTGGGGTCTCTCCTGATGGGGTTCAAGCTGACAACTATTTACAGTATGTGCAAAAGTTAAAGGCCCAGCTAACTCATGCGTACCAACTGGCTCAAAACCATGGCTGCCAAAGAAATCTGGCCAACAAAGAAAGGTATGATAAAAGGTGAAAGCACAGGAACTCCAGGAGGAGATCGGTATTGCTAAGAAATCTGGGACTGCATGGCAAACACAAGATTGCTGACAGATGGCACCATCTCCTCACATTGTAGTGGGCAAACTAGATGATCTGCCAGTGTACAAAGTAAGGCCTGAGAACAATTCAAAAGATGTAAAAACAATGCATAGAAATCATTTACTACCCATTGGACAAATCCTGATTGAGTCTGAGCCCCAGAAGATGCCCCTCTGGACCAGTGACTAGAGCTGCTGCTAAGAAAAGATCAGGAAGTCTGCACCACAGAAGCAGAGTTAAAGTGTTCCCTGCACAAGTCCCAGTTGAGCATGACTGTCAGTCCATATCAGAAGAAAGTGAGAGTGACTTTGAATACTATCCTTCTTACGAACTGAGTCAATTGTTTCGGAGCAATCCCTAGTCAATACTGGAGACAAAGCTGGGCCTTCTGGACTGTCTATGCCCCAGCTTCATCCCTGGAGCCAATGCTCCCAGAAAGTGAAGTGCAAGCATCAGATCAGATGAAATGGAATCATTGTGCATGGTTGAACTGTTTGAGCTTTCAGGGAGAAAATGATAGATTGGGGCAGACTGGTGATACACCGAACAAGAAGAGTATTTTGAGTGCCCTGACAGTCCACTGCCAGTGTCTGAAAGCTCTCCATGCAGCCAAATGTTGTGGACTCAGAAACTGTAACTCCTGGAGCTGAAAGTGCCCCAAGTTCTAGCCTCTCTACCCCATGGAGACTCCTGACAAGTGAGAACAATGCTGAAAATGAGGCTCAGAGTGCAGAGACTGTAACAGCTCCCCTAGAAAGACTGGTCGAGCTTGTAAAGCCTGTGGTGCACCTCAGTTATGATTCCCTGGGCCGGCCAGTGGACCTGCCTCTCAATGTTGTCCATAAAGGAGTGTATGTGTCCCGAGCTCATTGCCCAAACTGAGCGTAGTGCTAACCCAAGTTACTTGTGTTGCCCTCTAAGTATGGTGCCCTTGCCCCGTCCAGCCCCAAGGTAACTGATAGGGAAGGGCCCTCTCTTCAGGGTTTCATGTACAAGAGGTAATAACTTGAGTTATGGTACAATGTGTGTGTTATACTGTGTAAAGAGTGACGTATGAATGTTTCAGAAATGGTTCTTGGTAAAATGATGTATTGACTGATGATTACATGTGTGAGCCTAATGCAAATGTATATGGTTGCAGTTGAAACTTATGGGTACTTGCTTGACGCGGGACGCCAAGCTTTTCCCAGGCCAGGAAGGTGTAACCCCCTGCAAATGGGGTTCCCAAAAGACTTCCAGGAGCTTGCTTGAATGCTCCAAGCCTGAATGGTGTTTGGCTAAGCCATTTATCAGTGAGTGTTTTTAGAACCTCTGGTACTGTCTCTTTAAGAGCTGTCTGCTTGCAGACATAATTAGTTGTATGGGGACTGTGTGTTTCTTTGATTGAGTACCACTCAAGCTGCTCAATTCACCCCATTTTGCAGTCACTAGAGTGCAAAGGAACCTGTCTGAAAGATGTAACTGATTGCCAGAAATCATTTACAGTAATAATAAAATTACAGTTTGTCTAACCTGCTTTCTTTGCAGTCAGAACTGTCTGCCTAGTTCCCATTCTGGTTTTGAACTGCTGAACTGGACCAATCAGTGTGGGGTAAACTAGCTCTAAAATGATGCCTTGGACGAATCAGAACTTGGGACTCATAATCTGAGCCAGCCACAAGAGGATTGTATGGGCAGTGACTCTGGGAGATGTAGTTTAGACTTGGGTGCCTTTTTGGACCAACAGCAGCAGTCTATTGTGAGTGAAGCCAATCCAGTCAAGAACTGGGAGGAACTCAAAGGAAGTGCCTGGTTTTGTCTGTTGGGAGTTTCAGTTTGAGATCTGAAAGTGAAGGAAAGAAACCCTGTGCTCCTTCAGTGCACAGTTTCAGTCAAAAAGCGTGTACAAGGCCCAGAGTTCCGGTCTACAACTTGTGTAACTGCTTGTTAGGACTGAATCCGTCCTGTGAAAAGAATCAAAGGATCTCTGAAGAGTAGAAACCAGGCTCACCCTGTAGAAGACTGAAGAAATTGTTGAATTACACTCGGTCTGTCAGGAACTGAATCTGCTGTGTGTTCTCCTGGTTATTGTGCAGTAATTGCGATTGGGATACAGATGCAGCCTGCCTGGTATAGTGCTTTCTTTTACCATATAAATGTGTGAGAGTCTCTTGGAGATCAAAAGTAGCCCTGCTGACATTGAAGGACCATATCTTCTTTGGAGGTCGTGAGTACTAATTGGGGTCGCTCCCTGTTGAATTGCCACATTAAATCCAAATGGAATTACTGTACTGCTGACTGTTTAATTTTCCTTTTCTCTGTGTGAAAGGGCCCCTACCAGCTGCCACGGTTTGGACTAGCCACTAGGGCCTGGGTACCCAGGGACAGTAACTGGTAGGGATAGGCCTGTGCACAGAGCCAGGTAGATAGTAAAGTGATAAGCTAATTAACCTGATTTCCCTGTCCTTGTTATATCCCCTAAATAAATCAGAGCTGTTTGTTTCAACAAAGTTATACTGCCTGAGGTATTTGTCTATGTTAAAGTACTGTACTGTGATTGTTGCACTGTATCTTATTTTACAGGATGTCCGGTGCCTGAACCAGCCTTGGGGGCAAGTGTATACTGTGAAGGTAATTCTGCTATATTGTGTGGGCCACTAGTGGGAAGAAAGGGGTTGCAGTGTCCCAGAGGGCTGTGACCAAGTAAGTTTAACTATTGCAAACCCTGACCTCTGGGTGGAGGCACCCGCCATTGGATCCAGGCCCCTCAACCTGTTAGTGGCAAATCAGGCAGGGGTAGTAGCCCCTGGGATAGCGCCATCTAGGGGTTACAGGTACATCAGAGAGCATAGAAAGACAAAGGGAGGGATAGTGAGGCTGAATAGAATGAATGGTGGGTGGGCAGAGGGAGACAGTGAAAAAGCAGGGATACTGAATGAATATTTCTGCTCAGTATTCACAAAAAAGGATGGGGAAGTGCCTAATCCAATTAACAGAAGCACTCTTGATGGGGAGGGTTGATCCCAGCCCTTTCACAGAAGAAAGGGTTCTGCAAGAACTCCTAAAAATGAAGGTGGACAAAGCAATGGGGCCTGATGGAATTCACCCCAGAATTCTAAAAGAATTAAGGGGGGGGAACTAGTGAAACCACCGACTACTCTTTAATAAATCATGGGAGGATGGTGTGGAACCCGAGGACTGGAGGAAGGCGGATGTGATTCCCCTTCACAAAAGTGGGACCAAGACAGAGGCAGGAAACTACAGACCTGTCAGTTTGACCTCTGTGGTAGGGAAAGTGATGGAGTCACTTCTAAAGAAAAGAACTGTTGAGTACCTTGAGGCCAGTGGGGCACAGGACCCAAGGCAGCATGGGTTCACAGCGGGAAGGTCATGTCAGACGAATCAAATAGATTTCTTTGACTGGGTGACCAAAGTAGTAGACCAGTGAGGGGCTGTGGACATGGCCTACCTAGACTTTAGCAAGGCATTTGACACAGTCCCACACAAAAGATTAATAGTCAAATTAACCAGTCTGGGAGTGGGTCTCAGGGCGGTAGCCTGGGTAAAACATTGGCTGGACAACAGGAAACAGAAGGTAATTGTAAATGGAGTCCACTCTGAAGAAAGAGGGGTTACTAGTGGGGTACCGTAGGGTTCAGTACTGGGTCCAGTCCTTTTTAATGTCTTTATAAGTGGCATTGCAGAGGGACTGGAAAGAATAGTATGCCTCTCTGCAGATGACACAAAGCTCTGCAACAGGGTTGATACACAAGGAGGTGTGGAAAGGATGAGAAGGGACTTGGCAAGGTTGGAGGAATGGTCAGAAGTATGGCAGCTAGGATTCAATGCAAAGTAGTGCAAAATAATGCACCTGGGAAACAAGAACCCAGGGGAAGATTATACAATGGGGGGGAGGTAGCAACAACAACAAAAAAGGAAAGGGACCTGGGGGCAATCATATCAGATGACCTTAAGGTTAGCAAGCAATGTAAGAAGGCAGTAGGGAGGGCTGGGGGTATACCGAGATGCATAGGGAGAGGCATCACCAGCAGAAAACAGGAAGTTGTTATCCCTCTGTACAGACAGTTGGTGAGACCCCATTTGGAGTACTGCATCCAGTTCTGGAGACCCCATCTCCGCAAGGACATAGACAAGATAGAGGCAGTCCAGAGGAGGGCAACTAAAATGGTGCAGGGTCTGCAAGAGAAGCCGTACGAGGAGAGACTAAAGGAGCTTAATATGTATACCCTTGAGGAAAGAAGGGGGGGGACACGATAGAAACTTTTAAGTACCTCAGTGGAATTAACAAAGTTGAAGAGGGTAGTATCTTTCAGAAAGAGACGTGCAAGAACAAGGGGACACAATTTAAAGGTGGGGGGGTGGTTCCAGGGCAATGTGAGGAAGTATTTTTTCAGAGAGGGTAGTGGATGCATGGAACAACCTTCCTGAGGAGGTTGTGGGGTCTAAAACTGTGGGAGAATTCAAGAATGCATAGGACAGACATAAGGCAATTCTTGTGGGGGGTAGGAAGAAATAGGCTGTTGGTTAACTAGGATCTGCGGCCTATCCTGTAGGTAGGGAAATGGTCAGACTAGGTGGGCCAAGCGGTCCTTATCTGCTGTCAAAGTTTATGTTTCATTCTCCATATTAAGAAGATCAGGACTGTATTCCATCTCTGTTGTCTGGAATGAGACTTAAGCAACTGATGGAGCTGGCAATGGAGGCAGCAGCTGTGGACGAGTGAGGGGTGCGTTTCTGGATCCCATCGATGAAGAC
Source organism: Neoceratodus forsteri (assembly GCA_016271365.2). Taxonomy (NCBI): domain Eukaryota; kingdom Metazoa; phylum Chordata; order Ceratodontiformes; family Ceratodontidae; genus Neoceratodus; species Neoceratodus forsteri. The sequence goes on from CM057459.1 coordinate 1,442,255,608, forward strand.
TGTGCTGACTGGGAATATCCAGTCAATGGAGGACCATTATTGTTGGCAGCAGTAATGGTAACAGGCAGTGAAACAGTTTAGAGAACTATTCCGACAGTGTCAATGGCACCCTATTAAGGGTCCATGACAACCAAGGTCTAAGAGTTAGAAACCAACAACTGGGGCTGCATACTGTCTGTAGTGGGTACAGCAGAGCCAGACCCCAACCTTAGTATTTCATTGATGGTCTGGGGCGGCTGTAGTCACCACCAGTGTGGACCACGATGAGGACTTACCCTCCTTCAGTGGAGACCTTGACCTCACTAGTGAAGCATGAGTTTTTTCTTATCCTTGTGGTGATGGCTGGAAGAAGAGGACTTCATTGACAACTTATCCCCGTCTCCATCATTAGTCCTCGACTTAGTAATAGCACTGCTGAACATCGAGGAGTTTCCTTCCTGAAGGTGGTAAAGAGAGGGGGAAGCCAGCTTGGCATGTGTGGTCATGGCTTGAGCCTCCATGGCCTCGATTGTGATGAAGGTTTCCAGGGCCTTCTTTTGGCACTGCTTTGTGGCCTGGTTGAATCCTTGTCAGATCCTGCAGGCCCCGACATTGTGGGACAAGTCCAAACAGCAAACAAACTGTGTGAGCATATTGTTAGATCTTGTAGCTGCAGGTACGAAACCTAAATAAAAGGTTCTTTTGATGGCAGCATGAAAGAATGTTGAAAAAGGAAAGTAGTGATAGAAAATAAAGTAAAATAAACTGATGGCATTGTTTCTATGCAGGTCCAATGAGTGGTCGAAGGCAGGAGAAACAAAACAAAAAAAACAAACACTGAGGAACAATGGAGCTGACCACGATTATACAGGTGTTGACATTGCAAGTTATCATGGGAGGCCCTGCCTAGAAAAAGTTACTTTTTTTTCTTTTCCCCAGTGTGTGAATTTAGTGCTCATGAAAGGTGAAGTCCTCCATTTATCCATGACAGGTATAGCATGGTCAATCACTGTGCAAGCTTCCCCACACTGCACTGCCACTGCGACTCAAGCCTGCCACAGAGGAACTACCACATAGGTGAGCGGGTAGTTCAGACTATGCCCATTCAATCCTTGGCCTCTCATGTGAGACTGCCAACAGGGGTGCCAGTTAGTGCCAATTGTGTTGTGGTTTTTGTGATGTGGACACCTGTCCACTGGGAACTGGACAGAGACCACCGCAACTCATTTCACATAGACCTCTTAGCCCTCAGATAATGGCTTTCCACCACTATCAATCTGTGTTGGATTTGAACCCATGACCTAGAACTGAAAGGCTCCTTAATCCATTAGCAATTCATTGAGTCATCCAGTTCCCCATTTCCAAGTGGCCCAGATGCAGACAGCTTATAGTTCCAAAGATGTGGCACAATGTAGGAGATATCCTTTATCAAGATCAAAAGATTGCTCCTCACATTGTAATGAGGCTAAAGTTAGATGTAAATGACCTTTCTGTGTTCCGTCAGAGCAGGGTGGTTACTTGCATGGTAAGGTTCCAACACAGGACTGTGGATCTCAGGAGCAACAGGTTTGCGCCCTGTGTAAATGGTTTGTTTGCTCCCAAGCCTGTGTGTAATGCCTATTCACTTGACCCCAGCTGTTTCCCCTTCATAGGCGTGCAGGGGGCTTTGCCTGCAGTTTGTCGTCACTGCACTATACTCACAAGGGTGTATTTTCAAACATCCATTGCATAGTCAAACACTGCTCGGCATATGTTCAAATATACCAGTCTGAGTCCATCAAACAACTATGGGGAGTGGACTTTTCTTGGCACTTTGCTCAAAGTTTTAAAAATGCCGCCCCTTCCCCACACACCTGGCATTCAAACACCCCCAATATCCATTAATGTAACCCCTCCCCCACCCACCTGGCACACTCACACCCCTAATATCTGTCAATGCAGTCCCTCCGCTACTGACCTGGCATTCACCCCGATATCTAATGCTGCTCCCTCACCCACCTAGAACTCACACCCCCCAAGAGGCTGGCCACTACAGCCGCTCCCCGTCACCTGACACCCACACCGATATCTGTTAATGCAGCCCTCCTCACCTCACCTGGAACTCACCCCAATATCAGTCACTGCAGCCCTTCCCACCTGGCATTCACATATGTCATCAATCAGCCTCTCCCCATCAGTCACTCAAACACCATCTGTCAATCCCCCACCCCGATATCGATTACTGCAGCCCTTCCCCATCCACCTGTCACCAAACACCCCTTGATATCACTGCAGCCCTTCCCCATCCACCTGTCACCAAACACCCCCCGATATCGATCACTGCTCAGTCTGTCAATACCCCCCGATACTGATCACTGCAGCCCTTCCCCATCCACCCCCACCCCCCGATATTGATCACTGCAGCCCTTCCCCATCCACCTGGCACACCGACATGTCAGTGCAGCAATGCCCCATCCACCCGTCACCAAACACCCCCTGATATCTATCAATGGATCTTCTCAGTCACATACCTGGCACACAAACACCCCCAGATGTCCATCACAGCAGCCCCTGTTCCAGCCACCTGGCACATACTAGCACCCTGATACCAAGTCAGGCAGAAGCATTAATGTCAAATGTCACTGCAGCCTCACCTGCCTGGCTGGAGGAGAGTGTCAGTAACAGTACAGAGCCAAAGTGGGGAAAACTGGCTTCAAGTAAAAACTTGAAGGGGGGGGGGGAGCACAAACAAAAGGCTACCTTTCTAGTTCTGTCTAAACCCAACATTTACTGACTGATAACTATAGGCAGGCAGCCTCCCCCAAAACCTCAACTCACCATGGCGACGAAGTGCATCAAAGTCATCCCTGGCTTGTTGGCCTTCGTATCAGCCAGTCGGAGAAGGGATGCCATACGGAACGCAGCTGCATTCCCAGCATAACCACCCTGGGGGGAAAAAAGGAAACATCAGAACGGACAGCAGAAGATCCTATCAAGATGCAGAAACACACAGCCAGACACATCTGTGAACTTTATCAAAGCAAACATTCTGTGCAGTAGCGCCCTAACTTTCTGGCTAGGGATAATCCAACCAAGATGCAGTACCTTATATTCAGAGGAGTTGTGCTTCACCAAATTGTGGGGAGAGAGACAGACTGAAGCATGGGGAGATCTAGAGACTTTTTTTCTATTTTTTCCTAAAGGTACACAAAGTTGTACAACTTATTTCCAGATGCATCCTAGGGTCCAAAACAAAAACTGGGAAATAGTTCAGTAACAACACATGCAGAAGAATGTATGAGGGTTTTTTTTTTTTGTTTTTTTTTTTTTAAACGCATACAAAGTGTGAGATACCACATGAGCAAGTATGAAGCATAAGTGCTTTGTGAACATATCACAGAGAGTGTGTGTAAAACAACTGCAACAGCCCATATTTTAATTTTTATAATTGCTGGTTCACGGTCCCTGGGAGTACTTGCATATAGCCACAGGAGTGGCTCTGCAATCTGCAGCTCCTGCTCACCCCCCCTTCTCTCTCTCCTCCCTGCCTGAGCCTCTGTTAGGCCACTGTCAGCAAGATTAAGGATGCGCGAAGGCTGTGTTCACACTACAACATGGTAAGGGAAACATTTTTTTTTTTTTTTTTAAATGAATTAATTACCATGCTGTCACATCCATGTTCTAGTGTCCGCACTGCTGTCAGCGTGTTGTAAACCATTATTAAAAATGGGTTGCAGCATCCTCACTACTGCCTCTGCACCAAATCACCTGTCAACCAATTCAGATGTGGGGACATCCAGCTTTGACAGGGAACCGTACTTGAGCGTCTGCACTATAGATAAATCTGAGTTAACTTCTGAAACGTTTTTTAAAATAGTGTTTAAGCCTAGGTCTTATCAGGGTTTAAACACGGTTTTAAAAAAAACTGATTACAATGCGTATTAAGTGTGAACGCAAACTGTGCTAAAGCACTTTAAAACTGTTTAAGCTGCTTAAACAGTTTTAAATACCCTAGTCTGAACAAGGTCTAAGAGTTGTCAAATCAAGCTCGCTTTCACAGCTTCTCCTCTGGCCAAAGAGACACTGGGGAGAAGGCAGACAAAATTAGCACTGAAATTCAAAATAAATGCCAGCAACCTTGCCGCACAAGTGAACAAAAATGGTGACTTTGTTAGGGCATGAGAAAATGTAGTGATTGACAGCATTCCTATAATACACAGCTGCATATCAAGGTAAAACCCATTCATTATGGGTTTTGAAAGTGATGGTATTCTGGTTAGTAACAGGCTCAGCAGTAATTATAAACAAATCAAGAAGATCGTAATGGAAAAGGAAATAAAAACCATTATAAACAGCATTTCACATATTTGGTGATATTTGATCTTGGAACCTCCTGGGTCACAGCTGAATGCTCTAACTAGAGGTACTACATTTGAAAGCTTATGACCAGGAGAAGCACACTGAGCCACAGTTCATTTCCAAGTGTGACCTGGGAGAAAGGGAAGGGGAAATGTGTACAGATGTAAACTGACTTCCAGAACCAGATTAAGCCATTGGTGGTATTGTAATGCAACTGAGGGGATATCTGGCCAGGATACAGGAAATTCCCCTACTCTTGGCAGTAGGGGGGACCCTTGGCACTCTGTCAAGATGGCAGCAGGCTGCAGCCAGTGATCGTGATGGAAGGTTGGAGGATGCGGAGGCAGAGGAGCAGGTCTCCTCTTCCTCAAACCAGCTAGAGAGCACAACGGGAGAAACAAATATACAAGAAATGGAAACAGATTGCACAAGAAATACAACATCAGGCACTTCCAACAAAGGAGAATGGAGCCATGACTCAGACTGTGGCTGGATATGCACTACAAGAAGAAATGGACTCTACACCTTTTTGAGAAAGTACTGGTGACTTATCGAAAATATTGGAATTGGAGGATATCTGAAATACAACTCCAAACTTGATTCAGGAAACTACAACAGGAGGAACAAAGGTTCTTGCAAAGACTACAGATGCTACAAAACCAACTCGTGGAGACTGAAAAAACACCAAAGGCCGCAACTTTCAAGAGCACACAGCGGCAAATGGACGACTCATCAACATCAAACAAAGCAACATCAAAGGCCCCGAATGAAATTAATAAAGGAGTGGCGGAGGATCTACACAAGACAGCGATAACACATCAGGGCCCTGCAACGATATAGCAAATGGAGAAATCAATGCATACTACTGAGTTACTGTAACTGCAAGGGGAGAGACTAGGAACTGAGCAGAGTCAGGAATGTCAAATATGAGTCCCTCAGGACCAGACGCAAGACTCAGTCAGTTGGCAGAGAAAGTAACTACAAACGAGATGGAATGGTTGGTGAACAAAGCTTTGACAGAGGCAGGCTGGGAACACACTACAAATGGATGGGTATCAGGCCCATCACCAATCCAGATACAGAGTCTGGAAACAGACCAAATATCAGGCAGTGTGTCAGTTTCAAGGTTACAGAACAATGCCTTACAGCTGAAAATAAACAGCAACAATGAAAATAATAATTTGCCAGAATTACAACTGACAAAAAATCCAGTATTACAGTTAAATACCGAGTACATGGAACAGTTGGGCTTAAACAGTGAAACAGCTAATGATCAGGAAACAGGGGGCTAGAAACAAAGAGCTAAGGTCTACAACAGCTGTTAGAATGAATACTTCTGTGGAGGGGAAGGGGAAGAGACCCCGAACAAACTGACAGACCACCCCACCTATATGCATCATTGTTTCATAGCCTTGTGTTGCCAGCCAGGTGGCACAATGCAGTACATTTAAGATATAATGGGGGCACGGAGGAACCTCCAGATAGAATATTTGTGGCAAGAAACCTTTTGAAAGATTCAATGAAATGTTTTGCAAATGAGGTTTACGCTCCGATACATGTCTCAGGGGAGACAAATTTTGATACCAGTTTTAAAGCCACATCTGGACTGGAGAGATTTGCGGTAAAATACAATGCCCCAAAAAAAAAATTTCACCACTATGGTCTCCTTTTACGGCAATACCTCTGACGAAACCAGCACTAAAGAACACTGCAGTCCTATTCCGGAACGAAGGCATCAGCAGTCAGTGATTTAATGCACTGGCTCAAACAAATGTAGGAGAACCCGAGGTGCTTTTTGATACTGAAAACATTTGGACAAGGGGTTGGAGGGTCAAAGTATTGTTGAAAACCGATACGATAACAGTGGTGTGAAATATTTACCAAACAGCTTTTATCTTGCAGTCATAGGGGGTATTGTTTTACCAAGGCCTGTTATAAACGTAGTTCAACACATTAAGCAGTATTTGTGACAAACTGCAATGTTCTTTGTGTAATGAAATAGGCCAAACAAGTAACTTATGAAAGTAGTAAATGTAACCTATGTGAAGAAAACAGGTAACTCTTGCAAATTGTCAATGGGCAGCACATAACCTACCAGCGCAAGCTGATGGGGCAGAACGGAGGCTTTATGGCACACTAGCCCAAAGGAAGAAAATGGAGAGAAGACAAATTGAGGCTTCAGGGACCTCAAGTAGACCAGAACAAGATGACGGGAAAATAACTCAAGGACACTAACAGAATACTGACTGTTACCCCCCCACCTCCCTAATGCAGCACTTCCTTCATAAGGCCAGACAGAACAATGGAAGACCAAATAGAACAAACATCAGGGACGTCCACTCCAAGGCAGACATCAGACTCCATAGAAGAAGACAGTCTCTGCATCTAGAGAACTACAAGGCAACAGATCAGCAGAAAAACAAATAGAGAGACTGGGATTGCAAGCTCCAGTATAACCCCCCTGCCCCCAATCTGACTAAGCAAAAGAATATTGAGGCTAGAAAGAGACAATCAGGTGGCCTACTCAACCCAAAACTGCTGAAATTGTTTTACAGAACAAATTTGGTCTTGCAAAGTCAGTTGGATGAATCTGAGGAAGACCAACACCTCCTCATTGACTGCCTCACAACCTGAACAGACTACTGACTCAGAAGTAAAGACTGACAGAGGCCCACAGAAAAGGAAAGGAAAAAGGAAAACAGAGGGTTCGGTGAGGAAAGGACAGCACAGGTGATGCAACTTCACTATTATGAATGGATTTACCACTAAACGTTTGTTCCATAAATGTGAACAGCATAAAAAATCCACAGAAAAGAAATGCTGTGTTTTCATTATTGCAACACACACACAAAAAGATGTTTGCTTACTCCAAGATGCAAGATTTCATTCTATTCCATAAATTTCTGGAGCACAGAAAGCATGCTTTTAGGGCACCTCCTTCTGGTCATTTGGCCAGACAGCATGTTCAGGTATAGAACTTTGTTTTCATTCATGGATTGAGAGGTTATAAAATTGATTGATTCAATACCAGGACGGGTGTTAATTCTGGACACAAAAACAAAGATGACCAATATAAAGATTTGTAGCTCTCTGTGCTCCACACACCAAAATTGATATTTGAAATGCTAAAATCTATTCAGCCTACCTTTTTTCATCCCATCAAGTGATCTTTGGGGAAAATTTTATTTGCACCCTCTCATTACAAGATAAGAGTAAACAAGCCAGGACAAAATATTCTGAGATTTTCTGTTTTTAAAGAAAATAATAAATACAGCAAGATTAAAGATGCATATATCTCATATCAGAAAACACCCCCCAACACACACACTTCACAAAAGGAATCTTGCTACTCATATCAATAGACATTCAAACATTACAGGCATATGTGTTACCTATGTAGTATTCTGATAATATATTAAGTATTAAAATAGGTCCAGACACATCGTTCAGAAGAGGACCAGGGACATGGAAATTGAACTCCTCCCATTTAGAGAACAGAAGGGAGGGGGCGCTAATGAGCAGCTAGGAAACAGCAACGTCTTTCTCCAGAGCCTTACCCACAGGGCATAAAAGAACAAAAAAGGTAGCTAAAATTGAAAGTAATACTTCATCCCTCAACAGTAATAAGTGTAAGAAGAGCTAATGGATGAATATCTCATCGGTAACATGAAGAAAACCTCACGTTCAGCTGCCATAACAACATAAAAAGCCGCGGCTCCTAACCAGACAGAGGGCCTGAATATTATTACACTGTCCGCGCCAGAGATGGAAATAATTGGGTGGACTCCAACAGCTTGGGTCCTGGTGGCAATCACACCAAAACTGGATATGATCACGACTAAAATTTCTGGAGCTCTTGGAGCAACACACAGGACAGGTGGCCAAAATCTCTGAGGCAGAGGTCCGAATTTCCACATTGGAGTACCACACAGAGCAGCTCCCGGAAGCGGTGCAAGATCTCCAGAGAGAGTTGGAGGGAACTCAGAGACCAAATAGACTATCAGGAGAACTACCAACACCAGAATAACCTCCGGATTCGGGGTCTCCCAGAGGGAAAGGAAGGTACTTCTCCTGAAGACTTCTGCGGTAGAGTGCTACCTCAGCTACTGGGCTTGGATCCGAAAGGTGTCAGGTACAAATCGATAGGATGCATAGGGTCTTTGCTACGAAGCTGGTAGCGGGAGATCCACCAAGGCAGATTATTTTCCACCTACATAATTTCGGCAATAGACAAGCCATCTGGTTCGCTTTCAAAACACAAAGGGAGGTTCTGTATCAAGGGGCTCGTTTGTTCTCCATCAAGACTTTTTTCAACTGTTGCAACAAAAACAATGAATGTTTACCCTGTTCTGGATGCCTTCTGAGCAAAGAAAGTCTATTTTAAATTTTTATACCCAGCTACAGTGAAAGTGCGTAGTGAAGGACAGACGCAGATATTCCATGAGGTGGAAAGAGTGCAGCACTTTCTGTGAGACTTGGAGAAAGTCCGTGGACATGGAATGAACCCAGGGACTTCAGCCAGATCAGGTAAGTAGAGAACAGAGAAGTAATGCAATATATAGTAGCTTAAAAAAAAATCAGTATTGATTATGTATGAAGATCCTGTAAGATGATGGGAAGATACTAAACAGGGCTTGGAAAAAAAGTATTACAAAGTATAAGCAAAGCTATAAATACCACTCAGTGTTTACATTAACAAAAGACACCATTTACGAAGGCTTTCTCTAACACCTGAAAAGAACCAAGATTACGCAAAACAGATTAGCAATTTAAAAAAGGAACTCAACATTTCACACACAAAAAGCTAAACATTTACATTTCCAACAACAGTTTGGAACTTAACTGCAACAAGATATTTGTCCCTATGAGAGTTGCTCAGACAGAAGAAAAAAAAATTTTAGGTTTAAGAGATGAAAATAACATACTACAAACTTTAAGGAAAGATGACAATAGTATCCACTTGTGTGGGAAACTTGTATGAACCATGGAATGTCACTACTTCTAACTTGCAGGACTTTTTCCAAACTTAAGATTTCAGACATTCCTTTCCTAATCTCTCCCGCCTAAGTCATGAGGACTTCTTAACTGACCTTAACCAGGTTGACTGGTCCCCTCTCTACCAAACAGAGGACATTAACATAGCCACAGAATATTTCAACACCGTCCTCCTCTCTCTTCAAAACCTTCACATCCCAGTCACCACACATAGGATGGCAGGGAAAGTAACCAATTGGCTAACACGCCCCCTGCTTCAACTTCTCAAATCTAGGGACAAACTTTGGTCCAGGTGGAAGATCTCCCACCTCCATGCAGACTTTGAAGACTATCGTGCATTACGTAACAACTGCAAGAGACAAATTCGTATTGCCAAAAGCACCTACTATGGAACCTACTAACATCCTCTACAAATCCCGCTTGAGTACTGGTCCAAAATTAAGGACATTCTGCAACGACAAGCAACAGAATCCAGCTGACACGACATTCAAGGTGTTCGCTGCACCAACCATGACACCATTGCCAACGCCATAATGCCCTTTTCTTCTCCACCAGTCGCTACTCTAACTAGCCCACAACCTGACTGTCCCTCTTCTCCTCCCTCGCCCCTCCCACCTCCCTTTCGCTCTGGCTCCAACCACATACCTTGAAGTTCGTAAGCTACTTAACTCCCTTCCAACACGCTGGGGTCAAGGGCCTGAGGGCATCCATCCTGCATACTTAAGCAGTATGCACCTTGGCTGACCAGACCCATCACCTAGCTTTTTAACCTCTCGATTCAGATACGTTTACTGTCCCATCCACCTGGAAAACTGCCAGAACCATCCCTATACACAAAAAGGGCGATGTCAAACTCATGTCCAACTACCACCTATATCTCTTCTGCCCACTCAGTAAGCTGCTTGAAAAAATAGTCCACCACCAGCTTGCTGCTCACCTTGACATGTTTAATCTTCAAACCCCATGCCAACATGGTTTCCAGCCCGGTCACAGTACCACCTCTGCATTTACACAACTTACAAATGACATCAGAAATAATATGGACCGTGGCCTACTCACTGGGGCCATCTTTATCAACCTGTCTAAAGCCTTCGACATGGTACACCATCCTCTCATGCTAAAGAAACTCCAATCCATTGGAGCATCTGACCAAACCTCTCCTGGTTCCATAGCTATCTTGACAATCGGACTCGCAGTAGCATTTCACAAGGCCCTTTCCTCCCCTAAACATCTCCCGTGGAGTTTTCCAGGGATCCACTCTTGGACCTCTACTCTTCTCCCTCTTCCTAAAGGATATTCCCACCATGTCCCGCATAGCTGCACTCTTATGTACGCAGATGACCTTGTTCTCTACTCTGGGTCAAAATCGGTTGCTGCCATCAACTCACTCTCACTAATGATTTCCAATTCCTGCAGACCTGGCTCTCTAGCAACCACCAAGTCCTGAACCTAGAAAAACCTGTGCTATGCTATTCGGATCCTCTAAGAAACTGTCTGCCCCTACAACAGGCTCCGGGTTCAATGCCTTGATGGCTCCCTCATCTTAAACACTGAGTCCTTCAAGTACCTTGGGGTCACTTTGGATCCCACCTTGACCCTGTCTCAACATGTCAATATGGTGCGTGCCGTCAATGCTTAAAATTGGCGGGCTTATCGCTGCACCACTCCCTCATCCCTTCCGCTAGACTTTCTGTTGTGAGAGGTATTCTTACCCCAGCTCCAATATGTTCTGCCCCTCCTCTTTGCTGCAAACTCTGCTACACTCCACAAATGGGACACTGTCTACAACAACATCTGTAGATTCGCCTTAACTGCCCCACGCCTTACCCATCATTGTCTCCTTTACGCTTGGCTTAAATTGGCTGTCACCTAAGGATATTCAAGCCTACCCCTGGCTGCTTTATCGACTCCCTGTCTAGACCTCCCTGCCCTGTCTATCTTGCCAACCTCCTGATCCTGCCTCACACACCCGTACCCTCAGGTCTTCCTCTGTCCCCATGCCCTCCACTAGACCTTGCATGACAAAATGGGTGAACAGGCATTTGCCCATTTTGCTCCCAAATTCTGGAACTCACTCCCCCTTATGGTGAAAACTTCAGCCTCCCATCAAGAATTCAAAAACTCACTGTTCACCCACCTTCTAGCCTCTGGCCAATGCAAATGCTCTTAATTTGCTTTGTCCCACTGCAGGCTGTCGGGTCTGACACCGAGTACTACACTAATGTTCTCCCATGCAATATGCTTGTCTAGGTGGCTATGAACCTTGATGTCTACTGTCCTCAGCTGTCTTATGGTTACCCTAATTGCTTTATTTTACATCCTTATGATCTATGCCTAAAATGTACCCTTATGTAACTATTACTGTGCTACCCAATGTATATCTTGTTTTGCTCCTGTACACCTATATTATGTCTGTGCATTTCTGCATATTGTAACCAATGTCCTGTGCTCTCCCGGGTCGTGCCTGAAAATAGGCAGGTCTGTTGCCTAGCTCACTTACCCGGTTACCAAAAGCTAATAAATAAATACACTACAAACATTAGATCAAGAGATACAGGTAGAAGGCGTACAGGCAGCTACTACAGCACAAACAAGCATTTGTCAATGCCGAAAGTTTGTCATGTATAGAGATAAGGAAGTGTGCGAAAGTGTAGTAGTGCAGGAATGTTTGATAATTAGCAATAGCAAAAAGTTGTATGACAGCTGTACTGTTCATGAGGTGTTGTGACAAAAAGGCTATATTGAAATTTGGAGTGAAAATATTGAAAATGTTTATTGTAAAAATCAGAATTACAAACTTTGAGCTAAAAGCTCATTTCCAAAGAATCCTCATCGAACAGAGGGTGGGAGAACATAAAGTACATGGACAGTGGAGAAAAACCGAAGTAGCCAGTAGGCATCGTCAGTTCCACATCATTAAAAGACACTACAGCATTACAAACAGAAGGATGGGGAGAGACAGAATACACTGCAAAAGCCATCATTTAATTACATAATACAGAAGAAGAAAGTCCCATAACAGATTAGGTGAATAAAGTGCAGATTCCAACTAGGCACAAAGTATGAGAATTCCCAGAATGTAGCTGCGGAGCTAATTAATGTGACCACCACCAAGTGTAGCCATTAGGGGGAGTAGGACACAGGCTAGACAGGTGAGAGGAGAGCACAATGGTGGGTGATAGCTTAAGGGTCAGGGGCTAAGCGGGTGTGGAGGTGGGGGGTATGGGCGTCAGGAGGGCTAAGTGGGTGAGGGTGGGGGGAATGGGGACCTAGGTGGGGATTAGCTGGAGATTCTTAGAAGCCACAGGTTGCTGCAGCTAAGCCATAGTGTCAGGGGCACTGGGAGGGCTAGAAATGGCTGGGGTGTTCTTTACAGCAACATTGTACTGGAGGAGATGAACTTCAATTTCAGATTTGACAGCCAAAAGCGAATAAGGCTAGTAGGGGCCTAGGGAGCCCATTTAGCCAGGTGGGGACCTTATCAAAAGGCTTTTTCCTCCAGGCAGTTCTTCTGAAAGTTACTGCTAGAGCATGCCTTGTAACACTTCTCGTGGAGTGTTTAGCCAGGACTGGATGGAATAAGGCTTGTGGCGGGGGGTGGGTGGGTGTAAGACCTAGAAGGGCCTTCTTCCTTAGAAGGCAGGAGTGGAGCTTGATTCAGTCCATGAGAGGAAGCCATCATGTACCAATATAAAGGTTGCACGAGTGTGTAAGGCAACCTGCACCTAAAACAAAGCTGCATGCTTTGATGAGGGTAGTATGGACCCTGTGCAGGCTGGTTTCAGAGGCTGCGCCATATACCACATTACCATAGTCCAGGTTGGGAACAATTGTCCTGCTTACTGCCTGGACCCTAGCCTTAGGGGTGAGGCAGAACCCAAGCCTATATAGGGTCCCAAACTTCCTATTGGCAGCAGTGGTAATATTCCATATCTGTCCATTGAAGGAGAGAGACTCATCAATTGTAATCCCTAGGTACTGGAACGAGGGCACCTGCTCAAGGGTGGAGTGGAAGTTGCACAAGATTGAGAAGGGAGTGTTATACCTCCTCTTTTGGCTTCCGGCAAGAGCATTGACTTTTTTTTTGCTGTTGAGCACTAGCAGGCTGCCTTTGAGCAAATCCTGTAGGAGGTCAAAGTTGTACTGCATGTTCTTAGTGAATGCATCTTGGCAAGAGCCTAGAGAGAACACCAGTGTCATCTGCATAGAGCAGTACCTTGGAGGAGAGGCACACTTCTGGAAGGTTGTTCACAAAGAGGCTGAACAGCAGTGGGCCCGGGATGGACCCCTGCGGAACCCCCACTGTGACTTCACTGGTCTCGGAGATGGCTACGTTGATTTTTCACCTGCTGAGAGCACCCAGAAAGGTAAAGAAATGCCCAAAGGTATACAAGTGCATAGAAAATTGTGAACATACTGGGTGTAACTTGGCCATTTTTTTGGAGTTGTCACCACATTTTCAACATGGCCTTTTTATACCCCACCTCATGAAGAGCGCCACTGTCATTTTGTTCACTTGTGCCGCAGAGTGACTGCTCCATTCTGCGCCACAGGTGCGAAAACACATTTCAGGCAGGATGCAAAAACATTACAGTTGTACTGTTCATAAGGAAGTGTGAAAAAAATGGCAATGTTAAAAATCTGGAGTGAAAATTATTAAAAATTGGCAAAGATATGAGCATGCATAGAAACTGCGCAACCACGCTCATAACACAGGCATTTTGTGGAATTTTTTCACCAAATTTTAAACATGGCCTTTTTGGGACCTCCCCTCATGAACAGTAGCACTGTGATTTTGTTAATCCATCCCAAAAGTTTATTTTGCCCACCGACTGACATTCTGGGCCACAGCTGCAAAAACACATTTTGGGCACCTTGTGAAAAATGACAGCTGTACTGTTCATAAGGAGATGTGAAAAAAATGGCAATGTTGAAAATCTGGAGTGAAAATATAAAAAATTAGCGAAGTTATGAGCGTGCGTAGAAACTGCGCAATGCACACTGGTAACGCAGGCATTTTTTGGAATTTTTCCACCAAATTTGCATCATGGGCTTTTGAACCCCTCCTCATGAATAGTGGCACTGAAATAGAAACAGTCCTGAAAGGTGATTCCACGAGTGACTGCAAAATCACCTTTCAGGACTGAGAAACAAAAGAACACAGACATGTTCATGAGGTGGGTCCCAAGAACCCCATGTTGAAAATGTGGTTCCAAAAGTCCCAAAATGGCTGAGCTATCAACCCAAGTTGAAACTCTCCCATTGAGTGCCATTATACAGTGCTTAACAGATTCCTCAGTTACTTTGAAGAGTGCAAACGTATCCCGGTCCATGAAGATGGCGGCTCCGACCACCAAAGGGTAATGTGATGAGTGATGTGGGGTGGGAGGTGGTGCAAAGGAGGGTTTGGATCAGGAAGCTGGGGGGAGACTAGGCTATAAGGTTTGCGCCTACACACACACACACAGGTGAAACATTTTAAACAAAACTTCCAGTGGATGGTTTTTATATTTTACAGGAAAAAAAAAAAACAACAGTGAGCAGCTGCAGGGATAGGGGAATGTGTTTAACCAGAAAAGATACACTGAGCTGCAGCTGAAGAGCTTGCAATTCAAAGGACAAAGCCGCGCACAGCGTCTGCTCTGTCCTTTGAAATGTTTGCCAAGGCCAGCCCATCTCAGCAAAACATTTCATCAGGACACTGCCTGCTGATTTGCCGGCCACAGACCAGCCTCTGCAGCAGTGCTGGTCATTGGGCTAGCACCCCTCACACCCCTGTTTAGCAACTCCCATATCAACAAGTTCGTTAGCGCTTGCACACTTGACAGACTTAAAAAGGCGCTTCTCCAGGATTTGATGGCCTACCTCGAGAAATTTATTAAAAAAAAATCGCTACAGAAATAACTGAGGAATTAACATTGGTGTATAACTGGATTTAATGTACCATGCCGTACCATTGTATACATATGGTGATTTTACTCTTCCTTCATAAAAAAGGAAATTATGCAGAATCTGAGGCCAATTAGCCTTATGAACATGGATTTTAAAATATCTAAAATAACTGCAAGCAGACTTTTAAAAATTGCTAAACACATAATATCTACAGCTCAAAACTTACTTTGTGCCAGGGTGGAAAATACTGGATCATTTAATACTCCTAAGAGAAATTACAGAACAAGGGAATAAAAGCATAATGGAAGGTTTCTTATTTTCGCTGGACCAAAACAAAGCATTTGATTCTATTACCCATGATTTTTTATGGCAGACATTAGAATACTTTCATATCCCACAGCAACTGATCAAGTGGATTCAGTGCCTTTATAATACAGCAACTGTCAATGATGAATGGATGGAAGGGACCTATTATTGGCATCAAAAGAGGGGTAAGACAGGGTTGTCCCCCGAGCCCCATTTTTTGTTCTTTTTGGACCCCCTATTAAGGGTCTTGAATACGTCACCATTAATAAAATTGGTAAACAGTAATGAAGGAATAGTGCCATGCAGAGTAATGGCTTATGTGGATGAACATCAGTGTTATAAGTTTGAGATGAAGAATCAGTAAGAAATGTAGTGCAGAATTGTTCAAACTTTGGGGAGTTTTTAGGGGCCTCCTTAAATATAGGAAAATGTGTGGGGAGAAATACAACTGGTACTCAAAATGGTCCCCAAAAATTGGCCGGCATTTATATACAAACTGATCCCATAACAATATTGGGAGTACAATTTGGAAACGGTGATTTGTGAAAATTGAACTGGGAATTGAAACTAGAACAAGGTAAACGAAAAGTAGCCCAATGAAATAGAAAATGGAGAAAAAAACTAGACTCTTTCTATAATATATATATATATATTTATATTAACAAAAAAAAATCAGTTACATCTTTCCTCCCCACCCCCCAAAAGTTAGAAAGGACTCTGCTTAGCCCAGCCGCACTGAGTGTTGAGGCACTGGAAGCCACACCTCGTGCCATGCCGGTGACCTGGGTTTGGGAATGAGCCCAGGGTGCCGGGGGACAGTAGGGGAGAAAGAGAACTGAGCATCTGGAAGACTGCTCTCCTCCCTCAGGGAGAGAGGGCCTGCTGTCCCACTCATTGGTCACCCTCTAGTGGTGGCTGGAGAGCGATACAAGTCAGGAGGCAAGTTGGTGACATATGACGTCGGCAGGGAGGTGGGAGGGAGGGAGAAAACCGAGGAGGAAAATGGAGCCGGCAGGCTCTGTTATGGCCCCAGTAGCACCCATCCCAGCCCCCCAAATCTGGATGTGGTCTCCGGGGGGGGTGGGGAAGAGTCTACGCCTTTTGCCTTGGCCCTGTCGCAGGTGGCTAACCCAAGGGGGGAGGATCACTGGGAGGGTCAGGCAGGGAACAGTGGGGCAAGAGCTGCCTGCCCGGCTCCCAAAGGAAAGATGGAATAAAGAAAGACTGTTTAGTGTTTTTTCTAAGCATTATGGAGTAGTCGGCTGAACTCCATTAAGAGGAACATCACATACCTACCAGTAAAACTTGGGAGCCAGAGTATGGTTAATCCTTTAGCCATAAAGAAAATACTGTTTATAAAAAAAGCTATTGCTAATTAATCAAAATATAGGATGGGATTCTTGGGCATATAACAGTTGCAAGGAGTGGTTTCAGCTTTGGGAACCAGGACAATTATGAACCATCAAAAATATTTCACAACCCCCTACTTATATGAAAGAAACCTTCACGTAGCTGAGACAATGGAATACGACTAGCCGAATGGTTAGAACACTACATAGGAAAATGTATACAATAAGCAACAACACACGACAAGGTGTGGGTTATTTCCTGATAAGAACACGCCCAGATGTTTCCCAGTAAAGAAGTTAATTTAAAAAATGTAGATGGTATAAAAAAAAAAGTTTAAAAATGTGATTAGTAGAAAAATAAAATGGTCCCTGCCATTGACTTTTAGTGGAGCTGTTTAATGAAAAGTTAATAGTTTGGTGCCTGTCTGTGTGTCAAGTTCTGTCAGTCAGTCACACACAAATATTGTAGTAAAACATGTTTTTTTAAAGTCTCCAGCTTGAACCCATGTTTTATTTTTTGTTTACTAGTTTTCCCCACTTGTGGCTTCCTTTTCAAAGCTGCACACACACACACACACACACACACACACACTACTCTGTCAGCGCCAATATGCTGCATAAGCACAAGGGACAGAGGATCGATATCAGAACACCATCACAGAAAACATTTTCGTGTTATTTAATTTCAAACGTCAACTCAAAAAAAAAAATTGCGAGCAGAATCCCATCCATTGCGGGTTTGCTGGTTTTATTTACATTAAATGGCTGGCTGAATGGCAGCGAGCATGTCCTTCAGCAGCTACCGTACAAAGTCGTTTCGTATTTCGGCGTATCAAAATGTGAAAATTACATATACAAGGGTGCCAGAACAACAAAGTTTAGTATGGTTACAGAAAAGTGCAGTGCATTTTAAAGTTGCCATGTGGTTCGGTGAATCTAACTCGGGGATGTTTGAAAAAGCAGGTTGCCAGCACAATGTTTATTTGAAAGGCACAGCCGCTGAGGACGCGTGGTGTGATGGTCACCAGATCGGGTTCTGCTCGCCATTTTTTGAGGTGAGGTTTGAAATTAAACAGGAGGAAAATGTTTTCTGTGGTGGTGTTCTGTTGTAAATGCTATGTCTCTTGTGTTTATGCAACATTGGCGCTGACAGCGTAGTGTGTGTACGTGCAGCTTTGGAAAGGAAGCCGCAAGTAGGGAGAGCAGTTGAGAGCGGTCAGCGGGACAGCGTGTTGGAATGTTTTTAAAAAAGTGGCGGGCATGGATCCTTGCTAAACTGCATCCTGCTTGGCATAACAGGTACCAGTTACTATGTATACATGCTGATAAGGACACAGCTACTGGTACCTGATAGCCAATCAGAATGTACGGTTTGTCTTACCCATTTTATAAACTGCTAGAACAGACTTGCTCTGTAATAGAAGTGTAACCCCCCTGCAAATGGGGGTTCCCAAAAGACTTCCAGGAGCTTGCTTGAATGCTCCAAGCCTGAATGGTGTTTGGCATTTAAGCCATTTATCAGTGAGTGTTTTTAGAGCCTCTGGTACTGTCTCTTTAAGAGCTGTCTGCTTGCAGACATAATTAGTTTGTATGGGGGGACTGTGTGCTTCTCTGAGTACCACTCGAGCTGCTGCCAATTCACTTCATTTTGCAGTCACTAGGAGTGCAAAGGGAACCTATCTGAAAGATGTAACTGTTTGCCAGAAATTATTTAGGTAATAATGAAATTACAGTTTGTCTAACCTGCTTTCTTTGCAGTCAGAACTGTGTCTGCTAGTTCCCCATTCTAGTTTTGAACTGCTGAACTGGACCAATCAGTGTGGGGTAAGCTAGCTCTAAAATGATGCCTTGGACGAATCAGAACTTGGACTCATAATCTGAGCCAGCCACAAGAGGATTGTATGGGCAGTGACTCTGGGAGATGTAGTTTAGACTTCAGTGCCTTTTGGACCAACAGCAGCAGTCTATTGTGAGTGACAGCCAATCCAGTCAAGAACTGGGAGGAACTCAAAGGAAGTGCCAGTTTCGTCAGTTGGAGTTCAGTTGAGCTTTGGCAGTGAAGAAGGAAGGAGCCCTGTGCTTTTCAGTGTGCAGTTTTAGTCAAAAACGTGTATAAGGCCCAGAGTTCGGTCTGCAGCTTGTGTAACAGCTTGTTAGGACTGAATCCGTCCTGTGAAAAGAATCAAAGGATCTCTGAAGAGTAGAAACCAGGCTCACCCTGTAGAAGACTGGAAGAATTGCTGAAAATTGCACTCGGTCTGTCAGGAACTGAATCTGCTGTGTGTTCTCCCGGGTATTGTGCAGTAATTGCGATCGGGATACAGATGCAGCCTGCCTGTATAGTACTTTCTTTTATATGGATGTGTGAAGAGGTTTGTGTACCTCAAGTGAGCCCTGCTGACATTGAAGGACCCTATCTTATTTGGAGGTCGTGAGTACTAATTCAGGGTTGCTCCTGTTGGATGCCACATTAAATCCAAATGGAATTACTGTACTGCTGACTGTTTAATTCTCCTTTTCTCTGTGTGAAAGGGCCCCTACCAGCTGCCACGGTTTGGACTAGCCACTAGGGCTTGGGTACCCAGGGACAGTAACTGATAGGGATAGGCCTGTGCACAGAGCCATGGAAATGAATTATTAGAGTGATAAGCTAATTAACCTGATTTCCCCTGTCCTTATTATCCCCTAAATAAATCAGAGCTGCTTGTTTCAGCAAAGTTATACTGCCTGAGGTATTTGTCTATGTTAAAGTACTGTACTGTGATTGTTGCACTGTATCTCATTTCACAGGAGGTCCCAGTGCCAGAACCAGACCTGGGGGTAAGTGTATACTGTGAAGGTAATTCTGATATATTGTGTGGGCCACTAGTGGGAAGAAAGGGGGGTTGCAGTGTCCCAGAGGGCTGTGACCAAGTTAGTTTAACTATTGCAAACCCTGACCTCTGGGTGGAGGCACCCGCCATTGGATCCAGGCCCCTCAACCTGTTAGTGGCAAATCAGGCAGGGGTAGTAGCCCCTGGGATAGCGCCATCTAGGGGTTACAGAAGTATTTCCAAATTGCCTACAGACAGAGAAAAATCACTTAAAGATTTACTAACCAATACGAAGATTCCAGTACATATGTGGGATGTGCATTGGCTTACCTACCATTAAAAACTTAATGTAATGACTAACCATAGACACAAGAAACAGGAAGAAAGATACTGCAGCAGAACACACTGCATCACTGAAGTGGAAACTATCAAACATTTATTTTTTCAATGTAGATAAATATACATCTGGATTTTGGGATATAGTGGCAAAGGAATGGTTAGAGCCAGCTTTTGCAAAGATTATGATAATATTATGCACTTTTTTCCAACAAAAAAGAACAAGTGGAACAGGAGTACATTAACTCGTACTGATTTTTAAGTGGTATATATGGTATGCTAGGTGCTTGTTCATCTTACAATAAAAACAGTGTACCCATTATGAATTAATGAAAAAAGTAACAGGAGATATTAAGAAAAAATATCTTGAGGAAAGGATCAACTTACCATGGATCACAGATTCAGATGTACCTATTACATGAGTAAATTTAGTAAGAAGGAAAAATAACCTTTAGAAATTTAAGGGATAATTAATAATGGAATGTAGCAAAATGTCTCAAGTTTCTTTATAATGTACGGGGAAGCCCTTATTACTGTCTGAATTCAGACAGTTTACCACATTGTTATGGTATCGATGTGACGTCAAGAGGTTAACCTTTCTTGACTACATCACAAACAATGTCTCAACGCGATCCACAGTGCACATGCTCAGATCGACGGCTGCAGCGGTGAGCGCTACTATAGAGGGAGCCTGGAACAACGGGGAAAAAAGTAAGCTTGTTTTATCCCCCATCATGGGGCTTCTAACCAATGGCCATGGCCGTTCCTCCATTAACTTTATAGTGTATTTAGCCCCATACACTATGAAAGCTCATGGATGGGAAACTGAAAATAACTTTGCTGAAATCACATCTTGTGGTCTCCATGACAACTGTAAACCTCTCACGCTGAGCTCCTGAGGTTTACCTAGTTGTCATGAAATCTGCTCAATGCGATTGCATGGTTATGGCCCGTTTCCCATCCATTATCCTCTATATTACAAATTTGTGTGTGGTTTTGTCTTGAGGGTTGTTTTTGAAATTTATTTTTCCATTTTGATTTACAAAAATGACAAAATATTAAGTATGTTATACTTTATTGTATGGTTTATACCAGACTGATTTTAATGTAAATTTAAGAATGTAATAGGAGATGCATCATATGAGATTCTACTTACTTTCTGTTTCAATAGAAAAATTCCCCTATTCTTATCAAGAAGTACCATGGGATCTTTAATGTCTACCTGAACCGCCAGCAGATGGGACCTCGGTTTAACGTCTCATCCAAAAGATGGCAGCTCAGGAGTGCAGCAACCCCCCCTTATCATGCAGTACAGTGTCAGTATAGGGATTTATCCCACATTCCCGGTATGGGGCTAGAATTCATCACCTGCACCTACCCATTGGGGTCAGGAGGTGTGGTTATAAAGACTTGAACAACGAGGTGTAGAACTATGATAAAAGGACCACGTTATGACACTGAAATATTTCAATGTTCACTCATAACTTCACTAAATTTTCAGTATTTAACTCCCATCTTTTAACATGGCCAGGTTTTACATCACCTCAAAAAACGTGACAGGTGCAGTTTTTCAAATTCTGGATGAAATATTTTTGCACATGTGGTGCGAAACGACATTTGAGACAGTATTCTATAAGTGCCATGTATCATTTTTATGAGGAGAAAATCTTGAAAATTTGTAATCAAAATGTAAAAAACGATAATCATCATTAGGAGACGTGTGTAGTGCCAGCGCCAGCCTTTAACCCAGCAGTTGTAGAAGACATATCAGATTGTGGTGGTCGTTATAAGCGGGGGGGGGTTAAGACAAATATGTTGGCTTACTTTTTCCTTTATTTATAATTTAAGAAGACAAAGGCAGACCCTCAGTTCTCACTATTCATTTTCAGCATGCGTTTATATTGCCCGTTTTTATGTTTGCTTGCATGCACAGTGCACAAGAAATGTATTGAGATAGTACAGCATTGCAGAAGCGTGGCAGTGTTTTGGCCAATGCAGGGGACGCATTAATGGGTGCATCCCTCAGCCACCAATCAACAGGGAAGCTGCCAATGACTGCAGTTTCAGAGTAGGCGCCGCCAAAAGAAATCTGCTGCTGCAGTCAGGGACAGTTTCATCATTGCAGTGGTAGATCTCTCCCTTCCCCCGGCAACCAGGCACATTCCAGTGCACAATAATGCACATGGGTAGAATTATGAGCAACTTGTTTGCTCAGTGTGCCTTTCCCAGTGAAACATACATACATAAATGAGCCACACCATGGCTTTGCATAACTGGCGGCTCCTGCCAGCTCCCCCAACACATATTGCCCCCCAAAGCCGACATCGGGGTGCCCAATCTTCAAGCTGGCATGTATCCCCCTCTCCCCATTAATGTGGCACACTGGGAGCCCACCCCAACATGCCAAAGTAATTATATTTACAACACCGGGATGCCCACTCCCAGAGTCAGATAACCCCCCAAAAAGTCCTAACATATCTTTTGCTGACAATGGGGTGCCCAATCCCGATGTTGGCATGCCCCACCCCCACTAATGTGGCACAATGGAAGCCCACCCCAATGTGCCAAAGTAAATCCATCTTTTTCTGACACCAGGATGCCCACTCCCAGTGTCGTATACACCCCCCATGCCCCCTTTTTTTCCAGGGGACCTCGGGATGCCCAATCCCCGGTCAGCACCATTCCCCTCCACTAGTCTGGCACACTAGGAGCCCACCCACAGTGTGCTGAATTTTCAACTATTTCACCTGTAAAAGAGAAAACTGTCCTGAGGCTTTTTTTTTTTTTAAACCCAAAGAAAACTGTTCCTAGTTGTCCTCACTAGCCCCTCCCCACCCTCCTTCTGCACACCCCACCTCCCCAAACTACCCCTTCCCACACCAAACTTGCCTCCGGAGGTCCAGCGCCATGATCTTCTGTGGACCGGTAACACATCTGTACTCTTCAAAAGCAGACCGCAAACTAAAGAAAATCAGGGTAAGCCCTATAATGGCAGTCAATTGGGGGGGGTCAACTTAGGTTGATATCTCAGCCAATTTTGGGAGTTCTGGTCCCAAATTTTCAACATATGGTTCTTGGGACATCACCTCATGAACACTGGCACTGTCATTTCATTTCTCAGTCCCAAAACCTGATTTTGTGGTTGTTGCGTGGAATCACCTTTTGGGACAGATTAATGAAACAGCACCACTGTTCATGAGGGGAGGTGCCCAAAGGCCACATTGAAAACTTGGTGAAAAAATTCCCAAAAATGACATCAGCGTGCATTACCCAATTTCTACGCATGCTTGTAACTTCACCAATTTTCATATTTTCTCTCCAGATTTTCAAAATTACCATTTTTCATACCTTCTCATGAACAGTACAGATGTCATTTTCATATCACAAAACCGAAGCAGCACCAAGTGTGTTCTTGCAAAATATTTTTCTTTTACTGGCAAAATATAAAGTCATTTTCATATCCTGCCCAAAATGTATTTTGCACCTGTTGCACCAAATGATGCATTCGCTTTGCAAAATCACCTTTCAGGATTGAGTAATGAAATGACAGTGCCACTGTTTATGAGATGGGGTTCCAAAAAGCCCAGGTTGAAAATCTGGAGTGAAAATACCAAACCAGCCTCCAGGGCATTAGGGTTTCCAACCATAACGCCCCACCCTGTACAGACCGGCAGGCACTGGGGATGTGGCTTGGGGTCATCGGCCGTAATGATCATGCCATTCCACCCCCTCCCTGCAGCCACTTACCAGCACTGAAGTGTGCCTTGGGATCGTCGACACCAACATTCACCCCAGTCTCCTATACCGCACTCATCTCTGCTTATGTCCTTATGGAATGGGGTGAGAGTAAGGGCCGAAGACCCCAAGGCACACCGTGACACCCGTTAGTGTCTGCAGGGTGGGGCGAGGTGGAAAGGCATGGCATTAGCGTTATGGCAGATGACCCAAAGGCACACCCCAATGCCCGTCAGTCTCTGCAGGGTGGTAGTGGGGGTCGGCTTTAGTTCAATACTTCACTGCCATTCCAGTGGTGGAGCTGGGGGGGGCTGGGGGGCAGTCGCCCCTCCTGGCTGCCCCAGTGTGAGCAGTGGTGCCCCACCGCTATCTGTATTCACTGTTTAGTGCCCATTGTGGAGCCCGTGATTGACTGAATGGCCACCCCTGGCTCCCAGATGCTCCCAAACCTGGCTCTGCCACTGTGCCATTCCTATTATGCATCTCTAACTCCTGCAGTAACAATGCCAATGCCAGCAAGCAAACATTCTGCATTGACAAATGCTTCTTTCTTTTTCTTTTTATCCAGACTAGCTCAGCAGTGGTGCAATCTAATGTACAGTGTGGTCCTGCTTTTACCTATTCTTGTAGTTTAGCTGGGTGGGCAAAAGTACTGAGTGGTTAGGTGACTTGCTCCAGGTCATACAGCGAGTAATGTGGCTCTGGTGGGATCTGAACCAGTGTCTCCAAGATTTGGAGTTATTTGCTCTATTCATAGCCCTCCTGCTGACCAAGCACCATATTTTTTTTTTTCTTGTTTATACAACTGAAGGCTCTGCACAGCACACACCCCGGTCAAAGAAGGTTCATACTTACAGAGTTCATGTAGTTGCCAGCTTTGAGGACCATTCGGATGATACTATGAAGCTCTGTACAGGTAAGCAGCTCTGCAAAAGCATAAAAACAGGACATGTTGAATCTCATCCAAATTACAGTGAAATCAGAGCAAGAGGCCTGCAGGTACAAGCACCCATCCAGTCCCTCCACCTGCAGTCAATTTCTCAGCGTAGACAGTTACTTCATACCGGAGAAGCTCTGTTAATCCGGCAGCTTTTAAGATGCATATGTAACCCCTAGGTGGCGCTATCCCATGGGCTACTACCCCTGCCTGCTTGGCAAGTTGCAGGTTAAGGGTGCCTAGGTTCTGATACAGGTGCCTCCACCCGGCGGTCAGAGTTGGTAGTGGTCAAGCTGACCTGGGCACAGCCATCCGGGACACTAACTCCCCTTTTCTCCTTCTAGTGGCCCGAACAGTACACAATAATCACTTTCAGAATGACCCTTATTCACCGGCAATTACCCACACTGTTTGCACTTACCACCAGGGCTGGTTCCTCTAGCTTGACCCTGGGGACCCCCTGTAAAACAAGGTTAAGCACAGCAAATAAATACAGGTTACTCACCTGTAACAGGAGTTCTAGGAATGGTATATGTTGTTCATCCACACTCATTGGCAGTATCCTTGCCGCTTTAAATCTTGCCGGAAGGTCTTCAAGCTTGCTCCTCCCACCCACCGGGTGGTATAACTCGGCTCCGCCCCATGGCTCAGATCTGGCCGCTGGAAGCTCAGGTTGTCGTCGAGAGCCGAGGGGAGGTCGGTGGGTCATATGGATGAACAACATATACCATTCCTAGAACTCCTGTTACAGGTGAGTAACCTGTATTTCTAGGGACATGGATATGTTGTT
The DNA here is from genome assembly GCA_016271365.2 of Neoceratodus forsteri. Classification (NCBI taxonomy): domain Eukaryota; kingdom Metazoa; phylum Chordata; order Ceratodontiformes; family Ceratodontidae; genus Neoceratodus; species Neoceratodus forsteri. The sequence continues at coordinate 1,442,281,078 of CM057459.1, forward strand.
CATCCACACTCATTGGCAGACTCCTAGCAGTTCTCCGGGAGGAGGAGGCAAGACGACACCCCATATACTTACTTGGGAAAGAGACTGGAGAACCGAGGCCCCAAAACCAGCATCCCGGCGTGACTCAAGGTCGATGTGGTAGTGGGTAATGAAGGTGTTTGCTGACTTCCAGGTAGCAGCCCTGCAGATTTCCTGGATAGGGACGTCCCTGGAAGCAGCCACCGTTGCAGCAGTATGGCGGGTAGAATGAGCTCTTATCCCTCTGGGAGGCTCCATGCCCGCTAACTTATAGCAGAGATCTATGCAGGAGGTTACCCACCTGCTTATCAGTCGCTTGGCTGCAGGTCTGCCAGATGCGGCTTCAGCGTAGGTGACAAACAGCTGGCGAACCTCTCCCCGAATTTCAGCCGTGCGCTCCTTATAATAAGCGAGCGCCCTTCTAGGATCCAGAGTATGGAGCCTATATTCGGCCTCCGAGGTGTGATTGGGGTAGAACACCGGCAGAGTCAACACCTGGTTAAGGTGAAACTCCGACACCACCTTCGGAAGGAATTTCGGTGGGAAGCAGGACAACCTTGTCCCTGTGGAAGACCAGGTAAGGAGACTCGATGGAAGCGCCTGGAGCTCTCCCATCCTTCTGGCTGGACGTGATAGCCACCAAGAAGGCGGTCTTCCACGACAGGTGAGAGAGAGCACACCTGTGCATAGGTTCAAATGGCTTGCCCATGAGCTTTGCCAGTACCAGCAGTAGATCCCACGGAGGTGGGGGTTCCCGCACTGGAGGGGAAATGTGATCAAGGCCTTTGAAAAAGCGCCAGACCACCTTCTCCTGCGCCACCGACTGCTTCCCGGCCCGCGCCCGGTAAGCAGAGATGGCTGCCAGGTGCACCCTTAGGGTCGTCGACCTAAGCCCTTGACTAGAAAGGACCATAAATAGTCCAAGATGCTTGCCAAGGAACAGGAGGAAGGGTCCAAGCCCTTGCCTGACACCAAATGAAAACCTTTTCCATTTGAAGGCATAACATTTTCTGGTCGACTCCTTACGGACGCCTCAACTACATTGAGGACCTCGTCGGAAAGACCCAAAGCCTGGAACTCTAGCAGCTCAGGAACCAGGCGTCAGGTGCAGGGATTGAAGGTCGGATGGAACACCTTCCCTGATTGACTGAGAGCAGGTCCGGGCGAGCTGGAAGCTGCCAGCGGAGTCCTGGAGCTGAGACTGAGGAGATCTGGTACCAGAACTGGCGAGGCCAGTCTGGGGCTATCAGAATCACCTGCGCCTTGTCCCTCCCCGCCTTGAAGCACCTTGTGGATCAAGGGAAATGGGGAAAGGCGTAAAAAGGCCTGGGGTCCATTGCCTCGAGAAGGCATCCCCTGCAGCGAGCCCTGCTGAGGCGGGCATGGAACAGACTCAGCCAGCGTTCTCCATGGAGGCAAACAGGTCCACCTGAGGTGTGCCCCAGTGGAGAACAGATGCTGTACTACCTCCGGCAGGAGAGACCACTCGTGGGATGCAGCCCCTATCCGGCTCAGGGCATCGGCCAGGGTGTTGGAGGCTCCTGCCACGTGAATGGCTAGGAGATCCGCCTCCAGGCTGCGCACGAGTGACCAAATGGAGAGCTTCCTTGCATAGAAGCATGGGCAGCGTCCGCCCCTAGCGGTTTAGATAGTACATGGTCGTGGTATTGTCCGTCTGGACTCGGACCACTTGACCCCGGAGGAGACGAGCAAAGGCGGTGAGAGCTAGGCGGACCGCTCGGAGCTCCAGCAGGTTGATGTGGCATCGGGACTCCGCTGGGGACCAGAGGCCATGAGCCCTGTATCCCCAGATGGGCACCCCAACCCATCAGAGAGGCATCGGTCGACAGAGAGACCGTCGGCTCGGGGCGGACGAACGGGATGCCCTCCTGCAAATGATCTGGAACGGTCCACCACTGGAGAGCATTCCACATCCCCTGTGTCACCGACACAAGCTGGTCCAAGGGATCGCAGCGTTGTGACCACTGGCTGGCCAGTCCCCACTGAAGGGGACGCATGTTCCAGCGGGCCCAACGGACCACGCTGGCACAGGCCGCCATGAGACCCAGGAGGCGCAGGAAGTCCCGGGCAGGGCGCAATTGCCCAACCAGAAATGATCGGGCAAAGGAGGAAAGAACCTCGGCCCTGTCCGCCGGGAGCCGCGCTCTGGCTCGAAGAGAGTCGAGCTGCGCCCGATGAATAAAATCACCTGCTTCGCTCGAGTTCCGACTTGGCCTCGTTGATAAGGAGGCCCAGTTGAGGAGCAGACCTGGAGGGCCAGATCTCTGGACCACTCCGCCTCCTTCCTGGAGGAGCTGCTATCAGCCAGTCGTCCAGGTAAGGGTACACGGACCCTCGGCGCCGCAGGAATGCTGTCACCACTGCCATGCATTTGGTGAAGACCTGGGAGCTGGAGACAAGCCGAAGGGCATGGCTGGAACTCGAAGAGATCCTTCCGCTCGGAGCGAAGGAATCTCTGGTGAGACGACGGATAGGGACGTGAAAAACGCTCCTGCAAGTCCAGAGCAGAACCACCGCCGCGTTCAAGGATGGTATTATCTGAGCCAGAGTGACCATCCTGAAGGTTCGAGACCTTAGGAACTTGTTTAGGTCGTGTAGGTCGAGAATGGGGCGCCAGCCCCCCGTCCGTTTCGGAACCAGGAAGTACCTGGACACAAACCCTGGGTCTGAAGGAGGGTCCACCACCTCTCTTACCACCTCCTTCTGGAGGAGGAGAGTGATGTCGGCTCGACGAGCAGCCAGTGAGGCTGGGGATCCCGAAGCCCCCCGAGGGGCGACGGCTCTGAAGGGTGGTGCCTGCTCGAATTCCAGAGGCAGGCCTCTTCCCACCACCTCCAAGACCCACCTGTCCGTGGTAACAGCGGACCAGGCGGAACGGAAGTGCCGGAGCCGTCCCCCCACGGGGGGACCCAGGGCTAAGGTGACGGGGATGGGGGCGACACCCCTCAGCCCGTCACTGGGCAGGCTTGGAGGAGGGACCGGCCGAGGGACCTCCTGGGCCCTTTCCTCCCTGCCTCCTGTTAGAGGAAGCCGGCGGCTTGGGTTTGGGATGCCAAGGCCGAGCCTGCTGGCCCTGACGTTGCTGGGCCGGGCGCGCCGGGGGCACAGAAGGACGAAAGGGCTTAGGCTGTGGTTTGCGGCCTTTGTCCTTCTGAGCGGAAGAGACCGAGTCCAAGGTGGCATTGGACTTCTCGATCCTCTGCAGGTGACCTTCCACCCCAGGGCCGAAGAGGTCAGTCCCCAAAAAGGGAACATCCGCCAACTTGTGCTGGGTATCCGAAGTAAAGGTGGATATCCTCAGCCAAGCCCGCCGACGCATAGCCACTGCGGCCGCCACCGATCTGGCACATGAGTCCCCTACATCCAAAGCAGTCTGGAGCTGCTGTTTGGCCACTGCCTGCCCTGGTCCCGCACCTGCTTAACCGTAGTCTGCAGATCGCGGGAAGATGAGGATGACCTCATCCAGGGAGCCCAACAGGGCATGAGAAAAATGTGCCATGAGGGACGGCCGAACTGGCCTGACGAAGGCCAGAGAGAGGGCCAGCGTAGACTTTTCGCCCGACATAGTCCAATTTCTTGGACTCCTTGTCAGGAGGTTTGTCCACATCCTGGCGTTGCATGGCGCGGCAGCTGTCGGTAACCAACCCCTCAGCAGAGGGTGTTCAAAAAACGGACAAGGAACCGGTAGGGACCGCATACTTCCTGGCCATCCTGGCCGAAGGCGCAGGGCAGGAAGCAGGGCGCTGCCAAAGTTCCAGTGCCGGACCCACTATGGCCTCGGCCACCGGAAAGGCCTCCGTCGGAGAATCCCCTCGGTCCAGAATCTCCGTGAGGGGATACCTGGCCCGTTTGGAAACGGGTTCGAGCTCCATCCCGGTAGACTCCGAGATGAGCCGAAGCAGTCCTAGGAAGGACGACGGGCTATCGTCCATTGGCTGACCTCCTGAAGACTCCAAGTCCAGTCGCTTGGAGAAGAAGGAGGAATCATCTTCGGACTCGGAAGAGTCCTCAGAAGAGCTGCCTCTGGCCTGAGCCACCCTTCACCTGCCGAGGTCGGTCGGGAGTGAGGGTAACTGACAGCCGATGGGGTAAACCCTTAGCCGACCGAGAATCTTGGCCAGACCCCAGTGGTGGCTGTGGGCGGAGGTTCCACCGCAATCAGTGGAGCAGCTGGTTTTGGCCGAACAACCGGCCTGGGTATGAGCTCCTCGGGCAAGTCGAGGGGTTGTCGGCCGTTCGGTGACAACCACAATGGCGGGAGGCGCGGAGTCGGCTTATTCCCGGCCAGGAGGAGCTGTTGCAACATAAGGTCCTCGTGCCGTCGGCGTAATTTACGCGAAGCCTCCCTCATCCGAGGAGGAGGGCGAGACGAGCGGCCCGCTTACCGCCAGTACGAGACCGCCTGTATGATCGGAGCGGCTGGACCGCGAAGAGGTCCGAGACCGAGACCGAGAGTCCCGGAATTTCCGGGGTCGGTGCAGGGAGGTGTCGGCCGGAACCGACACTCCCTTCGGCTCGGAAGGTCCATCCGAGGGCTCCGGAACCGGAGGCACAGGCGAGCCCACGGGATCCTCAACTCCTCCCGGGGGAACCGGGGAGAGGGGAATCTCGGCTGCTAAAGGCGACAGCCCGTCCAATGGGTCGAGAAAAATCTCGACTTCATCAGTGGGAGTCTCGGTCAACTGACCTGACGGGGACACCGTGAGGCCAGTGGCCGAAGCCGAGCGGTCGACTGAAGCCGACGGTCGACGCCCCGGGGAGAGGGACCTTTCCCGCTCCCAAGAGCGCCGACGGAGGACTTACCTTGTCCCTCTTTTGGACGAAAAAAGGTCCAGCAGGCAGAGCCCTTCTCCTTTAGTGGGGAGGGACAGACAAAGCTCCTTAAAGGAAGCCGTGAGAAGAACCCAGAGGCGGGATAAATGCCGCGGCCGAGGAACTGACCTACGCCCGCCTCCTCTTCGAGGCGACCATCCGCTCGAGCTGATCCCCCGAAAGCCGCCGCCGGACACGCCAACCGGCCTCCTTGGACTTCACCGAGGGAACGCTTCGGACGCCCAGTTGCAATCGGGCAGCACGGTCTTCGAGGACGAGGCCGAGAAAGATGAGCACAGGACGAAGCCTGCGGCGTGCTCAAGGCCTAAGCAGTAGACACCGTGGAGTGTGGATCCGTCCGAGACATCTTCTGCCCGCATGGGCATCTCCGAACTGGAGTCGATTTATCCATCGCAGCCGCGAGGGATCAAGATGAAGTCTTTTGTAAATATTATTTTTAAACTGCAAACGGAGAAATAGGAACCAGTCACAAACGCAGAGCGTTAAGGAGGGAACCTGAGCTTCCAAGCGGTAAGGAAGATCTGGCGTCATGGGGCGGAGCCGAGAGTTATACCACCCGGGTGGGTGGGAGGAGCAAGCTTGAAGACCTTCCGGCAAGATTTAAAGCGGCAAGGATACTGCCAATGAGTGTGGATGAACAACATATCCATGTCCCTAGAACAGTACAATACTCTTGGCACAAAGTGGGACCACAGTCAGGTTAAATGCAAACAAAGTTGAATCTGATTTATTCAGGGGACTTGAACAAGGGAGGGGCGTAATCAGGTTGATTTGCTTAAAAACTATATTAATCAGACAGTCATGCATGCAGTTCAGAGTCCTTACACAGTCACACACTCTGGGTACCCAGGTAGGAAAATGGTGGGCTAGCCAAAAAACGTTGCAGCTGGTTGGGGCCCTGTGATGGAAGAAAGCAATATGCACAACACACACTACTAGTAATCCGGAGCTGGAGGGCTCAGTTCATGAAAGAAAAGGCAACAAGACAATCAGATAACACTTTTAGATTCAGCTGTTGTTGCAGAGAGCTACCCTGATGTTTACTCATGATACCCAATACAGGACACAGGCAGGACGAAAGAGACTGCAGACTGTTGAGCTGGAGTGCATGGAGAAGAAGGGCCCACACGAATCACCAAGGCATCATTCTTGTTCAAGGCGTTGAGCTGGGGACTGATCCCCAGGCTGGTCTCTCATCGATGGCTTTCTCTGTGTAGCAGGTATTCTGGCTGGGCCAGTGTAGCAGGGCCCAGGCAAATGGAAATGGATACGGATTCAGTCCGTGGAGCTGGATACAGCCTCCAGCAAGCAAAACACAGTTCAGGCACACAGTGGGGAGTCAAATCACGACCCACTATAAGCACAAAGCACATTCACATGCAAGGAAATTCCATTGTACCAGGCAAATGGCTCTCCGGTCACAATTACAGAGTCTCTGCACAATCCAGGAGTTCAGAGGTAGCTGGAAGTCCTGACAGGCCAATCAAATTCAGCAAATCTTCAGTCTTCTTCAGGTTAAAGCCTGTTACAATTCAGTGGCTTAATTCGCTCTCCAAGTTCGGTTTAAGTCCAAAGAAAAACACAAGTTCCCTCTCAGGAACAGCAGGCATGCAGGCCAAACTTGGGCCTTTCCACAGTTCTCCCACGCAAATCCACTATGGATTGCTGCTCGAACTATCTCGCGCTGTTACTTCTTCACTTCCCAACTCAGATCCAACTGAAACTGCAAGCGGTGTGGGACTTTTACCCCCAGATCCAAAAGGTTCGGTTGGCTGATCTGTCAGTCACAACAAGGGCTCCCCCTCCAGGTTATTTTAGGTGCCAAAAGCCCAAAACTACAATTCCTACAAGTTTTGACCCCAACAAGCCCCTGTTGGCAGGCTCCATTTTAGAGTCCTAAATGTACTGATTGGCCCATTCTGCAGTCCAGGACCAAGATGATGGAAATAAACAGAACTGTCCATGCTGCAAAGAAGGCAGGTTAGAACAAACTGCAATATTATTACTATTCAAACAAATGATCAGCAAACAAGTACATCTAACAGAGCTCCCTCTCAGATTAATTATGACTGCAATCCAGGCAGCTCTTAGACAGTACACAGAGGCTATACAGGCACACTCTGGCAATCACATTTAAACTGCTAAAACGCAGGACACCAGCCTGGCAGTGAGCATTTAGGCAAGCTCAAGACGACTTTTCGGTAACCCCCATTTGTAGGCAGGTTATACATGGAAATGTACAATTTGAGGGCAGATCAGAACCACTTGTCCCACCTAATCTGCCTATTTTCCCCTACCCATTTCATATACCTCAGATCTTAAATGATCTGCAGCGTACTCTCTCTTTCCTATTGCTAGAGTTCCTTTATGTCAGTCTCATGCGTTTTTTTTTTTTTTTTAATTCCCTACCATTTTGCCCCTACAACCTCTGCCAGGAGGCTTTTCAATGGATCCACCACCCTTTCCATGAAAAAAGTACTCTCTCATGTTACCCCTACTTTGCTCATGGATAGCAGTGCATTTACAGCAGGTCATATGAATAATGAGACCTGCGCACTGCATTGGACAGTTACATTTTTCTGACAGTGAGAATACGGTCTGGAAAATGCGCTAGTCCTCTCTGGTAAATAAAAAGCTTACAATGAATCAGGACAATGGGAAATTTGGGCAGATAATTTACCCGGCTAATGACTCAGTTACATGATCTGCTCCGGATAAAAATCCAGGTGTAAAACTGCAATTATCCAGATATCAGAGCATCTCAGCTAAATGCCAGATAAGAAGAGGTCCTGAAACTTTGACCTGGAGCAGATGGCTCTCTCCATCCTCCAGGAGATTAACTGCTTAATAACCAAAATATCCACCACAGTGTGAGCAAAGCAAATGAAACAGTATCCCAGCAACTCTACTTCATACCTTTACAAGCAAAGGGTTGGCTCATGGAATCCATGGGGTCTGTCCTGTACAGTGCAGCTCACAGGCATTTTATAAAAACAGGAAGTCATGCAAGAAATAATCCAGTCCAGAGTGTGGCAATACAACCGAAAGACCTGGGTGGGTTGTAAGGTCCAAGGCACAGCCGAGGATCTTCAGTCACCCAGAAGTGAGGTTATTACAGCAGGACACTCCCGGACGGGATTATTAGACATTCATAAAATGTTCAAAACATGATACAAATACTGGCAACAGTCAATATCCTAAAGGGCCCATCTTGCACAACATAGCTCAGTTAGGCCCTGTCCACACTACGCCTCTGTAGCATTACAGAGTGCTCAAACAGTTACCACAACAGTTTGCATTTATACCTGTAATGTTACAGAAGGAGTTTTCGTAACAGTTGTTGAAACCACATGAGGTGGTTTCAACTACGGTTATGAAACTGGTCCTGCCTCGGTAACGTTACCGGCCGGCGGTAGTGTGGATGGGTGGCAACAGTCCCCTGCAGGGCCCGTAGCGCAGCACAAGCTGCATTGTGGGATTGAATGCTGCAGTAACGGTCGCCCGGTTCCCAAGGTCTGGACTGGTGGTACCGGTCTTGTACTGGTCACTGCTGCAGTGTGGACACACTGTATCGCTCCCTGGCTGTAACTGTTTCTGTCCGTTACGGGGTCTGAGCGGTGTAGTGTGGACAGGGCCTTAGTTTACAAACCAGCTAGTGATGCACTGGTAACCATTCACCATTTCCATTCCTACATAGGGCCTGTTCTGGACAATGCAGCTTTACAAGCATTTCGCAAACCAGGTAGTTATATATCAGTAACCATCTCCATTCCTCTAAGGAACTTGTACTGCACAACACAGCTCACATGCATTTCACAAACCAGGCAGTTACATACTTGTAAATCACCATCTCAATTCCTCCAGAGGGACTGTCCTGCACAATGCAGCTCACAGGCATTTTGCAATCACCATTCGTCCATGGGCAGTTATATACTAGTAACAGTCACAGTCTCCACTCCTCTATGGGGATTGTCATGCACAATGTAACTCAAGCATTTTACAAACCAGTCAGTTCTACACTGGTTAACAGTCACCATCGCCATTCCTCCACAGGGCCTGTCCCATACACTGCAGCTCAAACATTTTACAGAACAGGGAGTTATATACTGGTAACTGTCACTATCTCCTTACCTGCATGGGGCCTGTCCTAGTAAAACAGTTACATAAGAATTTACCATAACCGTAGCTCATAGAGGGGATCTCAGTCATCAGGTCACACCATAGGAACTTCACTGTCCATGAAGCAGGATCCACACACAAGCCTTTCCTGCAGTACCACTGGGGCCACCCACTCAGACGTCACCAACCCTATAAAGGAGTGAGTGGCCCAGCTCCCTTCTCAGTTCTTTCCCCCAGAGACTAAAGGAGCAAACCTGAGCCATGGGGGACAGAAAAAGAAAGAGAAATACCCAGGCCAGAATAAAAGGCTGGATACACCAGTTAGCCAGTTTCGAGAAGAGAGACCCATAATAGGGGGATGGTGTGAGGGAAGGCAGACCTGATGACCAAGATCCCCTTGAAGATCTACTATTATGGTAAGTTCTTGCATAACTGTTCCATCTTCTTTGGGGGTATCTTAGACATCAGGTTACACCACAGGAATGAGTCCCTAGCTGTTACAAGTGCAGCAGAACAGTCCCGGAGGAATGCCAATCAAAGCCTAAGACAGGGGGCCCTGCAGGACAGCACCTCCAAAGCCTGCTTGGGGTCTTGAAGCATGTCCAGACTAAGTGCTTTTGAAAATATGGACGGTACTCCAAGTGGCAGCAGTGCAAATGTCAGCTGCTGAAACCCCTTGAAACAGGCCACAGAGGTAACCATGCCCCTTGTGGAGTGGACTTTCACTGCGCCTGGCAAATCTGACATGCTTGTTGTAGAACACAATACAATGGACCAACCATTTGGACAAACATTGTTTGAAAAGTTGAATGTCCCATCTTCCTGGGATGAAAAACAAAAAGCTGCTTTGTTTTTCTGCAATCCTTAGTCTGGAGCAGATTTCAGAATTCTGTGCACATCTACTAGAGTATTGATCAGTGCTTCCCTTGGATGGGCATGCTCTGAAAAATACACTTGTAGGTGAATAGATTGGTTCAAGGTAAACTCAGACACCACCTTAGGAAGGAACTTAGGATTTCATATACAAAGACACCCTGTCTTTTTGAAAAATCAAATAAGGCTCCTCACACCCCCTGTTCTGCCACCTGGACACTGGCTCAGCCTTTTTCCACAGAAGGGACTGTACCTCTTCCCAAAGAACCATTACCTGGGTTGGTGGGTAGCTGGAGGATACCAGAGGAGTCGCTGGAGGTTATTCTTTAATCTTCCTGAGTGTGACCATGTTCTATAATCTGAAGAATTCAGGCATCTGAGGTTGTGGTTCTTCATTGGTTGAGCTGGAGGGAGAATCAACCTCCGACCACCACCTTTTGGTTGGGGCCGGAGGGGGGAGATCTGGTAAGGAGTCAGGCAGAAGCAGTTCTGGCCACTGGGATGGATCTATCACCTCTGGGGTGTTTGGTAGCTGAGCCCAAGGAGAAAGGGGTAGGTAAGGCTGAGGAGGCTTTTCCTCTCCCACCCCACCCCCAGGATGAAAGCCTGTTCTGGACTTGTGGGACACTTTGTAAAAGAACAGAAGTCATCTGCTCCAAGGCTCAGTATGGTAGAGCAAATGGACAGACTTAACAGCCCTGCCAGATGCCTGTAAATCATTAATGATGTCTTGGACATCTGGCCCAAACTCTGAGCCATTAAAGGGGGCATTTAACACCTTCTACTGGACATCCACTGCAAAGTCCAAGACCCTCAGCCAGGCATGCCTACGAAGGTAAATGCCTGGCAGCAGCCCTGGCATCAGTATCAGAAATATCATACAAGGCCCTGAGGAGGTGCTTTATGTCCTAAGCAGCCTGCAAAGATTGGAGAACCTCTTGTTTCTGAGCACATTCTGGGAGAGCTTGGGCAGCAGTTTTCCCCTTCTTCCAAATGGTGTTTTAGTACTTGATCCTGTGTGATAGACAGTTGGCAATCCAAAATCTCAAGGTGGAGAAAGCATAAACCCTCTTACCCCAATGATTGGATCTGTCTGGATTCCCTGTCAGGGGTGAGGGAGCCAAGGTGCTTGGGCACCTTGGAACCATCATGTACTGCTTTGATGACCATTTGGTCTCTAGTTGGGCAGCATAATAAAGCAGGCCCTGAGGGGCATGAGAGAGTTTATCTGCCCTGCAGGGTATGGCAGAAACCATGTCTGGACAATGCAGAGCCACAGTAGTGGTATTCCACACAGCTGAGAGAATAGGAGGAATGACCTAAGGGGTGATTTTGGAATCTCCAATAAATCCACCAACTCTCTCCTGGTGGCATCCTCTTCCTCAGTATGAAAGTCTGTGGCCATGGACAGCTGCTTCATGACATTAAAGAAGGTAGATCTTCAGGAGGTGACCTGGGATGTTTAACAGTCCTCACTCACTGAAGAAGCAGTGTACCTACCAGAGGAAAGAGGTTCCTCCTCCTCTGGGAGGATGAGGTCACGGTGGTAACTCTTCAACATCGACCTGTTCTACCTAGAGGTCCAACGATTAAGCAGATTGCCTATCAGGTGCATCCTAAGAAGGCCTAAGTGGCATAGTAGAGGATGGGGCCATTGATGGTGCCAAGGACTCGGGTCTTAAGAGCCCAACTGATGCACAAGGGCTATAGTTATCCTGGCCAAAATATCAGGTTGATGGCAGGAGAAAGATGCATCGACCATGGAGGGGTTGCCAGCACAAGGCATGACCAGACATCTTCTGGGGTCTTGAGAATCAGAGGGTCCCGATGTCAGAGGGCCTGGAGAAGCATCAGGCCACAATGGAGGGGCTGGTGTTAACCAGATGCTTGAATGCGTCCCCCCCGCCAAAATGACCTGAAGGTTGACAGCCAGCCTCCCTCCCGTAGAAGCAGGAGGAAGTGCTGTTGGTTAAGGGCCTGGGGAAAGCAGAGGCCTGGACAGCAGAGTACATCGGTGCATTCACAGCCGATGGGGTGCCCCTTAAATAAGAAAATGCCATGTGGGATTGGGAGCACCACTGGGGGGAGGGAAGCAGTCCCATTCATGGTCTTTGTACGATTCTCTCCCCCCCCCTCCAAAAGGATTTATTTTGGACCTTCAAGGCCTGGGACATTAACACGCCCACTGGTGACTGGGAAGGAGAGACCCTGGAGGACCCCTGCCCAGGACTGGCTACCTGCTGCTCCATGAGTAATTTTTTCAAAGTCTATTTGCATCACCCAAGGGTTGTGAGATCAAATTTGGCAGAGCTCGCAGAGATGTGGTCAGGCCAAGACAGAGGTTGTGGTCATCTGAAAAGACAATCTTCTTTCTGCAACTGCAATGAAGATAAAAGTGGAAGGAGCAACTCTACATAAACGAGGTAAAGGAATTGGTTTAAAAAAAGATTCTGAAAGCTAGGGTGCAGGAAAAATTTGTAGGCAAAAATGCTGCGAACTGTGATGGAACTCCACAGAGACCCATGTGAACAGAGTTGATGGCGGGGGGGGGGAAACAGGAAGGAGTGGGGCTGCTCATAGCTTTATAGGGTTGGTGATGTCAGCAGGTGATGTCAGTGTAACCCCTAGGTGGTGCTATCCCATTGGCTACTACCCCTGCCTGCTTGGCTAGTAGCAGGTTAAGGAGCCAGTGTTCTCAAACAGGTGCCTCCACCAGGTTTGGTTGTGGTCAAGCTAACCTGGGCACAGCCCTCTGGAACACTAATGCCCCCGTTTCCTTACTAGTGGCCAGAACAATACACAATAATCACTTTCACAATACCCCTGATACACCACACAAGTACCCACACTGTTTGCACTTACCACCCGGGCTTTCCTCTGGCCCAGCCCTGGGAACCCCCTGTAAAACAAGGTTATACTCAGCAAATAGCAGTACAGTACTCTTGCACAAACTGGAACCACAGTCAGGGTAAATGCAAAAAAGTTAGATCAGATTTATTTAAGGGACTTGAACAAGGGAGGGGCGTAATCAGGTTAATTTGCTTAAAGGCTGCATCAATCAATCAAACAGTTATGCATGCAATTCAGGGTCCATAAACAGTCACACACTCTGGGTACCCAGATGGAGAACGGTGGGTTAGCCAGGAACGTTGCAGCTGGTTGGGGCCCTGTGATGGAAGAAAACAACATGCACAACACACACTATTTGTAATCCAGAGCCGGAGGGCTCAGTTCATGAAAAGAAAAGACAATCAGATGAGACACTTTTAGATTAGGCTGTTGTTGCAGGGAGCTACCCTGATTACTCACGACACCAAAGACTGGACACAGGCTGGACAAAAATTGAGACAGCAGGTGGTTAATTTGGAGTGCCAGGAGAAGCAGGGCCCACACGAATCACTGAGGCATCATTCCTGTTCAAGCGTGGAGCAGGAGACTGATCCCCAGGCAGGTCTCTCGTCGATGGCTTTCTCTGTGCAGTGGGTAGTCTGGCTGGGCCAGTGTGGCAAGACCCCGGCCAAATGGAGACAAATTCAGATAGTCCATTTTGGGCTGGATACAGCTTCCAGCAAGCAGAACACAGTTCACACAGTCACAGTGTCAACCAAATCACGACCCACTAACAACTCACAGCACATGTACATGTACGGAAATTCTACTGTACCAGGCAAACCGCTCTTCAGTCACAATCGCAAAGTCTCTGCACAAACCGGGGATTCAAAAGCAGCTGGAAATCCTGACAGGCTGATCACATTCAGCAAAATCTTCAATCTTCTTCAGGTATGAGCCTGGTATAAAAAAAAAAAATCAGTGGCTTACTTTGTTCTCACAAACTTGGATTTAGTCCGAAATAATTCTCTTCTCTCCATCTCAGGGGCAGCAGGCAAATATGCTGGCCACAACTCAGGCCTTTCCACAGTTCTCCCGTGCGAAACTACTCAGACTGCTTTTTGACTGTCTCAAGCTGTTGCTTTTTCAGCTCCCAACTTAGATCTGACTCAACTGCCAGCAAGCCTGGGACTTTCCCCAGAATCCAAAAGGTTTGGTTGGCTGATCTGCGTCAGTCACAACAAAAGCTTCCCCTTCAGGTGCAAAAAAGGCACCAAAAGCCCAAAACTACAATTCCTACAGATTTTGACTCCAGACAGCTCCTGTAGTCCGGCTCCATTTTAGGTCCCACCAGTACTGATTGGTCCAGTTTGGCAGTCCAAGACCAAGAGAGTGGAGATAAAACAGTCCTTGCTGCAAAGAAGGCAGGTTAGACAAACTACTGTATTATCATCACTATAAATGATTTTCAGCAAATAGTCACATCTTTCAACAGAGTTCCCTCTCCAATTATAACTGCAATCCAGGCAGCTCCTAAAGAGAGAGTGCACAGAGGCTATACAGGCACTCTCTGGCAATCACATTTAAGCTGCTAAAATGCAGGACACCAGCCTGGCAGTGAGCATTTAGGCAAGCACAAGGAAGACTTTCCGGGAATCCCCATTTGTAGGGGGGTTACATCAGCATAGGCAGCCCCAGCGGTACTGCTGGAAAATCTTCCGTGTGGATCCTGCCTCACCGATGAAGTTCCTACAGTGTGACCAGATGACTGAAATACCCCCAAAGAAGACCTTTGCAACATTTTAAAAGTTTGTATTATTGGAACCACATTTTATGAGAGTCCTGTTTATTTATACCAGACACTTGAACCTCTAAAGCTAGTTCTATGCATTTTTTGCTTAGAGACAGAATAAATTTGAATTCAATTCAACTTAATTTTTTTTTTTACCCAATTACTCTGTTGTACTGAATCCTGTGGACTGGTAATAAGTACAGTACAATATATATTGTATTTGTTTAGCCTTCTACAAAGATATACTCATTCCCCTGCACACTAATGTATTTTTGTTTCACCCTTTCCTCCTCTGAGGTGGCATGGCATCAGAGTTCCACAAGCAAGGAGCTGGTACCGTTTGCTTCACCTGTGCCAGTACACAGGCCAAATTATTAGGGGAGAAGAGAGCCAGATGCCTTTAATATAAAAAGAAAAGCCATTTCAGGAGAGGTGGAGTAACCCCATACCTGTGGAAGTATTGGGGTCAGAAGGACAAGTTGAGTGGTTTTGCTCCTGTATTCATGTTTTAGACAGAGTTTCAAGTTCTGGAAATATTGGATCTGCTATTGCCAAGAAGTAACTGACTGAAACGTGACACATCTACATCTTGGAGAATCATTTCCAAGGGTATTTGTTTGCCTACTTGAATTAACTGACATGGAAACACAATACTTGCAATATATGCAAACTAATGGACTAGAAACATTAAAATACAGAGTTTCTTATATAAAATGTCTAGTGTGGTTTCGATTTGAAGGTAAAGGTGAAACACCAACACTATGAAAGTAAATGAACGTGTTTAATTTGAACACGTGACTAAGATAATATTGAACTTACATTGAAAAGGAACAGGAATCCTGGGGCAAACTTATCAAGTTATGCACAGAAATAAATAACTGCTCATCAAAGAGCTGTAAAACACAGATTGTACAACTTATGTTAATGTTTTGTTTTCTGCTTCACTCATGTCACATAAAACGTAATTTTAGTGATTTGTTTTAAAACGAATTATACATGTGTAATTTCTGTAATGAATCAGTGATAGAAACAATTCATTAATATTTTGAATGAAATTCTGAAATTAAGCATTACCTGTTTTGTACAAATGGATATATTTGCCATTGGTTTTGCTGTTATGTATTAAAGAGAGTGCACTGCTTGGAATTATTAATTTTCAGATGCAGTCAGCAGTCACTTCCAGTATCTGAAGTATTTTTTATTTTCTGTCTGCTAATTAGAAGATTTTCCACCCAGCAGTATTGGGGTGATGTGTGAAGCAGCACTCTGTCTGGAGGAAAAAATAAAGTCAGTTCTGTTCCTCCCACTACATTGTCAGAAATGAGACCAAACACCTTGAGGAACCACAATCCTTGCAGCCTGAGCAGTAACTGTCACAAGCTACCAATCTAAATGTAGGAAATTGTGACACCACTAGTAACCAGGGGAAGCCAGTCCCTGCTGCTTCATGTGAAAGTGAAACCTGGCAGTGAGAAATGGTTCTCATCGGTTGCTAGTGATGTCATAGTCAGTGTGGTTTCAGTGTTGATGTAGTGGGAGGAACAGAAACATAGAAACATAGAATTTGACGGCAGATAAGGACCGCTTCACCCAGTCTGCCCATTTCCCTACCTGATGGATAAGCTGCAGATCCTAGTTGGCCAGCAGCCTACTTCTTCCTACTCCCACCCACTAGAATTGCCTTATGACTGTCCCATGCATGCTTGATCCATCATTTTGACTCCAACCTCCTCTGGAAGGCTGTTCCATACATCCACAACCCTCTCTGTAAAAAATACTTCCTTAAATTACCTCTGAGGCGCCCCTTTCTATCTTCAAATTGTGCCCCTTGTTCTTGCACACCTCTTTTTTGAAAGATGCTACCCTCTTGGACTTTGTTGATTCCTTGAGGGTACTTGAAAGTTTCTATCATGTCCCCCTCTCCTCCTTTCCTCGAGGCTATACATATTAAGCTCCTAAGTCTCTCTTCATATGTCTTCTGGTGCAGACCCTGCACCATTTTAGTGCCCTCCTCTGGACAGCTTCCATCCTGTCTATGTCTTTGCGGAGATTGGGTCTCCAGAACTGCACGAGTACTCACATGTGGTCTCACCAGCTGTCTGTATAGAGGGATAATGACTTTTGTTTTCTACTGGTGATGCCTCCTATGCATCCCAGTATTCCCCAGCCCTCCTTGCTGCCCTCTCACATTGCTTGCCCACCTTTAGGTCATCTGATATGACTACCCCCAGGTCCCTTTCCATTTTTGTTGTTAGTATCTCACCCCATTGTGTACTCTTCCCTGGGTTTTGTTTCCCAGGTGCATTACCTTACTTCTTAGCATTGAATCTAAGCTGCCATACATTTGACCATTCCTCTAACCTTGCCAAGTCCATTCTCATCCTTTCCACCCCACCTTGTGCATCAACTCTGTTGCAGATCTTTGTGTCATCTGCAAAGAGACATACTTTTCCTTCCAGTCCCTCTGCAATGTAGCTATAAAGACATTGAAGAGGACCAGTCTAATACTGAACCCTGCGGTGCCCACTGCTAACCCCCTTTTTCGAGTGGACTCCATTTACTATTACTCTGTGTCCTATTCTCCAGCCAATTCTTTACCCAGGCTGTCATCTTGAGACCCACTCCCAGGCTGGCTAACTTGTATATTAATCTTTGTGTGGGACTGTGTCAAATGCCTTGCTAAAGTCTAGGTAGGCCATGTCCACATCCCTCCCTGATCAACTACTTTGGTCACCCAGTCAAAGAAATCTATCAGATTTGTCTGGCATGACCTTCCGCTGTGAATCCATGCTGCCTTGGGTCCTGTGCCCTCCGGCCTCCAGATGCAACAATTCTTTCCTTCAGAAGTGATTCCATCATTTTCCCTACCACTGAGGTTAAACTAACAGGTCTGTAGTTTCCTGCTTCTGCCTTGCTCCCACTTTTGTGAGGGGAATCACATCTGCCCTCCTCCAGTCCTCAGGTACCACCCCATCCTCCCATGATTTGTTAAAGAGGGTGGTCAGTGGTGTCACTAGTTCTACCCTTAGTTCTTTAGAATTCTGGGATGAATCCATCAGGCCCCATTGCTTTGTCCACCTTCAGTTTTGAGAGCTCTTTCAGAACCCTTTCTTCTGTAAATGGGCTGGTATCAACTTCTGTATCCAGAGTGTTTCTACTGTTTGTTTTAGGTACCTCCCTCTTCCTTTGTAAATACTGAGCAAAAATATTTGTTTAGTATCTCTGCCTTTCATAGTCACCCTCTGCCCACCCTCCTCCCCTTTATTAAGCCTCACTATCCCTCCCTTGGTCTTCCTTCGCTCCCTGATGTACCTATAAAAGGTTTTATCCCCCTTCTTAACTGAGTTGGCTATCTTTTCCTCATTTTGGGCTTTTGCTGTTCTGACTGCCTTTCCAGCTTCCTTTTGCTTTAACTGATACAGTTCTCTGTCCTGTTCCTTCTGTGATTCCTTGTACTTCCTGAATGCTTTCTTTTTCTCTTGAACCTTCACTGCCACTTCCTTTGAGAACCATAGTGGTTTCTTACCTTGTTTCGTTTTATTTGCTTTACACAAAGGCTTGTTACCTCTGTGATGGCAGTTTTTATTATTCCCCATTGTTCTTCCACCCCTCCTTCCTGCCCATTTGCTAGTGCATTCCTTAGGCACTCACCCATTTTGGCAAAGTCAGCCCTCCTAAAATCCAGTACCTTTGTCTTTGTATGGCTTGACTCTATTGCTGTGTTTATTGTGAACCATACTGTTAGATGGTCGCTAGTTCCCAGATGGCTACCCACTTCTACATCTGTGATCCTCTCTTCATCTCCATTTGAGAGAACCAGGTCTAAGACTGCTCCCTCTCGAGTGGGCTCCAATACTAGTTGTCTAAGGCATGCCCCCTGTAGGGCATCTAGAATAACCCCACTCTTAGAGTTTTTCCCTCCAGACAGTGCTGCTCCACACATCACCCCAGCATTGCCAGGTGGAAAAGCTTCAAATTAGCAAACAGAAAATAATACTTGGGATATAAGAAGTGATAACTGACTACATCTGAAAGTTACGATTAATTGCAGGCAGTTTACAGGGAGTACACTAGCTCTTTAAGTAAATTCAAAATGATGAAACGAGGAAGGGAACAATATGGAAGAAATGAAAAGCTGTAGTAAGCCAGAGAAAGTTTTCTTTTTGTTTTAATATAAAAACCAAGAAGCATCTCTTTCAGGTAAACAGTGTAAGGAATTAAAAATCCAAGAAAAAATAGACGCCTAAAAAAAAAAAAAAAACCCTTGGCAGGGGATCCACATTCAGGCACTGTAGATACTGCAATGAGTTAGCAAACAGTAGGCTAGCCAATTTGAAAGCCACGGCTTAATAAGGTATGGGTACCTAAATTTAGGAGTGCCATCTGTCACCAGTTGGCCCCAGCCTCCCTCAGAGTTGCACTACTTCAACCAAAAAACGAATGAAGAAAACTACATCTTCAGAGTGCCCTCACTATGCTGCTATTCCACCCCCCGGCCGAGTGGTGTAGCAAGACTGGACCAGCTGCTGTCTTTGGAATGTTCATAACCTCAGGGTTCTGTGCTAAGGAACTGCTATTGGCTACCAGTATCCCAAACAGGTTATTTGTTACCGAGGGCATTTGCATTCAAACGAACTCCTCAGGAACAAAGATTTTATCTATTCCTGTTGCTTTCTCCCTACCAGAGGTCACAATAGTGCTTGTGACATCACTGTTCCTCATGGCAACACATCGTGAGGTCATAACAGAAGATTATGACGAAGCAGGAAGTAAGCTAGAGGCAACTAACAGAAATCTAAGGGATAAAGATCATGTATTAATGCACTTTACTCAGTAATAAATAATGGAAAAGAGAAATACAGAATATGTATGGAATGCAAGCCAAATTGTATCTATTATGTTTTTCAAAGTTTTGAGGCATCGGTAGCTCTTTAAGACCCCTACTGTTTTCACCTCCACCAATTCCACTGGTAGCCTATTCCAGGCATCCTCCACTCTTTCAGCATACTACTTCCTTACATCCTTCCTAAACTCGCTCCAGCTTCATCACGTGCTCTTTAGTTCTGGTGCTCTTCCTCATTTGAAAGAGAACATTCCCCTCCTGCACTCTGTTCACCCCCGTAAGGTACTTGTAGATCTCTATCATGTACCCTTATGCTCTCCTGTCTTCCAGGGTGCACATGTTGAGATCTCCCAATCACTCCTCATAGGGCTTCTGGTGCGACCCTTGCACCATTTTAGTAACCCTCCCCCGGACTGCCTCCACCATGTCTATGTCCTTTCTCAGGTGCGACCTCCAGAAATGGACCCCAATACTCCAGGTGGCGTCTCACCAGTGAGCAATATAGGGGCAAACTCCCTTCTACTGGAGCTACTGATCCCTATGCATCCCAGCATCCCACTGGCCCAACCCACTGCTCTGTCACACAATAACCCCAAGGTCCCTTTCCTGCTTAGTGACTGTCAGTACCTTCCATCCTATACACAGTTCTTGGGTCCCTATACCCCAAGTGCAGGATTTTGTACTTTTTAGCACTGAACCAAATTGCAATGCTCTTGGCCACTATTCAGGTTGGCCAAGATCCCTACACATTCTTTCAACCCCCTCTTTATTGTACACCCGATTACAGATTTTGGTATAATCTGCAGAGGCGCATTCCATTCCTTCCAGTTCATCCACAGTGTCACTTATGAAGACACTGAAGAGGACTGGTCCCAGTACGGAGCCCTACAGCACCCCACTGGTCACTCTCCCATCAGAGCGAGAGTCAAACCATCACTCTATCAGCCAGTTTCTAACCCATTTCATCACTTGGATCCCACCCCTAGGGTGTTCAGTTTCTTTAAAGGCCTTACTAAAGTACAGATACGTCATGTTTACTGCCCTCCATGATCCAGTTCCCTGGTCACCCAGTGAAAGAACTGAACCAGATTAGTGCAGCATGGCTCCCCCACCGTGAATCCACGCTGCATTTGGCATTGCAGCCCACTGGATTCCAGATACTAATCAAGAATCTATCAGTATCCACAGAAACAATGGTAAGAGAGTACATGGCTGACACTTTTGTATGGAAATCCATACACATCAAATTGTTTTCGGACAGTTCAAAGGTCACAGAAAGGTTTTGTACTATTCACTGTGATACCAGAATGATACAATTTTTTCTGTCTTGAATCTAGACACTGTTCTGTCACCTTGTACTCTGCCTTTCAAAATACAATCACCCTGGTGCTGATTAAACTGCTGCATCTTGGACACAGTGGCCTTTTATATAAAATCCTTTCCAAAATGCAGCTGCATCTGTACCTAAAATTTCATGGCTATTTTCCTCTGAAGTCACCATGCATCGTCCGCATGCCAGAGTCAGTGTCCGACGAAATTTAAGATTCTACCCAGCTCATCCGTTACGTTAACCATTTTTCCTTCCCACTACCATGCTAAGCTGCTTACAGTCCAGTTGCCTCACTGTTCAATTTAGACTGTATATGGGGTCAGTCACTGAAGAACTCATGTGCCCCCTTCCACTTTGTGTTTTATGCCACTGGGCCAAACAGGATCCTTTTTAAAAAAACATGAACCTTGGAACAGTCGGTTGACTGAAGTGGTGGGTGCGAAAACAGGGGATTCAAAGCAGGGCTGGGACATAATGAAGGGAACAGTGGTTACTCGTGGTGACAGGACCAAGGAGTAGAACAGAGAGGATGGGGAGGGTTAGTATCCTGGAGGAACAGTAGGTTTCAAGGATAATCTGGAACTTTGGTAGACTGGACGGACCTCTGGTCTTTTTCTGCACTCATTGTCTATGTTTCTATGCACCATATAAAATGGTGTATGAGCAACCATACAAACCAAGGCTAGTTTCCATTTTGGGATATTTGAGATGGTCATAGGACCGCTTAAGCTTGACTGTCAAGGTCCCTATGATGTCATCTCAAACCCCTCGGATCAATGGAAACAGCCTTGTTGTGTATAGTTGCCCAAACATCGTTTTATATGTTAAAAATAACCCCAAGATGAACAAAACCCACCAAAAGAAAACTAGTAAGTCCTTTAGCCCTGCAGTTATACATCAAAAGCACCGATAAGAATAGAAACTATGATGAAGGCAGGAATGAAAGATCATCACACAGGGAATGACTGTACATATCAAGGGGGAAGGAAACTCCACAATTAAACCAGAGAAAAAAGTTTAAAAAAAAAAAAGGAGGAGATCACAGGCAGTGGAGAGGTAATTCTGTATGGACTGGTGAAGAAACTAGATGAAACTACAAGTTCTTCTTTTAAATAAGATCGCCAAAGTTTCCCCAATAAATTATAATGATCTATAAATAGCCAACAGGCATGTGGGATTTAATTGTCAGGGTCATGTTACAATTCTTCTCAAAGACTATGATCAGGCAAAGAAAATCGGGATGGCAGATCACGTTGGAATATATCAACAATAAACCACAACAGGATGTGCATTAAAGGATTTTACTGCATTCTTCAGGGGAGAGAGGCAAGACACCGAAGCTGGAGTTTCCTTGCATCATTATGAAGTGCATTCAAATACCTTAATGCACACCCTGGAGTGGTTCATTGCACTTTATGGCTCACTACTCTTGCATTGTTCGTAAAATGAAACATTTAGTGTTTTTTTTTTTTTTCACAAGTCTGTTTAAATTCATTCTGAATAGAATATACTGTATACATGACAGTCCCCGATTTTGTAGGTAATGAGGCTTTTCTGCCATGCTAATGAGATCCACCACCTGATCATGCTGTGCTAGGACTTTTGTTTTTTAATATAGGTGTTTGTCTCCTCCTCTGCCCCCAGCTGCCGCCTTCTAACTGACCCCCCCCCCAAGCCCAGTCACCCCGGTCGTACCAGGACATACCCAGAGCCTGCCCAGTTGCCAGGTGTAGAGCCTGCGAGGGGTCAGTCCTCATCCTGCAGCTGGGGGTGTTTTCCCTTCCCCTTTGCTGGGGCGCACACGCAGAATGTGCATACACTGAGACATGCATGCATCCGCGGGACTTTTGCAGCACCCTTCCTTCCATGGCACCCACAGTCCCGCACTGCCCCCAGGCCTCCACCTGGGGGCAGTCATTCGGCTGGAGCACCAGTCCTCCCTCCTCAGGAGAGGACAGCTGTCCTCCAGACGCTCGATCCTCTCCCTCTCCTGCCAACCCCCAGTGGTTATTGCTCATTCCCGAACATGGGTCGCCGGCATAGTGCGAGGTGTTGTGTCCAGCCTCAGTGCCACCGGGCCAGCCTTGTGCTAGGAATTTAAAGCACAGTAAGGGGATCTCACTCTCAACTAATAAAGTATCTAGTTTTGTTTCTTGCCATTTTATAATTCTGAAGAGATCATACCAGAATAAAGAACTGCAGACAGAGCAGGAACAAACACAAATATGGTGATAGAAACACTGATGGACGATCTACAAAAAGCTATAGTAAGACATTAAATAAAATTGAAGGTAGTCAAAATAGAGGCCAGCTAGATTTGGAGTTGATGAGAAAGGAAGGGATATTATCCCTTTTATGGAATGATGGGTTAGCAAAGAGGCAGAGGTTATCACTGATGAAACTCCTATGTAATTTTAGAGAATATTTTAGAGGTCGTTTTGTGATGTAAAGGAGTTAGGTGGGTAGAAAGAAAGGAGGACAAATTTATTTTTATTTATTTTTTTATTTATTTCGTTGTTTAACCAGGAGTAGCACACTAAGCTGAAAGCTTTTTTACAGGAGCGACCTGGGAGCACAGGGAAGTTAAGTGACTTGCTCCTGGTCACACAGTATGCAAGTGGAAGCTGTGGGATTCAAACCCAGGTCTGGTCTGCTGGATGTCACCAGATTTGCAGCTCAGAGCCTTAAACCATTGCGCTATACTGCCTCAAATGGAACGGGACAGAATGAAATGAGATGAAGAGCTGGCATATAATATTTTTAGAAAGGAATAAAATTTAGATGACATCAGTATACTAATGATCAACACAGAAGATTTAGAGGGTGATGAAATAAAGAACCACCCTGACACAACAAAATAAACTGGGTGATAATCTCTGCCGATACTCATCGCTAACAAGGACAAGAACAAAGTGTTCAAGTACAGGAGAATGATTACATAGTTGCATCACAGGTATTACTAGCAAACAGAAGGTTTAAACAATTACTTTAAACCAGTATAAACAAAATCATCAATAAATAGGGTATGCAAAGGCCTGTCTCGGAATATGCCATTATCAGTGAGGAGCCATTTATCTTTATGAGTGAGGAAGCAAGACAGCAACTTACAAGTGGCAGTCCTACAAGTAGGTTATGCCAAGTCCTGCCCTTTCACAAAAGAATGCTAAATGGCATATTTTGAGCCATGCCATTGTGGGTCCTAGTTATAGAATGCATTTTACATCATAAAGCTTTGTTTGATGTCAACTGTTTTGGGTGCAATCGAGTATTGTTTAAGCTGCTCTCCCATTGGTTAATGGATCCTTTGAGACCAGTCTAAAGTGAAGATAAAAAGGTTAAAATAAAGATAAAATAGAATAGATAGGGGACTGCGTATTACAAGGCTATAATACCATCAAGAGGTTCTGGAGAAATGGGAACCTCGAGAGCGAAGCTTAAGACATTCCAACATGTCCCCAGAACCTCAAGATGGTATATATATAGGATAAAGTATGGGGTGCAGTATGTACAGGGAATTTAACACACTTCAAGTTGTTGGATAGACAAACCCCTTAGGCAAAGCCCTAGGGTTTTATTAGCTATCCAGAACAACGAGGGAGGTGTGAAATTCATAAAACACACACTGCACCCCATATTTTGTCATTTATAATTGAAGGTGACTCTTTTTAGGAGGGTTTAGTTCAAAAAGTTTAAGCTCGGTCCCCTGTCGAGCGCGCACTGAAGAGCCGCATTGCGTCCATATGGCTGTCGGCCATGCAGGTTCTCAGGCTGGCACCTCGCGCCGCCAACTTCCCTTTACTCCTCCCACTGCGAGAATACCTCCTAATTCGCCACAGCTGTAGCCAGAGGTTTTTGTGGTCAGTACTGTGTGAAGAGAAACTGAGCGTTTTAAGCTCGAGCTGTGTTTGTTCAGTGTCTTGAGCGTATTCGTAGAAGAGAGCGCGTGAATGCCGTAACACCTAGTCAGATGTTACGGTATTTAACACGGATTTTTACATTGAAAAAAAATGGAAGCCATTAATTATAGCAGAGTAATCACAGTCCCCAATCAGTTATTTTTTGTAATATATGGATCTGATAAGTTTCAAGGAGTTACCTGTATTGCAGGTTCTGTATGCCGTGTGGGACTAAAGTTCATTCTAAAGTTTGAATTCCAGCAGGCTTTTGAGGCTCTGCCCAGACCAGAATTCTAAGTGCCAGTTGACTGCAGGATGTTGGAAGGAGGCAGACCGTTTCAGGGCTCCCAAAGGGTCAGCAATCTCAAGTGCAGCAATCATTAGGTGGAAGATGGGTGGAGATTTGCCAGCAGACCCGACTACCTCCTGTGCATCTCCCGAGGTGTTTGTGCAGTTCTTTTGCAAAGAAAGACAAGTTTGTTATAAAGTTTGAATTCTGGAAGACTTTTCAGGGTCTGCCCAAAGCAGCATTTGTGGCATTAAATAGCTGCAGGTTGTTGGAGGGAGGCAGGCAGTTTCATGGCTCCCAAAGGGTCGGCATCGTCAAGCGCAATAGTAGTCAGTTGGTGGGTGGGCTTGAGCTTTGTCTTGGAGGATCTCTGCGGTTTGTCATCACTGTTGAGTCAGCTTTGACCATACAGGACAGTTACATATAAGCCAACTCCTGCTCAGCTTGAGGAATTTGCCAGCTAGCACTGCTCTGTTGGTCTCATAATACTACTGTTCAGCGCTCAGAACAATAGTATTACAGGCTCTGAACGACAGTATTACAGGACTTCAACAACACTACTATGGGATTTCTAGTGTATTACAGGATTTTTTTTAACATGCTTTTCGATTCTATTATGTTAAATATTCATATCAATATTACAGTAATTCACTGTCATTTAGACTGGTTCAGTAGCTAAAAATAAATAATTTTAAAGATTTTATATATGTAACCCCTAGATGGCGCTATCCCAGGGGCTACTACCCCTGCCTGATTTGCCACTAACAGGTTGAGGGGCCTGGATCCAATGGCGGGTGCCTCCACCCAGAGGTCAGGGTTTGCAATAGTTAAACTTACTTGGTCACAGCCCTCTGGGACACTGCAACCCCCCTTTCTTCCCACTAGTGGCCCACACAATATATCAGAATTACCTTCACAGTATACACTTACCCCCAGGGCTGGTTCAGGCACTGGGACCTCCTGTAAAATAAGATACAGTGCAACAATCACAGTACAATACTTTAACATAGACAAATACCTCAGGCAGTATAACTTTGCTGAAACAAACAGCTCGGATTTATTTAGGGGAATATAACAAGGACAGGGGAATCAGGTTAATTAGCTTATACTTTACTCATCTACCTATGGCTCTGTGCATAGGCCTATCCTACCAGTTACTGTCCCTGGGTACCCAAGCCCTAGTGGCTAGTCCAAACTGCAGGTAGCTGGTAGGGCCCTTTCACACAGAGAAAAGAAAATTAGTTTAAATAGTCAGCAGTACAGTGATTCCATTTGGATTCAATGTGGCAATTCAACAGGAGCTACCCTGAATTAGTACTCACGACCTCCAAACAAGATAGGGTCCTTCAATGTCAGCAGGGCTACTCTTGAGCTCCACGAGACTCCTCACACATTTATATGGCAAACTGCAACAGGCAAAAGTCCTTTAATGGCAGCAGGATTCACTTGAGGTACACAAGCCTCTTCACACATTTATATGGTAAAACAGAAAGTACTATACCAGGCAGGCTGCTTCTCTATCCCGATCGCAATTACTGCACAATACCCGGGAGAACACACAGCAGATTCAGTTCCTGACAGACCGAGTGCAATTCAGCAATTTCTCCAGTCTTCTACAGGGTGAGCCTGGTTTCTATTCTTCAGATATCCTTTGATTGTCTTCACAGGACAGATTCAGTCCTAACAAGCAGTTACACAAGCTGCAGACTGGAACTCCAGACCTTACACATGTTTCCCGACTAAAACTGTGCACTGAAGGAGCACAGGGTTCCTTTCCCCTTCACTGCCAGAGCTAAAACTGAAACTCCAGACAAAACCGGGCACTTCCTTTGAGTTCCTCCCAGTTCTTGACTGGATTGGCTGTCACTCACAATAGACACTCCTGTTGGTCCAAAAAGGCGCCGAAGTCTAAACTACATCTCCCAGAGTCACTGCCCATACAATCCTCTTGTGGCTGGCTCAGATTATGAGTCCAAGTTCTGATTCGTCCAAGGCACCATTTTAGAGCTAGCTTACCCCACACTGATTGGTCCAGTTCAGCAGTTCAAAACCAGATGGGAACTAGGCAGACAGTTCTGACTGCAAAGAAAGCAGGTTAGACAAACTGTAATTTCATTATTACTCTAAATAATTTCTGGCAAACAGTTACATCTTTCAGATAGGTTCCTTTGCACTCCTAGTGACTGCAAAAATGGAGTGAATTGGCAGCAGCTCAAGTGGTACTCAAACAGAGAAGCACACAGTCCCCCATACAACTAATTATGTCTGCAAGCAGACAGCTCTTAAAGAGACAGTACCAGAGGCTCTAAAAACACTCACTGATAAATGGCTTAAATGCCAAACACCATTCAGGCTTGGAGCATTCAAGCAAGCTCCTGGAAGTCTTTTGGGAACCCCCATTTGCAGGGGGGTTACATATACATTGTATAAAATTATCTTAAGATGTTGACAATGAGCATCTCAGCTTCGGCTTAAAAATTAAGACATGGTTTCATGAAATTTGTAAGCAATAACCCATGACAGGGTGTGCTGTTATTAGGAATTAATGCACAGCAGAGTGTGTTGTGAGGCACAAGGCTGCAGGCTACAAGGGAAGGCAGGGTGGACTAGAATTGTGATTGGGTGAAACATTATCTAGGGTAGGGGTACAGAGGAGTTTTTGTTTAAGGAAAAAAGTGAGGAGATGCTAGCTAGAATCACTACTGTATAGTGCAGACGATGCGGCACTATACAGTAGTGACATCAACCCCACCATCATGTTCAGCAATCTACAGTCTGGGTTTCATGAAGTCGCACTCCTGGTTCTCCGGAAATAGTATGGTCCTAATTTCTAAGACGACCAAGTTTACAGTCTTCTCAGGCCCTTAAAAAAATCCATCATCCCTGGCCTTACATTAGATGATAACTCTGGCTATCCAACTGAACAGGTGTCAATTTAAATACCTTGGGTTCCTCCTGGACCCTCACTTCTTTAATTTCCATATTAACAACCTCATACAGAAGGCTCACAACAGGCTTGGTCTTCTCTATAGGATAAGAAAGTTTCTTATCCCTGCAACCAAGCTTTGCCTAGCCAACTTTTCTCCTTCCATTCAGACTAGGGATCCATTATCTTCTCTTCCCCCCCCCCCACAAAACTACTCCAAACTAAGATCAACCTAAAACAACATTGCCAGTTTCATCACTGGTTTACCATGGAAAACTCACCACTGCACCCTCTACTCCTCCCTTAGCTGGCTCACCCTTGAAGGGTGGTTCCAACAAAAAATGCTCTCCTTCCTTCATAAGATGCACCTGAATTTGCTGCAAACCAGCGCGATTTCCCTCTTCCCCTTTGCTACCACTGCTCGGGCAACCAGAGGGGCCTCCAGTATGGTTTTTGACACCCCTTTCTACCACACTTAGCAAACTCAGAACTTAATCACCTATAAGGACACCAAGCTGTACAACCAACTGCTCCCCCAATAACCAAGCCTATAGGTCCATTCACACCTTCAACTCCTACCTCAAAGTTCACATACTCAATTCTTTCATCTGCAGTGGCCCTGGCCGGCCCTCCAGCTAAACCAGGCTGCTCTCACCTTGCTCATCTCTAGTTCCCCTTGTTTTATTCTAGTCCCTGTTACCCCCTCCCCTCCCCCACACCCATCCCTCCTACCCTTTTCTCCCCCTCTCAACTTGGTTTTCACTCCCACCACCCACTCCTAGCCTAGATTTCTTCATATTTCAATCATGGACCCGATTACAACCAACCACAAAAGACTTGCACTTTCCCCACCTCTAGCACTTAGGTTACCAATCCCTCTATACCCCTTCCCTTCTCTTTCCTGCTCTCCATAGGTTACACATGGAAATGTTTGGGCCATACTCTTTCTCTCCCTTTACTTTATTGTAATAGATTACCTCCAGTTTTTCAGTTTATGAAAATTGCTGCAGCTGTTAGACAACTGTTAGTCGGACATTGTTCTATGTATCTAAACCACTTGTTTGGATAGTTTCCCCTGTATAGATCTCGTTTATGTTACAGTTTTGTACTGTCATACCTTCTTGGTATCTCTTACACTGGATGTTTGTGAAAACAGGCATTTTTGCTCACATATCTTCCAGTATACAAATAAAGATTGATTAAACCTATCCAGGTCAGGAGTCAAGGGACTAAGTATTTCCAAGGGTAACAGTAGAAATTATGAGGGGAGTGGTGTAGTGCAGTGGTTGTGGGGCAGCCGTTTTCAGGAAGACATTCTGGAGACTGTGGTGCTGCCACATCTGCATGCACCTCTCTGGGCTGAGGGAGGAGGTTGCTAGACTCCAGACGAAGTTGGCTAGAATTTGAGAGCCCCCCCAACCCAGAGACTACCAAGTTCACCACTGCTACCTCAAAGATGCTGAGAAGGAGAAGTGACTGGATTATGGGGTGGCTCAGGAAGGGTGAAGGTGGTGGGTCAGAGGTACATTCCCCATATAGTTCCACTACACAATTTCTACGCCACTCTGGTGGGGTGGGACTGTCCTATGGAGGCACTCAGTGACCAAGAAGGATGTGGGTGTCCTCTGTAGTGGAGCCCTCAAGGAGGGTGGATGAGGACCCCAGAGAAGGAGGAAGCAACTCCTGGTGGTGGACCCCATTGCGAGGAGGAACAGATTTGGGACAAGAAGAGAAAGGTTAAGTGCCTACCGAGCACCATGGCTTGGATGGATGAGATGTGGATCCTGAGGCTCGCTAGGGCAGCAGGACGAGAGGGAGAGCTGGATGTTGTCCACCTAGGGACTAATAACCTGGCTACGATAGTGCAAGAGGAGTTCAAGGAGTTGGGGCGGGGTCTTAGGCAGGTAGCACACTCAGTGGCCTTTTCTGAGGTGTCCTATGACAGGGGTAGGATAGGGTATTCCTTACCAGGAGCTTTAAATCCTGGTTGAAGGAGTGATGCAGCGACAAGGGGTTTGGCTTCATTGAGGACTGGGGTCCCACATGGAGGGATTAGGGCCTATACAGGGGAGATGGTCTGCATCCTTCCAGGATGGGAACCACAGTCAGTCATCGGTGAACAGTTTAAATGTTACACTGGCAAGCATTTAAACTAGCCAGTGGTGAAAGGAATCCGGGAGACAAACTGTATGTGTGTATGTATATCTATATCTACACACATACATACACACACACACGCACACGCACACTGAAGTAGTCAGTAGGAAGAATCCCAAGGGACCAAAATCCACAAGGGTAACTAACAAGATAAAAAAACAAAATGGTAGAAATAAAGAGAAATGGGAATAAGAGCAGAGGGGGCAAGGAGAGAAGGGAAAATAGGGAGGGTTGACAAGCAGGGTGATAGAATCTGGAAGGCCATGTGGGCAAATGCTTGAAGTCTGGGGAAATAAAATCCCGAACCTTGAGACCATTATGGCAAAGGCTGACCTGGACATTGTTACCATTACAGAGTCGTGGTGCAATGTGAACCATGACTGGAATACAGTCATACCAGCCCAGGCTATACTCTGTTCAGGAAGGACAGGGCGAGAAAGAAAGGGGGAGAGTGGCTCTTTATGTGAATGATGGCATAAAAGCAACAGGGAATACAGGGTGGGGCGGAGGTGCTGTGGGTCA
The DNA here is from genome assembly GCA_016271365.2 of Neoceratodus forsteri. NCBI lineage: Eukaryota > Metazoa > Chordata > Ceratodontiformes > Ceratodontidae > Neoceratodus > Neoceratodus forsteri. The sequence continues at coordinate 1,442,311,526 of CM057459.1, forward strand.
CTTTAAAAATGGGAATGTAGCTGCAATTCACACTGGTATGATGTACGGCCCTCCAGCACTGGGGGCCGGGGGGGTTTGGACAAGGTTTTGGTGGAAGCTATCCAAAAAATTGCAAATAAGGGAGAGGTGCTGCTGGTAGGGGCCTTACATCTGCCAGATGTACTAGATGTACACTGGAGCCTCCCAGCTGCAGAGTCAGCTTACAGCAGACATCTTGGACTCCCTGCAGAAGACTTTCCTCAGGCAACTAGTAAAAGAGCCCACTCATGAGGGACAATACTGGACCTTGTACTCACCAAACAGGGACAGTGTTAGACGTCACAGTGAGTGGCCACCTGTAGACCAGAGTTCACCATAAAGTGTGGTTCATTATTAGCACTGTGCCATAATCGAACCACACAAAGGCCAGGGTCCTGGACTTCAGGAGGGCATATTTAAAAAAAAAAAGATGGGGGCATGCATCAGGGATGCCCGGGGTGGGGGAACCTTGAGTGGAGGGACAATGGGCGAAACTAAAAGAGGTGACAGAAGCCAACAAACCTCTGCATCAAGAAAGTAAGAAAAAGCAAGAGGAAAAAGACTGATATGGTTCTTAACAGAGGTGGCTGGGAAGGTAAGGCCAAAAAAAGTTAGCATTCAGGATGTAAAAGGAGACAGAGAAAGAAAGATAGGGAGCTGTATCTGGAGAAACAGCGGAAGGCAGGGAAAGCAATCAGGAGCACAATGGTGCAAACAGAGGAGAAAATGGCCCATGCAGTAAAGAAAGGGGATAAGACATCTTTCAGGTTATGCAAGTGGAAAGAGAAAGACAAGGGGAGGTATAGCAAAGCTGGGGGAGAAGAGTGTGCGGGGGGACCAAGAAAAGTGGAAATCCTAAACAATTACTTTTGTTCATTATTCAGAGGAAGGGGGAAGGCAAGGGACCACAGATAAGTGTGCCAGGAGCATTTGAAGGAAGAAGGTGTACACTAATCCATTTACAGAGCAGAGAATCCTGAAGGAACTTGCAAATCTGAAAGTGGACAAGGGAATGGGGTGTATCCAAGAATATTGAGGGAGCACAAAGAGGTGCTGCATGGTTGCACCTCTGACAGCCCTGTTCAACCACTCCATGGAGACAGGATTGGTTCCAGAGGACTGGAGGAGGGCAGATGTAGTCCCACTTCACGAGTGGTAGCAGGGAGGAGACTGGCAATTACAGGCCAGTCAGCCCAACTTTGGTGGTGAGGAAAGTGAAGCAAAAATAATGTGGAATATCTTGAATCAAGTGGCTTACAAGATCTGAGGCAGCATGGATTCACTGGGGAGAGGTCATGTCAAACAAATGATAGATTTCTGACTGGGTGACCAGGGAATTTGGATCAAAGTGGAGCAGTGGATGTGGCCTACCTTGATTTCAGTAAAGCCTTCTACACTGTTCCTCACAGGAGACAAACAAGCTGGGCAGCCTAGGAATGGGTCCAAAGCTGGTAAAACTGGGTAAGGAATTGTTTAGGGGACAGGACACAGAGGGTGCTGGCAAACAGAGTTCACTTCTTGGAAAGGGAGGGTGACCAGCAGGGTGCCACAGGGATCAGGACTGGAACCGATCCTCTTCAATGTGTCTATTAGCAACATTGCAGAGGGGCTAGAAGGGAAGGTATGCCTTTTTGCTGAGGACACTAAAATCTGCAATAGGGTAGACACTCCGGTGGGGAAGAGGGGAGAGAGATGATCAGAGATCTAAGAAAGCTAAAGGAATAGTAAAGGGTGTGGCAGCCAAGTTTCAATGCAAAGAAGTGCAAAATCGTGCACCTGGTGCACAGAAACCCAGAAGCAGAATACAGAATGGGGGGTGTAGTATTAACGACCAAAAGGAAGGAGACCTGGGGTAATCATCTGATGACCTAAAGGTGGCCAGATAGTGTGACAAAGCAGCAGGGAGAGCTAGTGGGATGGTAGGATACATAGAGGAGCATCACCAGCAGAAAAAGAGGTGGCGTTAGTGCTGTACTGATCACAGGTAAGACCTCACCTAGAGAACTGTGTCCAGTTCTGAAGACTACATCATCAGAAAGACAGTAGAGGTGGTCCAGAGGAGGGCAACTAAAATGCTACAGGGTCTGCACCAAAAGCCCTAGGAGGAGGGACCAAAGGACCTCAACATGTACAGCCTGGAGAAAAGGAAGGAGGGAGGGGGATATATGAAAGACTTTCAAATACCTCACATCACAGGTATAAATAAGGTTCAAGAGGGAAGCATTTTTCAGGAAACGAAATACTCAACAAGGGACATGCTATGAAGCTGGGGGGTGGGGTAGACTCAGGGGAGATGTGAGGAAGTATTTCTTCACAGAAAGAGTGGTGGATGCCTGAAACCACTTCCCAGCAGAGGTGGTGGGGAAAATGTTAATAGGATTCAAGAATGCATGGGATAGGCATAAAGGAACCTAAGTGGTAAAGAAGGGGGGTAAAGCCAGAGATCCAGTAGGGTCTGTGGTGTTACAGTAGGCAGGAAAAATGGGCAGACTAGGTGGACCAAGCAGTCCTTATCTGTGATCAAATTCCATTTTTTTAATGTTTCTGAGATAACATAGCATTTACAAGTTTTACTTTCAAAATTATAGTCATCATAGATCACAGGCATATCCCCCAATCAATCACAGTGCTTCCTTCAGTCGCATGTGAGGTACACTTTTGCCGTAAGAGTATCTCTTGTGCTGAGCCACTGTAACGGGTTTCTCTATGACTGCCACTTTCGCCACAGAAAAGGACTGCAAAACCAGTTTCTTTTTGTTTTAAATGATGGCATGATCTAGAATACATTTACAGGAGTACTAGGAGGGCTGCCTATGGATACAAGAGTGTTGCCTCTTGTCTTTAGGGCACCAGAACTACCCACCCTCAGTTTGCAGTTCTCTTGCCCTAAGAACGCATGAGAAGACATACATGTCCATAAGAGGCCCTCCTAGTGCCCCTATAAACATATGGATCAAAGTGATAAGTGCACATACTGCAACATTGTCCAGTCATGGGAGGACATTAATTCCACATGCAGCAAAGCTAGAAAACCTTGGATATAGGCAGGTGCACCAACAGCTATTGCATTTGCACTGGCTACCCCCTAATAAATGAGCCTTAAGGTTTTTCTTAAATGCAGCAGAGGAAGAACTGATTTGGACCTCTAGTGGAAGCTCATTCCAGAGGATGGGGCAGTGAAGGTGAAGGACCTCATGTTTGAGCCGGTCTTGGCCCTTGGCACCTTGAGCAGTGGGGGAAGGATGAGCAGCATAGGAGCCTCCTCTAGGTCTGGTCTTGAGAATGCCCCTAAGATGGTGGTGGGGGTAGTCATCTCTTTTGTAGATGAGGCAGAGCCGTGGATAAGTCAATCTCTGCCTGGGGTGCAACATCACAGTGGTGGTCCCTAGGAAGGCACCAACTGCAAATTGTCCTGCTTTGTTGTGTAGCACTATCAGTGTACCTTACTCAGATTCCCAGAGGGACTGAAGGTGCACAGTACAATACAAAAGAATCAGCAGCAATATGCTATTAGAGATAGCTAATCATGCTTCTTTTGTAAGGTATGGACTAAATCCTTTACAGCAAGTCAAGCTTCTGGTGTAGAGGTTTTGCTAAAGCATCAACATGAGGACCAAGTGTTAGGTCCTGTTCTAGTAGCAACCAGAGGCATTTTGCTGATCCCACCACTGATCGGTATGCATCTAAAATTTAAAGGGGGCAAAAGTTCTGTAACTATGCCCAGAGAGAGCGAAATAATTTTTGCAATATTATTCCCAATTGTATAGTCAGGAAAGGCAGGAGGGGCACTCAAATAATTGCAAAATTTTTTTTGAGAACATTACTCTGCCAAGATTATCAGAGGCACAACAGCGACTCTTAGAATCCCCATTCACAGAAGCCCAAATCATGGAGGCTATCGTCATTTAAAGGGGACCAGGCCCAGATGGGTTTACAGTTTAATTTGATAGCACTTTTTCTAAAGAACTAGTTAGGAAAAAAAAAAATGGGCCGACAGGATAGGCCTTGTGGTCCTTATCTGCAGCCAACGTTTATGTTTCTATGTTCCATTGTTTGAGAATTTGTAATGCGGTTCATAAGGAGGGGGCTATTCCAGATACCTGGAACAGAGCCATAATTTCAGTACTCCTTAAGCCATGTAAGGACAGCACCCTCTGCACCAGTTATTGACCAATTTAGTTACTAAATTAGGATGCTAAAATTTTTGCAAGGGCGATTAGTAGAAGGGTTCAGTAAATTATCCCCTCTATTGGTGCATCCTGATCAAAGTGGGTTTATCCCGGGTAGACGTATCAGGATAATATCAAGTCTCCTTTTAAATGTACTGGACTCTGCGAAGGCTCTTTCTTCAAATACCTTTCAAGCTGTCATTTCGGTCAACGCCGAAAAGGCATTTGACAGTCCTGACTGGCAGTTCTTAGATGAGACGTTTGGTAGATTTGGATCTGGGACTAAGTTTTGCTCCTGGATATCCAACCTATACAAATCCCCCACAGCCCAAATTAAGGTGAATGGGGTGTTGTCCAGTTCCTTTGATACTCGACTGGGCACACAGCAGGGCTGCCCCTCTCCCCACTTCTGTTTGCCCTTTGTATTGAACCGCTGGCAGCCTTAATTCATCAGTCTTCTGAGTTTGAGGGCATCAAGGTGTGGGGATTAAGGTGTCATACACAGATACCATTCTGTAGGTCTCAGACCTGTACAAGGATATCCCGATAGTCAAAATATTGTAATCATTTTAAAACTATCTTGGGTTTCAAAGTGAATGAAACCAAGACGAAGGTACTTCCAGTGGGACTGGAGGGGGGACCCCTGCCGCCCATTAGGGGAGAACGCAGATGAGCTACGAAAGGGTTTGAATATTTAGGAATCTGGATCCCAAGGGATATTAAAAAGATCTACCAGACAAATCACCTAAAATTACTGTAGGAGGCACACGGGGATTGTACAAGGTGGAAAGAACTACCCTCATCACTTTTTAGGAAAAATAGAAGTGTTTCAAATGAATTTATTATCCCGGTTTTTATTAATTTTTTCTGCCATCCCCATTAGGCCACCGACTGGGTTTTGGAAGGCACTCAGAACCACGTTAACTAGGTTCATATGGGAAGGGAGGAGGCCTACATAGAAACATAGATGCTGATGGCAGATAAGGACCACAAGGCCCATCTATTTTGCCCATTTTTTCTACCTTATGAATGTGCCATAGGCCTTTACTCCATCAATGGCCTATCTATTCATACTCATCTATATTGCTCCCTTATGCCTATCCCATGCCTGTTTGAAGCCCTGCACTGTATTTATATCCACCACTTCCTGAGGTAGTCTGTTCCATGCATCCACCACCCTTTCTGTGAAAAAGAACTTCCTCACATTGCCCCTTAATCGGCCTCCCTCCAATCTCATGCTGTGTCCTCTTGTCCTGCTATTTTTCTTATATTGAAACAGGGTAGACTTTCACCTTGTTAATGCCCTTAAGATGACAATGTTTCAATCATATCACCTCTCCCTCCTTTGCTCTAGGTTATACATATTGAGCTCGTTAATCTGTCCTCATATGTTTTCTGATGCAGTCCCTGCACCATTTTGGTTGCCCTTCTCTGGACTGCCTCCATTTTGTTAATGTCCTTGTGCAGGTGCAGCCTCCAGTACTGCATGCAGTACCAGATGGAGCTTAACCAGTGTCTTGTAAAGAGGGATTACTACCTCCCACTTACGACTTGATATACCCCTACTAATACACCCCAACATCCCTCTAGCCTCACCTACTGCTTTAGTAGTCTGCTTGGATGATTTCAGGTCATCTGTGATGATGCCCAAGTCTCTTTCTTCCCATGTGATTGCCAGCAACTCCTCTCCCAACCTATAGGTGGCTTCTGGGTTTCTCTTCCCTATGTGCATGATATTGCACATCTTTGCATTAAACCCCAGTGCCACTCTTATGACCATTTTGCCAGTTTATCCAGATCTCTTCTCATTCTGCCCACCCCATCTGGATGTACTCTGTTGCAGATCTTGGTGTCATCTGCAAACAAACCTTACCCTTCAGTCCATCTGCAATTTTAGTGATGAAGATATTGAAGAGGACTGGCACCAGGACTGATCCCTGAGGTACCCCACTTGTGACTTGCATCTCTTCTGACTGTATACCATTTACCATCACTCTTTTCTGCCCACCAACTAGTTTGCCACCCAGTTGGCCAACTTTTGACCCACCCAGTCTACCCAGCTTATCAATCTATGTGGAACAGTATCGAAAGCTTTGCTGAAGTCAAGGTAGGCGACATCAACTGCACCCCCTTGGTCCACCACTGGTTACCCAGTCAAAGAAATCTATGAGATTAGTTTGACAGGACCTTCCTGTTGTAAACCCATGCTGTCTTGGATCCTGTGCTCCTATGGATTCCATGTGTTGCACTATCCTTTCCTTGAGGAGTGCCTCCATAATCTTGCCCACTACTGAGGCAAGACTGACTGGTCTGTAGTTCCCTGCCTCCTCCCTGCTACCACTCTTGTGGAGCGGAATCACATGAGCCCTTCTCCAATCTTCTAGGACCTCTCCTGTGCTCAGAGACTCACTAAACAGTTCTGATAATGGCACTGCTAGTTCCACCCTTAGCTCCTTTAGTACCCTGGGATGTATGCCAACAGGGCCTATTGCCTTGTCCACCCTGAGCCTAGCAAGCTCTTGTAGGACCCTTCCTTTTGTGAAGGGACTTGTGCATGCCGCCCTCCCCCGTGTCCATGGTGCTGAGCTGTGGGCCTTGCTGTACCTTCTCCTTAGTAAATACTGAGCAGAAGTATCTATTTAGGATAGATGCTTTTTCTTGGTCCTCCTCCACATACTCCCTTATCCCTTTGATCTTAGCAATACCCCTCTGGACTTTCTGTAGATACATTAGTGAAAGGAGAAAGTCTTGTCACCTTCTTTTACTGTTTGTGTTAGTGTTTCCTCAGCTTGGGCTTTTGCCTGCCTTACTGCCTTCCCCGCTTCCCTTAGGGAAGTTTGGTATGCCTCTATCTCCATCCCACTGCATTACCTTATATTTCCTGAAAGCCAACCTTTTGGCTCTTATCTTACCTACTACTGTTTCTGAGAACCAAAGTGGTTTCTTTTGCTGTTTTTCTCCCCAACAATGGGATATTACATAGGTAGAATTTGATGGCAAATAAGGACTGCTTTGCCCACCTAATCTGCCCATTTCCCTACCTAATGCATAAGCTGCAGATCCCAATCAACCAACAGACTACTTCCTCCTACCTCCACTAGAATTGCCTTTATGCCTGTCCCATGCATTCTTGAATTTCCACCGTTTTTTTGACTCCACGACCTCCTCAGGAAGGCCCGTTCCATGCATCCACAACCCTCTCAATGAAAATATACTTCCTCACATTACCTCTGAGCCATGCCCCCTCTATCTTCAAATTGTGTCCCCTTGTTCTTTTATCTCTTTGTTGCTTCAAGTATTGCATCCTTAACGCTTGCCCACTTTGTCTGCCCCTCACCTATATTTCTTCTTGCCAGGCTAGCTTAACTCTGTTGGCCATCTTATCAAAGTCAGCTCCTCTGAAGTCCCATATTTTTGCCTTGGAATGGGATGATTTAGTTCTAATGGTCAAATTGAACAATACCATGTCATGGTCACTGGCCCCCAGGTGACCTACCTGGAGATCTGTGATCCTTTCCCAGTTAGTCAGCACTAGATCTAGGATAGCCCTGTCTCTTATGGGTTGTTACATCAGTTGTTTGAAGCCCTCCCCCTGCAGGGAATCCATTATGTGTCTAGTTCTGGCGATGTTCCTACTGGTATTGACCAAAGTGTAGCTGGCATGTTGAAGTCTCCCATTATCAGAACCTCCCCTCAGCTGTCATGTTTTGTACATCTTCTAACAGTAACGTGTCTGTGTCCTACCCCTGGTCTGCAGGCCCGCAGACAACCCTAGTTCATATGGCTGTCCCATTTCCTATTTCCAGGGTGACCCACAGTTCTTCTGGCTCTTTCTGTGTATTCTAAATTTCTGTAGCTTTGATATTCTCATTGATATAAGTGCCACTCTCCCCCAATGCACCTCGGTCTATTCTGAGCAGTAGATAGCTGGGTACTGAAGTCTCCCAAGTGTGGTTACTGATGAACCATGTCCGCTAATGGCTATGTCCAGTTTAGCCTCTGTTTTTGCCTGCAGGTCTGGGATCTTGTTTCCCTAGGCTGCGGGCATTTGTGTACATGATTTTCCATTGGTCAGATTTCAGTGCGTTAGTTTTTAGGTGAGGTCCGGCTTCTGCGCTGGCCATATGGGGAGCCAGACTTTTCCTTGGTGATGCAAATGATCTACAAACATGTTGAACTCCTGTTTAATCACTAGCTGAGGGGGAGGTGTTCTTCCTGTTCAATGTATCGGGTACTGCACCTTCTCCCCATTTGCTAGTTTAAATATTCTGCAAAGACACCAAACTTCTGCCCCAATGCACTGACTTCCTCCTTAATCAGATGTAGTCCATCTAATTTAAAGAACTTTCGCTCCCAAAACTGTTGCCCGTTACTACAAATTTGTCCTTTTTCCTGGCACCAGCTCTGGAGTCACATGTTTAGCTCCCCCATCTCCCTTTCTTTTACCTTCTGTCCATCTACCCCCCTCTCCCAGACCAGCAAGATCTCAGAGAAGGAGATCCCGGATGAAATGGATGACAGTCTCCCAGCCTGGTCAGGTGGTTCCTTGGTCTCCACAACTGACCGGCTGGCAAGATGATTTGTCCCTATGTGTATCATGACATCAATGTTTTCTCCTGCTTCCTGCATGATTTTAGCAATGCGGTCAGTGTCTCTCCATGCTGATGTACCTAGGAGACATCTGACCATTACTCAAACACAAAATACCAAGTGCACTCCACGAAAATTAAATCAAGGCAAACAATATTGAACACAATTCAAAAAGCTTTAATGTTTATTAATTACAGTATTGTGTCCGGATCACATTAATACCAATCGCCTGGCGCCGAACTAACCTTGTCAGGGGCGTAAGGGCAGGGAAAAGGCAACTGTTTAAATACAGTGTCACTCAATTCACATTTACACAGGTGTTACTAATTAATATAGACTCCATTCTAATTACAAACATGCATCCATATAAAGGGGCAGAAATAAACAGCGCTACAAAGAAATCTAAGCAGGTTTGTAATGTCAGGGCTTTAAAACAGCAAGAATTCCTTTGCTACATAACACTTAATAGTGATAAAAGCAGTATATACTATTTAGATGTAAATAAAACATTTAACTTAACTAGTTACCCCCAGCTGGAAGTAGGTATCAATTCCCCGAATCAAGGAGTCTCCTATGATCAGAAGTGCTTTGGATTTCCTTTTTGCTTTGGTCCCTGTTTTGGGAGAGTTTTGTAGCGCTAGCTCCTGTGCTGCAGTGTCCTCCGCCCCTTGTTTGATGTCGGCAAGAGGCAGGTACCCGTTTGTAGTTTTTATATGGTTTGTGAAGGTGATACGTTGGTGAGCACTGAGTGATGGGGCACCCGATTTGCCCCTCCTAACCACCCGACAACCTACCGGACCAACTACCCTCTACGGTCAAGGTGCTTCAGTTGGAGGTTGGGGAAATGGTGGGTGGTTCTTGTAATACATTTCCTCCTGAATATATGATTTGAGGTACACAATCTCTGCCCATGCTGCCTGGAGCTGAGCCCTTAGATCTACAATGGTCCGGCATGTAGGACAGCATCCTAAATCCTGTATAACTGCCCTTTTGAAAAGTGTTCCACAGTACCTGCAGTTAATATCCATTCCAGTTGAGCTGCAGAGTTTATAACCTGGTCCGAGTAATTAAAAGGAAAATGAAAGCAAAAGTTTGATTTTTTTTTGTTATTTTGTTTGTTTGTATAACTTGTTATAACAAGTTAATTACTTGTGCCCTGTAAGTGAGGTCACTGTGTGGATACCCTCTGATCCTCCCTTCCTGCTTTGCTACAAGAAATGTCACGACTGTGCCACGCTATAAAAAGGAGTGTAGCATGGGGTGGTTGGGAATTGAGTGGTCGCTTGTCTTCCCCTGACGCAAAAGACGACCCAATCGGACAAAAGAAACAAGGAGGTAAGAGCAGAAACAATCAACCAACAACAAGTGCAGTAACCCTGAAAGCTTAGCCTACTGATAGATAAAACTGTAAAACCTGTAAGCACCACCTGTAACAATTTCACAGAAGATATACCCTGCAAAAACACTGCTACAGAGAAAAATAAAGCAGTAACAGAAGATACATCTTGCAATAAACAATTTGAAGAGAAGATTACAGCAGTAATCTAATCACAAACACTAACAAACCTGTAGCACACCCTATAATGCAGCAGAAAGCACACCCTGCAACAGCAATTTGAATCTGAGAATAAATAAAGCAGTAAAATGTAAGCAAAAAAACAGTAACAAAACCTGTGAGCACAAAAGAAAATAACAGTAAATCTGCCTAGCCAAAAGAAGCTTTAATCTTTTTCCTTGCTCTTATGTTGTTCCTTGCTCTGTCCTTACAAGCAAACCTAGACGAAAAGAGCTCAGGTGAAGCCAAGTGCCTTTGCCAGCAAATCGTGTCTTCCACCTCTGCCTAGAGTCAGGTGGCCCATTTTGATTGCCCCTAAAAAAAAAAAAAAAAAACGGAGAGCAGACGCGCCCTCCCGGACTTTAAATAGTATTTCTGGATGGCTCAGCTGCAATATTTTATACCTCACTTACAAATGGATGACCCGCCAAAATGGGTGGCGATAGAGAAGGAGACAAAAGGTATTGCCAAACTAGGGAATTTGCTGTTTATAGATGAGAACAAAATTAAATTAAACAGATATGGTGAACCCCTGAGCCCAGACACCTAAATGGATCTGGTTAGAGGTATACAGAAAGTACTAATTTCCATGTGATGTCTCTGCAGACACCACTAAGGGCAAGTTTGGATTGTTTGCCCTGTAGATTAGATGGGAGGGATCCAGAAACAGGGTCTCCATTTCATAGGGCAATTTTATGTAGGAGAGAGACAAATCTTTTCCTCAACTGTGTCTTTAATTCAACTTGTCACCAAGAGATCATTTTCGTTACTTGCAGCTTAGACACTATCGGTTCAACAAAAGAAAGTTCAGTTGACTGTCACAGGGAATCCGCTGCAACAGTTACTCTTGAACCTAGCTCGATCCCCAAACACAAAGGGTAGAATCACACAGATTATCCAACATATGTTAAATTCAGAACCCGACGTGGTAAACCAATACAGGACAAATGGCAAGCAGAAACTAATATGGTATTGTCGGTCAGAGAGGGAGTGGAACAAAATTTGGGTGGGGTGTTTACTACAACAGCATCCCCCCTCATGGAGAGTAGCCATTAGACATTTTTGTACTCCAGTTACTACTAAACATTTTGGCACACACCCATCCAATAAATGCTGTAGAGGATGCCCGGAGGTGGGAACAAACATTCATATCTTTTGGTCTTGCTCTAAGGTGACTAAATTCTGGGAGGAAATAAGAACTGAGGTAAGAACAGAGGCCGGGAACATTTTGGAAGGAACTATTCCCATGGAATTTCAATGTTGGATACTGGGACTGCCATCACCTGACCTGCAGACTAGATCAAAAAGATACTTTTATAACATCCTGGTGGCAGCAGCCCTTAAGGCACTTATTCAGGGGTGCTTGACCTCTACTCTGCCTACAATTAATGCCTGGTTTCAAAATTGTACCCGAATTTTAATCATTGAACATATGACAGCCAAAATAAGGCTGAAGATCGATATCAGCCGATGGCTCCCCTTTTGCCACTATCTGGCAGCTAGACAAAACTGAAATGTAATTGAGATCCTAGCAGAGCAGGACTAGAGGGAGAATTTTTGAAGTGGACCACCACGGAGTGGAATAGTTGGAATCTGAGAAAGCAGTAGGACACAGGGTGGGGGGGAAACAGATGTCCAAGGAAGATAGAGACCTCTTCCTTTACTCCCCATATGATTGTTCCCGGCCTCTGTCACACTCATTTAGAAGCAGTGCATTCACATGAATTATCTATACCCAAATATGAATTCCTGGACTGTTATGTTGGTGGTGGGGGAAGAGGGGTTATTTATCCTGTCTGTGCATGTAGATGTATAATTTAAGTTTGTTCATCAAATTGTCAAATGTGTTTAGTAATATTTAGTATGGTTTTATATGTAGAATGTGAGCTGTAGTTGTGTGTCAAATATGCAAAATCTAATAAAATATAATTAAAAGGAAGACTAATATGCACTTCTGCCACATTACTGTTTTTTTGAGAAGGGAGGAATCAACAACATACAGTTAGGTATCAGACCCCCAGAATGTTAAGCATACATTCTGTACTAATGGGGGTTTGGGTTGGAGCTTCCACCCACCCTCACTTTAGAAGCTCCAGCCCAGGGTCCCTTTTCATAAAGGAATATACATAATTAACTGTACTTCTATACCCTGGGGCTTCGTACAGTACTATTAAATCATCATAGTACCCAACAATCATCATCAACAGTATATATATATATATATATATCTTTCAAACATTTTGTTTTCATCTGTTATATCTGCTCCATGTCTGGATAGAAAGTCTGCATTTGGTGCAGACTTCTTAGTTAGATTTTACCATGAATCTATAAGGCTGTAAAGTGAGTTATGGGTAAGGGCATGAGAGGCATTGTGTCTTTTGGTTATCTGGTCTACCTTCTGGGCAAGCTATTCAGTATTCGCCACATCTTCATATATACTAGGCCAATAAAACCTTTGCAATATTTGTGTCAGGGTCTTCTCTCCCTGCATGTCCTGCCCAGGGAAGATCATGCCCTAGATACAAGAGTTGTTTTCTATACTTGGTAGGGACTACCAGTTTTACGGGGTTCACCTGTCTGGGCATAGGTATATACCCTATACAAAATGTTATTTTCACCTTTGTACTCTGGGGACCCTTTAGATTTTTCGCGTCCTACTTGTAAAAACAAACTAGCAATGGACACACCCTTATTTTGTTCTACAGCTATATCACATTCCTCAAAAACACTGTCGATTACAACTGGTGGTAATTGACTTTCCATTCTTGCTGCAGCTTCTTGGCCCCTTTCATTTTGGTAATGTAACCCCCAGGTGGCACTATCCCAAGGGCCACTACCCCGCCTGCTTGACTACTGACAGGTTGAGGGGCCCAGGTTCTATGGCGGGTGCCTCTACCCAGAGGTCAGGGTTTGTAGTGGTTAGACTAGCTTGATCACAGCCCTCTGGGACACAGAGAACCCTCTGGTTCCCTCTAGTGGCTCACACAGTACCCAGGAGTTATAGCCCCAGTACCCCACGTACACACTGTTCCTCATAAAGCACCACTTACCTCGAGACTGATTCTGCAGCACGTCCTGAGGACCCCCTGTAAAATAAGGTTAAACAACATACACAGCGAAATACAATAGTTTCCATAAGTACCAACACCAGACAGTATATAGTATAACAACAAAAATCTGATTTATTTGGGGACAGTAACACGGGAGGGAGATCAGGTTAATTGGGTGGCATTAAATCACAGTACTGTGCACACATACAGGGTCTGAAAAGTCGCACTCTGGGTACCCAGGTTTTTTAGGCGCGCTAGCCAGGTCCATTGGCCGGCAGGTGCAGATGGATAGGGTCCTGTAGAAGAAAATATATGCACAACACCCAATTGTAATCCAGAGCCGGATGGCTCAGTCCATGAAGCAGTGAAACAACAAGAAATAGATTACACACTTGTGATTGAAAACAGGCTGCAGGGGAATACCCTGATTTGTACTCACAATACCCAAGCTGAGAACCGGATGGTGGATGTTCTCTGAATTGTCAGAAACAACAGGGCATGGAGACAAGGTCCTTGTGACTGGACCCCACTGCAGTTTATAGCAAACTGATTTAGTCTGAGACAAGCTTTTTTTTTTTTTTTTTTTTTTAGTTTTTGTTGACTGGGTAAGTGCACTAGACAAATCCTGCCTATTTTCAGGCACGACCGGAGGAGGGATACAGATGAATGCCAATTGACCTTGAACCAGATTAAGCTGTTGGTGGTATTTTTAGTGAATGAGGGAAATTTGGCCAGGACACAGGGGAAATTCCCCTACTCTTTTCGATAAGTGCCATGGGATCTTTAACATCCACCTGAACTACCACCAATCCAGGCAGATGGGACCTCGGTTTAACATCTCATCCAAAAGACGGCACCTCACAAGTGCAGCACCCCTCTCATGCTGCACTACAGTGTCAGTATTGGGATATTAACCCAAGTGCCAGATGTGGGAACTGAACCCACAGCCCTCTGATCTCCGGTCTCAGAGCGGTAGTGTGCTACTGAGCCACTGACACTGGTTTGCTTCCAGCTTCAACACACAGCACAGGGGATTGGAAATAGCGATTCCCCACAAGCACTATGCACATTCATATGTAAAAGGAAAGCACTATACCAGGCAGGCTGCTCCTCGATCCCGATCGCACTTGCTGCAAAATACCCGGGAGCACACAGTAGCTTCAGTTCCTGACAGACCAAGTGCGATTCAGCAATTTCTCCAGTCTCCTACAGAGTGAGCCTGGTTTCCACACTTCTGGTGCTTCTTTTTCCTCACAACTTAGATTCAGTCCAAACTGGCACTCAACGGCCGCAGGCCGAAACTCGGGGCCTCACACGCGCTTCCCGTGCAAAACTATACACCGCAGAAGCACAGAGCTCCCTCTCTCCACTGTCACAACTGATCTGATCTTTCCAGTCACACAGCAGGGCATTTCCTTTAGTTTCACACCATTCTGTTGGCTGGTTCAGCTGTCACTCACAGAAGACTCCCTCTGTTGGTGAAAAAAAGGCGCCAAGGTCAAACTACATTTCCCAGAGTCACTGCCCATACAATCCCTTGGGCTGACTCAAAATTGAGAGATCAAGTTCCGATTCGTCCACAGGCTCCATTTTAAGGAACCCCTCCCATTGATTGGTCCATTTCAGCAGTTCAGATCAAAATGAAAGAGCTACACTGAAACAGTTCATGCTGAAATGAAGACAGGTTAGACAAACTATGTTTTCTCAGTCATTCAAAAGATTTCTGGCAAACAGTTATATCTTTCAACAAAGTTTCCTCTGCACATGTAGCAACAGCAGAAACTGAAGCGAATTGACAGCAGCCGGCAGGATTCAAGCATTAAATACACAGTCCACCATACAAACTAAGTCTGCAAGCAGACAGCTCTTAAAGAGACAATACGTGGAGGCTCAAATCGCACTCACTTGGAACCACATTTAAACAGCTCAGATGCCGATCACTGCCCAGACTTGGTGCATTCAGGCAAGCTCCTGAAGATTCTTGGGAACCCCATTTGCAAGCACAGTAACCTTTCCTAGAGTCTCAAATACTTCCTCCTAAAGAGAAAAGTATCCCCAGTCTTTGGGCCCTGGTCAGAGACCTGGTTGTTATCACCATCAATTGTTCTTTAGCTCAAGCAATTAGTTCTTCAAAATAAGGAAAATCCTGTCCAGTCTCCAAATGGAGGCGTGGGTTCAAATCCCACTGCTAACACCAAATGTAACAGCTTCTTTGGAAAGGATAACTCTGGACACAGTAATTCGGTACAACACACTGCAGTGTGGTTTTTTTTATACAAAAATCAGTATAAAAGGCAAACAGAAATAAAAATATTCACAAAAGAAAAGAAAAATAGCTCAATGCTATGATCAAACAAAATCACCTTACTTCAGGTTTCAAACGACAATTCAATACTTCAATTTGTCTTGCTGCAAATTGTCAATGCCTGTTCAGGTATAGATGCTTTCTCTTGCCTTCACTCCAAGCAAGTGAGACTAGCGGCTGGAGCGGATCTGATCTGTGCATGGGTTTGGGGGTTTATGTAGCCCCTCCTACTTAATTCTAGGCCTGCCCACAAAAGGCAATTAAACAGTTTGTCTCTCTAGAGGCTCACAACTAGGCCTACACAAAAAGAAATGGTCGCTTCTAAGCCTGGATTAGAGAGCTTTCCAACAATATAAGCCAATACAAACAACCATTTCTCTGGCCAGTGTTAATTACCATTTTAAACATAAGGGTTCCATTATGCAAGTAAACTCCTCCCACTGGTCAGCATGGTTATGCAACAATTCATTCTAGATATTGGCCACTAGGGGCCGCTATCTTCCTAGCTACCGGTCTGAACATGTTTCAGGGGATTTCTTGGTTTAGTCATTTTATCAGTTTTATCCATTTTATCCATTTTATCTTATACTGGGGGCTAACCCATGCACATTTTAAATGCACATATGCACTTTACATTGCTCCAAATGCACTTTAAGCAGTTCTAAATGCACTTGTATTCATTCATAGGCATGCTATGCCCTATAAGCACCTTAATTTCATTGCCAGTTGGCATGCTGGACTTGGACCTGGTGCTACATGGGAATGGTGGTGAGGGACGGATAAATTCAATAGGAAAACTAAGGTAGTAGGAAAAAGTTATAGAGAAAGAAAAAGACTGACCTAGATGGCCAACCTACGTCAGGGCTAGAAAAAGGCAAAGGATCGGGTAAAGAAGTGCTGTTGTGTAACAAATTTATAGTAGGAAGAAAAAAATGATACGATAGACATCCCTCCACCAGGGTACAAGGCCTGGCAGAATGCAGTTCTGCCACACTCCTCCCTTTTCAAGAAAAACACAGTAATCAACAACATATAGTTTTTAAGTAACAAACCCCAGAATGTTAAGCATACATTCTGTATTTATGGGGGTTTGGGTTGGAGCTTCCACCCACCCTGCTTTAGAAGCTCCACCTCAGGGTCCCTTTTCATAAAGTAGATAATACAGTACAGAATTAACTACTTACTGTAAATACTTCTATACCCTGGTGATTCATACAGCACTATTAAATCATAGTACTTAATTATCATCGATAGCATATATCTCTGAGACATTTTGTTTTTCATCTGTTACATCTGCTCCAAGTCTGGATAGGAAGTCTGCATTTTGGTACAGACTCCTAGGTCGATGTTTTACCACAGATCTATAAGGCTGTAAAGTGATTTATGGGTAAGGGCATGACAGGCACCATGTCTCTTTTGGTTATCTGGTCTACCTTCTGACATTCTGGGCAAGCTTTACAGTATTTGGCCACATCTTCATATATACTAAGCCAATAAAACCTTTGCAATTATTTGTGTCAGGGTCTTCTCTCCCTGCATGTCCTGCCCAGGGAAGATCATGCCCTAGATGCAAGAGTTTTCTTCTATACTTGGTAGGGACCACCATTTTTATGGGTTCATTCACCTGTTTGGGCATAGGTATATACCCTATACAAAATGTTACTTTCAAGTTTGCACTCATGGGACCCTTTAGATTTTATGTGTCCTACTTGTGAAAAACTAGCAATGAACGCATCCTTATTTTGTTTTGCAGCAATATCACATTTCTCAAAAACACTGTCAATTACAATTGGTGGTAGCTGGACTCTATTCTTGCTGCAGCTTTTTCTTGACCCTTTCATTTTGGTAACCTTCCCTGGGGTCTCAAATACTTCCTCCTCAAAGAGAAAAATATCCCTCAGTCTTTGGGCCCTGGTCTGAGACCCGGTTGTTCCTGCCATCAGTTCTTTAGCTGGGGCAATTAGTTCTTCAAAATAAGGAAAATCCTGTCCAATCACTACAGGTAGTGTTGGTACAATCCCCACAGTCATTATGCTCGTCTTTTGTTCTATGTCCAAAGTTAGGATGGTGGTGGGGTAACGATGGACATCCCCATGGACACACATTACACCAGTAAATGTTTGTTATAGGGGTTTTCTCTAGGACATCTGGATGAACTATGGTCTGTCAGCTTCCAGTATCAATTAACCCCATCATGACTTTATCATGGATTTTTACTTGGGTCCCAAAGTTGCCCCAGTTCAAGAGGGCCAGATTGGTAGCCTCATTTTTCTTTTTTGTAGCAGTATCTTTCTATGTGCCCTTTCCCAAAACAGTATCTACACACTATATTGGGGTTATGATGTCTCCCCCCCGGCCTACCCACAGTCCTATTACATAGATTGACACTATTAAACCATGTTCTAACATGAAAACTAGGCTAAATAAATTAGAAAAGTGAGCATTGACACGAATCTGGATAATATAGCCAATATAAACAAGGCAAGGAATTGAATCTACAAAAATTTTAGATGACAAAAATTTTTGCTGAGCAAAAAACGATTGAATTACACAGCTTCCTCAAAAGATTTAATCAAAACAAAACATCTAAGACCATTTGGAATCCTGTTGCCCATGGCATCGAGAACTTCCAAAGTAATATTAACAGTTTTTCACAGAGAGGGTGGAAGACGCATAGAACGGCCTTTCTAAGGAGGGTGAAAAGTAGTGAGGGACTTCATGAATGCATGGGAAAGATAAGGCAATTCTGGTGGGGGGGTAGGAGAAAGTAGGCTGTTTGTTAACTAGGATCTGCAGCTTATCCAATAGGAAGGGAAATGGGCAGACTGGGTGGGCCAAGCTGTCCTTATCTGCTGTTAAAGTCCAGGTTTCTAATGCCCAAATAGTTTCTCCTACTTTGGGAATTTATTTATTAATATATTTTATTCATCTATTGTACTGAGTTGCAATTATTTCTTGCAATTCAAATAAAACGATAAAAGCAAAAATGCAATAGATAAACTGGTCCAGTGGCATGGTGGGCCAGGGCGCTGACGCCTCACCTCCCCACCACCCTGGTGATTCAGGTTCGGGAACAGACCATGGTCAGTTGGGAGCTGGCTGAGGGAAGGAGGACTGAGCACCCATTGATGGCTCTCCTTCCTGAGGGGGAGGTGGACAGCATGTACCACTGCTTGGCTGACACCGAATGGATGATCTGTGACAGCAGTGGTGACCTCAATCAACAGCTGGAGGAGAGCATGCAACATCTTTACACTGTCCATGCTTGCCATTGCACACTGCTGGCTCTGGGTAAACAGGAGAAAGGCCCCCATTGGCAGGATGATGCTGCGACCCACACCACCATCCATTGCACCGACTCACCCATTGAGGTAATACGCACATCCTGGAGTTTGAGTGATGGAGCAGAATGGGGTGATGGGGCAAAGCAGAAGGATAAAGTACTGAAGAAAAAAATGCAATCCATATTATGGAAAGCTAGTCACATTCAAATTCTTAATTCAAGAAATTAAAACTACGAAAACTGAAAACAAAAATAATAAAGCGACCAGACCTTGTACATAGTGACAGACACAGACTATATGACCAACTTGTATGACCACTTTTCATTTTTCAGAAAATTTCATCCCTCTTATGCAGAGAGATAATTGTTCCAATCTTCCAAAAAAGGTACAAACTACAACCCAGCTACGTACCATCCCCTTAGTCTGACAGAAACTTAAAATTTAATGAAAATAATATACCTCAGACTCAGAACGGATATAGGGCTGGTAGAGTATTGAAAATTGTTATGCATTATCACATAGGATTCATACAGGAAACAGTAAAACAGAAAATCGGTATGCCATTTTCATGGCCTTCCCTTTGGTGTTTGATAAAATTATAACATCTATATTATGGGAAGGGATGAGAAATCTGGGTGTACCAAACAATCTGCTTATTATTATAATCAATCTGTATATATTGTACCAACAAATGGACTATGGGAGAAATGCAACTCAAGGATTACATACAGTGGTTGCCATTGCCACACTGAATGATATCCGACATCATGGTGCATCATGAGGCAACATCATTCTAATTAGCTATAGATTAACCAATGCATAGAAAGTGATATCAGCATGCAGTGTGGCCAGACATGACCCTTTATGGCTACTGAGGACACTGGCTACCACTGTACAACATATAGAATAGTCTATAGGTGACCACACAACAAGACTGTTTCCATTGAGGTGATGTGATGTCGTATAGACCTCAAAAGCGAAGATTGAGAGGTCCATTTGACATCACATTCCTAAGATAGAAACAAAGCCTTGTTGTGTCTGGTCACCCATATACTGTTTTATATAGTACATGGTTCCCAGAAATAGTTAATTCAACTACAAGGTTTCATACCTTGTGTTCACACACCCATCTGCTCTCAGTAGTTGCTACAGTTCCGCTCTGCTTCCTTTTCTCAAATGATCTCGGTCCTCACTATAGTCCCGCTCTGCTCCCAACCAGATATTTAAAAGCACAGGTGATTTCAAAGAGAAGAAAACTGCCAAACTGACTGACTGCTCTGTGTGTCCAAACTATGGCAGTTCGTGTCCAAACCATGTTATTGAACTGCTCGCCCCTCTGCTGGCTAAGCAGTGCCACCATTTTAGTCAGTTTTTTTGAACACAGAGCTGTTTCAGTCATCAGGTAGCAGCTCAAGAGGGAAATGTTGCTGTAGTATCGTGACGTTAGAATGATACTACAGCTTTTCTTGACCTTTGAGCTGTCCAACAACTTTTGGAAAGCCACCGATTTTCATCCACAATAAGCCCCAACAATATACCACACAATTTATAATTAAAAAATATACATGGGGGTTATACATAGATGTATTCTTGCCCTGCCATCATTTTTGCCACAGTTTTTTGCCCTTAGACCAGCTTGCCCTGACTCTCCAGGCTCTTCCAGTAACCTTCCTGCTCAGTCAGCTGTGCACCCCTCCACACACACACACACACACACACACACACACACACACACACACACACACACACACACACACACACACACTTGGACCAGTGGGGATGCACCCAGAAAGTGGCCCAAGAATATACAGGTGACCAAGGGACATGGTCTTTCTTGGACTTTTCTCCCCATCTAGAAATCCTGCCCCCCCCGATGCTGGGCAGTGTCCAGTCAGGAATTGCACATGGTGAAAGCCCCTATGGAGGAGACCAGCTCCCAGGCCCACTGCAGGGACAGAACCCAGTATTGTTCTGCCCCAACTGGGAGCACTACCCAGACCTCAGCAGGCAAATATAGCTCCCGGATCTGCTGCCAAACTGAAG
Source organism: Neoceratodus forsteri (assembly GCA_016271365.2). Taxonomy (NCBI): domain Eukaryota; kingdom Metazoa; phylum Chordata; order Ceratodontiformes; family Ceratodontidae; genus Neoceratodus; species Neoceratodus forsteri. The sequence goes on from CM057459.1 coordinate 1,442,332,540, forward strand.
TCACTGGTAGTAGAGCGTAACACATAATCTGCTATGGCACAGGTTGGACTTGCCCCCAATATTTTTTAATGTCTATATAAATAAAGTGCTAAAGCAGAGTCATCCAAATTGACATAATCCTACAACTACATTGTGCACATGCGCCTATCTGCCACACACAGGCCATGTGATATTGAGTGTCCACCTCTGCACTGGGACTGCAGAGGAATTAGTTACTGAAGTGTGATATCAATAAAAATAAATACAGAAAAACAAAAGCTTGTACTTTGGTACACCTAGCTTGAACAATAAATAGTTACCAAATAAAACCAGATAGGAAAATGCCAGATATGATTTTGTGTGTGCTTTGATTATATTCTCTCCAAGAATCCCAGACTGCTATGAACGTCTGATGCAGATACTGCTTGCAATCAGTTCATCAAAAAATGGTTCACAGGTTTGAATCCCACCTCAGGAAAGACTGCTGCTCTTTGTCCAATTGTATCTGTTCCAATCTGCAGTACTGAAGGGGAGCTCCTTAAGGTTGTACCTGAAAATAGGCATTTGACTGTCTAGTGTACCCAGTTACCAAAAAAAATATATCTGAGTGATCTGTTCATTCCAGATCCTATTGCATTGTATTAAGTAAGTTTTGCATCAAGTTTCTTTGAATTTGGCATATATGGCACAGTAAAATAGCAGCTATTTTTTATAAGCTAAAGTATGCATGAGCTTTGACACTGAATTTGTGACCTAATTTGAGTGCAGCTGTTTCCCTACTTCTCTGTTTAAATTTGGGGCCAGTGACCTTGCAGCTGCTCCAGTCTTCACACCTAGTGAGTTCTCCATAGGCAAAGCCAGTTGCGTTTTCTGAAAAGTTTGGCCAACTTCCATTGTTGAACAAATAAGTTGAAGTATTTCATACTAAGTCAGTCAGAACGTGATCTAAAGTAGTCAAGTACTCAACTATGGGATGGAGAGTTACCAAGAATAGTAAGAAATAACCGAAAATTCTTGTTATAACTGTGCAGCCGTTTCTTATTCTCGATTTCTTTTTGTCAATAAAATATGTCAGTTAAAATGTAATTATTTAACTATGGCTAGAAACATGGCACCCACCCTGAAAGAGTGGAGACCAGAATTAACAGAATACAAAAGTAGAAACTGAGAATACTGGTTGGGCAACCACAACCAGCCTGTGCTGCCACAGAGGGGTTCTGATTACCTCAAACCTTGAGATCGAAGCTTGAGAGGTCCGATGTAATCAGAAGCCCAAGATGACAGGTAAGGCTGGTTGAGTGTGTGGTTTCTAGTTTTTATTTTAATTCCCCCCAAACAAAAGTGTTTTAGCATCACTCCGTGACAGCAGCAAGTGTGCCAGCAGTTTCAGTTCTCAACTTGAAAGATGCTGACGCGCAGCACTGGAAAAGAAAAAAAAACACCAGTTGCATTGAGGATTTCCAATCTGTAATGTTGTTGTACCACAGAAGGTTCCAAATGCATTCCATGACCTTTGAACTGTGGTAAAGCAAGGCTTCAGCTGGCATGAAAATCCATGTAGAACAAGCCCTTACTAGACACTATAATTACTGCAGCTCTCCAAATGAGAACAAGATGGCAAATTTCATTAAAAAAATGTGAACCTTTATATAACTTCACGCACAGGCAGATACACCCGATTAAGTGTTCAAGCACTTCCTGGATTTTCTCAGTCCTTTCATTACCTGCTCTGTCACAGGAAGAAGATACCATTAGTCACATTTTTTATTCTTGATTAGTATGGAGATGTGATTTTATGGTGTATTTTGTATATGTACATTTGTAACGACTGAAAAGTAGAAGAAATTAACTAAAATTATTAAGTCTTTTACAAACCAACCAGTTACACTGCAATAGTCACTGTCTCCATTCCTCCATAGCGCCTCTTCTATACTACGCAGCTCACAAGCATTTTACAAACCAGCGACTTCTATACTGCATCAGTCAGTGACTCCATTCCTCCACAGAACTTGTCCTGCACAACCCAACTCATAAGTATTTTACAAACCAGGGAGCTAAAGACAGAAAACCTCAGCACAAAGGTACTGATGGCAAGGGCTACACAAAAAGACAATGGCAATAAAGCCAGGTTTCACAGAAATGCAAAATCACACATACCCACATAATGCAAAGCATAATTAGATGTACAGTGAAGCCCACCAGGATGAAGCCCAGGTCTTCAGAATTCTGCAGCAGAGTTACTGCAGCAAACAATGCAATTTCAATGAGAGTTAATCCCTTTTGTCATGCAGGAAACCTGTGATACTGCGCTTCATGCTGGCGGGCTTCACTGGTACATGCAAAACAAACATGAACATTTAGGCTGGTTCTCTGCTTTAAGCAGGAATGCATGGTGCTAAGGGCCTCTCTTACAATCTGCAGAGGGTGAGAACAGGAGACACAGACGTGTGTCATCCTACACAGGACTCTGTGTGCCTCATCTGTATCTCACCCCAGGGGGAAAATCAAACTAGCAGGTTATATACTGCAATAGTCACAGTCTTCATTCCACCTTGGAGCCTGCCCTGCACAATGCAATTCACGAGTGTTAAGAATAGACAGTTATACTGGTACCAGTAAGTTTTCATTAATCCATTCCATGCAGAGTCAGCACAGGGCATCAGTCCAAGTACCTGGTGTAGGACACCTCCAGGACTACACTGTAATGTCTGCGCTAGGTATGACTATCTAGTCCCTAGTATCAGCCACCTCCTAGTAATTCACTGCAGTATCAGCGTTGTATTATCTCATCCCAGTGTAAGACACTCCCAGCACTGCACTGCAAAGTTAGCACTGAGTATCAGCCAGGGCCCTAGCTCACTGTGGCAAAGTGGGTCTACGTTCTGTGGCAGGACATCATTCTGTGGCAATACCATGTAGAGGCACTTTTTTTTTTTTTTTTTTTAACTAATATACAACCCACCCTCTAATCTTTAGAAGACATATGTATTTACTGACACTGTTAGAACCCATTTCATAATTGCAGTAAGGCAGTCCAGGGGGGCACACTATGATGAGCTAGCAACCCTTCTTGGGTAGTGGAAGCCGTCAGGTTTGCCCTTATCCCACCATAATGCACCCCATCATGCCTTATTACTCGACTGTAACCAATGCCCCTCGTTTTCTACGATTCTACAGCCGGAGATATCCGTGGAATTTAGAGATAGAAAATCATTTTTTCCAGGTTTTAACTGTTAAGCACATTAGAAATACCAGTCAGTTGCCTCTCTGTGCTTTTTTGTATTCTAAATATTTAGAGTGCACATTTCGGTATACTATGGTAATGCTGAAAGACCACTGATTTTACAGCTGTGTTTTCTATTGGGAGTCGGCACATGGCAAGATTTGAAAAACCGACATCAGACTCCCAAATACCATGTTCAGTCTCACGGTCACACTAGAATAGCGAGTTTCTCAGCCAGTAAACATTCCCTCTCCTCCCCCAACTGTTCCATTCACTAGAAACATGGACCCCACATACAGCCACACTGTCTAACACAGACCCTCTGTTAAACATCTTATCACTTAGCTACCAGCACACGTTACCACATAGCTCCCAATCCTCATCTGGTAGACATCACCATACAAACAATGAAAACATCTTAATTTTTTTTTTTTCCCCAGTGAAAAGAAAAATTTTGTTTCCTCCCTGGTGTCCTGAAAGTGGCCAGTATCACTATTTCCCTGTAACCACACTGCCCATCTTCTCACAAGACAGATGCCTAGCTTACCGTTAATGTGTTCTGGGATTCCACAGCACTAGTAGCCTCTGAAGTTCCACTGCTGAGATCATTTATTTGGTGGTCGACACTGCGGTCATATCTTCACTCCCTCCGATCCTCTCAAACTGCATAGAGGCCAGGTGACACTGGAAGAATCTGCAGGTGCTCAGCAGCAGCGCACATTTCACGAACTGCAAGTGAGTCAGTAAAGGGACAGCACATTGGAGAGGAGAGCACAAGAACCCAGCACAGGAAACTCCTGCTTCTACTGAGCCTCGTGGATTTCTCCTGCCTGCCCTGGGATTCAGTCATACAGGCTGTGGATCCCTACAACACAGCATTATCGGTAGGCATCTATCTTGAGAGGACGGTGGTGCAGTTACAGGGAAGCAGTGGTATAGGTTGGTCATTTACAGAACACCAGGGAGGGACACACTTTTTTCCACTGAAGAAATCAAGATGTTTTCATTGTTTGCATGGTGTGGGGGTTGCCGGAAGCTAAATGGTAATGTGTGCCAGTAGCTAAATGGTAACAAGATGTTTAACAGAGGGTCCCTATTAAAGAGAGTGTGGGTATGTGTGGGGGTCCTTGTTTCTAATTGTGACAGGGTTGAATAAGGCCGTTCCTCATTCGTTATGTAGAAAGTTTAAACACAGGGGTCTGTTCTCTGGTTGTGCAGCCAAGTTTTCTTGTGAGACCTAGGAACTGATCACTCAGACTGTTTCGCAATTTTCCGCCTCTCGCTATCTCTGCCTTCCCTTGCTATTTCTGTCTTTTCTCACCCCTTGCATATCTGCAGGTATAAAAACATATGTGAATCTTTGTGTGAAACTAAGTGATTCTGGGATCCCTTTGTTTACGATTGTATATAGTTATACTGTTTAAATTATTGCAAAGCTATTTGGAACTCAAGGGGTTAACCTGAGATGTAGTTTTGAAGCCTTTTGCAGAACTGTAAATAAGGTCAGTTCTGGGTCACTATGTTCTTTTGCTGCACCTGCATTGAAACAGACAAGACCATTCTGTAAACTTACAAGAACGTTCTGTGAGAATCAGAATGTTAACGAGGCAAAGACTTATAAAAAGAGCAACAATGCTTTTGCTAGAGAGACAGACAGATTTGAAATTGAGTTGAAACACTCAGAAGGACTTTGTTTTCTTGGTTTATTCTGTCTTTGTAAATAATTATATTGAACAATTTTTATTTATTTTGCTGTTGTTAAAACGCTATTTGCAGATTTTGAAACTGATCCTGGTTTTCCTGTGCTTCCTGACCTGTACCTCGATGACAGATTGTGTCAGCCTAAGTGGGATTTATGCCATGCATACTCAAAGCCAGGAGTTTTGTGCGTGGGTACTAGACCTGGTACCAAGAAAGCATAAAAGTACGGATTCTGCAGCAGCAGGTCCAGGAGTGATTATCAGAAGAATGGCAGCCAAACCAGCAGAGACAAGTCCAAGCTAAGACTGTATAGCCAGTACCAGCGATGGGGAGGAGAATAAAAGAACTGGCAGTGACAGAACCTGAAAGCTTGACTGCCTTTTTCAAATGGTGGGCTATACAAACTGAGATGGAGAAAGAGAAGAGAGGAGATGCTGAGAGAAGAGATTCAACACAGAGGCACAGAGAAAAGAAATGCAACAACTCAAGAAACAGAGTAAAGAAGAGATACAATGACAGGAGCAGCAAAGAAGAGAACAGATGCAGCGATGGATGGATGCCTTGGCAAGTTATCAAAGCTGGAGGATGTGTCACTGGTCCAGCAAACAAGACACAAACAACTTTAAAATACATTACAAATAATAAAGTTGTGTACCTCAGATGACATCGAAGCATATCAGACAACTCTTGGAAGTGTTGCTGCAGCCTGCCAGTGGCCAAAGCAGCAATGGGCAATCAGACTGGTAACTAATCCGACAGGGAAAGCCCAACTTGCCTACAGTAATATGGACACTGCAGTGTCAGAAAACTATGATGTGGGGAAAAGAGGCCCTTAAAAGATATGACATCTCAGGAGAGACCTACAGGCAGTGATTTCTGTCTCTGAAGTACAACTCTGTCGACAATCCTCAAGAAGTCTTCACCCAACTCTGAGAAATTATGAAATGACTCCAACCAGAGGGCAAAACACTCCCACAGATAATTCAAACATTTCTAATGGGGCAGTACATCAACCTCCTACCCACAGACATACAGCTTTGGGTAAATGAATACCGACCAGAAAGTGTGGAAAAGGTTGTTTCTTTGGCAGAGTGCTACCAAATGGCCAGACAGAAGCCACAGCAGCGAGGTAACAGTCAAGCACCAATAAGATGCTCTTTTCCCCATTTAAACTCCTAGTCTGACAAGAACTCTGGTGGGGGTAACAAATCTGGGACACAAAGACTTTGCTATAACTAATACTCCTGGTCATACTGCAAGAAATTGCCATAGTAAGAAGTGTGACACTAAAGCAGATTTATCCTTCGCAAATTGGGGCAAGTACTTAACAGATGTGAAGGTGTAGATAAGACTGAAGGGACTTATTGATTCGGGAAGCAGACAGACCCTAGCTCATACTGAAGTGCTGGGAAAACAATGTGCAAAAGGACCAAGTACTGGTGTCTTCTTCATTCATGGGAACACTCCATAATATCCCACCAGCCATGTGACTATGGTGAAACATTTCAATAAGTAAGTAAAAAATGAATGGGGTGTCAAGCTAAATAAAAGTGGGTGTAGTACCCAAGTTACCTGTACCTGTGATTACTGGAATGGACTTTCCAGAATTTACAGAGTTAATCAAAGGGGGAGTAAATCCTGATGTTTCAGCAGCTGTGGTGACAAGAGCTCAGGCAAAGAAAATCACATATGGTGGGGACTGCTTTTCTTTCACTGATTTTGAATCTGACTTGAGCACAGCTCCAAGATCTAGAAATCCAGGAACAAAAGACAATGCCTGAAGAAACAGTGGCAACAAGTGACTGACATAAGGGGTTAACAGTATGAAAATGCTGAAACTAAACTGATCACCGATTGTGATTTTCTTTCAGAACAAGCTAATGTTTCTCTTCAGGGTTATTTTAAGCAGCTGTTCGTGAAATCAAAACAGGGTGAACCTAGGTTTAAAAAATGCAATGGGCTACTTTACAGAGTTTGAGTTAAACCTCAGACAGGACCAGACAGAACAATTGGTTATACCACAAAAGTATAGATCAGAGTCATTACAGAAGCACATAATAGTCTTGTGGCTGGTCACTCAGGGAGGGAATCGCACCTTTGCCAGATTGCTATACAGATTTTACTGGCCTGGAATTCATGAAAATGCTGCTACCTATTGCAGTTCTTGTGCTGAATGTCAGAAAATAGCTCCCCCCCCCCAAAAAAAAAAAGACAAGGTGCCCTCAGTGCCCCTACCCTTGAAAGATGTGCCTTTTGAGAGAATTGCAATGGAAGTGATTGGACCCTTAGACAGAAGTGAAAAGGGTAATCTATTCATTTTGGTAGTATGTGACTGCTACTCGATACCCAGAGGCAGATCCAATGCATACTGTCAAAACCCCAAAAGTGGCAGCAGAGCTTGCCAAAATGTTAAGAGGGGTGGGCATACCTAAAGAGATTACTGATCAGGGTAGCAATTTTGGTGCGGCATTACTGAAGGAGCTGTACCAACTACTAGGTATCACTTCCATAAGAACCTCCCCTTTATCACCCTCAGACAGACAGTCTTGAGCGTTTTAATCAAACCCTAAAATGCATGTTAAAAGGTTTGAAACATAGAAACAGACTGATGGCAGATGAGAACCACTTGGCCCAGCCAGTCTGCCCATTTCCCTACCTACTGGATAAGCTGCAGATCCTAGTTAACCAACAACCTGTTTCTTCCTAACCCCCACCAAAATTGCCTTATGTCTGTCCCACACATTCTTGATTTCTCCCAGTTTTTGACCCCTAGATTTCCTCAGGAAGTCCATTCCACGCGTCCACCACCCTCTGTGAACAAAATACTTCTTCATGTTGCCCCTGAGGTGCCCTCCCCATCTTCAAATTGTGCCCCCTTGTTCTTGCACATCTTTTTCCGAAAGATGCTACCCTCTTGGACTTTAATTCCCTTGAGATACTTGAAAGCTTCTATCATGTCCCCCCTCTCACTCCTTTCCTCGAGGGTATACATATTAAGCTCTTTTAGTCTCTCTTCACATGCCTTCCGGTGCAGACCCTGCACCATCTTAGTTGCCCTCCTCTGGACTGTCTCCATCCTGTCTATGTCCTTGTGGAGATGGGGTCTCCAGAACTGCATGCAGTACTCCAGATGGGGTCTCACCAACTGTCTGTACAGAGGGATAACAACTTCCTGTTTTCTACTGGTGATGCCTCTCCCTATACATCCCAGCATCCCCCCAGCCCTCCCTACTGCCTTCTCACATTGCGTACCTCCAGGTCCCTTTCCATTTTTGTTATTAGTACTTCCTCCCCCCTGGGATTTTGTTTCCAAGGCGCATTACTTTGCACTTCTTTGAATTGAATTTAAGCTTCCATACTGTTGACCATTCCTCCAACCTTGCCAAGTCCCTTCGCATCCTTTCCACCCCACCCCCTTATGCATCAACCCGGTTACAGATCTTTGTGTTATCTGCAAAGAAGCATACTAATGCCTCTGCATTTTGTAAATGTTTGTAAAGGGAAGGAAAGACTGGGACCAAAACTTGCCTTACCTGCTTTTTGTTTACAGAGAAGTGCCACAGGCATCAACAGGTTTTTCACCATTTGAAATGCTGTATGGTAGATAACCTAGAGGGCCACTAGATGTAGTAAAAGAAAAATGGGAAGATAACCCCCATCAGAAACAAATTACATCTTAAATGTATGCCCCAATCAGAAACAATTACATCTTATATGTGTGCCCTGAGAAAGAAGCTGGCAATACATGTTGAAATCACCCATGGTAATCAAGAAGAGGCCCAAAACCAGCAGAAGGTGTATTATGACCATAGGGTAAAAGAAAAAGTTTGAGCCAGGTGAAAAGGTCTTGCTACTTTTACCCACCACAGAAAAACTGTTAATGAAGTGGCAAGGGCCTTATAAAGTGTTTAGACGTACTGGCAGTTACTATGAGATTGTAGGATTTTTCCTATCAGTGGTGTCAAAGATATAGCATGCTAACCTCCTCAAGAAATGGGCTGAAAAAACACCAAATGCTGTTTTGTTGATTTTACCAGAAACTGATAAAGAAGATATTGATATCGCTTATGACAGACTGGAACACACCAACTGCTGATGCTATAAGGGTGAATGTTTCCTTAACCTCCAAACAAATCGTAGAAATTCGTAACTTGCTAAGACATTCAACAGTACTTTTACCACAGTATCAGGCCGAGCAAAAGGGGTCGAGCACGTAACAGTGATAAAGAATGCTTGCCCTATTAAACAAGACATACAGATTACCAGAGTGATTAAGAGCAGACGTGGTTAAGGAAATACAAATAAAGAATTGGGTATCAGAAGAGTCGAGAAGAGCTTGGTCATCTCCAATGGTAATTTTAAACAAAAAGGAAGGGGGTGTTAGAATCTGCCTTGATTTTAGGAAACCTAATCAAGTGTCAGAATTGGACAGTTACCCTATGCCCAGAATAGTTGATTTGGTGGATAGACTGGGGAGTGGCAAGTATCTCAGTACCCTCGATCTCACCAAGGGTGACTGGCAAATCCCCTTAGCTAAAGAATCTAGAGACAAAACTGCATTTACCACTCCTATAGGTTTCTACCAGTTCACCACAATGCAGTTTGGTTTACATGGTGTACCCGTTACATTCCAGTGGTACATGAATGTAATTTTATCCCCTCACACTGGTTATTGTGTTGCATACCTGGATGATGTTGTGGTGTACAGTCCAGACTGGAAAAGCCAACTGTAACACCTACGAGCAGTTATCCAATCGATCAAAAAGGCAGGTCTGACAATCCTACCAAGAGTGCACTGGGCATGCAGAAAACCAGATATTTGGGCTATGTTTTGGGAAATGGAGATGTCAAGCCAGGGTTTCCAAGATAGAAGTTGTAGCAAACAGCCTGTCCCCAAAACCAGAAACATGTCAAGTCATTTTTAGGGCTGGCTGGTTATTATCGGACATTTGTTCCCAGTTTTACCAAGATAGCTACTCCCCTTACTGAACTCAAAGAAACTGTTCCCAAATAATGTGAAATGGACCCCAGTGTGTGACGAGGCTTTTCGGGCCATTAAGGCTACATCATGTTCAGCCCCTGTTGAAGCTCAGGCTTTGAGAAACAATTTCTGTTACAGACTGATGCATCAGAGGTAAACCTAGGTGCAGTCTTGAGTCCGTATATAGATGGGAAAGAACATCCTATTCTATACATAACTAGGAAATTGCACAAGAGAGAAAAGGTACTCCACCACTGAAAAGGAATGCCTTGCGGCAAAGTAGGCCATGAAGTCCCTTACGTTTTACTTACTAGGAGCAGACTTTGTACTTGTAACAGATCACAATCTTCTGTTGGCGTAACCAAATGAAGGATAAAAATTCTAGAAATCACATGGTGGCACCTGGTACTACAGCCATTTAAATCTAAAGTGATGCACAAATCTGGAAATGAGAATGTCAATGCTGATTGTCTAGATATGAATCAGGAATTGAGAATTCTGAAGGTTAAAAAAATGTGCAAGTTTCAACTTCTGTTTGCTATGCTGCATATATGCACCGAACTGCAAAAGTTATAAGCTAATGTTAAATGGGAATTTAATAGAACATTTTAGAAATGCGTTCCCTCTTAAAGAGGGGGATGTGTGACAGGGTTGAATAAGGCTCTACCCCATTTGTTATGCAGAAAGAGTTTAAATGCAAGGGTCTGTTCTCTGATTACGTAACTTTTCTTGTGAGACCTAGGAACTGATCAGATGGTTTGGCAATTCTCCTCCTTCCTTGCTATTTCTGTCTTTCTCTCCCCCACATATCTGCAGGTATAAAAACATGTCGCAATTTTTGTGTGAAACTAATACTGGGATCCCTTTGTTTAAAACTGTCTATAGTTATTCTATTGAAATTCTTGCAAAACTATTTGGAACTCAGGGGTTAACCCGAGATGCAGTTTAAGCCTTTTGCAGAACTGTAAACATGAGGTCAGTTCTGGGTCACTGTTCTTTTTGCTGCACCTGCACTGAAAATGACAAGAACATTCTGTAAACTAACAAGAACATTCTGTGAGAATCAGGAAGTCAACGAGGCAAAGACTTAAGAGAGCAGCAATACTTTTGCTAGAGAGACTGGGAGACAGATTTGAAACTGAGAAGAAACACTCAGGACTGATTTCTCCATTTATTCTGCCTTTGTAAATAGTCATTTTTTATTTTGCTGTTAATAAATTGCGATTTGCAAATGTTGAAACTGCTCAGTTGGAAAAAAGCATATCAGCTCAGCAGCTCACTATCCTAGTGCAACTGTGAGACTGAACATGGTATTGGGAGTCTGACACCGGCTTTTCAAATCTTGCCACACACAGACTCCCAATGGAAAACAGCTGTAAAGTCAGTGGTCTGTCAGCATTATCATAGTATACCGAAATGTGCACTCTAAATATTTAGAATATAAAAAAAAAAAGAGGCCACTGATTATTTAATACATCAGAAATACCAAACACTGCAATAAATCATTTCCCATCTCCTTTAATGTAAACCACAGAATGTTATTCCTGAACCCAGGTCACTGGTGTGGCAAGCAGATTTCAGCCACCATGTCAATGGGCCAGTCTATTTTGGATTTTAAGGTAAAAGCACTAGCAGGCAAACTAATGGGTTGGAGCCATTCCAAAATATTTTCTCAACTTTTTAAAATTCTGTGGAATTCAAAAGCATTCTGCAGAATGTTATATAAACCATGGAATACTTTTCTTCAATTTGCACTGAAGAGTTGATGTAAACTGCAGAATAGTCCTCACTCAGTTTGTGCAAACTGCGGAACAATACTCTGTTTATGCAAACCATGTAATAACTATTCTGCACCTGCAGTTTATGTAAACCCAGAGTTTATGTAAACCCACAGTTTATGTAAACCCACAGTTTATGTAAACCACAGTTTATGTAAACCCACAGTTTACTTTAAATTCAGCGGAAAACTCCAGGCATCACAGAAAACAAGGGGCCATGGTATCAGCTCAGGTCTCTGGTGAGGACACCCTATTACTGCGCTGTAGCATCTGTCTTAGGATTAGCCCAACTTCCTAGTGTGGGACACCTTCCAATACTGCACAGCAGTGTCAAGTGCTGGATAAGAGTATGAAGTCCTTCAGTGTTTGGTATGAGACCCTCCTGCAGCAGCACCACACACACACCACCACCCGCACACCACCCATCACTGGCACACACACACACACACACACCCCGACACACACACACCCGACACACACCACACACACACCTGCACACACCACCGCCACACCCCCTACCACACACACACCATGCATGCACACACACCACACACCACACACACACCCACACCCTACACACACACACACACCCACACACACACACACACACACACACACACACACACACCACACCACACACACACACACACACCACCACACACACACACACACACACACACCCACACACACACACACACACACACACACACACACACACACACACACACACACACACACACACACACACACACCACACACACACACACCACCACACACACACACACACCACACACACACACACACACACACCCTACACACACACACACACACACACACACACACACACACCACACACACACACACACACACCCCACCCTACACACACACACACTGCACACCACACACACACACACCTACACACACACCACACCACACACACACACACACACACACACACACACACACACACACACCTACACACACACACACCACACACACACACACACACACACACACACACACACACACACACACACACACACACACACACACACCTACACACACACACACACACACACACACACACACACACACACACACACACACACAACACCCCTACACACACACACACACACACACACACACACACACACACACACACACACACACACACACACACACACACACCACCCCTCACCCCCACCCAGATCAGTATTTGGTACAAGCCCAGGTCTCCAGTGTGGGACACTTCCAGCACTTCAGTATCAGCACTGGATATTAGCCAAGTTCTCTGCTGTGGGATCACCCAGCTCTGTACAGCAGTGTCAGTATTTGTAGAGCCCTGGTCCCTGGTGTAGGACACACAGTACAGTAGTGCAGCATCATTTGCTACTGTCCAGGTCCCTGATGTAGGACAACCCCCAATACTGCACTGCATGGTCAGCATTTGGTAGTGCCCAGGTCCTAGTGTAGGACACCCCCAGTACTGCACTGCAGTGTCAGCATTTGGTAGAGCCCAGGTCCCTGGTGTAGGACACCCCCAGCACTGCAGGGTCAGTATTTGGTAGAGCCCATGACCCTGGTGTAGGATACCCCCTGTACTGTACTGCACTGCAGTGTGAGTATGTGCTACAGCCTTGGTCCCTGGTGTGGAACACCCCACAATACTGCACCGCAGTGTCAGCATTTGGTAGTGCACAGGTCCCTGGCATAGGACACCCCAATACTGCACTGCTGTGTCAGTGTTGAGTATGAGCCCATGTTCCCAGTCTGAGACACCCCTCATACTACCAACTGTGTCAATGGTGGTATGAGCCAGGTCCCAAGCATGGGGACATACATTAATGCGCAGCTGTGTCCCAGTTGTGATTAACTTGGGTCCCCAGTGTGGGACTTCTTTGAGACCTCAGAGGGCGTGTGCTACCATGACTTTAAACCCACTGTCTGTATATCTGGGAATTTGACAGCAGAATCCAAAAGGACTTTACAAACCCAAAGACTCCAACAGAATTGGATCCAAGTATGTAGGAAAAATGTTCCTTTGCTAGGCAGTTGGTTTTCTGGTTGAATACTGTATCTCATCTAAAAGAGGAAAGCAAGATCATGGAGATGGGTTTTATTTTGTTTGGGTTCCTGTTCTCAACAGCTCAACTGGCAGAGCACAGACATTTCAGTGGGACTTAGGTTCTACTGCCAAAGACCTGCCTCCCCACTGCACCAGAGCATTCTAGGTTTTGCAACATCCTACCTGCTAAATTGTCATCTACTGTAGCTTTATTGATCTCAGAGCATCTTACGACTCTGCTTCTGCAAACAGATCTCAGTCACGAACACTTTGAACAAGAGGCTTGGAATGCAAACCAAAGAAAGGACTGGCAGCTCATATAGTAAGTGACATTACTGGGTGTCGACTGCCAACTGCTTCTTCTGTTTGCATTCCAAGCCTAGCTTTCAAAGTTCCTGTCACTAAAGTCAATAGACAAGCACCACAGTAATACCCCACCCATCTCACTCGCACGCCTCTTACCCTTTACACTAACATGGCATAGCTTGAACCACACTTTAAACCATGAAGCTCAGTTTAAACAAGAGGTCATGTGAAGACTGCCCAACACACCTCTGAGGACCAGAGTGATGGGAGAAGGAAGGTAACGCATCACTAGACTCCATGTGATTAGTCTATAACCAGTACCCCTTCTCCAGCTTATTGTTTGATGAGCTGTATCTTACCTTGGCATGCACTCCTCATTATATGGATTGAAGTCTTCAGGGAAACGAGCTGGGGGGAAAACTCTTCCTGCAAAATCAACATCTCTAACCTCTGCATACAACTGTCAACAAGATAAGAGAGAAAGTTCATAGCTGCCAATTAAGTACAATGTTTCATCTACACTTTTCACATGTAGTTACTGTGCCTCTTGTTACAAGAGTGTATTCTTACAATTCCTTGAATGATTATAAAGCGTTTTTTTATCTATAGAAAGCAATGCATGCAACTGCAGCGGGAGCGCATTAGAGTGAAACTCAGCAGAAGGAAGCAGGCAGTTGGAGCTAGAAGATGAGTACTTTCTCTGTGCTGTTTGTTTTCCTTTAGGATTGAGGTAGCATTTCATGAGATGTCAGTGTTTCGCTATGTAATTTAAACAGTTTAAGTTCCAAACAAATGATTTTGTCTTGGCTGGGAGGAGGGGGCATTTAACTGAGGAAGAGAGGATGGGAAATACACAGGGGGTGGTCACATGACTCAGATCAGACAATAGTGGGGCTGGGATCCAATTATATTTCAAGGGGACCAAGCAACCCCAAAGCTTGAGCAACCCGAAGTGTGGGTGCCACGAAGCAGGAGTGTAGCATCTTGAGTAGCGTCCTGCAGGGCGTCTGCAGAGAGGACATCCGGCAGCAGGCCAAGCTGGTAGGCAGGGAACAGCCTAACTGGGAGGGCCACATAAATACATTACAGACATGGGGAGTTCAAGGTGGGGAAAGGGTTCCATGGAGTGGGGTAGGACCAGGTTAAGGGAAGAGAGGATGTGCAGGGGCAGTCAATTAGGGTGAGAGATGGGAAGGGTTGTATGTTGCCAAGGATGTGGAGCAGCCATATTCCTGGGAGTGGCTTGGAGGGCAGGTGGGCCAGCTCAGGCAGGAGATAGGATGGTTGATGAGGGAACTGGAGGCATGGAGGAGACAGAATTGGGGGGAGGGACACAGCCAGGAGGAGAAACTAATGAGGCATTCAAAAGAGCTCAAAACAGGCACAAATAAGGGGGAACTAGGTGGGACAGCAGGAGGGCTGCACAAGCGGGTGCAGCCAAGGGAAGAAAGTGATGACTGGAGAAGTATCAGGCACAGAGGCATGATTATGACTGGGTCAGAGCGAAGATATCAGCCTGTATGAAGGGGACTAGACTCATTAGTGGAAAGGAGATTAGCACTGCAAACAGATTCTCAGGGTTGGCTAGTCCAGAAGACCAGGTAGCAGAGAAGAGGGAAGTTACAGTGAAGGAGCAGAGAGGACACTACAGGGGAAAAGTTACACAGCAGGGAGGCAGTATACCAAGACGACAGCAGCAGGGGGGCTCAGTGAGGTGATGCAATCTCTCTGGAGGAAAGTAAG
This sequence comes from Neoceratodus forsteri, assembly GCA_016271365.2. Taxonomy (NCBI): domain Eukaryota; kingdom Metazoa; phylum Chordata; order Ceratodontiformes; family Ceratodontidae; genus Neoceratodus; species Neoceratodus forsteri. Next base: position 1,442,348,316 of record CM057459.1, read on the forward strand.
GAGCAAGGAGACAAGAGGACAAGGGAAGCAGCAGACAGCCTGGGGAAGGCTAAGGATTGGGAGAGGAGGGGAGTCAGAGTGTGGGAGGGCCACATTTCAAGACGACACGGGGAAGTAATAGAGGAGGTGGTAGCATGGTGGATGGAGCAACAAATGGGTGCAAAGAGGAAGTTCCACAGAAGGAAAATAGTTCGGAGGTGGAGGTCAGTACTCCAGTCATATTTGCGAGGGAGGAAAGGACAGGGCAAAGGTTAGAGGAGGCAAAGGGGAAGCAGGACGGGAGGGAAGAAGATGAGAGAGCCTCGCAAGTTGGGGGGCAGAGGAGTGAAGGGCAACAAGAGGGTGAGCAGAATAAGTGCCAGCGAGTCCCAATTCTAGGGGATTCTATACCTAAGGGTATAAGATAGGGGGTAGGGTGCCAGAAAAGTAACATCTGGGTAGAGTGCATGCCAGGCATGAGAGCGAGTAGAGTGGGGCAGCACATTGGCAGATATGTGGGGAAGGTAGGGGGGAAGCCGCACATTGTGGTGCACCTGGGAACAAATGATCTGGAAGGGAGAAGGATAGAGGAGGTACAAGACAGCTTCAGAGAGTGGAGAAACTATGCAGCAAAGAGGGAACAACAGTAGCCTTCTCAGAAGTTGTGCCAGTGCCAAGGGCTAGTACAGACAGGAAGAAAAGAATCAGCAACTTCAACAAGTGGCTGAGGGAATGGTATGTGTCCAAGGGGGACTGGGGTAGTACATGGGATAACAGATCTTTATGCAGAGGATAGGTTACACCTCAGCAGGGCAGGGTCACGGGTGTTGAAGCAGAAGCGGAGTGATTTCATCAACGTGAGGCATCATTTAAACTAGGTGGGGGAGGCATTGAGCTGGGAATGCTAGGAGAGGGGTCCATGGACCTCCCCTACCACCAGGATAGATATGACCTTAGGTGAAATAGGAGTTCAAGTGAAGAGTAAGAAGCAGGAAGGATAGAAGCAGTGTGGAGAATGGTTTCACTAAATGCTAGGAGCCTGGGGAATAAGTTGGCAAAGTTGCAGGCATTGATGGCAGAGGGAGGTGGACACAGCTGCCTTTACTGGGACATGGGCAACAAGCACCATGACTTGGACCTGACCATCCCAGGGTACAAACTATTCGGAGGGAGAGAGATAAAGGAAGGCTGGGTGTTGCCATTTACATAAGGAAGGGATCAGATGTAACAGGGAGGAAGGCAGGTCAGAAGTTCTCTGGCTGCAACTACACAGCCAGAAAGGGACCAAGATCCATCTGGGGTCATATATAGACCTCTGGCCCAGAAGGAGGACATTGACCAGGAACTGGGGAAGCAGATAAGTAGGATTAGTGGCAAAGGAGCACAGTGGTGGTGGGAGATTTGAATCTACAGGGGTGAATTGAAGCATTATAGCAACCACTTGCACTAGGAGTAGATCCTCCTGGAAGCGTTCAGGATGGCTTCCTTACCCAGAGGGTAATGGAGCCAACAAGGAGGGAATATACTAGATCTGGTACTGGAGGATGGTGAACAGGTCAGGGATGTACGGGTGGAGGAACCTCTAGCAAGCAGTGACTACCACACAGAGTGGTTTCTTAACCTGGGTAGGGAAGTAGCCGCTACAAAAACTAGGGTCCTGGACTTTAAAAGGGCAGATGTTGGCAGGATGGGACACATACTGGAAAGTCATATGGCAAGCATCCGCCCAGAAATGGACATGGAACAAAACCGGGTAGTCATCAAGGCAGGGCTGGCTGAAGCCACTAAAACCTGTGTCAAGAGCCAGAGCAAGAAAGCCAGGACCAAGAAACCAAGTTGGATGAGTAGAGAGGTAGTGGAGAAGGTGAGGGAGAAGAGAAATGCATTTAGGATCTACACGAGATCCAACAGGGCAGAAGACAAAGAATAATATGTGAAGAAATCCAGAGAGGTGAGCAGAGTGGTAAGGGTAGCAAAGGTGGTTAGGGAATGGAGGTTAGCGTAGGGGGATCAAAGAAGGAGAAAGATTTCTTCAGATATACTGTATCAGAGAGAAGAGGAAGAGCAAGGATCAAATTGTTAGGATCAGGAGGGGAAGTGGGTGGGTAGAAAAGGGGTCTGAGCAGGCAAAAGTACTTAATGAATACTTCTGTTCAGGTCATTCACCAAGGAGAGGTATATGGGACTGTACCCGAGAAGAAAGGCGAGGTGGGAGAGGGTGGAGAAGAAGCAACCAGGGATGGGGAAATCATGGTGCAAAGGGTGAGGGAAGGTCTAAAGTCCCTGAAGGTGGACAAGGTACCCGGCCCAGGTGGAGTCCACCCCAGGGTGCAGAGAGAGTTGGCAGAGGTCCTGACAGGGCCATTGGCGGACCTGTTCAATACCTCTGAACTCAGGGTGCATGCCCAGGGACTGGATGGAAGCATGTGGTACCTCTCCGTAGAGTGGGCCCAAGGATGAACTGGAGAACTACAGACCATTAAGCCTTACTGCAGTTGTGGGAAAACTGATGGAGACAATCTTCAAGGAAAGACTGATGCAATTTCTTGAGGATGATAATCTCCAGGACAGCAGGCAGCACAGGTTTGTCTCAGGCAGATCCTGCCAGACGAACTTGGTAGATTTTTATGACTGGGTTATGAAGGCAGTGGACAGGGGACATGTGGTGGATGTCCTCTACCTGGATTTCAGCAAGGCCTTTGACTCCGTGCCACATGGTAGGTTGACCCGCAAGTTGAAGAGTCTAGGAGCAGGAAGGAAATGAGTAAGATTGGTTGAGCACTGGCTGCAGGGTAGACAGCAGAAGGTAGTAGGTGGGGGGTGTGCGCATCTGAACCCATGGCAGCAACAAGTGGTGTTACCACAGGGCTCAGTGCCAGGACCGTTTCTGTTCATTTTCATAGCAGACCTTGCAGTGGGGATTAAGATCAGTCTCTCTCTGCAGAGGACACAAGATTTGTGCTGAGGTAGATGTGGGGTGGGGGAGCATAAAGTACTTCTGGGGGTTTGATACAGCGAAGAATGGTCTCACACTTGGCAGCTTGGTTTCAATGCCAAGAAGTGCAAAGTGATGCATTTAGGAGGCAAGAACCCAGGACACAATTCCTGGCTGGAGGGTGTCCCCTTAACAAAATCCAAGAAGGAGAAGGGATCTGGGAGTGCTGGTAACCAGGGAGATGTACCACTCTGCTCAGTGCAAGAAGGCAGCAGTAAAAGCAAATAGGATGCTAAGGTGCACAGCAAGGGGATTACTTCCAGGAGTGGTGTGGTCATCTTGCCCGTACAGGTCCCTGGTGAGACCGCATCTAGTACTGCGTGCAATTCTGGCACCCGACTTGAAAAGGGACACCAAACTACTGGAGGGGGTACAGCACAGGGCAACAAAAATGATCCTGGAGCTGGGGGACAAACCATGAGGAAAGAGCTCAATATGTATACCTTGGAGGAAAGAAGGGAGAGAGGGGATATGATTGAGACCTTCAAGTACCTGAAGGGTTTGAACAAAGTAGACACCAGGTGTATGTTCAATCTGAAAGGCGGAAGGGAAACCAGGAGACATTCTATGAAGCTGGAAGGGGGCCGGTTCAAGAGAGAACTGAGGAGATACTTTCACAGAAAGGGTAGTGGCAGGGTGGAACACTGTGCCAGAGGAAGTTGTGTCATTCCAGAATGTTGGGGGCTTCAAGAGGGGTGGGACAAGTCAGGGAGGTACCAATCGAGAGGGTGCGAGATGGGGGAGGACATATGGGGGCCAGCTGCAGTCTAATTTACTGAAGTGCTGCACATTCAAGCAGACTAGATTGACTGAATGACCTGTATCTGCTGGCAATTTCTTATGTGCATAAGACATGTTATATAGCCAAGAGGTCTTCATCGCATTTCTGAAGTTCTTTTGGTGAGAACTACAAGTGAAGCAGTTCCGGCACTCAAAGGACTTAGTATGCACTTTCCCCAAAACCTCTTTGCAGCTCTCTGGCTAGTGTGGGGATGTACCCTTATCAACCTGGCACCTCCAAGCTGCCTCCCACTGCGGCACTCCTCCATCCCCCAGCTGCCTGGTCTGGGAAGACTAAGACACCCTCATGGTCTGGTCTCTTAAAGGGAAGGACCGATATGACCTTTGGGTCCCAGCAGAGATTTAGGCTGTGACATTGTTTCACTGTAATGGCTTCAGGACTTCCAGCTTTGTGTCACGGCCTTGCTACATGAATTTTCTTCATAGATTCTCCTCTGAGGCTCAGGCATACAAGGATTTCTGAGATATGCCACGCTTGCTCCCATGTAAGGCCGCACCAATGTCCACCAAGCCCCAAACCCACATATGCAGATGGTGTCTGGCTCACCTATTCCCATCCACTGCCAGGTGTCATACTTCAGATATCCTCACCCTACCCATCCCTGAGAACAGCAGTCCAATGGATGCTCATTCTCGTTTCCCCCCCCCCAACCCTCTGGTGCTCAGGGCACGTTCCTGCACCTGGAGTCATTGGCTAGCGGCAGCATTACCACTTATGGCAGCTGGCTGGCAGACAATGCACTCATAACCGAGAGACACCAGAAAGTACAGCTACTCAGAACTTACCGTAACAGTCGATCTTGAGGAGAGGCTCTTGCAGTAGGTGATACTTGTAGGACTGCACCCCTGGCATCAGAACCACGCAAAAACTTTTGCTAGCAATGTCTGATGGAGGACCGCCTACCCGATGTCACGTGACAGACAGTGACACTATATAGTGGTGGTCTCCATGTCTGCCCTCCAGTTCTCCTGCCCGATACCTCCAGGAGGCTCCTGGATCAAGAAAAGAGCTACAGACTAAAAAGGGGAGAAGGTTACCTACTGCAGGAGCCTTTCTTGAAGATCTACTGTAACAGTAAGTTCTTGTGTAACTGTACTATCTTACTTTGCAATGGCTCTTGCAGTAGGTAATTACTTGTAGGACTCGCCCCTGGCATCAGGACCACACAAAACTTTGCTAGCAATGTCTGATGGGGACTGCCTACCGATGTCACATGACAGACAGTGACACTATATAGTGGGTGGTCTCCATGTCTGCCCTCCAGTTCTCCTGCCTGATACCTCCAGGAGGCTCCTGGATCAAGAAAAAAGAGCTACAGACTAAAAGGGGAAGGTTACCTACTGCGGAGCCTTTCTTGAAGATCTACTGTTACAGTAAGTTCTTGTGTAACTGTACTATCTTACTTTGCGAAGGCTCTTGCAGTAGGTAATTACTTGTAGAATTGAATCCCAAGCAGTAAGAGTCCAAGGGAGAGGAAAACATGGGAGGCTGGAACTGAAAAGGCTAGTAGTTAGCAAATACTTAGAACAGGAGTCCCTGGAGGACCGCTAGTCCAAAACCAGCCCTGCGCCTAGAGGCCATGTTCAAACTAGTGTTTTGTGAAAGTGTGGATGGAACTCCAAGTAGCAGCTGAGCAAATTTCTGTGGCAGATAGATTTCTCCAACAGGCTGTCGAGGCAGCCATACCCCTGGTAGAATGTCCTTTAACCTGCCCCGGAAGGACTTTACCATACTTCTGATGTAAAAAAAAAAAAAAAATGCAATTAGCTGACCACTTGGAAAGGCATCATTTGGAAACTGCAGCACCTTCTCTTTGGTGCGAAAGAAACAGAAGCTGATCCATCTTTTGGACATCTTTCGTGTTGTTGGTGTAATAACGTAACCTTCGGTGAACGTGTAACATAAGCAGAATGGCTTCCACCCGATTAGCATGCTAGGGTAATGCAACGATAGCTGAAGAGACTGATTCAAGGTAGTCTCAAACAATTTTTGGAAGAAACTTGGGATTAGTGAGCACAGCCACCCAGTCTGACAAAATCAAATACTGCTCCTTACACATCAGGGCCTGAAGCTCGGAAATTCTTTGAGCAGAAGTATCTGCAACTAAAACAAATGCTTTCCAGGACAAAAAGCATAGGTCACATGTACTTCTCGGTTCGAAAGGAGGCAATGTAAAATTCTCTAAAAGAATTAAGAGCCCACGGTGAAGCAGGGTTATACACCAGGGGTTTCAGATGCAGAATTCCTTTTAAGAAGGTTTTTGAAATCTCCAACTGAGCCAAAGTTTTGCCACCTACTAAAACATGGTAGGCAGAAATGTCCACTAGATGCACCTTTAGTGACAAATACCTCAAGCCCAGGTCGGATGAAAGGTACTCCATGACCCGAGGAACAGGACACAAAAGGATCCCAATTCTGAGGTGGCCCAAATGGGAAAAAGCTTCACTTCATGGCATAGAGTAGTTCTGGTAGGCGGCTTTCTGGCTTCTACCAAATCTGAGAGCTACCCACGGGAAACCCCAAATCTGGAAGAGACAGTCTTCAGGAGCTATGCATGAAGATGGAGGGACTTCAGCCCTAGATGGATCAGCGTGCCCCTCCTGGTCATGAGATTGTAAGAAAGAGGTAGAGGAATCAGATGTTCCATTGCCAGCCGTTGAAGCAGCAGAAAACAAATTTGTCAAGGCCAAAATGGAGCTATCAGAATCATTCGTGTCCTTCTGTTTGTCAGCTTGATCAGCCCTCTGTAAAACTGGGAAGGAGGGAATGCAAACAGAAATATCCCTGTCCAACAAAGCAACAGCACATCTTGCCAAAAGCACCATGCATGGGATCAGGCGAGCAAAGCTAAGTTTTCGTTTGATGGGGCTCGAATAGATTCACTTCTAGACTACACCAGAGGTCGAAGATGTGGTTGATTACTTCTTGCTTTAGCTCCCACTCGTGCTCTTACCCTGGTGTGGCTGACAGACTGAGAAAGTTCTCACGCCTCGGACGCGACTGCCAGGAGGCTAACCTTGTGCAGAACCACCCAATCCAGACCCGCATTCAATCTCTGCAAAGAGGATACGAGTTGGTGCCCCTTGTTTGTTGATGTACCACACTATGCACATGTCTGATTGGATCAGTGTATCCTGCTGAATTATGTGCTGAAAGGCCTGAAGAGCATACAGAACTGCTCTCATTTCTAGCACGTTATGTATGTATTGTTCCACGTGACCACAGGCCCTGGGTCCTGTGACTTCTGAGATGGGCACCTCATCCCGTCCCAACCCATCCGTGTTGGGCTTTGGGAGTAAGGATAGGCCAGGAAGGGAAACTCAGTCTGGTTGTCAGTTCTGCCACCACTGCAGATCTTTCTGCATTGGACCGGGAACTAGGACACAGCTGTCCAAGTCATCCACCCCCTGATCCCATTGAGACTTGAGAGTCCACTGCAAGATGTGTGTGGAGTCTGGCCAAGGACACTGTGGAGACAGCCACTGCCATGAGTCTAAGGAGGTGAAGGACCGCCTTGGCCTAAATGTGTTGGTTGGAGGATATCAGCTTGGCCCATCTCTCCAGAGTCTCTACCCTGTCCAGGGAGAGAAAGGCCATACCCCGTACTGTGTCCAGAACCGCCCCAATAAATTGCAAGTGCTGGGAAGGAGTGAGCTGAGATTTGGGGTAATTGACAGTAATATCCAGTTGCTCAAAAAGGTGCAGAGTAGCTGACAGAATCCTCCAACCTGTCCCTTGACGGTGCAGCAAGGAGCCAATCATCGAGGTAAGGGAAGACAGTGCCCCCGACTGCTCAGTGCTCCTGCCATAACCACGAGACACTTGGTAAAAACCTGTGGTGCAGAGGACAGGCCAAAGGAAGGGCTTTGAACTGGTAATGCTCCCCTTGGAAAACAAAACTTGAGGAATCTGCGGTGCAGATGGAATATTGAAATGTGCAGGTACACATCCTGCATGTCCAGGGCACAAAGCCATTGTCCTTTAGAAAGGAGAGGCAGCAGGCTTTGTAGTGTCAGCATCCAAAACCTCTTGTATTCTATGAAGAGGTTTAGGGTACTGAGGTCTAATATCAGGTGCAGATCCCACATCTTTTTTGAATCTGAAAGTGGGAGTAGAATCCCTTCCCGATCTGGTTTGCCGGCACTGGCTCTATTGCTTCCTTTTGAAGAAGAGCCGCGATTTCCTTCCTTCACTGGGGAATGTGTGACCTTGGGTAGTGGGAAAACCCTGGAGGATTGTATTGGGGGTTTTCACAAAATTAGAGTGTGTGACCAAGCTTTAGTAACTGAAGTACCCAGGCATCAGTTGTGATGACTCCCAGTCTCCCAGATGCCTTGTAAACCTTCTGCCCACCTATTCCTTCGACAGATATGGAGGAGGGAGGGTGGTCAGAGAGTCAGGAATGAGAAGGGGTGTTACGGAGGACCACCCCTGAAGTTCTCAGAGTCTTGGCTAGAGGGGTGGCTGCCGTACTGGGAGCCCTATATTTGAACGGATGCCAAGGTCTCTGTTGTGTTTTCATCTGGTATCCGTTTTGCCAATGAAAGAGCATTTTGGCTGAGGTTTCAGGAGATACATAGTATGGTACTGACCCAAAGGGCGAGTACCTTTTCTTTCAGGCTCATAATAATGTCCTGGGCATCCCCACCTAACAGGACAGAGCCTCTGAAGGGGCATCCTGAATAGCCAACTGGACATCAGGAGCTAGACCCAATACCCTTAGCCAAGAGAATCTATAAAGGATGACTGCCATGGCTGTGCCTCTAGCACAGGAATCCATCGCACATCATAGGTGGCCCTTAGTGAATGACGTCCTGCCACTTTAGCAGACCTGAGGGTATTCGCCAAGGTGTTTTTTTATTCAGAGTCCGGGAAGGCCTCAACTATGGGCTTGAGCTGATGGAACATTTTTGTACACTAGCATGTGTGCCACATTATAGCATGAATAGCTAGTACAGAAGGAGGAATAAAACATTCTCCCAACTGGTCCAGCTGTCTGGATTCTTGTCAGGAGGAAAAGTACTTGGGTGCTTAAGTTTAAATGGACCTGTTATGGGTGTGATTATGACCACTAGATTCGACCTTTGGATGTTGCGTCCTTGTCTTCTGGGGTCCTGTAAACCCGGTCAGCTTTCTTGGCCATAGCCGGGATGGAGGGGGGTCTCTGCCAGATGGTAGAGGATAAATCCTCATGAGGTTCCAGCCATGGGGGTGTAAGCACCAGACTCGTTTTTGGGAAATCTAGATGCTCAGCCAACCTCTGACATTTTACATCTTGAGCATCAGATTTCAGCCTTGTGCCTCCACCATTTGCCTTAGGAAGTTCGCGGGAGGGATCTTCATGGGAGGGGTGGGGACAATTGGAAGACTAAGGAACAGCTCCTCAGGAGGTGGTGTCTCAATTCTAACCCTCGGGAAGACTACTCAGAATCAGATTCAGAATAGTCTGAATCCACAGGTTCCTTGTCTGGAAGGCAAGCTCCTCCTCCTTGGAGCCATCGTCTGACATCAGGGCTACACGGCCGGTCTGGCCTGATGTTGAGGCTCGGGGGTGACCAGAGAGGGCCCTAGGGTATGATCTGGATGACCCACTTCCAAAGGTTGTAGATGCCTGCTGTCCAGTTCTGAGACTAAAACAGATTGTCTCAGACCACCATGCTTTAAAATGTCCTGAAATCCATCTGTGGTTGAGGAAAAGGTGGGTGGGAGGTAGTGGAGGTGGCCGTTATGGAATCCTGATCCAGTGCCATGTGCAGAGAAGCCTGGGGCAGCATAATGGTGAGTATAACCCAGTAACTGTAAGAGGAGATTGATAACCAGGATAGCCTGGGTAGCAATAACCCATCAGAAAAGAAAGTCTGGTGTCGGGCCTGAAGGAAGGTAGTCAGACGACAAAGCCTGATGGTGCCCCAGATGGAGGGGAGCCAGACAGCGGTCCTGAAGGCAGATAGCCTGAAGCAAGGCCTGATGATGGGAATCAGGGTGAATGGCCCAAAGGCGGAAGTCCCGAAGGGGAGAACCCGATAGGGGCCCCCGACAGAGGATGGCCCACTGGCAGCTCTGACGGTGGGAGTAAAGGGCCCGATGGGTGTTGAGGAGGAGTAGGGTTTGGCATCCCTGACAGGGGCAGTGGAGCTACTTTTAGTCCTTTGGAGGCTCTGTCATCATGTATACTCAAGGAAAGGTCTCCTTCCATCGGGACTTGCAGGTCTGGGAACAGTGGAGGAGATGGGTGGGTTCGAAGGTGGTGGTTCTCGAACGCCTGCCAACAGAGCCTGAGGTTGTGATGAGCCCAAGTGTGGCGCGGCCTCAGATGAATCTGAGGCACCACGCCCACTGTAACCAGTGGTGGCGGGTGGCAGGCTTGACCACAGCGCTAGTCTTCCCGGAGGAAGATTTCCTCCTCTGCCAAAAGAGCCAGTGGGCGGCTTCGGGGGTGGACCTGCTTCAGTCTCTTTTTCCTTGTCCCACTTCTTGTGGGGGTCAGTCAGAGAGGGGGAGGCGCTTTTTAGCTTCTTAACTCATTTTCTGTTGAAGCCATTTTTAGTTTTAGGAGATGGGCTTCCAGGGACTGTTGGCACCTTTTCCATGTTGCCTTGTTGAACTGGGCGCAGGCTTCACACTCCTAGATATTGTGATCTGGTCCCCAGTAGAAGAGGCAGAGGGTATGCTGGTCCTTATGCGGTAGCTGAATGCCCCAAGTATCGCACTTGTTTTTATGCGATTCTGTAGATGACGTAGACCTGCACAAATTAGGAATTTTAAGTAAAGGAGGAAAAACGGATACTCACCTGAATTGAGGCATTAGAAGTGTTGTGATGAGCTTCAGTAGGTCCGACATGCACAGGTCGCTGGCGGGGAATAGAACTGGAGGACAGGCGGGGCTCGCCCACTATATAGTCTCCACACCGACAGTCGCGTAGCGTCGGGTGGGCGGTCCCCCATCAGACACTCCTAGCAAAATTTTCCATTGGTCCAGGCAGCAGAGGCACAGTCCTACAAGTAATTATCTACTGCAAGGGCCTCTCAGAAGCAAGATCTGTACTTGTATGCATGTTGTAAATCACGCTGAAGATTTATGTTTAAAAAATGGAATTTTAATTTACATTCAAAGCGGTTTACTTAGTAGAAAATGTTAGAAACCCCTGTATGTGAAATGGACAATGCAAACTGAACTTATAACTTCAGAATTTAAGAACTATTGCATGACAGACAACCTAATGTTGTTAGAATACCTGGCATGTTTAGAAATAAATAATCCTTACTGGCTAAAAAGAACCTGGAGGCTGTCCCCTCCTTGTTGTAAGTGGGTGTTTGTTTTGACAGTTATGACTTCTTGGTCCATGTTGGTGCTGTCTATGCCAAGGTCCTCCCTCAGCTAGGTGTGCTGTAATTGGACTAAAGCCTGCATTCCACCACCCAACCCTGCAAGGTAGGATATTATCACAAGAAGTATTCTCCCCGCTTCTAACTTCAGGATGTAGTTTACAGTGCCACCTCAAAATCCACCCAAGCCAGAATGGGTCCCTGTTCCACTCTTGCCATTTTGCTCGCGACTGAACTCCCTAGTATACACATCATGGCTTCCTGTATTCAGCCCTCTCCTTTCCCTTCCTGAAGGGTCGTGACCTCTGCCACTGAATTATCCCTTGTACCTCAACTCTGGTTTGGTTTCTATCCCTTGCCATCCCTCCTGTAGTCTGTGCCCTGCCTGCCTTCTACTCCCTCCACTCTGCTAACCCTCACTCTTTTTCCATTCCACATGCCAAACCCCAGCCAGTCAGTCTGCATCCTCTCAAAGGCTCTTCTTCAGTTCAACCTCTCCCCCAAATATCTAATCTGCTGTTTCACTGTACTCCTTGATGGCACTACTCCAAGCCCACATGCAGAAGCAGCAAACAGAAACAGAACTCAGCAGAAGCACAAGAATCAGCATTTATATAGCACTTTTCATATACAATGTATCCCAAAGCACTTTACAAGCAGTGCTAGACTGGTAGTGAAGTGACTGAATGTGTAGTGACTGCCATATTGCATGTCAACACCCACATACAGCCAGGACAATTGCATGAACTGGTTTTATGGGAAGGTGAACATTGGACAGGACACCAGGAATGCCCCCTACTCTTTGCAAAGAATGCCCTGGGTTCTTTTACTTCCACCTGGACACCCACCAGGATGGGTAAAGAGGCCTCGATTATAAAGTCATCCATGGAGACAGCACACCAATAGTACAGCACCCCTGTATAATGCACTTTGGTGCCAGCATTTTAGTCAAGAGTCCAGTCCCAGTGTGGGGCGAGAACCCACAACCTTCTTGTCCAGAGGCAGATGTGCTACCAACTGAGCCACGTGGACACCTAAATCACGCCGAGATCTAAATCTGCTCATTCACCTGACTCCCTTCCCCTATGATATGCTCCTATCTTTCTTACAGTCCCATGGTGCTACAATCCTCTAGATACTCACTGTACTGGGATGTTTTGTTTGCTCTTACTGTAGATTTCACCTGGCATGTTTTCCATGTAGCCCTCCTTCCAGGATGCCTCCAGAAACTAGCTTTACAGCACAGTAGGCCCTTCCTAGAGAAACTTTTTCAAGCACTGATGGGTACCTTTCACTGGGGGTGTGGGTGCACCAGCTGTAGGCAACCACTGATGGGTTCCTGTTCCCAGTGGGTGCTAGCTTATTAACAGCAAGCATACTGATACATGCCCTTTACCATTGTGTGCTGATCTGATGTTTTGTGTGTCAGATTTACTGGGGGGGTTGTGCACTGGACTCTGTTACATGCCACAAAACTTGTAGCACCCCTCAGCAGAAATGTGATTTGAACTTTGAGCAATGCAAAGGTTAGTGTATGCTAGTTTTGAATGTGTTTGGGAGCTTGTGGTACTCCTTTAGCATGCTCCTTTGATAATCTGTTAAATTACCTGGGTGAAAGCATTAAAGGAGCCGATTTAGGCATTGCACTCACCACTGCAGTCATTTCATAGTTAAGACCAAACCATGGGGATCTACCCTGGCGACTGGTGGTTTGGTTTGCTCATACCAGAATTCCAATCTGATAACTGAGAACCCCTTTTCCATGGAGTTGAAAGAAAATAGCCAATTCAGGCAGCTTAAATGTTTCACTTCTCAGATTTACCATGGTTTTGGGGGGGGGGGGTATGCACTGGACTCTGTGCTGCTGTGTCACTAGATGGGCAGTTAGAGATGCATGCCATTTTGTCCCTGGATGGTATGTCGACGGTTAGAGTCACAGGTAAGTGCTGCTCACTAGTGGGTGCTGTTTAGTCAGCATGTGTGTCTGTGGATATGCAGCCACAGAAACTTCCTACTGACACTAGTGTCTGAATCCTATTAGCATTTGAACAGACGTTACTACTTTTACTGGAAAGACCACATCAAGAAAGTTGCCACTGACCATCGTTCATTGGTGAAGGAAGGCATGTATTCCATGGGATGAACAATGTTATTTTAGAGCCATCAAAGCAGCTCTGCACTGCTGCTGCCACTGCTCCATGCAACACGGCACAGGACCAGCTGATCCTTTCCATATTTTCATACTTAGGCGTCAAAACTAGAGGGTTGGCCACTTATATTGCCTTTTAGATTTTTTTTTTTTGGGGAGACTGCACAGAAGGACAAGAAAAAGCTGCCACCCTGAACAGGTATTTCAGCTCAATTTTCATGGGGACGGGGGTGGGAGAGATGAACAGTCCATTTTCAGAGGAGAGTGTCTGAAGGGACTTGCAGTTCTGAATGTGGACAAGGCTATGGGAATGGACTGGATACACCCAAGGGTACTAAAGGAACTCAGGAGGCACTAGCTGCCCACTGACAGCTTTATTCAACAGTTCACTGGAAGAGATGTGGTTCCTCTCTGTAGAGCAGTACTGAAGAGGACGACAATACTGTAGGTCAGTCAGTCTTACTTCAGTGGTGGAAATAAATGGAAACCTTGCTAAAGGAAAGACTGGTAGAGTATCTTTAATCAAAAGGCTGCAAGACCACAGTCAACATGGATTCACAGGAGGGAGGTTGTGCAGAGCAATCTGATTCTATGGCTTGATGACCAGAGAAATAGATTTTTTGGGGAGTAGTGGATGGGGCCTAGCTGGACTTTAGCAAGGCCTTCAACACTGTGCCACACAGAAGACTAATAAATACATTGAGTAGCCTAGTGGTAGGATCCAAAGTGGTAAAATCTGGTTAGAAACTTGTTTAACCGATGAGCGGTGGTGGTTAACTCTGTACTGGGACCAGTCCTCTTCAGTGTTTTCACAAGTGACAATGCAGATGAACTAGAAGAGTACGCCTTTTGCAGATGATACCAAAATCTCAAAAGGATGGACAGTCAGGAGTGGGTGGAGAGAATCCACAGGGATCTTGAGAAACTTGAGGAGTATGCAAGAACATGGCAGTTGTGATCCAATGCCAAAAGTGCAAAATCATGCACCTAGGGCATAGGAACCCAGGAGCCGAGTATAGGATTGGAGGGGTGTAAGTACTGACAGTCACTAAGCAGGAAAGGGACCTTGAGGGTTATAAATGATAACCTCACAGCAGCAGGGCAATGTGATAAAGCAATGGGTAGAGCTAGGGGATGCATAGAGAAGGATATCTCCAGCAGGAGGAGGAAGGTGGTGTTGCCACTGTTGTTCACTGGTGAGACCCCACATGGAGTACTGTTGTCTAGCTGGACACAGGCAAGGGGAAGACAGTCCAGAGGAGGGCATCTAAGATGGGGAAGGGGTTGCAGATAAGCCCTACAAGGAGTGGTGGAGGGATCTCAACATGTACACTCTGTAAGAGAGGAGAGGGGATATGAAAGGCCTGTGAGTAACTTCACAGGGGTGAACACAGTACAGGAGGGGTGTCTCTCGAAAGAGAAACAGCACCAGGAATGGGGGCATGCGATGAAGCTGGGGAGCAATTTAAGAGGAATGCAAGGAAATACTACTTCACTGAAAGGGTGGTAGATGCCTGGAAAAGACCGTCAGTGGGAAGTAGTGGAGGCAAAGAGTGAGGGGCTTCAACCATGCATGGGACAGACATAGTGGCGTATTAGTAAATGGGCAGGTAGGAGGAAGGATCGCCGGAGACCAGTTGGGGTCTATGGAGACAAATTCAGCAGGAAACATCCAGGCAGACTATGTGGGCCAAGCAGTCCTTTTCTGCTGACAAATTCTGTGTTTGCACCCCAGAGATCATTCAACATTACAGGCTCATGGGTGGTATGTGGGTGTCTGAAGGGGCAGTGTATGGCAACACTATTTACCAATGGATAGTAAAGGGCAATAAACACTGCCACTATGTGCAGAAACTGTGGACATAATGTCAAATGGGGCAACAACCATGATCATGGTGCACATATTTTTATAGTGTCTGGCTACCCTTGCGGTGACTCCGGCCTGGTTAATTCCAGCTCCCCACAGTGTGTAGTGCAGTTCACTAGCACCTTACCTTGGGATCTCAAGCAGCAGCACCATGAAACGATCAGGATCAGGCAGTCGACTTCTGTCTCCCTGGAATGACCTAAATCGCTTCACCTGTTTTGGAAAGTTACAAAATTGAAATATTGTTTCATTATCTTTTAATTAATTCTTACTATGCTGTAGCCAAATGCCTGCCTCATATACTCCAACTGGGGGACAGATACACACAAGAACAGTTACGTACTTACTCTAATAGTAGATGTTCTAGAGAATCTGTTCCATTAGGCCAAGCCATCCTCCTCCTCCTCCACCCCCTTCTGTTTTCTCACATGGATGGCATCAGATATTTCTGCCTTATCCTGATACATGTCAATGGCTCAGCAGGTAGCACACTGCCTCTAAGGCCAGGAGATCAGAAGGCTGTGGGTTCTATCCCACACAGGCACTTGGGTTAAATCCTAATACTTTATGCCAAGCCTGCCATGGAATGCGTAACCATGTACAATCCCATACAAAGGGGAATTCTTGGGTTGTTCAATTGGTGCAGAACTGTGTATTTTAATGCCCGACATTCTGGGAAACTAACCTCAGACAGACATTCTTACTGCAAAATGAGGGTATAAAGTGCTTTTCCTATCCAATGTTAACAAATGGGCGGAGGTAATACCCACTTCATTGACCATTTAATACAGTCCAACGATACTGAGGGATTAACAATTTGGACAATAACCTAGTAAATTTATTTTTTCCCCCCAAGTGGAGGTATGGCTGAAGCCAGGACTTTATACCTGTCAGGCCAACTTTCCAGGTTTCATGGCAAGACTGAAATTAAGACTAAAATAAAGCATAGCGTTTGTATCATGTTCACCTACCCTTATGTACCGGCAAATAAGTAAATTCCCTCTTAATTGGGTTCAACTGATACCCCAAAAGGCTTAAGAAAAAAAAAAAAAAAAAAAACACTGTATAGACTTGTGACCATTTTCGGGGGGTGGGGGGAGAGAACATAAATATAAAAACACAGGAATCAGTAATGTTTTTATCAGTATAACTTTTTCTTAGAGATTAATTGACCCTTCTAGCTGCTAACCAGCCTAGTCACATGTACCATCCTTTTTTCCCCAATTTAGGGTAGAAATGTCCCCCAGCCCAAACTCAATACCCAAAATCAAAATGAGAAGATTAGAGATCGTGATCCTGCTAATCGTCCTACAGGAGAGCAAGGGTGTGGACCCAGTGGTGACTCCTTTACTTTTATCTATGTTAATCTTCGAACCAGAAATTACTGAGTAGGTAGATGGTGCTTCTGATAAAGCCACAGAACAAACATCAGGAGCTGCTGTTAAAACTAAATCTGCACAGGCTAGTGCTTCGATTGGAGGAGCATTTGGGAAACTCGAGACCTGTGATGCCAGTATTAACCATGAGCATACAATTAGTATATCTATGCCAAATACAATGATCAGAGGACTATGTGGGCATCCTTGCGCCCCTCTACATACTTGAATTTTCCTTCAAGCCACCCATTGACATTGGATACAATAGAGACTCCGCTATACATATGGCTAACCAGGACACAAGTGTTCAGTATCCCAAAAGCTGCAAGAGCAGAGAACAGAAACTGGTGAAAGTCTATCAAATGCCTTCTCTTGATCTAACCCAAGCACCAAAGCTTGAAGTCTATCCGCTCCCCATGAAGAATATTTCCTTTAGTATTACCAGATTGTTCTACTGCCTTCTTCCTTGGATAGCACAAGCTTGAGGGTGCTGATAAGGTATTAGCTACTCTAGATGATCTAGTTAACAAAATTCTACTTAAAATGTTAGATCAGTATTCAATTCAGCAGACTCAAGGGGCGCTAGTTACCTACAACATTCTTAGGTCCCTTTTATGCAGTAGCACCAGTATGGCCTCCTGCATAGAGGGACATAATCTGATGCAAAATGTGATTAAACAAAAAATCGCTAAGACTGGGGCTAGATCACCACAAAAGGTTTTAAAAAAATCCGGACCCTAATCCATCCGACCCAGGAGAGGAGTGTAGTGATAACTTTGAGACGGCAATTTTAACTTCATCCAGAGACACTTCAGCTGCCAGAAGCTGTCATGCGGTAAGTCTAGTGAAGCCAACAGCCTCCAGGAATCAACCACCTGAGGGGGACTACTGAACAAGCTCTCTACATAGGCTTCAGCTACTGACAAAAGATCTTGAGGACAGTATCAATTGTCCTGAGGGGGAAACAAGCTCCGTAAGGATCCTATTTTCCACCCTTTTCTTGCACTTCTTGTATGGATCCAAGGAATTTTTTTCCACTCTAGTACCAAATTGGAGTTCTTGAGTTAAGGATTTGGCCCTATTATACTGAAAGTTTGCCATTTGTTTCTTGGTTTTTAATTGTGCACCATAATCCAGGGTAGAGACTTCTGCCTGTGAAATGAGACTGTAGACGGTGTCAAACACAAATAATGCATATAGTCTTTATTGGAGAGAGAGTTCACTCTTTGCTGAAACAGGATCTGCCAGGACTTACTGTCCTGCCACCAATCTAACATTGAGTCAAAGTTCAGACATGGAAAGTCTTGCCAGCCAATCTTGTGCCACATTCTTTTCAAGTTTAGGGTCTAATAAGGCTTCATTAAGCCTTCACTTTTCCTGCAACTTGGAGCATTAGTCCCATGATATATGCATTCTGATGGCCATGTGATCTGAAAATTCACTAGGTGGCTGGAAATGCTTACAACCTCTAGCACAGAATAGACAAATATATAGTCAATACAGGTTTTGAGGCACCCCTAAAGTAAGTGTGCCTCCCGTGGGAGAAGCTTCTATATGCATCTATTAATCCAGATGTGTTAAGGATTTGCTTCAATGTTGTCTAATCACAGAATAATGAGGTCTGGAAGCACCTATCAAAGTAGACAGGCCACAATTAAAATCTCCTAAACATACAAAGGAGCCTAGATGAATGGAGATAAGGCTGAACTTCTTGAATAAGGCTACTCCTTGGGCCTTTGTCTGAGGGTGTAAATGGCAATTAGACAAAATCTTTCAGAAATATAAGAGATGTCTGGGAGCAAACCCTGCTGCCTGGATGTAGGTCCATCAACCTAGAAACTTAATAAGGAGATTAGCTAAAAGGATACCTACACCATTGCAAGTATTGGTGCCTGTGGATCAAAATACTGATCTGGCACTCCAGGCCTTGGATGCTTGTTGCAGCTCATAATTAGTTTTGAGATGAGCATCTTTGAGACAAGTAATGTCACTGAAAATCCCTCAATGAATATAATCCCCTAATTGTTTCCCGTGACCTTTTATACTATTAATGTTGAGTGTAGTTATAGTTGGGGAGTGCATTGAGTAGGGAAAAAAAAAAAGGCAATGGAGACAGGAAGTTTGCACAAAACTACAGGAGAACAAGTCATGTAGGCCTAGAAGATCTATGCTGCCTAATCCATATAGCAGCGAATCCCACCACAGCTTTCAGTGTCAGTATGGATGCCACTGGAAGGTGTTCCCTCTCCATCAAATCCCATCTGTTCTTTCTCGCAAAGAGCGCATACTTGTTCCCTACCTGAAAAGGAATAGAGGGCATATCTTCTTACAGGCCCTGTGTGGTTTGCCACTTGAGACACTGCTTTCCCTTTCCTTGTTCTTTTCTTATGTGGAACAACTTTGAAAGGCAGCTCCTTCTCACTGGGGGTGGGGGGGGGGTATTTCTGTTCCCTCACCTGTAGTGTCATCCTGCTGTATAGGAACAACCTTAGTCCTATCTTCTGAATCAGGGATTGGGGTTGGGTCTATAGGCTTCTGGATGGGGGGGTCCTGGTTTATGGGGTGTTCTGGGGTTTCTACAGTATTATTAGCTAGGTCAACTACCCACTTAGCTTGCTGGTGTTGAGCAAGGTTAATTAAACCCTCATGCAAAGGACAATCTTCCCTTTGATGGGATGCCCAGGGACACTTGTCATAGGCATGCCCTGTCTGCTCACAAAGATTACATTTGAAGAGGTTTAAACAGATGGAAGCCATATGCCCAAATTCTAAGCAGTGACTGCACCTAGAGGTGTCACAAGCTGAACTAAGGTGTGCCCTGGAACCGCACTCAAAACAAAACCTGGGCTGTCCACTATCCAAAAAAAAAAAAAAAATGGATCCCCATCTTTCCCCAAATAGGAGCTAGGAAGAGGTACTGGGCTGAGTTTGTGGAAAAGAGTTTAACCTAACCCTCAACTCCATCCCATATTTGTTCCCGTCTAGATTTGGTGTCGGTTTCCCCAATATGTCACATCTCTGCTTTAACAGAACAGGATGTCCTCTGTGTTGACACCCTCATTTTTAAACATAACAGTGATGAACTTTACCAGGGCCTAGTCAAAGGGATAGCATGAAGGGGATCCAAATGGGCTTATTTTTTAAAGTCTGGTGCTCAGCCCAGAATCAACGAGGCTGGAGACATTTTAAAACTAACCCGTAATTACCGTTACCTAAAGAAATGTGGGCAAAATCTGAGGAAAAGAACTTTGTGGAGGACTTCAGAAGATTTTTAGCGATCAAGAGCCTATCAAGGGGATTTTCTAACCCACCCTTATACAGGAGCCGAACGGCGTTTCGTCTAGGGGCAGGCTCACTTTGATTGCAAAAAGGTCAGATAGTTTAAACATATGCTCCAACTGTGTGTTACTGTTCCATTTTGTAACATATCCTCCCTGGGGCCTAAACGCATCGGGGTGCCCTGATCCTGTAATTCTGTACCACTTAAGGGAGCAGGGGGAACCACAACTGGAGAAACATTCAACAATCTGTTTACTCATGGCAATATTAAATAACAGAAATACTGACAGCCATTACCCGGGGCATGTCAGTGCTGTTCCTGTGCAGTGTTGGTGGCCACAGTAGTTGAAACATCTGAAAGCATTTCCTGGTAAGAAGGGGCATAGGGTCTGGAATCCAACTTCCAGATGATTTTTGTGTCCATCTAATCTTTGGTGGGGAACTGAGGAGAGATGGGGCCACCCACATTTATAGACGCTGACACGACAGTCGTGGGTGGCCCCCAACTAGCAAATGTTTCTGCGTGGTCTTAGCATCGACACAGGTATAGTTCCAAAGGTGTGGCCTAATGGAAGAGATGTCCTCAAAGCAGATCACAGCATTGTAGTGATGAAAAGGCTAGGCTCCTTGTTTGCTCCTCCTGCCACACATCAGAAATACCCAATACCCCATTTCCGGGTCACTCCACTACGATCACACAATGCAGCATTACTGTTGCCCTAACTTCAGCGTTGTCTCCAAGTGCTGGTGTGAGACTGTTGCCCCTAGATGGACAGACAGTACTGAAGTTAGAGCAACATTAACATTGTGCTACGTTCACACACAAAGGAATGTGATGCCATAGATTTAACAAGGTTCAATGCACATTTCACCCTAACATTACATTTCCCTACTTTTTACACTTTGTGCTGCAACCAGTAATGACAATTAAAGTGTAAAGCAAAATGGCAAAATCATTAAGGTGAAAGCAAAGCGGTGATCACAATAACGGAGACCAGGAATATGGTGATTGTACAGGAATGGCGACCATTACCAGCAATGAGCGACTCGAGTTGGTTATAAATTTGGGGGTTTGAGCCAAAGCCCACCACATAAATACAGGTGAATACTGTCCAGTGCTGGAGATGCAATGTGGATGTAAGTACCATCACATAAGTACTCTGGGCTCTGGCTTCAAAACATACTAGGATCAGTTCAAAGTGTGTACGTAGGTCATATCCACCAATCACTCTCACATCTACACTGGTTGAAATTCGCCATATTTGATGGTCACCGTATGTTAGTGTCGCCATTATTGTATGTGCTGTTAAAGACCCACCATTTTCAAGTGCTCAGTTATTCCATCACCGAAGTGACATGGAGCCCTGCAACCGTAAGTTGTACAGTGTTTTGCAATTAATTCAGTCTGAGATGCACAGTAGCCCCATGCCTGTAGCTAGCTTTGTGTACGGCCCACAGGTAACCCACAAGCACTACCCTGGACCTGCTGCTTGCATTGTGCATGTCTCTGCAATACACATGCAAAAGCAGCTGTCCCTCAAGGCACTGCCCCAGTCATGCAACTTGCTTCAAAATGAAGGTGGAGAGAGATAAGTCTGTGTTAATGTGCTGTTAACTGTTCTGGGAATTACAGTATGGTTTGCATTCAGTGTATGCGAATGACTAGAGTTTCCACCTCAATTTTGTTTCTCATAACATTGTAAAATATATTTTTTCACCAAAATTTCACACTGATAAGCTAGTTACCACTATTTCTCGTGACCACATAAGTGGCAACTTGTAAATTCCACCCAAAACTCCCTGTATGCTGATAACCATAGTGAAAAGGTCTGTATCCTACAATGACATGACTGCATTTTACCCATTATTGTTCCCGTACCCATGGATCATTTAATGTGCGTTTCATGCATTCAAATGAATAAAAGGACATTTAAAAAATGTGTAACTTTTGTGATCATGAGGAAGGGTGGAAAGTAGCAGATCAGTGACATTTTGAGAAAATATTTAAAAAGATCGAGTAAAAAAAAAAAAAAATCGAGGTTGCAATAAAAAAGTATTACTCAGTGCACATGTGCAGTTCATGCATTTTCAGGTGTAGTCCCCGCCATTTCTGTCTTTAGTAAACAGCATCCAGTTGAAGTGGAGAAGGCAGTGCAGCCGGTTGAAGTGGAGGAAGGGACGGAGGGCTGTGCAGCCAGCTGAAGTGGAGGAAGGGAACTGTATGATCATCCACCTAGTGACTGTATATTTTGTGCAGGGTAAGTGGGGGAGGGAAATATGGCAGTGGCAATGACTGAACTGATTCCCCCAAAAAAAAGATGCCAGTAATTGCAAATCCAAAGGGTAGATGTGTACCTTTTCAAGAGGGATGGGAGAGAGATTGACCGGTGGTAGGGATGGCCTACTGACCACCAGTCACATAATGGGGAGCAATAGAAGCTTCACAGTTTGCTCCAGAACCACGATTGGGACAGTTTACACACTTCTGCCTGCTCTGCACATCATAAGAACATGAATGAACAGACTATTGTGTGAACTGGCTGTCTTTGTATATATGATGATCACTTAAAGCTTTTTAATACATGGATTTTGATTTTAATACTGCACAAAAGCATACAAAAAATATTGGTAATATTGTCACTCCCAAAGTGATAGTATCACTCTTGAAGTGTAGTATCGTTTAGGTCAGATAATAGTATAGTTCGGGACCTGAGCGATAGTATCTCAGAATAGCAACAGTGCATGCACTAGTCTGTCTCCTCATGTCTGCCAAAGCGCGCCTGCTCATTGGCCCCTTTTCCTATGTGGGCGGGCAGAAAAGTTTGAAAACATAGGGCCCTCTCTTGCTCACACAGACTGAACTGGGTCCTTGGCACTTCATTTTTTAATTTTTGGGGCTCAGCAAATGGAAATATCTGGTTGATCCTGCCATTCCTGTAATGTAAAAACAATAGGACCTGTTACTGAAAAGCAGGCAGGGGCGGAAACCTCACGCGAGCAGAGTGAGGAGGCAGCTCAAACAGCGTGAGACAGTGAGGCGGTCAACCAGCACAAAGTCAGTCCTTCAGTTAAGCAGTCGACCGCCTCTTACAAAGAAAACTCTGATCCATATATTAAAAAAAAAAATAACTGATAGGTTTGTGTCTCAATTACCAGGGACTAATGGCATCTTGAGGCTGTGGACACATTGGAACCTCTCTAGCTTCGCTCTCGAGGTTCATGTGTCCAGAACCTCTCAATGCTTTTACTCCCTGGTAATTGAGACAAACCTATCAGTTATTCTCTATTAAAGAAAACCTTTTTAGATCCGATGCCATTGGTTTTAACTAATGGTATTAGTTTTTAATCTGATTTGTTTTTGGGCTGAGCTGTACAAGTGCTTTGAACAATTTGGAATTACGCATTTTGTAAATAAAGTTTGGTTTGAGAACCAAATTCACCAAAACTGGCAGATCCTATGCCAGAACACACTCCAGTTTATTGAAAATCAAGGAGCATCTGAGATAAGTGGTGGAAACTCACCATTTAACATTATTGTGCCTACTCAGTCCTCACTTCAGTGGCACTACCATGTCCCTATAATGCGTTAAATTGTAGTGTGCCCCTGTGAAGACAATTCCATAATTTAATTGCACTATGCAAAAGGACCATTAATCCTGAGCAGATTTTCTAAATGGGAGTATGACATTGTTAGCATTGGAGACTTCTGTATTGTGATTATTAACCGGAGGAGTACAATTCAAGAATGAGGTGGTCCTCAATTTACAAAGATCAGCCGTTTGCCCCAGACCACCAACTGATTTTTGGCATCTAACAGTTGGTGGTATGGGTCAAAGATGTTGAACCTACACAGAATCTGATGGCAGAAGGACCAATGGCCAAGAGTATGAAACCAATGTATAATCACCAATTACAATTCTCCAACATGATGGGAGCTGGTCTGGGTGCAAAGTAATGTATGAAAAATGGAAGGTAGACTGCTCACTTAGCTTTTAAATGCTAATGAAGCCACACTTGGTAATTCCAGTCCACATGCAATTTATTTTTTAACCTGTCCCATGTTTTTGTAGGCTTCCTCATGGGGCCTTTTGTATGAAATAATTTCAGTTGATAGGGTAACTGGACCCATTTTGGCCTGAACAGGAAGTCACCCATATTTTGCTGCCAGTCTTTGTTTTAAGGCCTGCCATGACTCCAGTCTGCTAAGCCTGCAGGGCTATACTAAATAATGTTTTTGTAAATTAGAAGAGTCAACATTTCAGAATCTAAAACAAAGGCAGGCAGCAAAATATGGGCGATTCCCATTCAGGCCAAGAACAGTCCCAGTTACTATCAACTGAATATTTTTTTATGCAAAAATGGCAAGTCCCCCCCGAGGAAGCCTACAAGGTGAAGCATTGGGATGCGTCAAGAAAATAAAGTTTATGGATTGGAATTCCTAAGTGTGGCTTCACTAAAAGATGAGTGAGCAGTCACCGTCCTTTCCCTCTCCCCCCGCCAATGGAGTACTTTGTAAATTTTCCCTGGCCCGTCTTTCACTACAACCCTGCTCCCTCCGGATAACCAAGGTGCTACAGATGCTGAAACTTTCACCCTGTCAATAGGTCCCTGGTTAACTGGAAAAGAGGCAGGAAACAAAAACAGCAGTCTCGCTTCCAATCCATCTGTGCCCAAGGTATCTTCCATTCCAAACTTCATCCTCATACCAACCCCGTCTTTTCTCACAGACCACTGCTCCAGTTGTCCCTAGTGGCCCTTACCTCCTCCTCCTTATCGGACGCAGTTTGCACAGCTCAGACAACTTCTCTGCTCCATATGATGCTACATCTCCTTTTGGATATCCTCAACCACCAAGTGTACTGGCCTGGAACAGAGGTAAGATACATTTATTTTTGTACTTTGTACTTCAGACTAAAAACAAAGTCTCCTTTTTGCATAGTCCTGGCCAAGAAGGTAGTAGCTGATAATCCTGTGAGCAAAACAAATTGCTGGAACAATAGGGCAAAAGCTGGTGATAATGCCAAATAGGAAATCCAAGCATTCCACAGCCTTTGTAACCAAAGGAGTAGCAAGAAGGTACACATCTCATATATGCAATGCTACATAATTGCTTCACTGTTCAGCAGTGCCCCCATCTCACATACACATTACATCACTGCTTTGCTGTTCAGCAGGACCCCATCTTGCATGCACTGGCGTTACATTACTACTTCACTGTTCAGTAGTGCCCCATCTCATATGCTAGCGTTACATCACTGCTTCACTGTTCAGCAGTGCTGCACCGCCAGTAATTCTAGTTTGTGGTGGTCAACTAGTGAAAAATATTCAAGCCGGTGTTAGAACATTACAAGAAAGTACTATTTTATGCATTCCGGGCGGCGCATGACTCAGAACCCCCTACACCTTAGACGACATTCCCCAGTGTATATAGGTTATGAACGCTCCCTTTATTCCTCAGCTCAAAGAAAGGACTTACTGCCAAGCATTCTGAATGTCTCAATCAGCATACATCTCAACTGCCCCCATATCGTAAGATGGTACTGCTTACCCACAAAATTTGCTGTCTTGCATGTAACCCACAAAAGGTGTGGCCCACACAGAGAAGATTATGTAAACTCACATTTTAAAGCAGAAATTCACAAAGCTGCTAAACCAAAAGTGAACTTTGCACAAATAAAGGCATGGTTTTCCATGGAGTTCTGAGTTTGTACCAACATGTTTGATGCTGTGTTTTCAAATTAGGACTCCTAGTTCTTCATGCCCCGTAATTTCAGTGACTAAGGGTTGATGTATGCTGATAAGGCCCAGCCTGGTAGGTACCCATAATGTGAGAATGTGCATTTTGTAAAGTCTTGTAATGAGGCAAACAGGATGATTCATGCCATCAAAGTAAAACAGGCTCACACCAAGAACAAAGTGAATGCAGAGCCTTATAGAAAAGGAAGGACTGTACAGTGAATAAGGAAAATCCAAATGCCTGCTGACTGATGCATGTTTGACTAGTGATATCAGCACGTTTACAAACCAGGAAGGGCAGTTTCCAGGGATTTAGCATGTGGGACCTTAGATCAACAAAGAGTCACAAGAACTAACAAAAGGTCGGATACTCCATAACTACAAAGTGATCAAATGCATACACATCAATTACTGTACAAATCGCTGCCATTAGGAGAAGAAATGCAGTAAGTGAAAGAATAAAGCGCAGGTTTGTTCTTTAGTTGAATGCACATTTATTTTATCCAGTGAAGAAGCAGTTCCTGCGCAGTAAGGGATCTCATGCGTTTGATCACTGTGGTTGGGAATACTACGCATGTATACGTGTGTGTGAGATATCTCCCCATCTCTATATATACACATACACATACACATACACTATGTATATATCTGTTTACTGCCATGTCCTAGAGTTATTAAGGGTCACATCCTACAGTATTAAAATCAGCCAGAGCCGAATGGTGCAGATGAACTGTCCCTCCTAATCAGGGCAGCCAGATCATGGGACCACCAAGCTGGGGCTGGTGACCCCTTGGCAATTATTTGGGGTCAGATTTCACCCTCCAAGACATGCCATGCACACACTACCATTTTAAGTATCAGCACCCAGACTAGCCTAGTGGTAAGAGCACAGAACTGTGAAACGGGTGATCTGGGTTTGAATCCAGATTCCCCTCACAGGAAAGTATTACAATTTTGCTTAACCCACAAATTCCAAAGAGGTGACATCAATGGTGGTATGGAGTTGGAACTGTAAATCATTACTGCAAGAAGGAAAGAACAGCACCTGAAGCAGATTTCGCTCACGGCACACGGACCCCAGCTTAGTGCTGGTAATCTGATCCTGGGTCAGAGGTCACAGGAGCAAGCAGAGTGGGGCGTTCCCATTGCTTTTGGGCCATTTTATACTCAAGGGTGTGGTACTGTGATGGAAGGGACTGTGGCTCGCTACTGTCTGCTCCTCCCGTCACACATCTATTCTGGTTTCTGGGTCACTCCTAAAAATTGGGGTTCAGTGGCAATCATGCACCTAGGGCAAAAGAACCCAAGAGCTGACTACAGGATGTGAGGGTGGAGGTACTGACAGTCATTGAGTAGCAAAGGGACCTTGTGGTTATATCTGATGACATCAAAGTAGCAGTGTGACAAAGCAGTGGGTAGGGCCAGTGGGATCCTGGGATGCAGAGAGATCTCTCCAGCAGGAGGTGATGTTGCCACTGTATTACTTGCTTGTGAGATCCCACCTGGTGTATTGTGTTCCGTTCTGGACTCTGTACCTCAAAGAACAGAGGGCAACTAAAGTGGTCCTTTTCTGCAGGAAAATTCTATGTTTAAATGTTCCTTAAAGGTATCTTGTTCCACTTAGTTTAATCTGCTAACCAGGTAAGCTAAGAGTTGCATATGGATACAGATCTAAACTCCGCCAGACTGCCACCCCTAACTCAGGCTGTGTAACCTTCCTGCAGGAATCTGTCTTGTCCCACTTGGAAGCCTTATACAGATATAGACATCAGATAAAGGCCTTTGATGCACCTATTCTGCCCAATTGCATGTGTAATTTTGCCTTTCAAGCTTCTCTTGATCTGGGTTGTCCCTTCCCTAACTGCTAGGATCCTGATGTCTATCCTATGCATTCTTGAATGCCATAATTGCTTCAGCCCCACCACCTCCTCTGGCAGGGCATTCCACTTGTCCACCACCATTTCCATGAAGAAATACTTCATGTTACCTCTGAACCTCCCTCCTACAATTTCATCCCATGACCCCTAGTCCTGGAACATCTCCCTCTGAAAAAGTGTTTTTGCACCTTGTTCCTCCCGTGAGGGTACTTGTATGTCTATCATATCCCACCTCTCCCTCCCTCTCCTTCTGGGAGTATATATTCAAGTCCTTCAGCCTGTCCTTTTAGGACATGTGATGCAAACCCTGTACCATCTTGGTTTGCCACCTCTGAACTGTCCCCACCCTGTCTATTATCCTTACGTAGGTAAGGTCTCCAGAACTGGACACTGTACTCCAGGTGTGGCCTCACTAAGTCTTGTACAGTGGACTTGACCTCCCTTTTCCTGCTGGTGATGCCCTGCCTGTGCATCCCAGCATCCTATTGCTTTACCTGCTGCCTTGTCCAGGACTCCCAACCTTTAGGTCAGAGATGACAACCCCAAGGTCCCTTTTCTGCTTGGAGCATGCTATGTCCTCCTCCCCCCAAGCTGAAATGTTTGAGTTTTTGTGCCACATGTGCATTATTCTGCACTTTTTTGCGTTAAATCTCAACTGCCACACCCTTGTCCGTTCCTCAAGCTTCTGCAGGGCTCTCCTCATTCTGTCCACTCCCCCCAGCATGTCCACTCTGACGGTTTTTTGTCAACAAATAAGGAATTTCTCCTACGTAATCTGTAATGTCACTGACAAAGATGTTGAAGAGGACCAGACCCAGCACCAATCCCTGTGGCACTCCACTGGTCACCCTTCCTTCTGCAGAGTGACAGCCATTTACCACCACCCTCTGTGTCCTGCCATCCAGCCAATTCCCCACCCACCACACTACTGTCCTGCCCACACCCATATTGCCCAGCTTGTTTAACAGCCTATGGGGCACAAGTGTCAAAGGCCTTATTCAACTCCAGATAGGCCATGTCCACTGCCCCTCAATCTACCTCCCTTGTCACCAAGTCGAAAAATTCAATGATGTTAGTCTGGCATGACCTCCCCCCAGTAAAACTATGCTGCCTTGGGTCCTGGAGACCATTGGCCACAAGGTGCGCCACCAATCTCTCCTTCAGTAGTGCTTTCATAATCTTCCCCACTACTGAGATGAGGCTGACTAGTCTGTAGTTTCCCTTCCTCTCTGCTCCCTGCTCTTGTACAGTATAAGGGGACCATATCAGCTGTTCTCCAGTCTTTGGGCACCCCATCTGTTTCTAGTGATAAGTTCAACAGGGTGTGAAAAGCTCAGCCACCACTTCTCTGTGCTCCCTCAGCACCCTGGGATGCACCCCATCCAGGCCCATAGCTTTATCGACTCTTATTCCTTCCAGTTCCTGCATCCATTTCTGTGCCCTGCCCCCCCTTGTACTCTTTTTTGACTCGCTAGCTGCCCTTTCCAAAGGCTGAGCAGAACTATCTGTTCAGCATCTCTGCTTTACTGTTATCCTCAACACTACTCTCGTCCTCACCTTTTAGCCTTGCAATCCCTCCCTTTGCCTTCCTTTTGTTCCACTTATGTACCTGTAAAAAGGTTTGTCCACTCTAACCACTGTTTTCTGATGCGCTCCTCTGAGCTTTGGCCTTAGAATATTAACTTGCAAAACCTTGCTGGATAGGCTAGTCCATATTAACTGCTCTCAGTGGGAAATAATGCTAAGGTTTTCACTTATACTGCCCTCCCTCAGTGTAAGGGCACACCCTCTACTTCTGCTTGTACTCCCCACTAAAATGTGTGTACTCGCTGGCCCACTGGCATGGAGGGCTGAGGCATTGGGTGCCTTACCTCCTGCCATGCCAGCAACCCATGTTCAATGATAGGCATGGGTTACTAGGGGTCAGTTGGGTGAGGATCGAGCGGCCAACTGGCAGCTCTCCTCTCCTGGATCAGGGATGTAAGCACTCCTGGACTTTGACTACCACCATGTGGAGGTGTGATGGTAGTGTGGGCAATGGAGAGGGGCTAGGTGGTAGGTCAGGGGAGGTGGAATCCGGACTGCTCAGGGCAAGACAGCATGCATGCCTCCACATGCATGTACGTCTGCACCGACACTCCGGGGTTGTAAGGGGAGAAAATGGTGGAAAAATACCACCACGTGGCAATGAGTGATGACCGCCTCCTGAGGCTCTGCACCAGTGGCCTGGCACCTGCTCTAGTCCTGGCAGAGGACACTGTAGTGAGAGAGTCCTGAAGGAGCCGGGTGATGGGGAAAAAGGAAAATATGAAAAATGTGTATACTCCACCAGGTCTACCCCTCTTGAAAACACAAACCTGAAAGGAATGAACTATCTACAAAGCAACCCAGTGGGGCTCAACTGCTCAGCAACCACTCTGACAGCGTGGTGCTTAGGGGAGCCCTAGCAAGAGGCACTATCACCTGAGAGGGACAGGTGATACGGTAAAATGTGGCATCTGCTAGTTACAATTTTTCTGCTCATACGGAGCGCCATGTCAGACCCAGTGGCAGTTTAAACAAAGATGGGGACACATGAAAGCTGAGTGGCCACCACCAAACATTTGAACAGCCAGGCATACAGTAAAAGCAGGAATTCTAAACAATGGCAGGAAATGGAGAATTCTGATTAGCAAACATGTTTTCTAGAAGTTAATGGATGGAAAATATGTACAATAAAACAAATCCAACTATAAAAAACACCATTTATTTTTAGTTTAACATTAAAGGTCGCTCAAAACTGAATATAGTTTAAGTGAAAAATAGCGTTAAGGAACTCCATGGATTGGGTTGCCTTTGTTACTCTAATCCTAGGAGGTATAAGGTACTCTGCTTCACTTTGCATCTCACGTACGGCCAGTGATTTTCTGTTTTCAGTGGAAAAAACAGTAAAACAATCTGCCATTTTTAAACCAGCAGTTTTGAGTCAATTTTTCATTAGAAAAACATTTTGCATTTTTTTTCTGGACATGCTCCTCTATTTTGATCCAAATTTTTGTACAAAACACGCTGATTTGCCCTCAGTTTTGGATAAAAAAAATGGATTTTAAGACTTGGTCAAATGGAATTTGCCATTCTTGAAATTGGAAAATCACTGGCTCTACTCCTGAGCAGCCCAAGGTTGAGGTTATAACACTTCTGAACTTTCTAGGAGTGTTCACTGTAATCTGTAACAGGCGTGCATCAAACGCTGCAATAACTTCACTTCCTGGAGGGCGGAAGGCCCACGGCTGAACCCCTTTCCTCACAACCCAGCAAGGTCACGTGGTTGTTGCAATACTGTCATACATAATTGTGTGATAATTTATATATAATAATGATAATTTCTTACATGGCCCAGTCCTTGGTCGTGCCTTAACGCTTTTAAATAAATCTGAATGTGAAAGGATCTGGAGTGAAAGTACTGTACACTGCAGATTTCTTGCGAGCAAATACACAAATCTGCAGCTGGAAGTGGACTCTATGTATCACATGTCACAAGGCTCTTCCAGAATCCTTTGTGTCTCTAATTCCTTATTTATTTTTACATCAGTGGTAGTTGAGACAATATATACTGGTAAATTCACAATTTCCACGTCTCACAGGAGGTTCCTGACATGGAATTTACAGGACAGGATTATATGCTAATAAATGGTTTGAAAACTGACATTAAGGTTACTCTGTATCTGCCGATTCGCTCCAATTACACTGAAGTTCGATTCCTAACCCAATTACGATTGAAATCCAAAAGGTTCTCAAAATCCGAATCGGATTCAGATTCAGATTCCTAAATCCTGAACTCCTCTGTAAAAATAGATTTTAGGAGAATTTTTTTTTGGACTGCAATTCTGAAACTCCTAATTTTGAAAAATTGAATTGAAATCCAATAAATCTGGTTCCATTCAGCAGGTTCCAAGCAACTCTATCAGAAATATATTAATTTATGCTGGGAACTGACAGTTAAAACAGACAGCTTTTAAGGGTTGTGCATCCCCAATTTAGACAGCAATGGCAGAAGTTCATTTCCCTTTTGTCATAAGTTACACTGGTGTTCATTAACCTCCTTCCTTGCACCCAGGAGACTCATTTTCAGGCACCTCGCTTCCTCCGCCTGCTAGACTCACCCTTTGCTGCTGCCACCCGCCACGTGTCATCTAGTGCTGTCCCTCTATTACCTAAGTGAGTTCAATCCCTCCCCCCGTGGGTTCCCCATCCCCCTCCAGAGCCATCGGAGGATAGCGAGAAGCATGCCACTGATACCAATGTCCTGGAACCAAGGGCTGGGTCGAGTGCATGTCTTTAATGAGGGTCTGAAGTGTGGTAGGAGAGCAAGCGGTGTGCATTAGTTCTAAATGGACATAACTGTCAGTTACTGTGAGGTGTAGCAAGATGTCACCTGTTATACCCTGCGATAACTGTGGACATAACCCATGTCACAACTGAAGACGCGTAGACCGTGCTAGAGCTCAATGCACAGGGAACATGCAAGAGGGCTGGGGTGAGGAAATGAGCATCTCAAAAAATGATGTCTTCTGCCGGGGTGAAAGGGTTCCAGAGTAGACGCTGCTGCAAGACCACCACCTAGGTCACGGTGCAGGGCAGGAGAAAGCAAAACAGTAGTATGACAGGACTTACCTGCTGTGAGCATCTTTACATCAGTTGGGGGGGAGGAGGGGTTAAAAAACAGGGAAAACTGTGGCCACGATTCAGCATGTATCATCCTGCCTGCCCACCCATCCAGCAAGAGCTCCACATCCCGAAAACCATATGGCACCCCTCTTCCCCCACCCCAAAAAAAAAATTTCTGGACAGCAGGATTCTGAGGGGAGTAAGGTTGTTCATTTTTATTTTTCCAGCCTCTTTCCAGGGTTCGGAGCACTGTCAAATATGCCAAGCTAATGAGGTGCAAACAGCATTACACAGGGAGCAAGACATGGGGGGAAGGAGTGGTAATGCAGGAATGGGCTGTAGAAGCAGAGTCCTAGCAATGTGAGGCAGACACCAAGGAGAGTTCTGAGGATGAGCACATGGCAGTTCATACTTTGATATTTAAGGCCCTTGATAGACTGGGGCCATCCTACTTCAGCAAGTTCCTGACCCCTTGATGCCCTGGCAGAACTCTTTAATCCAGAGATCTGGTGTTCTTAAGCTTCCCCATTCACATTTCAAATCTGCAAGGGGAGAGAGAAAGTGACTTTGGTGTCGCAGCCCCCCATTTTCTCAGACAGACACTCACTTGGCAACTGCAGTGTGGCAGAGAAATCTGTTAAAGACCTCGACAAGAAAGCCAATTCTTTTAACCATCGTGTAGCAAGTAGACTGAGCTTGGAGTTTCCTTGGATGCACAGCAGGCAAAGGCAATGAGTGGAGAAGACCATGGTAGTCAAAATTACCTCAGAGTGGTTCAAGAAAATAAAATCCTCTACATGCGGCTAGAACACTTGGAGAATGAGTGCGAACCAAGCCAACGTTTGTATTTATTAATTCTGTAAGTAAATCTTACAAAACCAAGAATACATGGGAGGATAATACATCCCATTGCCCTCTACCGAATACATATGCAAAATACCACCTCGAGTTACAACATAGGGAAAGGCCACAGAATACAATAACCACATTTAAACCTTACCAATTCATGCAGCCGAGGAAGAACAAAGAATAATTTTTAAATAAGTAATACAACACGTAGTCTCAAAACTACATAACCTGGTGGTTAAACAGATTCCTGTAGAGTATTCACATTCAACTTCAAAATAATGTCCCCATTCTCCCAGGAAATGTCCACGAGCAATTATCCCAACGTGAAGATATTGAGGCAAAATTAGTGTGTCCCAAATGTCACATAAGCAACAAGTCCCAGACTAGGCAAACCACCAGCAATAAAGTGGCTGAAAAAACTATAGACCCAGTCCCAGACTTTGAGCTACATTAGAGTTTCAGTCCTCCTCAGACGATGAATTGCCAACATCTCCAATATTCACCAGTTCTTGTTCAATGCAACAAATAATTTTATCTGCATCCATGGGCTCCTTGAACTGGTACTCCCACCCTGCCAGATTAATCTAAGTTTTGAGGTGTAACCCCCTACAAATGGGGGTTCCTAAAAGCCTACTAGGAGCTTGCCTAAGTGTTCCCTGCCTGCTGGCATTCGGTGTTTAAGCCATTTGAATGGCACTGTGAGTGCTTGTAGAGCCTCCACATACTGTCCCTTTAAGAGCAGTCTGCTTGCAGACATAATTAATCTTATTGGGGGAAGAGACTGGTTTCCCTGTGAATCCCACCTGAGCTGCAGTGTAATCGCTCCATTTTGCAGTCGCTGAGCACAAGGAGCCCATCAAGATGTAACTGTTTGCCTGTAATCATTTAAAGCATTAGTGAAATTGCAGTTTGTCTAACCTGCCTTTATTGCAGCTGGGACTCTGTGTGTGTTGCCCCTCCATTTTGGACTTGAACTGCTGTGCTGGGCCAATTGGGTTTAGGAGCCCTAAAATGGACTGTTTGGGCCAACCAAATTTGGACTCTCACTGGAGCCAAGGCTACAAGGGGAATGTATGGCTAGTGCTTATGGGAATATAGTTTGGACCTTGGCGCTTTTGCACCGACAGAGGGAGCCCTGCAGTGATTGACAGCCAAATCCACCAACTGGACCTGTTGGAACCCAAGGAAATGCCCTGAACTGAGCGGAGAGCCAGATCACTGTTGGCATGAAAGAGTAGGAGCTCTGTATTTTCTGCGGTGTACAGTTCGCGTGGGAAGCACGTGAGAGGCCTTGAAGTCTGCCTGCAGCCACTGTAAGCTATAGTTGGACTGAATCCAAATTCTGAGGAGAAGGAAGGCTGAAGAGTGGAAACCAAGCTCACCCTGTAGAAGACTGGAGATATTGCTGAATCGCACTCGGTCCGACAGGAACTGAAGCTGCTGTGCACGCTCCCGGGTATTTTGCACTAATTGTGATCGGTATTGAGGAGCATTCTGCCTGGTACAGTACTTTCCTTTTACATATGAATGTACGTAGTGCTAGCGGGGAATCGCCATTTCCTGTCCCCTGTACTGTGTGCTGTGTAGTGAAGCTGGAAGAAAACCCCAGCTTGTCTTGGACTAAATCAGTTTGCTATCAACTGCCTTGGGGTTCAGTCACAAGGACCTTGTCTCCATGCCCTGTTTCTGGCAACCCAGAAGAACATCCACCATCCGGCTCTCAGCTTGGGTATTGTGAGTACAAATCAGGGTATTCCCCTGCAGCTGGTTATCAGTTACAAGTGTGTCATCTAATTCTTGTTGTTTCACTGCTTCATGAACTGAGCCATCCGGCTCCGGATTACAATTGAGTGTTGTGCATATATTTTCTTCTACAGGGCCCCATCCATCTGCACCTGCTGGCCAACCCCAGGCAACAGACCTGGCTAGCCCCCCCCCCCCCACCAGCCTGGGTACCCAGAGTGTGACTTTTCAGACCCTGTATGTGTGCACAGTACTGTGATTTTAATTCTGCATATTAACCTGATTTCCCCCTCCCGTGTTCCATTCCCCTAAACAAACAAGATTTGATGTTATTGAACTTTATATTGTCTAAAGTGTCGGTACCTATTGAACAAGCACTGTACTGGGTTGTGGATGTTAATTAGCCTTGTTTTACAGGGGGTCCTCAGACGTGCTGCAGAATCAGTCTCGAGGGTAAGTGGTACTGTAACCCCTAGGTGGCACTATCCCAAGGCCTATTACCCCTGCCTGTTTGACTACGGACAGGTTGAGGGGCCTAGGTCCTATGGCGGGTGCCTCCACCCAGAGGTCAAGGTTTGTAGTGGTTAGACTAACTTGGTCACAGCCCTCTGGGACACAGAGACCCTGTTTTATCCCCTCTAGTGGCTCATAGTACACCGGAGTTACAGCCCCAATACCCCACGTTTACACACTGTTCACTTATATAGATACCACTTACCCTCGAGACCGATTCAGCAGCAAGTCTCTGAGGACCCCTATAAGTAAGGTTAATCAACATACACAGCAAAAACAATACTATTTCCATAAGTACCACCACCACCACAGACATTATATAGTACAACAAATCTGATTTATTTAGGGGACAGTAACATGGGAGGAAATCAGGTTAATTAGTGGCATTAAATCACAGTACTGTGCACACATGCAGGGTCTGAAAAGTCACACTCTGGGTACCCAGGTTGGAAGCGCTATGAGTCCATTGCCTGGGGTTGGCCGGCAGGTGCAGATGGATAGGGCCCTGTAGAAAATATATGCACAACACCCAATTGTAATCTGGAGCCAGAGGGCTCAGTCCATGAAACAGTGAAACAAGAATTAGGTGACACACTTGTGATTGAAAAACAAGCTGCAAGGGAATACCCTGATTTGTACTCAACACCCAAGCTGAGGATCGGATGAAGAATGTCCCTCTGGATTGCCAGAAGAGCCGGCACGAGGACAATGTCCTTGTGACTGGACCCCACTGCAGTTGATAGTAAACGGATAGAGTCTGAATTAAGCTGGGGTTTACTTCCAGCTTCAGCACACAATTCACTGTACAGGGGATTTGAAATAGCGATTCCCCACAAGCACTATACACATTTATATATGTAAAAGGAAAGTATACCAGGCAGGCTGCTCCTCGATCCCAATCGCAATTACTGCAAAATACCCGGGAGCACACACAGCAGCTTCAGTTCCTGCCAGACGGAGTGCAATTCAGCAATTTCTCCAGTCTTCTACAGGGTGAGCCTGGTTTCCACACTTCGTGCTTCTTTCTCCTCACAACTGGGATTCAGTCCAAACTGGCACTCACAAGGCTGTAGACCAAAACTCAGAGCCTCACACGCGCTTCCTACACGAAACTATACACCGCAGAAGCACACAGCTCCTTCTCTCTTCACTGCCACAACTGATCTGATCTTTCCAGTCACAGAGCAGGAGATTTCCTTTAGCTCCACGCTATTCTGTTGGCTGATTCAGCTGTCACTCACAATAAGACTCCCTCTCTTAGTAGAAAAAGGCGCTAAGGTCAAAACTACATTTCCCGGAGTCACTACCCATACAATCCCCTTGTGGCTGGCTCAGATTAAGAGTCCAAGTTCTGATTCATCCACATGCTCCATTTTAGGACTCCCTTAACTCAACTGGCCCAGCATAGCAGTTTAGGTCCAAAATGGAGAGGTAACACACACACACACACACACACACACACACACACACACACACACACTCCCAGGTACAATAAAGGCAGGTTAGACAAACTACAATTTTTCTAATGCTTTAAATGGATTAGACAAACAGTTACAGTTTCAGATGGGCTCCCTTTGCACCTTCAGCTGACACATAAGATGGGCAATTACTCCACAACTCAGGCAGGATTCAGCATTAAATACACAGTCCCCCATACAAACTAAGTCTGCAAGCAGACAGCTCTCAAAAGACAGTACATGGAGCTCAAATAGCACTCACTTGCAACCACAGTTAAGCAGCTCAGACACGAACACCACCCAGGCTTGGAGCATTCAGGCAAGCTCGGAAGACTTTGGAACCCCATTTGCAGTGGGATTACAGTACCTTATGAGTGAACAGTGTGTGTATATGGGATATTGGGACTAACTCCTGTGTAGTGTGTGAGCCACTAGAGAATAAAGGGGTCTCAGTGTCCCAGAGGGCTGTGACCAAGCTAGTCTAACCACTACAAACCCCGACCTCTGTGTGGGCACCCGTCATAGAACCTAGGCCCTTCAACCAGTCAGTAGTCAAGCAGGCAGGGTAGTAGCCCTTGGGATAGCGCCACCTGGGGTTACAAGGGCAACAGCTGATGTTGGACATTGAGCTGCTGGAAACTATTTTGAATCCCATCAAATCCTTGCGACACTGCCTTGTACTGTAGGATAGGTCTGGAACAGCAATACAGTGTCCTCACCACACTTGAGGGTCCACCTTCCTCTGGCCAAGGCCAAAACCCAGTCCTACACACCTGTGAAGACCATCATGGTTCTAGGGGTCCCAGAACCCACCACTGCACATCTTGGAGTGATGCAGTACACCTTTAATAGATAGAGGTGGATCATCCTCCAAGAGCCCCCAACAGAGCAGTAAAAAAGGTCCTAACAAAGGAAAGGCAATCTTCCCCTTCCACCGCCTCAGTCAGCCCAACCACTCTTAGATTTCTTTCCTTGGCCTGGTTTTCAACAATCTCCAAGCGCTGTCGTAGCATCACAGGACTAAAGGATGGAGTTTCAGAGCACCGAGCCATTTGCTGAGATATCCATCCTTGTTTCCAGGGCAAACACTCAAGGGGTCAGAATGTTGAGCTTTTTGTCCACATCTTGTACAGACTTTACTAGTTGGTTTAGAGTGACTTGGATAGAGTTGCTCCCCGGGTGGCAGATCGTGAGCCCGTGGCAGCCTCAGAAGACATAGGCTGCTCCTGCCATTGTGGCTGTTACTTTTTAAGGGGAAAAAAAAATCTGCTGAAGAGACATGATTTTCCCCTAGTTTCGCCCATACTGCCAAGCTAGGACACATTGAACATCCATTCAGACACTTTTTGCCAGATTAAAATCAATTTTACCAAAAATATGAAAAATCCTGGGTGCTCTGGAAAAATGCTGCTTCCTCAAGAGCTGCTCAGCAGCCCCCAGTTTTCACTTTTTCTAATCTGTCATATGCTATGCAACTGAAGGAGGCTCTGACTGCTAGAAATTAACTCAACAACTGGCATATCCAACATCTTGCTTTCAACAACCAGACTTTGCCTCACGTGTTTACAATGATTCAGCTGAGGCAGGAAGTTAAAATCAAAGAAAACTTTGCAAGACTGTAGGATATGGAATTGGAGAAAGGAAAGAGTTGAAACACCAATATGCATATACAGTAGAGTCCAGTTTATCAAACTGGCAGGGACATCTGAATCGTTCTGATAAGCGGCTGTCCGGATGATCGGATCACTACGATTTTGTAACAGGTACTGGTAAATAAAAGTAAAATAAAAGCACTTTATTGTTATTGGTGCACTATTCATTAAAATAACAGCATTGCGCACATAATCTTCAGTTTGCTCTCCGTTCTAAAGTGTTACAGTACATTTGCTACATTCGTTATAAAGTGCTGCAGTGCAGTATGTAAGCTTAGTGGCTGCTTAAAGTGCTGGCAAAGTGCAGTGTGCAGCAGGTTACAGCGCCAAAGTGCAGTGTGCGATATGTGCCAACAGTAAGTGCAGTGTGCAGCAGGTTACAGCTGTAAAGTGCAGAAATGCGATCGTGCCAACAGTAAAGTGCAGTAGCCAGTGTCAGCAGCTGTAAAGTGCAGAATGCGATACATGCCAACAGTAAAGTGCAGTGTGCAGCAGGTTACAGCTGTAAAAGTGCAGAATGCGATACGTGCCTACAGTGCAATGTGCAGCAGGTTACAGCTGTAAAGTGCAGAATGCGATATGTGCCTACAGTGCAGTGTGCAGCAGGTTACAGATGTAAAGTGCAGAATGCGATACGTGCCAATACAGTGCAGTGTGCAGCAGGTTACAGCTGTAAAGTGCAGACTGCGATACGTGCCAACAGTAAAGTACAGAATACGATATGTGCCTACAGTGCAGTGTGCAGCAGGTTACAGATGTAAAGTGCAGAATGCGATACGTGCCAACAATACAGTGCAGTGTGCAGCAGGTTACAGCTGTAAAGTGCAGAGTGCGATAAGTGCCTACAGTGCAGTGTGCAGCAGGTTACAGCTGTAAAGTGCAGAATGTGATACGTGCCAACAGTAAAGTACAGAATGCGATACGTGCCAACAGTAAAGTGCAGTGTGCAGCAGGTTACAGCTGTAAAGTGCAGAGTGCGATACGTGCCAACAGTACAGTGCAGTGTGCAGCAGGTTACAGCTGTAAAGTGCAGAATGTGATACGTGCCAACAGTAAAGTGCAGAATGCGATATGTGCCAACAGTAAAGTACAGAATGCGATATGTGCCAACAGTACAGTGCAGTGTGCAGCAGGTTACAGCTGTAAAGTGCAGAATGCGATACGTGCCAACAGTAAAGTGCAGTAGGTTATAGCTGTAAAGTGCAGAATGTGATACGTGCCAACAGTAAAGTGCAGAATGCGATATGTGCCAACAGTAAAGTGCAGTGTGCAGCAGGTTACAGCTGTAAAGTGCAGAATGCGATACGTGCCAACAGTAAAGTGCAGTAGGTTATAGCTGTAAAGTGCAGAATGCGATATGTGCCTACAGTGCAGTGTGCAGCAGGTTACAGCTGTAAAGTGCAGAATGCGATATGTGCCAACAGTACAGTGCAGTGTGCAGCCGGTTACAGCTGTAAAGTGCAGAGTGCGATACGTGCCAACAGTACAGTGCAGTGTGCAGCAGGTTACAGCTGTAAAGTGCAGAGTGCGTGCGTGCCAACAGTAAGCGCGGTGTGCAGCAGGTTACAGCTGTAAAGTGCAGAAGTGCGATCGTGCCAACAGTACAGTGCAGTGTGCAGCAGGTTACAGCTGTAAAGTGCAGAATGCGATACGTGCCAACAGTACAGTGCAGTGTGCAGCAGGTTACAGCTGTAAAGTGCAGAATGCAACATGTGCCAACAGTAAAGTGCAGTGCGGATATGTCCCAAAAGTGCAGGAATTAATGATCAAAGGGCAACTTAAAGTGCAGGGTAAGATTTAAAGTGCAAGATGTGAAGAGTGACTATTCACTAACATTCTTGGAGAGTGTGCTGTGCCATGCTGTAAGCCAAGTTAGGCTACAAATGCTAACAGGCGCCAAAACAGTCAGTTACAGTTTACAGTTTCATCCCAAGTAATATTTTGCTTGCCCGACCGTGTAAGTTTGATCATCATGAGTTCAACAGCAGTTATGTCCGGCTGCCTCGCCATGTAGTGCAGACATCTCTCGAAACAGGATGCTGCCTCTGCGTGGGACACTGGTGGATTCTTCATCACATCCTCTTCGGTCTCCCTCTTTCTCGCCCTCAGATTTGCTGTTTTCAGTACAGGATCTTATAAAGTTGACAATGCTGTCCTCGTCCAAAACTTCGTGCCCCTCATCCTGGTCACATGTGATCCATTCATCCAATTTGGTTGCAGAAACTGGATTTCCAAGAAGTGCAGCAGCAATCAAAAGAGCTCTGCTTCTTCAATCAGTTACTGCAGTAGCATCTGCAGTCGCCCCCTCCTCATCCTCCACATTGTCATCCCTTGTAAACGTAATCCCAGATTTACCCCAAGATTTTTGCACGGTTTGTGCAAACTGAATCATAAGCATTAGCCAGCATAGCAACACATCTTTGAACATGATCCGCTTAACGATTTTGTTGAGGGGACACAAAAATGAATGCAAGACGAAAGCATGAAATGGTGTTTAAATCAGCCATTGACTTGCAATTAACACAGGATTATAGTAAGTGCCCATGAGTTAGCAGTCATTGTTAATGGGCTGCAGTCATTCAGGGGTGTGGTACTTTAGATTTTCTGAAGTGGCATTGCTATGGGGACATGACCAAAGTCAGTTAGGGAGTTCCAGATAATGGGGATCAGATAAACAATATCTGACTGTATATTTAATCCGTTTACTGAACCCTGATTAGCCTCTGTGGCGAACAGGAATGACCCAACTTGATGAGGATACCTAGGAAATGACAGATGTGGGGTGCAGATAAGATGCCTCATGTGATTTATGGGCTACACCAGATTTGTTAGACCATGATAGTAATCGAAAGTCAAGGCTTGCAAATACAAAGTGACCACAACTGCATGATCGCTCCAGAGGTAGCATAAGCACATTTTCTGCATCTTGCCCTCTGGCTGTCCACTGTGCTTCTTTCCACTGTCAGGCCATTAGAGGGACAGCTATGTTCTAAGATTCTGAATAAAACACGTTTTTAAACCCATATGTCCCTACCCCAATGCAGCCAGAGTCATTCATGGTACAAGAGTAACTGATATTCCAGTGCCTTTGGGAGAAAGGAATAGTAAACTGGCCCAAGATTGTGACCAGTCAATCCCTTCCTCTTCTTGGTGTGCCACCCCACCCCCAGAAATGTTCGACTTCTAACCAGGAGAGGGCAAGGGCACCTCCATGTCATTAACACAAACACTTGACTAACAACTGTTAAGCTGAGCAGTGGTGTATGTAGGCCTGGGTAATGTATGTTGAATTACACATTTTAAAAAGCCCTGAGCTCTGTGAAGCGTGCCCCACACTCTGCCAGGTTCAATTTCAAAATGTCTGAGTGCAGGGATGGGAGCGTGGAAGCAATCAGCTGGCCATCTCCAGGGTCAATTACAATCCCTTCCCTCCGAAGGAGGCTGGAAAATAAAACTACTATTCTGCACATTAAACATCTCAGACTGCATTAAGGTAGGGATATATGGGTTTAAAATAGTCCCAATATTTTATCATTCAATCTCTTAAAACATTCCTGTAATCTAAAGTTCATTTAACATATGAACCGGTGGTATTAAGCCTCTAGCTGTATTGCCAGTATCCATGGTCTGCAATATTAGCAGACTTTCAGTGCTTATTCTCTTTGTACTTGAGTGGTTTGGTCTACAGCCAGCTCAGGGGCTCCAACAGTTTTGGGTTAAGAAATGCTTTACACAGTTAATTCAGGCCACACAATGATGCACTGAAATCCAAGTAGGACCTCTAATTTACTGATGGTATTGTTTTTGATACAGGTCTTCATGGACTTTTGAATGTGGCTATGCTACTTCAAGAGTCTCGTACACTTGGGACATTTTTCTAATCGGACTATAGTCTGTGGTCTTGCTGCTAGGGGTCCACCTTTAGATAACTTTAGTTGATGTACAATGATTTTCCCAGTGCCCCGCCCCCCCAACTATGTTGTGATAATGGGGGATAAATATTGCCATTATATATAAAACTTTGCCTCCATCAATTTCCATCCCTTGAAACCAATCTCTAGGGAGCAGTGTTGTGTCACATGCACAGCACAAGCATCAATGCCAGGGCCTGGGTAGCCATAGGACACCCGTAGAAAATATTTGACAGAAGCCAAAAATGATGCAGAGAGTACAGTCTCCGAGAGACGAGTGAGGAAGCAGCACAAAAAAAAAAAAACTACCATCTCCGGGGAAATGTCATTGTGGCCTGAAATTTCTCACATTGAGATGGAGTCTTTTTTTTGGCAAGTGGAGTGGTTGCAGAATAAAGACTCAACGACATCAGAAGTACAGCATTTTGTTACAGGAACAGGGCATACCTGGTATTTGTATGGGATTCTGCCTTGAAACCAAGCAATGTGCCTGGGGTTTTACATTTGATAACTGAATAAAAATAAAATTTAAAAAAGGTCTAAGATGACCAAAAAACTTCAAAGGTCCCCGTTTCAGCCATGGACAATTTTTTCTATTTATAGCCATTGGATAAATGCTTTTAGCTGCCCGATAATCAATCCAGAGGCTAGCCCAAGGTCACGACTGCTGCAGGAGCCTAAAAGGCAACCCTGTTGGTGTTCCAGTTTTGGTGCAGGGCAGATTGTGTGTTTGGTGAGCTGGTCCTAGAGTCCCTACCAAGGGCTCTGCAAAATGATTCAGGAAACTTTTAAGACCTACCCGACAAGCCTAACACTAGTACAAGCCCCTGAACCATTTGAATGATCAGCTAAAACAGGTGTGTGTGTGCATATTTGTTAAACTGTATAGCTGTGTGGAAACACTGCTCAGATTAGGCATCGAGAGAAGCACGACAGCCACTAAATGTTACATCTTCAGACACTGTACAGGCACATGACACAAATTACCCTTTTAATATAAACTGATAGAGCACCTTGACTCTCATATGGAAATGCAGAACCAACTGGATTAGACAGAGAGAGTGTGAGTGAATGAGTGTGTGTGTGTGTGTGTGTGTGTGTGTGTGTGTGTGTGATCTGAACATCGGAAAGAAAATTATCCAAAATGTCAGACACTCAAAATACTAAACTCTGATGGTATCCAGAAGGATTCAGTTGCAGTAAATAGACTATTAGTCCATCAGCTCCCA
Organism: Neoceratodus forsteri; assembly: GCA_016271365.2. Classification (NCBI taxonomy): domain Eukaryota; kingdom Metazoa; phylum Chordata; order Ceratodontiformes; family Ceratodontidae; genus Neoceratodus; species Neoceratodus forsteri. The sequence goes on from CM057459.1 coordinate 1,442,391,703, forward strand.
AATAATTGAGAACCACTCATACACGATGACTGAAGTTTACCCCAGGCCGAATGTTGGGTGTGAAGGCCGGCAGGGAGCACTAGGAGCATCTACATGGAAGCTCTCCTGGGTGAGTTGGGTCTTGGATGTCACTCATTTAGCAACCTATGGGAGATGTACACAGTGAGCAACTTATGTGACCACAGCATCAGGTATCCTACGTGCCTCCCCAAAGGCGATCATAAGCATTCTCTTGGCCAACCAGTATGGTGGCGGGCCAAAAACAAGTGAGAAAGACTGAATGTTGGGATACATGATGTCCATGGTCAAGTGCTCATCGTGCCAAATGGGACAAAGAAGAGTCATCTGCTCCTCCCTGCTGCTGCATGCTGTTGGCTGATGCATAGCTGGGACTTCATGGGAGGAAGCATACATCCAAGCAAGAAACCCACTTCAAGGGTCAAGTAGTCAGTTTAGAGAGACACGATAGATGGAGGGTCTGAAAAGGCAGGAGCGCAGGCAGCAATGTGGAGACCGAGTGGAAACCATCAAACAGCAGAACCAAGAAAGCAAGCCCACAAGCCAACATGCAAGGGAATAAATAATAACAGTAATAATAATAATAAGACTAGAACTGGAGAATCAGGTAAATGCTAAAAACCTTTGCTTCATTAGCATATATGCAGCACTGGAAGAATATTCAAAATTAGCTACAAAAAATTTTATAAGAGAACTTATGGTGGTGATTTTATTTACCCAAGATCCTTCCACTCTTTCAGAGCCCCATGTTTCCAGATTGTGAAGCTAACACTTCCTCTGCCACTTCCAAGAATCCAACTACAGATAAGATTAGGAGTTTTGCCTTTGAAACAGACAGGAACTTGTAGTAAAACTGGTTTTAATCTAGAGGAAAATTGAAATACATCAGTCATTTATCTATCCTGCTCTTCCTATCCAACTCCCAGCGAGAAAAATATTTATTACAATGCGTGATGAAGTACAAGGTTTGGGTGGAATAGGTGGCATTTTTCCTTCAGAGCCAGCAAAGTGAATATTCATTACAAAGGCAAATACCCATATTTATTCTGATAAAAATTAACTGGCTTCTTTCACACAGTGAAACAGGCTAAAACCAGAGCTGAAAAGTCTCAAAACTCTGAAATTTACTACTCCGAAACGAGCCTTCAGACCATGAATTGTAAGAAGCACTGAGAAATGATTGGAATGCCATATCTTCTTCTTGAAGACTACTTACTTTACTGAGCTCTACATCTGTAATTTAATACTTTCATTTGAAATATATTCTGAAGCACAGGGATTAAAATAATGTTAAAGGCCCTAGTGAATAGTGATATTAAGGAGCTACTAGCCCACAATGAAAACTTTAAAAAAACATGATAATCAGACAATTCTACTTGCACTGCATTTATAAGCCTCAGATTTCTCCATTTCATTATTACTGTGAAGATTTGCATGACTAGGTGATCTTTATCCCTTAGAGTTCCTTTAGAGTCCATCTGCCTCTATAATTGGCTCCCTACTTCAAGTCATAACCCTCGGTTGTGACATCACAATCAGTGGGCATGAGAGCAACTGATGTCACAAGTAGTGCATTTTGACCTCAGGTAGGGAGAAAGCAACAGGAATAGACAAACTCTAAGAGTAAATATCTGTAGTGACCTCAGTAATAATGGGGAAGAAAATACAGACCTAATGTGAAAAACAAGCTAAACTGCACTCTTAAATATTATGTTTTGTTAAAGTTCTCCTGAAGGTGACGGCTGCTCTAATATTTTTATACAAATGAAGTTCTCAGAATGGCTTATTTGAACTATAGACCCCATACTACTTATTTAAAAGCTTATGCATATAAACCCAACCTAGCAATCCGTAAAGGACAACTTCATGCTCACAGTGCCAACTTTGTTACCAAGTTTTGATTTGGCACCTGCCATCCGTCTCACAGCCTGCCTCTCTATACCACCTCTTCAAATTATCCCTTCGTCCAAAGACTCACCTTCTATCCCTCACCCAAACTCTGCATCTGATCAATTTGCTTTCTCCTTTCATCTCCCTCCTCTGGAACAAACCCCCGACATTCGATTAGCCTCCTCCCTTCCTCTCTTAAATGGCTCCTCAGACTCCTACATCATGCTCAGTGCTCTGAGTTTTCCTAATCTTCCACCACCTGATTTGCTTGAAGTATCACCCTTGGTATCCATTCCTCCAAATGCACCCTCCCTTCATCCTTATGGTTTCTTTGTACTACCCCAACTCCTCTGTACATGGGTCTTGTCACTTGATGTCCTTGTATGACTATAGGTCCTGTACCTGCTATAATAATGTGGTCTAGCTGGGTCATTTTATATTAATTTGTATCCCAGTTTTCTGGACATTTCTCACTTTTGGGTCTTGATACTCGTCCTGTGGTTTCTTCAATTTCAAATCTTTTGATTAATACAATTATGTTCTAACATACTAACAAACTAAAATGCCAGCAGAATAGGCCCAACGGTCTTTCATGTCTGCTCGTTTGGTCAGCCCCCACCCTGGGAGCTGACCTTGCTGTCCCCCTCGCCTTCTCTGGCTTCTCCCTTCCCAGTTCCGGATATTCTCGCTGCACTGGATTTTGCTTCCAGATCCCTTCCTCTGTACCTGTCTCACCCCCTCTTGAACCCCTCCACCAGCCCCCTGGGCAGTGCATTCCATGGCTCCACCACCCTCAGTGAAGTAGCACCTCCTCCTTTCTCCTCTGAACCTTCCCCCTCCAGCTTCCACCCATGCCCTCTAGTTGCCCCCTCCTCCTTCCTTTGAAGCACCCGACTGCTCCTCCCTATTTACCCCTTCATGTACCTGAAGATCTCCTCATTCCCCGGTCCCTTCTCTCTTCCAATGTGTACATATTTAGCTCTTGAGCCTCTCCCCATAGATCCTGTCCCCCAAGCCCCAAATCATTTTGGTTGCCCCTCTGGACCCTCTTCAGGAGTTTAATGTCCCTCTTTAAGTGTGGCCTCAAAACTGCACGCATTACTCTAGGTGTGGCCTCACTAAGCAGTTATACAGAGGTAGTATCACTTCCCTCCTTCTGGAGGTGATCCCCTAACGATGCATCCCAGCATCCTGTTGGCCTTGGTTGCTGCCCTCCTACAAGTCTCTGAGTTGTTCATCTTGACATCCACCACCACCCCAGGTCCCTCTCAGCCATCGAGACTTGTAGCATTCCCCCAGGGTGTACACTTGGCCAGGGTTTCTGGCCCCCGGTGCAGTACCTTGCATTTCCCTGCATTGAACCTCAGCTTCCACTTTCTAGACCATCTTTCCAGAGCCTCCAGGTCCCCCTGTAGGGCCACCCTCCCCTCCTCCCCATCCACCACCTCCCCCAGTTTTGAGTCATCCACAGAGAGTCATCTCACTCCTGATACCTGTCCTTATGTCAGAGATGTAGGCGTTGAACAGGAGGGCCAGAGGACTGATCCTGTGGGACCCCACTAATGATCCTAACTATCCCACCAACTACGACCATCTGGGTCCAGTCCTGGAGCCAACTGTCTATCCATCTGATCATCTGGTTCCCAACCCCCATTCCTCCCAGCTTATCCAACAGGCCCTTGTGAGGAACAGAGTCAAATGCCTTGAAGTCTAGAAAGAGGACGTCTACTGGTCTACCCAGATCCAAGGCACTCATCACCCAGTCATAGAACTCCACAAAGTTTGTTTGACACGATTTCCCTGGGACGAATCCATGCTGTCTATCGTCCAGGCACTCTGACTTTTCCAGGTCCCCCCTTAGCCTCTCCTTGACAATGCCCTCCATCACCTTGCCCACCACCGATGTGCCAGGCTGACAGGCCTGTAGTTCCCTGCCACCTCCCTTGATCCCCCCTTGTGGACAGGCACTATATGCGCCACTTTCCAGTCCTGGGGCACCCACCCTGTCCTGTCCTACTTATGTTTAAAATTGTATATGGTTGTTACCTACTGTCCTGGGTCTTGTAACCTGACGCATGTTTCTTTTTGTCAAACTGCACTTTGTGCTTATATCTCCATATACCCTTGCCCCTGGTCACACCTGGAAAATGAGTCTCAGCTCATTGGTGTCTTTCCTGGTTATCAACTTTTAAATAATTAATAAATAAATGAATGTGGTGCTCACTGCAGCAAAAGTCACAGCCCAGCCCTAGCTCCCAGAGGAAGACAAATTGTGCAGGAAGTGAAGGGGGAGGTGGACAAAACATTTTTACATATACAAGGGGAAAAAGAAAAAGTAAGGAGGAATAACATGGCTGGCAATGAAGGAGGAAAGCTGTGGAGAATGAGGGAGGACATGGTGGAATTTCTCAAATTGTTTGCTCAGTCTTCGCTCATGAATAGGTTTGTGATGGTCCAGAGCTACCCAAGACACATCACCACACTAGTCCCTTTACAGAATAAAGGGTCCTTGAACTGTAAATTAAAGGTGGACTAGGCAATGGGGCCAGATAGAATACACCTAGAGTTCTGAAGGAACTTAGGAGCGTGCTGCACCACTAGCGAACTATTTAAAAATCACTGGAACATGGCATAGTGCCTCAGAACTGGAGAAGGGCCACAGTTGTACCACTGCACAAGAGTGAGAAGAAGACATCAGGAAACTTATCGTCCTGTCAGCTTGACCTCAGTGGTGGGTAAAATAATGGAGTCATTGCTTAAGGAAAGGGTGATGGAGCACCTGAAAGTAAGTAAGTGGAAGACTTTACCCTGGGCAGCATCATGGCTTCACAGCAGGACACTCATGGCAAACAAATAATAGAATTCTTTGACTGGATTACGATAGTGGAGGACTAGGGTACAGCTGTGGACACTGTATACTGGACTTTAGCAAAGCCTTTGATATGGTTCCACACAGGATGCTAGCAATTAAATTGGAGAAAGCAAGAATTGTCAGAAAGTACTTGACTGGATCAAAAGCTGGCTACAGGACAGTCATGGTAAACGGAATCTTGTCAAAGGAAGGGAGAGTTGCCAGTGGTGTTCCGTAGAGATCATTTTCTGGCCTGATCCTCTTCAACATGTTCATCAGTGACATTGCTGAGGGATTGAAAGGGAAGGTCTGCCTGTTCGCAGATGATTCAAAGCTATGCAACAGGGCAGACATACAGGAAGGAGTCTCTGGTATGAAGCAGATCTCAAAGCTGGAGGAATGGTCCAAGAGCTGGCAGTTGAGATTCAATGCCAAAAAGTGCAAGGTAAAGCACCTGGGTAAGAGAACCCAGGAAATGGATATGTCCTAGATGGGCAGCAATTGTAAGAGAAAGCTGGAATGGGATCCAAGGGTTGTGATAGACTATTTAAAAGATAGAAAAGCAATGCAAAAAACCAGCACTAAAGCAAGCAGTATCCTTGGATGCATAGGTAGAGGTATTATTGACTGTCCCACTCTATTTGTCCTTGGTGAGGCCACACTTAGTACTGTGTGCAGTACTGGAGGCCCAATCTAAAAAGGATACAGACTGACTAGAATCAGTGCAGAGGAGAGCCACCAAGATGGTGCAAGGTTTGCACCACAATCCTATGAAGGTAGGCTCACCCAGCTGAATCTATTCTCCCTAGAGCAGAGAAGGAACAGAGGGGACTTGATGGAAACATTTAAATTTGTTAAAGGGATAAACAGTACAAACTGGAAACCTCTTCCAGGAGAATATGACTGAGCGTACAAGGGGCACAACTTGCAGTGATGGGTAGTAAGCTCAGAACAAATATTAGGAAGTACTTTTTCCACCAAGAGGTTCATGGACCCTTGGAACAGCCTGCTCATGATGCAGTGGCAGCAAAGGCATTTGGGCAATTCAAATGGGCATGGGATAGTCAGTGTAGTCACTCAGCAAGTTCAGTAGGTAAGGGGGTAGATATCTCAGGCAGACTAGATGGACCACAAGGTCTCCTGCGACAAATTCTTATGTTCTAGGTGCACATAGCTGACTGCTCCCACTGACAGAACATTCGATGCTGTACAGAACATGTTGCCAAGGAATAAAGGTAAAACACTGGGCCGGTCAGTTCGGGCATTCACCTGTGAGTTACTTTGGGATGCTATCATGATTAAAAAAGTTAATCGGCAATCCATGTGGTGCCTAGCTTTCTGCAGGAGTGAGTGCTGTACCAGATTATTGTCAATGTAAACTGACCTGTTTTTAATTTATTTAATAAAGGCGTTTAATGCTTTCCATTTAGGACCCAATTATCTCCCCACCTACCACCAGGTCCTCCTACCTGCTCAAGCCCTTATGCCTATTGTAAGAGTACTCAGAGGATCCAGTCCACTGCTGACCTCTGTCCCACATACTTCTGATCACTACCCATAGCTTATCCCCCAAGCCAGGAGGAACATAACTTCAACAGTCAAGGTCAGAGAACAGGGGCAAAAGGAGTCAGCCGGGACCTTCCATGATGTGGGGGGCAGGGTGGTTTCATCTGCCTTGGAGTCACTGCATTTCTAAGTACCTCCCCCTTTTTATACCCCCCCAGGGTATGATCCTGAGGAGCGGTCAGATCAACAGCCTATAAGGGCCGACAGAAAGGTAGGTGAGCCCCTTCTTAGAACGTCCCCACTAGCACTGCTCTATGTGGGGAAGCTTTGTGTCGCTGATCTGGCAAGTGAGTGTGGCTGACCAGGCTGTTCGGGATGGAGCAGCCCCATTCCTTCTGCATCACACCCTCTCTTGGCCCACCAGTGTACAAGGAAAGGAGGTGCCCTCCTGCATAAGGCAGGGAACATCCAAGGCAGTTGTCTGAGCCCTTCCTTGCCAATTAATATCAGATGTCCAAGCTTGAGTTGCAAACCCAGGTCACGCAAAGCACTATCACTGCATTAGCTGCCCAACCTTAATGAAGGTTTCAAACCCAACTCTGCACCCTTCGGTGTTTTTAGAATAGGTCAATATTAATGTTATGTAACTACAGGCCTGAGAACAAAGGAATCATGTGTGCACCATGTGACCACAGTGCCCTTATATGCTTGATTGCCAAGGGATTGTGTCTGCTCTGTGTTGACCACAGGCCTGAGTGCCAAGGGATCATGTCTGCACCACACTGCCCACAGACCCGAGAGCCTAGGGATTGTGTCTGCACCCTGTGATCACAAGCCGGAGTGCCAAGGGATAAGGTCTGCTCTGTGTGACTACAGGTCTTATTGTCAAGGGATTATGTCTGCACAGTGTGACCAAATGCCAGAGTTCCAAGGGATCATGTCTGCAACCTATGACCACCGCATTTGGAATACTGGGCGACACCGCATTTGGAATTACTGTGTGCAGTACTGGTGCCCATACCTCATGAAGATGGGAGATTGCTGGAGGGTGAGGCATAGGGTGACAAATGATCATGGGGCTGGGGTAACATGCCTTATGAGGAAAGATTGAAGGAGCTCAACATGTATGCACTGGAGGATAGAAGGGAAAGGGGGACATAACAGACCTTACTTGAAAGGCATAAAGTCAGAACAGGAGGATTGTTCCACCTAAAGGTCAATGGGTCACTAGTGGTACAGTATGAAGCTGGAAGGGGAGGTTCAGGAGGGAGATATGGAGGCACTACTTCAGAGAGGGTGGTGGGATGGAATGCACTGCTGGAGGAGTTAAATCGAACTAAGGACAGTGGATAGCTTTATACAGGGATGGGATAGAGTCAGGAGCAGGGTAAGGACAGACAAGAACATAATGGGGATAGGCCTCGTAGAGGGGGTAGAGGGAGAGGTTTGGTGAAGCAGCTGCAGTACTATTAAACTGTGAGCTGCACACTGGCAGACTTGATAGACCTGCGAGCCTTGTCTGCCAGCTATTTCCTATGTTTGTATGTTCGTAAGCCTGAGTGCCATAGGATTGAGTCTGCACCAGTGACCCAAACCTGGCTCTGTGCGCAAGATCAGCCAATGGATCCGATTATGTGGCCATCTCTCCAAGTTATGTGCACGCTCAGCCAAAAACCACACTGTCTACTCTTGAAAGGAGCTATTCTAATGCCAGCGCTGCTCTGCAGCCAGCGAGTGACGATAGACAGAGTTGGGGACATTTAGGCTCACATTCTGTGTCTAGCTTTGCTCTCAACTTTCTCCTGTCCCTGAAGTCAGCATTTCTTTGGCCAATAAGGCAATATAGCCCCCACAACTAGTGAATAAAGAAACCCACAGATTCAGAATTTGTGCACATGAAGCTCAAACTGCTCACCCATTCAGTTGCAGCACTGTCTGAACACCAGACACAACCTACTGCATTCCACTGGGGTTCTGATTTTGGCTAAGAGGTGGAATTCCCCCCCCCCCACCTCAGCAAAACAGAACAAATGATCAAGACCCCACCTTTACCAATCTTCCTGCCACAGCATAAGTGCCACTGTAACCCCCCTGCAAATGGGGGTTCCCAAAAGACTTCCAGGAGCTTGCTTGAATGCTCCAAGCCTGAATGGTGTTTGGCGTTTAAGCCATTTATCAATGAGTGTTTTTAGAACCTCTGGTACTGTCTCTTTAAGAGCTGTCTGCTTGCAGACATAATTAGTTTGTATGGGGGACTGTGTGTTTCTTTGATTGAGTACCACTCAAGCTGCTGCTAATTCACTCCATTTTGCAGTCACTAGGAGTGCAAAGGAACCTATCTGAAAGATGTAACTGTTTGCCAGAAATCATTTACAGTAATAATGAAATTGTTTGTCTAACCTGCTTTCTTTTGCAGTCAGAACAGTGTCTGCCTAGTTCCCATTCTGGTTTTGAACTGCTGAACTGGACCAATCAGTGTGGGGTAAGCTAGCTCTAAAATGGTGCCTTGGACGAATCAGAACTTGGACTCATAATCTGGAGCCAGCCACAAGAGGATTGTATGGGCAGTGACTCTGGGAGATGTAGTTTAGACTTCAGTGCCTTTTGGACCAACAGCAGCAGTCTATTGTGGTGACAGCCAATCCAGTCAAGAACTGGGAGGAACTCAAAGAAGTGCCCAGTTTTGTCGGTTGGAGTTTCAGTTGAGCTTTGGCAGTGAAGAAGGAAGGAGCCCTGTGCTTTTTCAGTGTGCAGTTTTAGTCAAAAACGTGTGTAAGGCCCAGAGTTCCGGTCTGCAGCTTGTGTAACAGCTTGTTAGGACTGAATCCGTCCTGTGAAAAGAATCAAAGGATCTCTGAAGAGTAGAAACCAGGCTCACCCTGTAGAGACTGGAAGGATTGCTGAAAATTGCACTCGGTCTGTCAGGAACTGAATCTGCTGTGTGTTCTCCGGGTATTGTGCAGTAATTGCGATCGGGATACAGATGCAGCCTGCCTGGTATAGTGCTTTCTTTTATATGGATGTGTGAAGAGGTTTGTGTACCTCAAGTGAGCCCTGCTGACATTGAAGGACCCTATCTTATTTGGAGGTCGTGAGTACTAATTCAGGATCGCTCCCTGTTGAATTGCCACATTAAATCCAAATGGAATTACTGTACTGCTGACTGTTTAATTCTCTTTTCTCTGTGTGAAAGGGCCCTACCAGCTGCCACGGTTTGACCTAGCCACTAGGGATTGGGCACTAGGGGACAGTAATCGATAGGGATAGGCCTGCACAGAGCCAGGTAGATTATTAGAGTGATAAGCTAATTAACCTGATTTCCCCTGTCCTTGTTATATCCCCTAAATAAATCAGAGCTGCTTGTTTCAGCAAAGTTATACTGCCTGAGGTATTTGTCTATGTTAAAGTACTGTACTGTGATTGTTGCACTGTATCTCATTTCACAGGAGGTCCCAGTGCGGAACCAGACCTGGGGTAAGTGTATACTGTGAAGGTAATTCTGATATATTGTGTGGGCCACTAGTGGGAAGAAAGGGGGTTGCAGTGTCCCAGAGGGCTGTGACCAAGTTAGTTTAACTATTGCAAACCCTGACCTCTGGGTGGAGGCACCCGCCATTGGATCAGGCCCCTCAACCTGTTAGTGGCAAATCAGGCAGGGTAGTAGCCCTGGGATAGCCTCATCTAGGGGTTACACCACTGTGCCCCTTTGATGGGACCCTCCCTCAGAGGGAATAAGGAAGTGGAAATTCAATTGGCCTGTGTTATTGAAATCCCTTTTTTGCCTATCTTGTCGATGTAAATTTCTGTATCTGATGAGTTCGAGAACAAAACTGGATACATAGAGAGAGAGAGAGAGAGAGAACACACACAGAGACAGACACACTCAGGTTATACCCATTTTGCAATTTAAGTACACACACACACACACACACACACACACACACACAAAACCTGCTCTCAGGGCTACGTCTGTTTTGATAAAGTACTGCACAGCTTGCAAACAGTGAAAATACCACACTGCTGAATCATAAGTGCTGCAGCAGAAATATGCCAATAATCATTGGATAATAACTACACGCCCGATGTAGGCAGCGAAATTCGTGAAGAAGCAATAGGAGCAGCACTTCTTGATCGGGAAGGGGTTCCACCATTGCCACTCCCACAGCGACCCCTGCAATTTGCCTATGAAGCTAGCAGGTGGTGTGGGCCTGGGTGCATTCCACCTGTCTCACAGGGATGCAGCAACTGCATGGGTATGCCTCGGCACCAGTAGAAGGCAGGGAACAAAAGTGGAGTTAAAGCCTAGTGGCTTGCAGGTCCCACCCTATGCCACACCAGATGTTTACTCTGGTTCTGCAGTGGAAATAGACCAACATGATCCAGTGAAGCTAATGCCCACTTCTCAGTGTTAGTAATTCATAAATTGTATTCCCCTTCTAAATCTTAAGCCAAGAGGATTGATTTCTGTATACTTGCAGTGTGCAGATTTTGTTTTGTTTTGTTTTAAGTCAGAATTGCTTGGTGACAAGAAGAGTGAAACCAAATAAAGAAGGGCTGTTAGAAGACGGACCCCAGACCAGCAGGCACACACAACCTGTATGGGTGTATGTGTAGGGATGTATGGGTGTCGGCAAGCATATTCCATGTACTTTGCAGAGTACAGTACAATCTGGAACATTCAGGGGCAACGTGAGCCTCAGGCCAAGGCAACAAACACAAACAGAGCGTGATGAACCTGAAGAACTGTCCCCTTCCCCCTTTGATGCTTTAGTGCAAGTTTGTGAATGATCTTTGGAAGATGTGTGGGTGCTAAACTTAGAGGCCATGATTATAGGAGTGATCTGATCCAGTATGTACAGTATGCTGCTGTGAAAGGACTTCTGTAAGGCTAGTTACCTTGATGAGGTGCAGAGGCTTTAATGTAACCTAAACATTGTAACTAAGACAGTCATGAGGTGTCTCTATATTATCCCCTTTCTCCATATATATCTATCTCTCACTCACCTCTCGCTCCATTTTATAGATGCAGCGGCCAGACACCCACCTAGATAGTTAAGACCACCAAAAGGTGGTCTAACTTCTAATCGTGTTTACTAGGACTTGTTCCCCCAAAATTATGCATTTATCTAAATTAGATCCATGTGCCGTCTTCGCTGTAAAATGCAGCAAGTGTCACAAATGTATTGGGATGTTTGCAAACTGGCTGCAAGCACCCCAACTCATTCGCAGAGAGGCAGCAAGCATCCGACGTATGGATGCAAGGGTGGCGTCCCCACCTTTGAAACTCCTGGTCGCAGCATTTTAAACAGCTTAAGGGAGTAAGGGAGATTTTGTTCCACTGGCAGAGATGGGGAAGACATGGTGGTACTGGAGGCAGCCCTCAAGGGAATGAGTGGCCACTGCTCAGCATATCCTTTCATCAAAAGCAACAGAAGATGACACAAGTACAGTACTTTTCTGTGGAAAATATCTTGAATGGCTAGTCTGTGGTGCAGAGTCATTTTTACATTGCTCCATTAGGCTACTGGGCAAAAAGATGCATCAAGTGATGTAATAAACACAACTGGCTTTGAGATGCATCATATGCCCCCTACGAGTGTGCCATTTGAGAGGATATTTAGCACATCGTTCAATACTACACCCTGAACATGTCTTAAATGACTTGTTTTCATTCATTAAGCTTAATTTGCCATTGCTTGGGTACAAATATAACTTGCCCCCATATAACAGCCTGCTTTTGCAGACTGGTTCTCTTTAGCTGTGTATTCCCCCCCACCCCCCATGCTTCCTTCCTGCAGTGTTGCACTTTCATTAAAATATGAATAACCTTTTCTGAATCGGATATCAATTCTTGTCTATATCATGCAAAGCACAGTGAGGATGTTAAGCAAAACCACAGCTATAAAAGCACCAAGGTAAAGTCAAAATCCAGTGGGAAAGCACAAAGGGATAGGAAATTAACAGTAAAAACATTCCCTTAAGCATGCCCCATTGATGAATGTTGGGGTTAATACACAACTTTATGTAACCCCTAGGTGGCACTATCCCAGGGCTACTACCCTGCCTGTGACTAGATGCAAGTTAAGGTGCCCAGAGTTCTGAAAAGGGTGCCTCCACCGGAGGTCAGTGGTCAAGCTAACCTGGGCACAGCCTCCAGGACACTGTAACCCCCCTTCCTTACTAGTTGCCGGAATAATCATTTCACAATACCCTGATATACCACACAGTACCCACTGTTTGCACTTACCACCAGGCTTTCCTCTGGCCCTGCCCTGGGACTCCCTGTAAAGAAGTTATACGGCAAATAGCAGTAAGTACTCTTGCACAAACTGGAACCACAGTCAGGGTAAATGCAAAAAGTTACATTTGATTTATTTAAGGGCTTGAACAAGGGTGGGGCTTAATCAGGTTAATTTGCTTAAAGGTTCTATCAATCAATCAAACAGTTATGCATGCACTTCAGGGTCCATAAACAGTCACACACTCTGGGTACCCAGATGGAGAATGGTGGGCTAGCCAGGAACATTGCAGCTGGTTGGGGCCCTGTGATGGAAGAAAACAACATGCACAACACACGCTATTTGTATTCCGGAGTTGGAGGGCTCAGTTCTTGAAAAGAAAACAAGACAATCAGATGACACACTTTTAGATTAGGCTATTTTTGCAGGGAGCTACCCTGATGTTTACTGCGATACTAAAGACTGGGACTTAGGCTAGATGAAAATAGAGACAGCAGGTGGTTAATATGAGTCCTAGAAGAAGCAGGGCCCATACAATTTGCGAGGCATCGTTCCAGTTCAAGCATGGAGCAGGGGCTGATCCCAGGCAGGTCCCTCGTCGGTGGCTCTCTCTGTGCAGTGGGGTAGTCTGATAGGGAAAGCGTGACATGGCCCAGGCCAAATGGAGATGAACGTAGATTCAGTCCGATTAGGCTGGATAAAGCTTTCAGCATGCAGAACACCATTCACACAGTGGGGAACCAAATCATGACCCACTTTCAATACACAGCACATTTTTTATTTTATTTTAGTCTTTGGTAACCGGGTAAGGACCACTAGGCACAAGTGCCTGTTTTCAAGGGCGAACTGGGAGCACTGGGCGTTTAAGTGACTTGCTCAGAGTCTCATAGTATGCAAGTGGAGGTTGTTGGAATCAAACTCAGGTCTGGTTTGCTGGATGTAGCAAGCTCGTTCACCTCATTCCTCTAACCTCTAGGCTATACTGCCCGCTTATATTTACATATAAGGAAATTCTACAGTACCAGGCAAACCGCTCTCCGGTCACAATCGCAAAGTATCTGCACAAACTGGGGATTCAAAAGCAGCTGGAAATCCTGACAGGCCAATCGCATTCAGCAAATCTTCAGTCTTCTTCAGGTTAAAGCCTGGTCACAGTCCCAGTGGCTTAATTAGTCCTCACAACTGCGATTCAGTCCAGATAAACTACTTTCCCTCTCAGGGACAGCAGACAGGCAAGCCAAAACTCAGTCCTTTCACAGTTATCCCATGCAAAACTACAAGAACTGCTCCTCAAAATCATTTTGCATTATTACTTCACTTCTCAGCTCAAAACTGAAACTAGCTGCAGCAACCTGGGAAATTCCACAAGATCCAAAGATTCGGTTTGCTGATCCTCCTGTCAGTCACTACAAAAGCTCCCCACCCTTCAGCAAAAGGTGCAAAAAGTCCAAAACTACAATTCCTACAGATTTTGACTCCAGACAGCTCCTGTAGTCCGGCTCCATTTAGGTCCCACCAGTACTGATTGGTCCATTTCGCAGTCCAGGACCAAGGTAGTGGAGACAAACAAAACAGTCCTTGCTGCAAAGAAGGTAGGGTTAGACAAACATTATCATTCTAAATGATTTTCAGCAAACAGTTACATCTTTCAACAGAGCTCCCTCTCAGATTGCCTAGGACTACAATCCAGGCAGCTCTTAGAGACAGCTCCAGAGGCTATACAGGAACTCTGGCAATCACATTTAAACTGCTAAAACACAGGACACCAGCCTGGCAGTGAGCATTTAGGCAAGCTCAAGGAAGACTTTTTGGGAACCCCCATTCTTAGGATGTTACATTTATATTGTAAATGTTTTGTATTTTGGCTTGTGCAAATGTCAACTGCTGATTGAGTGGCCTCCTATGCTATTAATCTATCATTATGCCAAAATAGGAGGCTTTGCAAACTTAACTTATCTTTACAATGGTGTCTTGCTTCATTTACTGTGTCTCATGCTTGTTAACTCATGCTCAAGTACAGTGTAATGCCATTACTCAATTGTATAGATTAGGAGGCAGTGTAACATGGTGGTTTAGAGCACCAAGCTGCAAACCTGGAGACCTGGGTTTGAATCCCACAGCCCCCACTTGCTTACTGTGTGACCCTAGCCGTCATAACTTCCTTGTGCTCCTAGGTCACACCTGGAAACAAGGCCTTACTTATGTGCCTTTCCTGGTTAAACAATTTCCCCTTTCCTCAAGTAGCCTTTCCATACTGCCGCCTGACCCTCGACTTAACTGCAGCTAGGCTTTCTTAAACTTTTTTTTTATTTTTTTTTTTATTTTATTTTTAGTTTTTGTTGACTGGGTAAGTGCACTAGACAAATCCTGCCTATTTTCAGGCATGACCCAAGGGAGGGGGATACAGATGAATGCCAACTGACCTTGAACCAGATTAAGCTGTTGGTATTTTTAGTGAATGAGGGAAATTTGGCCAGGACACCGGGGAAATTCTCCTACTCTTCGATAAGTGCCATGGGATCTTACATCCACCTGAACTACCACCAATCCAGGCAGATGGGACCTCTGTTTAATGTCTCATCCGAAAGATGCACCTCAGAAGTGCAGCACCTCTCATACTGCACTACAGCGTCAGTATTGGGATATTAACCCAAGTGCCAGATGTGGGAACTGAACCCACAGCCCTCTGATCTTCCAGCCTCAGAGGAGTGTGCGCTACCTACTGAGCCACTGACACTTATTCTCAGTCGTCTTCTCTTTCTTTAGCAGCATCTTGTGCAGCATCAAAAACAAAAAGCTGACTTCTGGGGCTGGACAAGGGAAGGTAAAGCAGAAATTCTGAAAGCTCAAGTGGCAGCAAGAGCCTTAGGTTTGATACCAGTCATGGTAGCAGTTTTCAGAAGTTGAGCAGCTCAAGTCCTGCTACTACATGTAACCCCTAGATTGCGCTATCCAGGGGCTACTACCCCTGCCTGATTTGCCACTAACAGGTTGGGGGCCTGGATCCGATGGGGGTGCCTCCACCCAGAGGTCAGGGTTTTGCAATGGATTAAACTAACTTGGTCACAGCCCTCCAGGACACTGCAGCCCCTTTCTTCCCACTAGTGGCCCACACAGTATATCAGAATTACCTTCACAGTATACTTTACCCCCAGGACTGGTTCAGCCACTGGGACCCCCTGTAAAATAGGAAAATACAGTGCAACAATCACAGTACAATACTTTAACATAAACAAATACCTCAGGCAGTATAACTTTGCTGAAACAAGCAGCTCCGATTTATTTAGGGATATAACAAGGCACGGAAATCAGGTTAATTAGCTTATCACTTTACTCATCTACCTATGGCTCTGTGCACAGGCCTATCCTACCAGTTACTGTCCCTAGGTACCCAAGCCCTAGTGGCTAGTCCAAACCGTGGCAGCTGGTAGGGGCCCTTTCCTGAGAAAGAAAAATTAGTTAAACAGTCGGCAGTACAGTAATTCCATCTGGATTCAATGTGGCAATTCAACAGGAGGCGACCTGAATTAGTACTCACAACCTCCAAACAAGATAGGGTCCTTCAACGTCAGCAGGGCTACTCTTGAGCTCCACGAGACTCCTCATACATTTATATGACAAACTGCAACAGGCAAAAGTCCTTTAATGGCAGCAGGATTCACTTGAGCTACACAAGCCTCCTCACACATTTATATGGTAAAAAGAAAGTACTATAGCAGGCAGGCTGCTTCTCTATCGATCATAATGACTGCACAATACCGGGAGAACACACAGCAGATTCAGTTCCTGACAGACCGAGTGCAATTCAGCAATTTCTCCAGTCTTCTACAGGGTGAGCCTGGTTTCTACTCTTCAGATATCCTTTGATTCTCTCTTCACAGGGCCAGTTCAGTCCTAACAAGCAGTTACAAGCTGCCGAGCGAACTCAGGGCCGTACACGTTTCCCAACTAAAACTGCACACGAAAAAGCACAGGATTCCTTCCTCTTCACTGCCAGAGCTCAACTGAAACTCCAGCAGACAAAACCGGGCACTTCCTTTGAGTTCCTCCCAGTTCTTGGCTGGATTGGCTGTCACTCACAATAGACTGCCCCTGTTGGTCAAAAAGGCGCCTAAGTCCAAACTACATCTCCCAGAGTCACTGCCCATACAATCCTCTTGTGGCTGGCTCAGATTACGAGTCCAAGTTCTGCTTCATCCAAGGCACCATTTTAGAGCTACCTTAACCCACACTGATTGGTGCAGTTCAAAACTAGAATGGGGAACTAGGCAAACAGTTCTGACTGCAAAGAAAGCAGTTAGACAAACTGTATTTTCATTATTACTCTAAATGATTTCTGGCAAACAGTTACATCTTCCAGATAGGTTCCTTTGCACTCCTAGTGACTGCAAAAAATGAGTGAATTAGCGGCAGCTTCGAGAGTGGTACTCGAGCAGAGAAACCACCTAGTCCCCCATACAAACTATGTCTGCAAGCAGACAGTTCTTAGAACAGTACCAGAGGCTCTAAAACACACTCAGATAAATGGCTTAAATGCCAAACACCATTCAGGCTTGGAGCATTCAAGCATGCTCCTGGAAGTCTTTTGGGAACCCCCATTTGCAGGGGGTTACACACAAATTACCACCACCTATGATTTTTGACTGCATTTGATTTACCTATGAATCCAACCCACCACCACGGATGTGACTGATGAGGACTCTTATTACTAGACCATCACTACTGTGCTGCTGTAGCCACCATCCTACAGATGCCCAGGCAGGATTGGAATTCTATCTTGTGCCCTATCAGCAAAGGGCCGTATTATTTAGTGGATATTTCTTTTGGGAGAGGAGGCTGCCATAGCTAGGAAAGGCTTAAACAGTGTCCTAGGTATTCAGGGGATTGTTTTTTTTTTCCTTCACTGGGAGGGGAAGTGGAGATATTACTTTACACAGAAACAGAGATGACAGCATAAAAATATACAACACCACAGCAGAAAAACCAAACTACCACAGAGGGTCATCCAGTCTGCCCAAGTTCCCTACAATTCCTGGAACCTATTGTTCCTCCGGGGTACTAACCCTCTTCATTCTCTCTAACTGTACAGCTTCCTGTCAGCCTCTTACACACATTTGTTATACTGTCTCTTATTCTTGCAGATACCGCTCATGTGGCCAATGACTGGTTCTGCTGCTGTGTCATTACAGTGCGATCAGAACTGATGTGGTAGCCCAATGTCACCAAGGCGGCAAACCGTGAAAAGTGAAAATTATGTATCTACCATAATTCTTGATCTTCTCTTGTATCTTCATCATTCACCACTGCTGGGTGTAATCTTGGGGGGTGTCTGCACCCACAGCACTGCCCACAAGGCAGACACATTGCATGGCACACAAGGGTTGGCCATTAGGCGCCACAGACTACTCCTCCACCCCAGCTCTGTTGTGCCAAAACTTCAGATGAAACAAAAAGGGGAATACAGAAAACCAAAGAGGAGGCAAGGGAGCCTAGGGATAGGGAAAGGATAAACTGAAACAGTAATAAGCTTACAGAGGACAGAGGGAAAATAACTCCTCCAACTGGCCTTAAGGCACCAGCCCTGGGTGGCAGCACAGGAAAGAAGAGCGAAAGCGAGAGAAAGGAAGGAGAAAGATATAGTGTGTGTAAAATACATTATATATATATATATATACACACAACAGACAGACAGACAGACAGACAGACAGACAGACAGACAGACAGACAGACAGACAGACACACAGACAGACAGACACACAGACAGACAGACACACAGACAGACAGACACACAGACAGACAGACACACAGACACACAGACACACAGACACACAGACAGACAGACACACAGACACACAGACACACAGACACACAGACACACAGACACACAGACACACAGACACACAGACACACAGACACACAGACACACAGACACACAGACACACAGACACACACAGACACATGATGGGCATGAGTGTGATATGGCAAATATTGTCACTCTGCAGGAGTGACAATATTTGCCATAACGATACATCTGCCCATCACGTATTAGATACATACAATAGGGCCAAGAGTTTCGAAGTTTTGTTATGCTGTCTTGTGTTCTATTCCTGTTTAAGTGTTTGCTCATTCTGTGTGTGAGCTTTTCTGAATGGATTGGCAGTGTTATAAACTCTGGGAAACACATGGGTGTGTTTTGCAATGTTAAATGAGTTAGTTTTAGATAGGAGTGATGAACACACTTTTGTGAAGCTGTATTGTTTAGCAGTCTGGCTGCAGTGAAGCTGAGAGCATCACAATAATTGTAATGAACTGAGAGGCAGAGAGTCAGAACAGCTGCTACTGTTTTCAATGGTAATTAAGTTAGCTGCAGGCAGAGTGTTCTGTGAAATTGTGCTCTTTAGGATTCTGGCTGCAGTCAAGCTCAAAGTATCAGTAATTGTAATGGGTGAGAATCAGTTTGAGGAACAAGTAAGTGTGTTTTAGTGGTAGTTAAGTTAGCTGCAGGCAGTAGTTTTTTAGGCTGTTCTGTGAAGCTGTGCTGTTTAGAATTCTGGCTGCAGTCACAGTAATGAGCTGGAAGTTGGGGGGGGGAAGAGAATAGGTGTGTTTTGTAATGCTCACTGAGTTAGCTGTAGACAGCAGTGAGATCTCTGAAGTAGTTCTGCATTTGTGTCTATGGTAACAGCACAGGTGTTTCTTGCACGCTGAGGGGAAAGCTGCCGAGGGTGATGACCTTTTGTGACCTGTGTGTGTAAATGGCCGATATCACAGTAGAGCAGACGATAAAAATATCACACTGCAGTGGATGATGCACTGTTTTATCTCACTCATTTACCACTACACACACACACACACACACACACACACACACACACACACACACACACACTCTCAGGCGACAGGCAGTGACAGAAGGAGACCTCTGCCACGCTAAGCGAAGACCATTAGCTTAGTTTCAGCCACAAAACCAAGAGGTATGAAGACACAGGTGCAAGGATCAGTCAACTTCAATGACCACGGGACCTAGGTCCTGAAAGATTTGAGATGGTCTTGGAAAATATAAAGCATGGAATGATCTGCTCTCCCCCACCCATCCCCCAACACCCCTAAACCCACATTCGGGACGAAAGTCCTGAAGTATGGCCCTCTAGCATACCACCGGAGGGCTTAGCCAAGGTGGGAAAAAAAAATCCTTATAGGAACCGGACTCTGTCCAGAATGACCCCTAAGCAAAGGGACAGTGGGGAGGAGGGAAGAAGAGTCTCAAAGTTCCCCTACAGGATGCCCTGATGAAGTCCCCACCCTAAAGGGATTACAACAGATAGACAGATCCATGCCAAGATGTGGCATGGGCCTCAGCACCCACTGAGAATCCCAGGGAGTTACCTCAAGGCTGGGGTGAAGCCCTACTCTCTTGCCCTAGGTTGAGCTCTTTGACTTTGAGAAAGAAACAGAGGACCCTGAGGTACCAGGGGACTCTGTCCCAATTGGCTTCGAAGAGGGAGAGGTGAGCAGGGTGGAGGAGGTGCCCAGGAGCTAAGGCCCAAGAGGAGAAGGTGGGCAGGAATCAGTAATGAATGAAGACAGAGAAGATCAAGAATTGTGGTAGAGTACATAATTTTCACATCTTCCTTGTCAATCTTCACCATTGTTACTGCTGGGTGAGTACCAAGCCTGCCCAGAGGGACCTGGCACTGCCCTGAGGGAGCGGCATCCCTCAGCCTCCTGTGGGCGAGACACAGGAGGAAAGACCCTATAGCCATACTAGACCAAAAAATGGCTAAGGCTGATCAGGATGAGGAGGTGCCCCCGTGGCTGGTGGGACAGGAGCACCCTGCAGGTTCCTTCTCGCCCTGTGGGAGAAAGGGGTGTCCCTGGAAAGTGGAGGAAATCACCCTATGCAAGGCAATGGGTGACAATCTAGACAGGCAAAGCCATGACGTCCGCCTGAGGCAGATCGCTGTCCCTGCCTGTCTGGAAGCTACCTCACTGGCATCATATGATGCCCTTGCTTGGTGCCTTGTAAGCTCCAAACTCTAAGCAGAGGAAGCAATGGCTTGCTTAGATTCCTCTGAATCAGGCAACGATGCCAAGTGCTGCTCCAGCAATCGACCACAGGTGCCTGTTGTAGACAACGTGGTGAGCCTGATGCAAGCTGGTGCAGAGTAATACACGAGCAGGGGAGAAAATTCTTTCCCACCGGCTGAATTGAGCAGAATCCGGATCCGGTGGTCAGTTGTGTGCTGGGTGTTGAAGCCCAGAAGGAGTATCTAAAGCAGTCAGCAACAAGGTTGGGTGAGGCAGAGAACCAAGAGACTCCTGGGGAGCACAAAACCTTTTCCTGCAGTCCGCTGGGGCCAGAGGTGAGGCGGTTGGTGACTGCCAGGTACAGTCGATGCTTCCTGGAAGGAATAGGCCAGAAGGTACTCACCAAGTGGTTAGCATTAAATTCACTCAAATGAGCACGTCTCCAACTTGATATTGTATCTTACCACATGGGAAATGTGCAACTCCTGAACCAACCACGAGAGGAATCGCTGAAATTCAGCAAAATCAGCATTGGAGGAAAGGTGGACAGAGTGTTCCTCTTCCTCAAGTAGGATGCGAGGAACTCAGATGTTCAGAGTCTTCCTGCAGTGGGGGAGACAAGCGCAAGATGTGCTCGTCCATGCTTCTAACATACCTAGGGAAGGCCACCACAGTGGCCCTTAACATCTCCCAGGTTAAGGGTCCCATAGGGCCCACATGGCCTGGGAGAGGGGGATGTGTCTGCAGAGGGATTGTGGAAGGGCACCTAACCAAACATGCCTGACCTCTGAGACCCTGCAGTAGCTCCACACACACACACACACACACACACACACACACAGGGATCCGAGGGTTGATCCAGTCAACGGATGCTGCAAAATGTGAAAAAAAATCCTGGTTGAGCTCCGAGGGAGACTCTCCTCTGTGGTGCAACTGGGGTTGCATGGATCCAGAAGAGCAGCACTGCCCACTAAGGGCACCCCTGAAGTCTCAGAGAAGGAGAAGCAGGGCTCAGCACAGTGGCTCCTACCCCCCCCCCAAAGCAAGGTAATGGAAGGCCTCTGCACTTCACCCCAGCCTCTCAAGCCCTCTGACTCAGAGGCCGACCTCTTCCTCAAACCCAGTGCCACGGAGTCCCCCAATCCTGCTGTCCCCCTGAGGAAGGTCGCAGAAGAATGAGTCCCCATCCCCCATCAAGGTAGCTGAGGCAGCACCAGAGGTGGCAGCTGCTCCGGCCCCTGAGGTAGAGACCATCCCCACCAGGCTCTCCGGAACTGCCATTCACTGCAGCTCCCCCAACACCAGAGTCAGCAAGGGGGCCCCGCAGAGACTGCATACTCCAGGGAGCCTGGAAGGCAAACACTGGGCCACTTAGTGCAGAGTCCAAGAGGACTCTCTGACTGAGAGTCAGGACACCAGTCCAGATCAGCCAGCAAGTCATCCGACTCCGAAGAACCACACATACCATGATTCTAGTGACCCTGGGGCTCTACCGTGACTGCAAATACTTGCACACGGGACATAGCACCACTTTTGGCACTGTCTCCATCACCGGCACATAAACGGTACCGGGATCTAAAACTACACTGGCAGGTGGCACTGAGGGTCTGCTGGGCCCAGTAACCCTGGGCCGCAACACTGGAGGAGCCTGCGCACCTCCGTGGAGGTGACTGCCATGGCAGTGCTCTTGACATGGCTCTGCAGAGAATAGAGCTGATCCTCTGGCACCACAGAAGAAACCTTACTGGCAAGGCTTGAATCAGGAGGAGGTTTCCTCCTCACTGGGCCATATAGACCCCAGAGGGAACTGAGACAGGGTGAAGAGATCTTGCCATGGCATCCCTAGAATGACGCCATCCTCCAAAGTTGGCAAGGACCTGCAGACTAAATGTGTGGATCTCAAGAATCGGCAATCCATGGAGAAACAGGCATCGCAGTTGTCCATATCATGGTTGAGACCAGGCTACACAGACAAACATCTTGTCGGTCTGTTACAGAAAAATGCCGGCCACAGGGGAACCAATGCATGAGGGCATTGCCCACTTTGCATTTTCTCTCAGCCCCCGAACTAGACATGATGTGTAAAGAAATTTTACAAACACAGAAAAAAGAACCCAGCACAGTCAGTAAGAAATAACAGGAATGGGCTTACCAGTTTTCAATGGCATCTGGCGATATTCAGAACCAGGATGGAGATGGAGGAGCAGGAATAGCGTTGAATTTGCAAAGGCCTGGAGACAGAGGTGAAACTCGAACTCGCACAGCAGGGGTGACATTGATGGCGGTAGAAACAGAACTGGGGTGGAGGAGGGGTCTGTGGCGCCCAACGGCCAACTCTTGTGCGCCACGCATTGAGTCGGCTTCATTGGAGAAGATACTGGAGCAGACTCCTCCCCCCAAATAAGCTCCTGTGCAGGTGCATGAATGCAGCTTACACCCAGCAGTAATGAATGGTGAAGATTGACAAGGGAAGATCTGCAACATACTGAAACAGAACTAAATCCAAACACACAGCAAGGAAACAGAGCAAGATAGAGGAACGCTACAAGAACATGAGTGGGAGCACAAGAGAGAGATGTGAGAGAGAACAGGAGAGAGAGAGAGAGGGGAGGAGAGAGAGAGAGAGAAAGTGCGCCGCACACAAGAATGTGAGAAAGAAAGAAATTTAACTCAAGAATCCCTCCCAAGATGGAGGACTCCGATCTGAGCAAAAGGCATCAGGCGGTGGCAAACTGCAGCCACCTGCCCTGCGTCAAATACGAAAGATGTAGAATTTGGTCAACAGAATGTCAAAGGGAAATGGACCATCTGTCAAGCAGCAGTCTGCCCTTTTTGGCAGGGAAAGGCACACCGAGTTGGTGCTAGTTTCAGGTCTGTCCCAGGATCAGTGTGGTTAAGTGACTTGCTTCACTCAGTCGCAAAGTATGCAAATTACTACCATACTACATTTGTACTTCGAGACCAGCACCTTACTGGTGTCCCTGCCCTGCTCACTCTGACCCCACCCCCGTCCACTTTTCTCAACATCCCACCCCATGCTGACTGTAGATCATCCTTGTATAGTACACCATGGAAGGTACACTTATGTTCTTAATGCAACAGTAGATCTTAGAGAGGATCTCTTGCAGCAGGTCATACACTAGCGATATACCACCGCAGGGTGCTCCATGCATGGTAGCTTTTGCTAGCAGTGCATCTTGGAGCTACCACGATGGCGTCAGCATATAGCGGTGTATATATGTGGGCAGCCCGGAGGACTCCTCAGTTCCCTGCCGGAGACCAGATCATGGCTCTGCATTCCAAGGGGGAGAGAGGAGAGCACGTAAAGGACCTGCCTGGTGAGAGTGGAGCAGAAAATTAGCTGCAACAGAGATGGAGGGGATGGTGGGAGATGTGGGACCTGCTGCAAAAGATCCTCTCGAAGATCTACTGTTAGATGTAAGTACATAACTGTGCTACCTTCATTGAAAGCATCTCTTGCCGTAGATCATAAACTTGGCACAATTCCCAAACAGTTGTTGGCGATGTGGGTGGAATGAGTGGATTGTTATGAGAGGAGTCTTTGTAGGACAGCTCTACCAAAGTTAACCCTTTTGAGGCCATTTCTGAACTGTAGTGTTCAGTGAAGGTGTGCACTGTCTATCATGTAGTGGCGTCACAGATTTCTGGAATAGAAACACCCCTTAAGCAAGCTGTGGAGGTTACAATGGCTTTAGTGGAATGTGTCGTCACATTCCCTGGGAGAGGTTGTAGTATTTGTTTTAGCAGTATGTGATGCAGTTGTCCAGCCATTTCAACAAAGTCTGTTTGGAAACGTAGTCCCTCTTTCCTTGAGGGTGAAACAATGAACTGCTTCATTTTACAGCAGTCCTTGGTTCGAGCAGTGTAACAACTTAATATTCTGTGTATATCTAAGGTGTGAGCAATGCTTCCCTGGACTGACATGCTCTGCATACAACACAGGAAGATTAATAGATTGGTTCAGAGTAAATTCTGATACCATCTTCCATAGAAATTTAGGGTTTGTTCTTGGCAAGTCCCTATTCTTATGGAAATTTAAATAAGGCTTGTTGCACATAAGAGTCTGTAGCTTGGAAATTCCTCGAGCAGAAGTAACTGCAACTAAAAATAATGCTTTCCATGACAGAAAGTGAAGCTACAAAGTCACGGCTGGCTCAAAAGGAAATTGGTCAACTTTTCTAACATGAAGTTGAGGGACCAGGTTATGTACTGGAGGCTTCAAGTGCAATAATCCTTAAAGAAACATTTGATATCAACTTGGACAACTTGCTGGTAGCTAATTGGTTCATGGAAGGCAGATATGGCCGCTAAATGAACTTGAGGAATATCCTAGACCTTGTCACAAAAAGGTACTCTAGAATTTCTGCTACCTAACAGGAATAGGGCTCTATATCCTTTTAGACTGCCCAGTGAGCAAACCTTTTCCATTTGGAGGTGTAGGTTTTCCTTGTAGACTTTTCTGGAGGCAAGTAAGACTCTTGCGACAGACTACTCAACCTTATGTCTGGCAATCTCAACATCCTTAGGAGCCAGGCATGTAGGTAAAGGGACCAGAGGTTTTAGTGCAGGACTGTCCAATTCCACTGTGTCAGTAGGTCTGGGCGAATGAGTAGGAAAACCAGTTCTGCAAGAGATAGCTGCTGAGGAGAGGAAACCAGATTTATAAAGGGCCAGTAGGGGTCATCAGCATCATGGTTACTCCCTCCAACTGCAATTTTTATTTAGGACTCTGTATGAGGGGGAAGGGAGTAAAGGCATAGACAATTGCCTTTTTCAGAAGGGGGACAAGGCGTCTTGGTAGCAGCCTTCCTGGTCCAGGTTTATCAAGCAAAACACTGGGAAGCTTGGCATTGTCAGGTGTTGCAAAGAGACAGATCACTGGTATGCCCCAGAGGTGGAATAGGTGTTGAACCACGTTGGAGGCTAGCTCATATTCAGACTGTAAATGGTGGCTGAGATGATCCACTGTTGTGTGCTCCTAGAACTGGATTGCCATGAGATGTAGGTGGAATATAGTGCTCTCCACCACACCCGCAGGATCTCTCTGCATAGGGTTTATGATTTGGTGCCTCCCTGCTTATTTATGTTGTAAACCACAGATGTTAGACTGTACAAGTAGGGCCCCGGTGTAAAGAAAGGGTGGAATACCTCCAGAGCATTGTAGACTGCCCTCATTTCCAGTATGTTGATGTGGAGTGTGGTCTCGGGGTGTCCAGTGACTTTGGGTCTAGTAATCACCAAGATGGGCTCCCCAGCCCGATTTGGAGGTGTGTGTGGTCAGAACATGCTTCAGTGGTGTGGAATGGAAGGGAATGCCCACATAAGTCAGTGGGTCGAGCCCCCAAGAGAGCTTTCCCAAAGATGGGGTTATGCGGACAGTGGCCTCACTGAGCTCTCAATGTCCACTGAAATGGTCCCTTATGTAGCTGGAGGCACAGGACTGTGGTGATGGCCGCCACTATATGACCCAACATCTGTAGGTATTGTCTGGCAGTGATGAGTGCTGTGTAAACCCTCATCTTTTGTGCCCTGTCCTAGAGTAGGAATGCCCTGCCCAGGGAGGTGTCCAGGACAGCTCCTATGTATTGCAGTACTGAGACTGCATCATATGCAAATTGGCTTGGTTGACAGTGATTCCAAATTGAGAGAAGAGGTGCAAGGTGTGATGCAAGGACGGCAGCAGATGGTTCCCGGATGAGGCCTTGAGAAGCCAATCATCCAGGTAGGGGATGACAGTGACCCTGGTGAAGAGCCACTGCTACAACAGCCAGGCATTTGGTGAATACTCATGGTGCAGCTGAGAGGCTGAATGGTAGAGCCTGAAACAGATAGTGTTCGCGCAGCAGCTGGAAGCAGGTATGTGCGGTGAGCTTTGTGGATCTTTATATGAAGGTAGGTGTCCATGTCCAGGGAGCTGAGCCAGTCACCTTGCTGTAGTAGAGGGAGAAGGCTTTTTATAGTTGCCACATGGAATTTTTTGTATTGTATGCAAAGACTGAGATTGAGTTCCAGAATCGGGCAAAGGTCTCTGGTATGTTTCAGTATGAGGAAGAAGTGAGAGTAGAAACTTTCACCTGCAGAGTATGGGGGAACAGGTTGCACCACCTTCTTTTAAAGGAATGAGGAGAGTTCATCCAGGAGGACAGGTAAGTGCTCTGGCAGACAGTGGGAGGGCTTTGGAGGGCATGCTATGAGTTCTAGCATGCACCTCATGTGACACTGCCACCTGCTTATTGTTATAACATTCGTATTAAATAAATTTGTCAGACTGCCTGGCACACAAGTCAGCCAGTGTGTAAGAAGCTTGACCTTTGACCTCTGAGTGAAGCAGCAGGCTGTCATGACACTGGCCAGTGAAACCAGTAATTAAAAGACTTCCTTCCAGAGGGACAGTTTATTACCCCTTATAACTTGCTCCTGCTTTTGAAGCTGGAAACTAATTTTATGACCCTAGCAGGAAGGGAAGTCATTTGACTGATCCTTTATGGTTCTCGGCTAGCAGAGAACTAGTGACAGATTGTGGGGTTACGAAACATCGAAGGGAATGTTTTGCTGAAAGACTCATTTTGGGAAATTGCTAGTTGCCGATTTTCACAGTAACAACATACATCCTTGTGGATATCCATAGTCTGATTACAGATCACAGATATAAGTGACCTCATGGGTGACATCACTAGGAGGTGGAGAAAACTGGCTTTTCAATTGTGCTTGCATCCAAGAAGTGGGCGGAAGGACTCTGAAAATCAAAGACACACAGTCTGTGTACTGGTAAGTAGGCACTTTAGAAAGAACGGTTGGAACTTTTCAGCATTTTGCAGGAGTTTTATTTGTTCTGTAATTTCCAGAATTATTTTGGTGACTAAGTATTCATGTTCTATATTTGATATTTTACCTATTTTACAATTTTTAGTAAACAATATTTTCCTTGAAATACTGCCTGTAGCTTCAGTTTCTTTTGCATGTGAATGTTGAACCAGTGTTTAATTCTGACAGCTAAGGGCCTGAATGTGTTACTGATCTTGCTAAAGGTGAGAATACACCTAGGTCTCATATTGAGTCGTAAAGGTATAATTGGAGAACCTGGCTGGGTGCCTCTGGGTGAAAGATTATATTGCATTCCCTGAAGAGAATATACATCTGAGCCTGTTAACTGGGTATGCTAGCATAAGGTTCACTTTTGACCTCCAGGACTTGAGGCTGGTAAGTGATTCAGACCCAAAACAGACAGGAGGGTTACCCTGTTTGTCTCCTGTTGCAGCTTGAGGTTGGCACTGCAGGAGCAGAGGCCTGACTTACTTGAACACATTTGTGACACCTGATATTTCTAATCAGAAGCACCCACTTGTCCGTTGTGATAGACTTCCATGCCTCCAGATGTAAAGAGAAGCATTACCCCACTGCCTCTGTGTTAGGAGATGGCAGCAGGAGACCCTCTAAGGAAGAGTGGGGGGCTGAGGGAGTACCGGTTGCGGCATCTCTTCTGGACTTGGTGGTGGTGGCAGAGAAAGCTGGCATAGACTTTCTTTGTTGGCTGTCTGGGATCCACCTTTGGTCTATGTGAGGCTCAAAGGAGAAGTCACTGAGGACCATGAGGCTGCGAGTGGTACGTGGGTATTTACCAAGCACAGGGTCCTGCCAGAGACTTATAATTCACTCAGTATATATCCTGAGCATCTCCAAAGAGCTTTTGTTCTTGGAAAGGAGCATTCAACAGAGACTGTTGAATGTCTGCTGTGAAGCCTGACACCCTGAGCCAGGCATGTCTCTTAAGAGACGACAGTGGCAGAGGAGCGGGTTGAAGCATCAGTGGCATCATATCCTGCTCTTAGGCATCTATTCACACTAGCCCCAGCTTGGAGGGTAGCCATGAGCAAATTCTTATTTCCAGCACTGTGACAGTTTACTAGCCATTTCCAAAGCAACAGTCCAAAGGTCTTCTGGTATTTTAACATATGCCCCATATAGTTCAAAATACACAAGGCTGCTTTAGAAGCAGCACAGACCTCCCAATATCAGGTCTGTTTTCCTCGATTCTTTATCTGGTGGAAGAGAACTGTGATGCTTTGGTCTTTAGTTCTGTCATGGGCAGCATTGATTGCCTCTGCTTGTCAAGCAGATTCTATGCTAAAGTAAGACTTGTCTGGAGGAGGTTGATCAAGAAATCCACTTTCTTGGAGACTGGAGGACTGGTATGAGGCTTGTGCACGCAGCTGAGATGGTGTCATTATAGACATGTACAATAGGAGATATCATGGTGTCTCGTGCCCTGGGAGGTCAAGATAATCAGCCAAGTTTCTTCTCTGTTGATCCTGTTCCACAAGTGAAGCGCATGACTTGCTGGAACTGTGCCATGACTACCATAAAGGCAAAATCATCTGGAGGGGAAAATCGAGGCATGTAAGTGGTGGGATCCTCACCTACCAATGAGACAATTGAGGTACTGGATGGAGTACGTACTCCATATCCTCCCCCATGTCATCATCCATGTCCTCATCCTCAAGGGAGGGCATGAATTGGAGAAAGGGAAGCACAACATGGGCACTTTGCTGGTGTCAAACAGCGCAGGCTGAGGAGAAAATGCTGGCTGCTGAAGTGATTGTACCACTTCCTCAATGGTTTTAACAATGGAGGGTACATTGACAGATGGTGTAGTAGATGTAGGGGGACATGGAGGCAGAGGACTTGTGGTGTTTACCAGAAGGAAGGTGGCAACAGAGGAGATTGGCTTGACTGAGGTACAGTGATCAAGAATTTCCCTGAGCCCAAAGATATCCTAGTTGTAGAGGTGAAGACAGCATGCATCGATGGGATGTGGTAGGTTGATGGCCTTTGAGGCTGCATCGATGGAAGGGTCGATGGAGAACCCATTCCCACGCTGGAGGTCCTGGGTGTAGCAAAGACCATGTCCATTTAATATCTAGTCAGGCAGCACCAAAGACATCAACGGAGAGGGTGCGGGCATTGACAGGAGATGGAAAGGCAGCTCAAGGGCTGATAAAGCCATTGACAGAGCTAGGGTGGAAAGGACAAGTAGAGTGCTAGTCAACAGTGGTCCTTAAGGCTTGGTCTGTATGGTCTGCCATTCATGTGCCAGTGCAGTCAGAACCCTGTATGTATTGTCCAAATGGGAGAGGCTGCTGTTGTCCGAAGGCTGGCAGTGGAAACCATCGACAAATGAGACATGCGTCCATCTCTAGCAGCCTTCTTGTCTCCATGCCCATGTTTATCTGAATGGTGCTTATCCTTCACCTTCAGTGGCTGGGAGCTTGACGACGGCGAAGAGGAGGTCCTGGCTTTGAGCTTTTCTAAGACTTTCTGCTCCATGACATACTTTTTCCACTCTTTCAGTCATCGTCGAGTACTCTTATTAAAGTCCTGACAGTGGCCACAAGAAGAAGCATCATGAGTGGCCACCAGGCACCAAATGCAAAGGGAGTGTTTGTCATAGTGGTAAGTCTTCTGGCCACAACGACATTTCAGAAATGGGGATTCAGGAGGAGAGACAGAGTAAAGTTAAAGAAAAAAAAATGGAAGAAACTCCCGCAAGTCTGGTGGTTCGAACTATGTTATAAAGCGCTGTTGCAAGAAGCTGCACACAGTAGGAGTGAACTGGTAGACAGCAGGAAAGGAATTGTGGAGTCCTCAGGGCTGCCCACACATTTATACCCATCGCTATGCAGATATCATCGTGGGCCACCCCTAGACACACTGCTCATGAAAGTTACCGTGCATGGAGTGCCCTCCAGCAGTATATCCCAACTGTATGACCTGCTGCAAGAGATACCTCTTAACGAAGATCCAGGACTTCAATGCAGAACAGCCCCCCCACTCCAGCAGGTTCTTGCACGAACTATATGGCTGGTCAGCTGTCACTCACCACATAGTGGTCCTAGTCTACATAATGGTAGTGGCATCTTGCATGGCTGTGAGAACAAGGTCAGTGGAGTGTCTAAAGACATCAGCAGTGTGGGACAAAGAAGGTCTATAGAAAACATTCTATTACACTGCACAAAAGTCTAAAGTAGCCTATTCTATTTACTTCTAAATTCTTGCCATTAAGCAGGGTTGCATGAAAAACTATGCGCACCTATGATGGATTAGTTGCAGAGAAAAGTGCACAAAAACTGTCAATCTTTAATGTATACAGCACCTGATGGTGCTCAGCCAATCAACGACCCTTTCTCTTCCCCAGGTTACAAGTTGTTTTAATTTGCACCTGTGAGATTGTTTCAGAAGAAACAGGCCTATCAGTAGGTTTTATTTCACTTTCAAGAACAAAATAAACAACTTAGCAGTTCTGATTAATTTTCACACCAGCCGAAAGAAAGTTGACCCTCCAAGCTTCGGATTTAGAAAGGAACACAAAACTGTCAAGATTCTGCTTCTAACATATAGATGGAAGTAAATTTGCTCTTTCACAGCCTCTCCGATGTCTGCCTGTAGCTTCTTAATGCTGGGTTATATGTCCTGCCTTCAGTGAGCTTCCAAAGTGGCCTCTGATTGGACAGGAAGTCTCAGGAGATTTGAAAGTCTTGCACACAGTTCCCACGGCCAAATAATGAAGCACTAACAAGAAATACTTGGGCCCTAAATACAAATACTTGGACGAATATTCAAAATAAGGTATCCTCACACCAACCCAAGACTGATTTGGAGTGCATTTAGCTGCCTAACTCATTATTTAAGAAAGTCTGTGCCTGCAATGCTGGATTGTGGCTTTATGTTACCTGGTAGGTACACAAGTAAATCCTGTATAAAAATGTAACTAAACATTCACAATAAACTACTCAAAGTAATCTCAAATTACATTACACTACCACAAACAGAAAATGAAAAAATCTACTCGATGCCTGACAAGACCCAATACAATAAAATGCAAACAAAGCTGCTTAAGACTACAGGATGCAGACTGAGTGTACTGTTTAGCAGTGTTCAACATTCAGTATTTTAGTGCAGTTGGCTATCACCCTGTTTTGTTTTTTTATTTACCACTGGCCAATATGTGTAGCCATCAGTCTAATTTGTTTTACACAATCCTCCGAAATTGCCTTTTACACTCCTCCTTTATTGCACCACTGCCCATGTGTTGATACAACTGCTCTAAACCTTAAAAACCATATATGTACATGTAGCGTGTATTTAGGAGGTTCAAGGGAGGATATACTTTGGCCCCGATCACAACCATCACCCTTTTATTTGCAGGTTATGAAGAACTTTGGTTCAAGGTATTGGAGAGTATACTTAGTAAACTGCTATGCAAAACAGAGGGCAGTGCTAACCATTTTCAATACTGCATACCAGTAGACTGCAAGCGCATAGCACAAGGAGACTACAGGATTTTTTTTTTTTTTATTTAGCCAATCAATCTGCGCCAAGTGTCATGCATTTTCACAGCTGACTAGCACTTTCACATGTTTGTTGTTTAGTTTTTGTTAACTGGGTAAGTGCACTAGACAAATTCTGCCTATTTTCGGGCACGACCCAGGGGAAGGGGAGATGCAGAGGCCAACTGACCTTGAACCAGATTAAGCTGTTGGTGGTATTTAGTGAATGGGGGGAAATTTGGCTAGGGCACCGGGGGAAATTCCCCTACTCTTTTCGAGAAGTGCCTTAGGATCTTTAACAGCCGCCTGAACTACAACTAGAACAGGCAGATGGGACCTCAATTTAATGTCTCATTTGACAGACGGCACCTCAGGAGTGCAGCACTGCAGTGTTAGTACTGGGATATTAACCCAAGTGCCTGGTGTGGGGATAGAACCCACAGCCTTCTGATCTCCCAGCCTCAGAGGCAAGTGTGCTACCTGCTGAGCCATTGATACTGTGAACCTAATTTTTTTTTTTTTTTGGCTTAACAGACTGCTGTACTAAACTACTGAAGTCTATCATGCACTGTACATCTTGTGTGTAAATCCCTTAAGGATGCAGAGTAGCTGTTATGGCTGTGGAGTGAAGACTGCCAACTTCATTTCTGAAATGCATTTCCAATTTTGTGCAATTCCTTGAAACTCTGAAAAGTATTAGTTCCTAAAACTGCAAGTTGCAATTCCATGGTTTCGTTTTGGTTTAATGACTGTGTAATAAACTGCTGGAATGTGGTTTTGTGGTTCAAATACAAAACTGTGGTAACACTAGAACCCCAGATTAGTATTCTGCATGCACTTTGAACCACGTCATTAAAGTGCTTGAACAGAATTCCAGAGTTTTGAAAGGGAGGTCTAGGTAAATAGAATTAAAGTTAATTGGCTAATGGGTTCATCATGGTGGCTGCACCTGGTTTTTGTATGGCACCCACACACCCGGCAGCAGCACCCGAGGTTCGTATGGCACCCACACACCCGGCAGCAGTACCCGGGGTTCGTATGGCACCCACACACCAGGCAGCAGTACCTGGGGTTCGTATGGCACCCACACACCAGGCAGCAGTACCTGGAGCTCGTATGGCACCCACGCACCAGGCAGCAGTACCTGGGGTTCGTATGGCACCCACACACCAGGCAGCTGTACCTGGGGTTCGTATGGCACCCACACACCAGGCAGCTGTGCCTGGGTTTCATGTGGTACAACATTTGTGATTAATATGAATATTACAAATTTTTAAATCATGTGCTTTAGCTAATGTAAATTTATAAACTGGGACAGCACCTGAAAAATGCCAAACTCCAGGAATCCCCATCTACACCAGGCTCCTGGATCACCCAACTGCCACAGAGTCTCTCACCTTACCAGTTTGGGCTTAGGAAACAGCGCATGGTCTCCCCGTTTCGGGTAACTGACTCAGTTCAGTCTGCAATGGATAAAGGCCATGTCACTACAGCCATCTTTGTGAACTTAGCAAAGACATTTGACTGTCTCCCACACCTTTCTCCATAAACTGCACTCCGTTGGGCTGGATCCTGCTGCAAGCCACTGGTTCAGCTCTTATCTTCAGCTCAAGCAGCAGTCTGTTCTTGTAGGTACCTCCCTCTCCTCCCCCCACCTATTCTTGCTGCTGTCCCACCAGGATCCATTCTGGGCCCCTATCCTTTTCTCCATCTTTAATTAATGATTTTCCTACTGTCTGTTCCCCATCCAAGATTCATATGTACACAGACAGTGTTATTCCACTCCGGTCCCTCTGCCCTCAAAGTCACTGCCCCTCTCCAAAGTGATTTCAACAAAGGTGCAGTCCTGGTTCCCACAGAACCAAACTCAACTCGACAGTTTCTATGTTCTTCAGTTCCAGGCAAAATCTGCTTAAATCTTCCAACCCCCCAAACACGCACACCTCACCACCCTCAACGGCTCATCTCAAGTCAGCCAACATTTAAATACCTGGGAGTTTGGCTCAATAGCAGTCTACTTCTCTGTACACAGACATCTGCTTAAAGCTTTGCCCCAAACTCTGTGCCCTTTACTGGCACGAAGACTGCCTCCCTCTGGCAAGCCAGCATGACCTAGTCATGAAGACTATTCTCCCTGTATTTTACTATGCTGACATTGTCTACAGCTCTGCTCTGGCAGCCTCTC
The DNA here is from genome assembly GCA_016271365.2 of Neoceratodus forsteri. Lineage (NCBI taxonomy): Eukaryota > Metazoa > Chordata > Ceratodontiformes > Ceratodontidae > Neoceratodus > Neoceratodus forsteri. The sequence continues at coordinate 1,442,425,765 of CM057459.1, forward strand.
TAGCCAGACTGTACTCCCTGCTAAATTCTGCAGGTTTGCTACCTCTTTTCCCCCTCTCACTCATCACTGCACCCTTTACTCCTCCATCTCCAATATGTCCCTTCCTACAAGGCGCCAGCTGCACTGCCTCATTTTTATTGGTAAATTCTGGTTCAGGTCTCTTCCATCTCACCTCGGTGCATGCCTTCTCCCCCCAGCTCCTCCCAGTACTCCTTATGTTCCAGGGATGCCCACACATTCTCCCTTCCTTTCCCTCACACATGCTCAGGTCTAGCGTCTTTCTCCTATCACCTGCTTCGCCTCTGGAATCAACTACCGGGGGCCACACACCATGCCCCCTCCCCACCCTCAAATCCCTACTTCGTTCCCGTCCCTCTGCCTTTTTCTGCCCCCTATACTCTCCTCCCCCCTTCCTAATGTTCTGGCCCCCTGAGGACCCCACTCCAAGAAGTCTTTGTCCCCCTCTCTTCTTTTTCCCCCACTAGTTTTATCAGTGTTTCTCCCCTCTCTGCCATTACCCAAGTCATCTTCTCTACTCATTCAGTACTTCTGTACCAGTTGGCAGTTCAGACTGTGCCCATTCTGTACTTCAGGCCTGGTATGCCGTTCTGACTGATCTTTTGTTACCTTTATACATTTCTGTTGTCTTTTCATGTGCGGTGTATTGCTTACAGTATCTCACTTGTTTACTGTTTCCTAACTGTTTCCTGTTCTCTCTATTGTATGTTTGCTCATCTCTGTAATCCCACTGCCTTGATTGTATGTACCAGAGTACTGTACTTTATTTTGTTGCATTTGTATTGTAGTTTTTATATTGCATTGTACTTGGTTTGTATGATCTTGAATGTGCTGCCTGTACCTCCTTTTTGTGTACTTACCACCAGGTTGCACCTGGAAACAAGCCTAGACTCGGCGTGCCATTCCCGGTTACCAAACTTTAAATAAATATCTCAATGTACGTTATGTGACTACCGATTTATGCCATGGACAACAGGAATGAGTTATGCGACTACTGATTTAGGCCATGGACAACAGGAGTGCGTTACGTGATGACTGATTTATGCCATGAACAGGAGTGCGTTATGAGACTACCGATTTATGCCACAGACAGGAATGCATTATGCGACTACCGATTTATGCCATGGACGGGAGTGTTTTACTATCTGTGCAATGCACAATGTAACAGTTTAAAAATGTTGCTCTGTAAAGGCACCATTGTAAATGAGCCTTTGGCTCCATGGCTGTAGTATCTCCCCGTTTGTTATTTTAAACAAACCCTTTATTTATGAGAGGCTTCTGCCAGTCATTGCAAAAGGTTGCTCTGGGTGATGCTCACATTCAGATTAAATACATAAAAGCAGGTGAAAAACGTAACCCAAGGGAGAGCAGCTCAAAAAGGAGTCTGTCCAGGGCAAAGCAGCAGCCTGCCTGCCTGCCTGCCTACATCAATAAATGAATAAAAGGCTCTTGTAACGAACTATACAAGCTGGAAGCATGACAAACCTGAGCCAGCTTGCAATCACCAATGACCTAGTGATCAGAGCACCAACGAGGGAACTAAGGGACCCGGGTGCAAATCCCTCAAACCCTGCAAGTCAATTTCTTCCTGCTGTCAAACTGGGTACAAGCAGGACCTCAGAAAAACAAATTAACTGGAAATAGGAGAGCTCCAACCCAGTCATTTGCAACAGGCCCCCCATTGACACACACAAGACACACAGACACCTCTCCCTATTCAAATCTTTGCCTTAAGATAGTTTCTCTAAGCTACAAAATACTAAACCCAGCCCTCACCACCACTCCCCCAGCAGATGTATCCCTAGCTAATGACCGTTTACTATAAGAGGGGTGTATTATTATATCCTTACTGTATACTATCATCCACTTCATATTGTTTATTCATTTGTATAATTATGACCCTCCAGTGATACATTAGTGACTCTTGTTTTGACTGCTGATGCTGGAAACCATTTTAAAGTGGTTCCATCAGGGGCTGCCCCTTTTAATCTGCACTTACTTTCGGAGAGCAAAACTGGTCGATGGGATTGCAGATGTTTTAAAATGCTGCGTCATCAAAAATGAATTCAAGAACTGCACACAAGTTAAACAAATGCATCACTGTGGGTTCTAGGCTGGATACAAGATGTCAAGTGTTTCATAGAAGATTCTTATAGTCCAGTTTCATAAAACAGTAATTTTGTTACCTTCATAGTCAACAAAATATTGTATAAGAGAATGGGAGTGCTGAGATGACATGCAGAACAGGGAGAAGTAATCCTGTCACTTTACAATGCCCTGGTCAGGCTCACCTGGAGTACTACAGGATATGCTGTGCTCAGTACAAAATGGACATTGAAGCAGTCCAGCGAGAAGACCAGGCCACCGGAATGGTCAAGGATACAAGTGGAAAGCTAGTAGGAGAATGCCTGGAGGTCCTTAATAAGGAAAGCAGAATGAATAACGAAATAGGGCTGTGCCCTCGTCAAAAAAAAAAAATAGAACTCAAACAGCATTGCAGGGCACTTCAAATTAAATCATGCTTTATTTATAGTACGTTTTTCTTAAATCAAAGCGCATTACAATTTAAAAATAAATCCATAGGCAATTAAAATGCAGAAAATTAAAAAAAAAAAAAGCACACATATACTTCAACTAGATATCCTTCCCAAACGTTAGGCCAAATAAATACATTTTCAGGAGGATTTAAACATCTCAGTGGACAGGCACTCTAATCAGACGGGTTAGAGTTCCACAGGGTCGGGGCCAGAGAAACAAAAGCCCTTGCACCGGATGTCTGTAAACAGACCCTGGGAACCTCTAGCAATCCCTCCTCGGCAGAGTGAAGAGGACAGGAGGAGTGGTAAGCAACCCGGTCCCTGTCCATTTAGGGTCTTATAGATCAGCAATGCGACCTTGAAGATTATCCTCCATCGCACCGGCAGCTAGTGCAGTTCACGTAGCACAGGCATGATATGGCAAGATCTTGACTGCCCTGTCAACAACCTGGCCGCTGACTTCTACCCAATGTCCTTGCTGCCCCCATCTACCATACCTTCCACCTGGGCTCTCTTAGGTGGTGGTATTGTGGCAGGAGCATGCAGTAATACCCCAGAAGGAGAGCAGTCATTGGGCACTCCATCCTTCTCCCCGGCCGACCCCCGGCAACCCGTGCTCGCTCCCAAACATGGGTTGCCAGTGTGGGGCGAGATAAGGCGTCCAGTGCCTCAACCCTCAGCGCCACCTGGCCAGCTAAGGCAGCCAGTTTTAAGATACGTGGGTCTCCTGGATCACCACATTATGAACACAGGACTCTGATGTTATCCCATAATTAGTCCAAACAATCCACAAAACAAGCACTTGTCAATGCCGAATGTTGTCGCGCTGGCATTGGCAGTGGCGGAGGTGGAGAGGCATAGCACTGTGAGTTTGTTAATGTGTCCCAAAAGGTGATTTTGCACAGAGAGTACGCCACTGTGCAACAGAGCTGCAGAAACACGTTTTGGGAAGGCTGTGGAAAATGGCAGCTGGACTGTTGATGTGGTGTGCACAAATGCCAGTGGTGAAAATGTGGCATGAAAATATTGCAGACTGATGCAGTTACAAGGGTGCATGGAAACTGCACAATGCACGCTTGCAACACAGTCATTGTCTGGACTTTCACCAGCAAAGTTTCAACATAGGCATTTTAGGACCTCTGCTGATGAATAGTGTCACCGTCATTTCCTCAAAGTGTCCCGAAAAGTGATTTCGCACAGTGACCGTGCAATTCTGCACCGGACGTGCAGAAATGCATTTTAGCCAGCTGTACTGTTCATAAGGTGGTATGGAAAAATGTCAATGATGAACAGCTGGAGTGAAAGTATTACAAATTCAGAGTCACAAGTGTGCGTGCAAATTGCGCAATGCGGGCTCGTAAAACTAATTTGACTTTTGGCCCTAAAATTTTCAACATAGGCATTTTAGGACATCTGTTAATGAATAGTGTCACTGCCATTTTCATAATGTGTGTCGAACACAGGCTTTCCACAGCAACCGCGCAATTGTGCGCCGGAACTGCGAAAACAGATTTTGGTCAAGATATGAAAAATGACAGCTGTACTGTTCATTAGGAGGTGTAGAACAATGGCACTGTTGAAAATGTGGAGTGAAAATATAAGTTTGCGAACTTACGAGAGTGCGTGCAAACTACGCAATGCACGCCCATAACAGTCACTTGATGGAGTATTGTCACCAAATTTTTAATGCATGCGTTTTAGGACCTCTGCTCATGAACAGTGTCACTGTCATTTTCGTAATGTGCCCTGAACAGCGATTTTGCACAGCAGCCATGCTATTCTGTGCCGGAAGTGTGAAAACACATTTCAGCAAGGATGTGAAAAATGACAACTGTACGGTTCACAAGAAGGTGTGGTAAAATGCCAAAGCTGAGAATGTGGCATGAAAATATTGCAAATGAGCTAACTTGAGAGCATGCATTGCGCAGTTGCTACACATGCTCGTAAGTGTCATTTTTTGGATTTTTCCCACCAAACTTGCTACATAGGATTTTTGAGAGCTCCTTTCATGAACAGTGGCACTGTCATTTCGTTACTGTCCCAAAAGGTGATTCCGCGAAGTGACTGCGAAATCACCTTTCGGGACTGAATAACACCATGACAGTGCAAGAATTCATGAGAAGGGGTCCCAAAAACTCCATATTGAAAATTTAGGGACACAATCCTCAAAAATGCCCAAGATAGGCATTAAAGTTGAAAAACCCCTATTCATTCCATTATGCAGCTTACCGGCATTTCTTCAGTTCATGGTCGGCTTTGAAGAGTGCAGACGTGTTCCAGTCCACGAAGACAGTCGCGCCCGGACTCTGCAGATAAGTATGGGGTGAGGGCAGGGTGCGCAGAGGGTGGGTGGTGGGGGAGGGCATAGAGACTATGAGGGACCGTTTTCATTTACAGGAAAAAAAAACCGCCATAGGAGGTTTTTGGCGAGATTTGGCATGCTGGGGTGGGCTCCCAGTGTGCCACCTGACTGAAAGTGTCTGTAGCCGACGGGGATTGGGCACCCTCGTCGGTCACAACCGCAGGGAGGGATGATAAAGTAATGCCGACGGGATTGGGCACCCTGTCCAGCACACAAAAAAGCGGGGTTAACCAATGGGGGGGGACTGGGCACCCCCAAAACAAAGTCTGCAGTAGTTGGTCATCCGCCCACTCGCCGACCATGCTCATGTTGGCACGCACGTAGGAAGGGTCCGCTGCATATGACTAGCTTTGCTCTGATTGCAGCGGACTTTCTTAGATGTGCTCACCACATTGTGTATGCATGGTGTGGCGCCGGCATGCAGGCTGATTGGGGAATGAGGGACACACCTACCAGTGCATGCCCTGCATTCGCCCAACAGCGACCCCGCCTCCAAAGCTGCACTGTTCCACAATGTTGGCTACATAAGCACGCCAACATAATAAGTATAATGGAACTCAGAAGTGACCAATCTACCTGCACTCACCTCCAACATCTCTCCCCACCAAAGAGCCACTACCAAAAATACCCCCCCCTCCCCCCAGGTTTCATAAATTTCTGGAAAGGAGAACCTCAGAAACTGAACAAACTATATTGGGGGGGGGCTGGGTCCCCTTACTCTGAAAACAGCAGCAAACTGGCTTTAGGCAGACTATAAAGGAAAACATTTCCAAGATTGTATGTCTATGGATGAAAGGCTGGACATTACACCCCAGCACACTGCACACTGAACACTGATAATTAGTTGGTACCAAGTTGTATGAAGTTACCTGAAGAAACATTCTTTTATGAGGGTGGGAAAGGTATAGGCAAGAGGTGAAGCAGAGGCTGGTTTGCCTGGGGGGAGGTCAGGACTGGGGGAATGGAGTAACAGTGGAAGGAGACAGAGGGCTACGGTACCCAATCAGGGTGCTGGAACATGAGCAGACTTGATGGACCAACAGGCCTACTCTGCTGGTGCCTAGTAGGTTAGTATGCTCTACTCACATATGTTACCAGAAGTATCCTCAGAGCACAGCGTGCTCAAAAGAGAAAGACTGGAAATAACATTCAAGGCTTTATTAGTCCATACTGTTCTGTAAGCTCTCCAAATGTCTAAACTCACCCAGTTTACTGTTTCTATGTCAGTTAAAAGTTCAATAAACTATTAAACAAAAGGCACTGTCCGAATGGAGTATAATGAAGTTGCATCAACTTATTCACACATATCTCTGTCTCCACTGGAAAGTCTCACAGACCTTCGTCACCAATGTGGTGTCCTATAAATACGATGGTAGTGGAGTGACTAAAGAGTTCAAAAATAAATAAGTTATCAGTTTGGGAACCAATCCCTTAGAAAATAGGATAACCAGGTTGGTGCTGAAGGTCCTTGTAGGTTTTGGGGAGAAAAATCAAATGTCCATGATTGGATGGTTTTGCTGCAAGAAAGCAAATTCCCATTTACAAATCCACTCTCAAGATAATGAGATCTTTAAAAAGGAATCCAAACAGTTTGAACACTTAATGGGGTCCCTTCTCAAGCAGGCTGCAGCTTGATGAATCACTGCACTGTCTATATGCTATGTCTAATAACCTTTTCCATTACAAAGATCTACACCCCTCACTTTCGGCTAGTTTTACCACCCCCCACCACCATCAGCTAGTTACATCTCCAGATGTTGGTAGCTTTCCCAGTGCTGCAGTTCCAGTTTCTCAGACCTCAGTTGTGAGATTAGCCAATCCACAGTACCAGCATTGTTCAAAAATGCAATTTATGTCCTTGAGGACCAACCATTCAAAAGCTGTTCTAGCCAGGGATTATCCCTTCCTACTGCAAAATTTGGAAGTAGGCTTGAATTTCCCCTCAGATTTCCTCAAAATACTCATTTAGCGTATTAGTTTCAAAGAATCAGCCTTCATTAGTCCCACCATACTTAGCTGTATTCCAGTTGTAATGCTCTTTCTGAATCCACTGTCCAATCAAAGATTTAGAGGTCCACCTAGGTCAGAGGTGGATACCTCAGCCAGGGGGGAGATCAAGGCGGAGAGTCTCAAAGTACCTAGTCTAGGGGATTTGCCTCAAATAGTTTTATAACTAAATAAATATCTCTAACATTAACAGCTGAATATGGAGCAATGGAAAGTCTTTTTCCTAGGTCTTTCAGTTCAGTTTCTGTAAGGAGAGAACTTCAATGTCTTTATGAGTGAAATGGCAGAACAGCAGGAAGGAAAGGTATGCCTCTGCAGAGAACAACATTTGCAAAAGGGTAGATTCTCAGGAGGGGGTGGAGAAAATGAGCAGAGACCTGAAAAATCTTGGAGTGGTCAAGGGGAGGACAACTGGGTTTCAATGCGAAAAAGTGAAAAATCATGCACCTTGGGCAAAAGAACCCAGAGGCGGTGTATTAAAATGGGCTTCTGTGCAGCGTGTCAGACTACAAGGAGCAGCAGCAAAGAAATGAACATGCTGCAAAACAGGGCAAAGTGCTCTTGACAAAAAGTACTATACAACAAAACAGCATTGCAGTGCGCTCCGAACAAGAACAATCCAAAAATCAAAGTTGCCACAGTGTAGGGATTTACTGAGACTGACCATTATTTAATGATCAAGTGATCATGTACCTGCCTTTCCTGTGGCCTTTCTTACTGAGAATTTATAAGTAATTGATACCATCCATTACTGTTCACCTATATATTCAACACTGGTTACATTTAGCCTGTCTCTTTGAATGGGCCTGTATAAAAAGAAGCACTGCATTTGGTTCCCCGTGCACCCTGACAAAGATTCACCATGACAAAGCACTGGGCCAGGTTAGTTCAACCAAGGCACATTTTTGCACTCTTGTAACTTTACTTTATGGATAGTTACTGCCCAGAGTGTCTCACAATGCTGTTTTGAGTTGCATCTCAGTACGTTCACCCTGCATAAAAGGAGACTGAGTGGGGACATGATCCTGGTGTTTCTCATACTCCATGGTATTTACCAGAACAAAAAGATGGAGGTTTCATCTAGCATGCTGCAGCAGGTTATAGGGACAATGCCCTGAACATCAGGGGTGGTAAGTTCAGGGGTAACATTAGGAGGAACTTCTCACAGAGAAAGGTGAACCTATGGAACAGCTGCAGTGGAGACAGTACAGGCCTTGCCTTGTCAATTTCTACATGCTACCAAGATTATCTCAGGGTACCCTAGTGTAACAAATTTCTCACCCCAACATTTTTTTTTTTTGGGGTATTCTTTTTTGCCTTATGACCCACCACTCCTTTGTGCTGCCTAGGTCCCAGCTGCTCCACCTGTCCCTTCCTGAGTCCTCCAGCCTCATATCACAGCCAACCCTAAGGTAACCCGGATGTAACCCTTCACCAGGCGGGTCCCCCTCCTCGGAGGGGGAAGGCACCAGGAGGGGCAACTAGCACATACTTGGCCTCAGAGTGCTGCTGAAGTGAAGGGACTCCTTCAGGGCATCGGCAACAGCGATGGACCGGCAGCAGTCATCCGGTCGATCACAAAGTGGATTTTCCACTTTTCTACGTTTTTCCCTCCTGCGTGCATCTGCAGAGCTCCCGGTCTCCTCCAGAGGCCACTGCAGTGTGATGCCAGCCCACTACCCACCCCAGGAGAGAGCAGAACAGTCCAGCAGATGCTCAATCCTCTCCTTCCCCTGCCAGCCCTCAGCGTCCAGAGTCTGTAACCTGAACCCAAGTTGCCGGTGTGGATTTCAGGTAAGGCACCAGTGCCTCAACCCTCTGTGCCACCAGGCCAGCTTTTTTTTTTTTTTTTTTTTTATTAAATAAAAAAGGTATACTGTATTTACATAATTTTTTATTTGGTTGTAAATAAGAGTAGATAGCTAGAATTCACTATTTCTGGGCCATATGAGACACGTACACTGCCAAACCTTCAGGAGCTGTGCAAAAGAAGAGGGTTGTCATTGAGGACTGCTAGATGGGGAGAGAACTGACATCCTAGAAAAATGACCAGGGAAATGGTGACTGCTAGCCAGAGTCAGAGACCAAGGCTAGGGGGTGTGCAAATGAGTCAGAAGTTAGAACTGGGGCAGCTGTGCAGATAAAGATGATGCAGCTGGAGCTCGTTCTGATTAAGGTGAAGGCAGAGGTGGAGTGAGAAAAAGGCAGAGCTGCAGAGGGCAAAGCTGGAAATTGAGGCATGAGAGGAAGAGTGAGCAAGAACAGTGCCAACATGAGTGAGATGCAGATTCTGTGCTAAAGGGCACCGCCTCAAACCGTAAGCACTGGCATCAGGGATACAACGCAAGAAGTTAATTCCAAAAACGTTCCCCAAGTATCATGAGGGGGATAACCTCAATTTGTTTTTAAAACCCTTTGAAGAGAATTTGTGGGCAATCTGAATTGGACAGGTTTCTTGAGCAACTCACCTTTCATCATTTCTTATGAGCAAGGCATTAGAAGCCTTCTCCAGGATGGACACAACTGTATGGACTGTAATAAAGTCAAAAATGCCTTGGTAAAATGTTTTGGACTCCTGAGGCCTACAAAGAAAATGGAGGTTTAAAGAGCACATTTCCTGGTCATCATTTTAAACACTCAAAACAGGGGCCTTAGCTGCCCCAAAGTTCAGTGGTATAGAAATTATAATTTTGTTATTGCCAGATTAAGAGGGAAGGGATCATAATTTTTAATTTATCATTTAAACATGTGGGGCCTTGGAAAGGCACACTGAGCCAAGGCTCATCTCCAGGTGTGACCCGGGGACAGGGAGCATGGGAAGCACAGTACATAGTACAAGGCGTTCAGTACAAAATTACACAATAGGAAGCATAATAAAACATTTACATGAATACAATACAGCAAAACAGGCTGTGCAGACAGACAATTGTACATGGAATGGAGCATCACAGATTGGAGTAGTTGCAACAAGGAACAAACATTTCAAGTGCAATTAAACAACTATACATGGTATGGAGCAACTCAAAATCAGGGTTGCTACAACAGGGGACAAACATTTCAAGTGCTAAGTAGTGTTAGGAGAGCAAGTAGGGAAAGGTAGCAGACAGAGCAGCAATTTGACAGGAGTGAGAGAAGAGTTGCACAAGAGGAGACAGTGTTCCACAGAGAGGGGAGATGACAGTGGAAAGCAGATTTGCCCATGTTTGAGGATGGCGTAGAGAGTGAGAGAGTGAATCCCTAGAACGTAGGGAGTATGTTGAGGCTGGGGAACAGAGGGAAGTGATGTATGTGGGGAGCAGATTAAATGAGAACTTGGAAATGAAGGATAGAGAGTAGATGAGATGCTTGTGTGTGAGCAGCGGGAGGTTCAGAGAGGATAGTAGAGAACAGTGGTGGGATCTGTATGGAGAGTTGGAGGTGAAACAGAAGTCACAGTAGAGGGAATCAAGTCGAGAGTGTGATGTAGAGGGTGCAGCGCAGTAAACAATGTCAGCATAATCAAAGACTGGCATAATCATTGTTAGAAGTTGCCGATGGAGAGGGAGAGTATGTTATGGTATAGTATATCAAGCTCAGGGCGGAGTTTAGTGGCCATGCAATCAATGTGGATAGTGAAATTAATGTGACTATGTGAATGAAGAGCCTGATCCCTTCCACTTCCTGCTTTGTAAACATGCCCCATTTTGTGGTGTAAAAGTATGGAGACCGGGGGGGCAAACACGCTCCAGAGTTATATATGGACCAGAGTGTTTAAATATATATTTTAGGGTGTCGATAACAAATCAAGGCCACCGCCCAACTTACAGGCACCTTGCATCAGTTGGGCAGCGGCCTGGATTATGAAGTCAACACCATCGAGCGTAAAAACAAGTCTCTATACAACTCTATGGGTGCACACCCACCCCACCCACCCCAAAAGCAGTCTCCATACAAAACCGGGCATGTCACCAAATCGGGAAGTGGAAGGATCAAGTTCTCTGCTCAATGGGGCCAAATTACAATCCCTTCCCTCTCAAATTATGGTAACAATAAAGTTATAATTTCAGTACCACTGAACTTCAAGGCAGGCAAAGCTCCTATTGCGTTTCTGGAGAGGAATTTCAAAAACAGTAGGAAAGATGCTCTTTAAGAAAGACACTGGGAGATTGTCAAGTTATACACATCTCAGAATAGCTATCTGTTACAGCGATGGTTAGAGGGTACAAATGTTAGCTCTGTGGAACAGGTAAAAGATGTGTTCCTCATGGAACAGTTCTTAGACTATACAATAGGATTTGAGAATATGTTTGTTGGCTAGGGCTCAGAGACCTTACAAACAAGGCAACCAAGAGGGCTGGTCAGTTTGTATCCAGGTGACCATACACTCAGTGCAAAAACATAGGAGGGCATCAGGTGGTGTTAAGGGAACTGGGGGGGGGTGCAATAGAAGGGAAAGCAACCAGTGCCTGAAGAAAAAGGAAGCCAAATGCATTATGTATTAAATAGGATACAGACCACCTCCTTCGTGTTGAAAACACCAGGGGAGGATCCCTATACCTAAATAAATAACATGCAACTTTGCCCAAGCTAGAGACACTTGAGGAATAAAGTCACAAAAGTCTCTGCTTCAGTAGCATGGGGTGGTGTATGTTAATCATATCATATGCACATAATGTATGTGCGTGATGCCTGGGACCATTCTTAAACTCAGATTAGTATTATGTATACACATGGCATACAACTTACATGAGACATTACTAACAGTCACCAGGTTTTTAGACATTCAGAAATTAGCTTAAAAAAACTCCCAAGTACCAAACATGTAAAACAAATAGATTATCTACCTAAATTACAACTGCAACTTTTATAAACTGCAATATAAAGGAGCATGGCGAAAAAGGGGGAAGGGATGCGAAGACAGCGGAGCATGGGAGAAAAATTTAAATGCACAGTCACACCGAATATCCAACCATGTGAAACTAGTAATATATACAAATACAGAAACATGCATTTCTAATGTATGCTAGTCTGATATGCTATCAAATGTTCCCGACCACTTCTTATTTTCCCCAGATACTTATTTTGGAAACATTTTTGAGCCCCCTCTTGAAAACCCCTGCAGCACTTGTCAGTTAACATTTAAACTGAAGACTACAGTCCAAAGTCATTGTCCCCAGAAGCCGGATCCTTTTTTTCCCCCCACACTGATAGAGAACTCAACCTTAGTCAGCCAGCTTACCTAAATCAGCTGGCTAAAAATGCAAGTACACTTTGCCACCATAATAGATTAAGTCAAGCTGGGATCAACGTGTAGTGGTTAATGTCAAGTTATCCATTTTGCTCTTTTCACCACCAAATTCTTTCTGACTCCATCTAGAGGGGGAAAAAAAAGCAAAGAACTGGGGGAAAAAAACTTCATAGTGAACCCCAGCTGACTGACCACTGATGTCTCACGATCTCGATCCTCCTCACATCTAATCACCATCAACAAGCTGCATGCCTCTTTGGTATTTGCAACCGATCGATGAGGCATAATGCAATAAGCTATAGAAACCTTAATAGGTTCGGACATTGATAACTTTAATAGTAGCCAAGAAAAGATTTTTGGCACAGTCTCCTACTCCTTCCAGTAACGAGCCACTCTCGCTGTGTAGCATTGACATGAACCATGTTTGTAGCCACTGACAAAGCATTATCCACTGCCTTCTGAGCTTCTACAGCCATAGCTTGTGCCCTATCAATTCCGGTCCCCAGCAGAGCTTTATGAGCATTAAAGGCTTCAAGTTTATCAAGCTTTTGAATTGCCTCGAACATCAGTCATCGATGGTTCTGTGCTCAAAATCGATGCCACTGTTTGCCCACTCAGCCCTGCGGCCTGTGACTGGCTTTCAGCTCAGTCTTGTCAGAACACCCTGAAGGCTTGCCCATTTCAAATCAATCCTGCAAGGCATTCACACCAGACACGAAGCTATAATGCAGTGAATATGTAAACTTCAAGGCAAATCTCCAAGTTAAAAAATTGTAAAGAAAGGTATATTAATCACCACAAAGAGTGTACTGTAGAGGAGCACTCTTTGCATGTCAGTTGGCTATGCCCCCAGTGAGAGTACAATTCATCCTTAGTTCCTTCTCTGATCTAGAGGAGTCACAGTGGTGGGGTGCAGAATTTCGTCTGATCAATCCCTGATCACTTTTACTACAAGAACAGCTTTAAATTGCTAGTCATGCTGGGACCGTCTTTGGTGGATCCGAGATGTGGACTCCGGTCAACCAGAAACTGAATCCAGTTCCACCAAATGTATTCCTTCTGGGACCAGCGCCAAGATTCAAACTCTCAAGTGCATCAGGGTCTGCAAACCAAGAAATCCACTTCAGTAAGAGACTTGGGATGCACTAATAAAAACTGGATTCTCAGACCTTCCAGGAAAAGCAGTATAGTAAAGGCCTCTGGAAGTCTGAGGTTCCACTGCCACAGAAATTTCCACACAACTTATGCTGGAGTCCCCGTATAACAGATTATATTCACACCCCGTATTATTGGCAGTCACAGTTGGCAGTACTTATTCACGCCATTAATTTTCGTGGAGAGGTCCCGACTAGTACTTAATAGGTTAAGTAGCCAGAGCCATAATGCTACTCTTATTTAACATAGCTTCACCGTTAACTGAGCTATTAATTGAGTTCCTTTAGTAATCAGCTGTATAAATCACACTGCCGTACCTCAATTGGTTCCAAGTCATAGCGCTTGTGTTGCACTATCAGGTTGTTCGCCAAGCTCAGTCATGTCGCTATTAAAATGGCTTGGCACCAACAAAGCTACCAAGAGGGAATAGCCTGTCGATTTTGATGAGGTTTCTAGTGAGCAGCCAACACATTTGGGCTTGGACCCTGATGCAGCTGCCAGCGTTGCTATGGAACTACTCACTTGTGAACCACCGCAGCAAAAAACACACCGCCCCTCTACGTACACCTCATACTCAGGTAAGGTTCGTTTTGAAATCAGTAGATATGCCACTGAGAATGGTGTTATGGCAGTTATTAGGTACTACCATGCAAAGTACCACAGCGCCATTAACGAAATCAATCTCAAATTTTAAACAGATTGCTGCAGACGGCTGATGCAGACCCAGAAAACAAATGCACTTCCACCCTCACTACCAACAAAGCGCAGAGGTAGACCCACTCCGCTTATTGAGGACACTGAAGAGAAATTAAACGTTGCGATTAAAAACCCGAGGGCTGAAGGAGCGGTAATCAATGCAAGGGCGGTGCACGCATTACCTATCAGCATTGTCAAATCAAACGGTCTGCAGATATTGACTGGAAACGGAGGTGGTGTCAGCATCACGACTAAATGGGGTTGGGGGTTTCTTAGTCAGATCGGGTATAGCAAAAGAAAAGGCACCAAGGCAGCCCGTAAAACACCCCTGGACTTTAGTGCCTCAAAGTAAGGTTTCCTTTCCCGAATATCCAAGGCTACTGGCTCAGGAACTCATACCACCCGAATTGGTATTAAATTTAGATGAGACTACATGCCTCAGTTCCATCATGTACCCTTTCAGGGATTGTACTCCCGCCACAGGTCATTTACCGTGGAGGGAAAAACACCCAAAAACTCAGGCATATCACCCAATTTACAAGTTCCCCCAAAGAGTGGTCGATTACACATTCACCTAATCATTGGGCCAATGAAGTCACTACACAGGAGTACATTGCATCCGTACTAGTCCCTCACCTGGAAGCCACAAAGCCATCTCAGAGACTGCCAATGGAACAGAAAGGGTTGCCGATAATGGATTTGTTTTGAGCCCATATTGTAATATATGCTGTTGTCTCTAAGACATCAGTATGGGTCATGCACTCAGGAAACAGAGTGCATGTGTAACCAGTTTGAGCCAGTGTGGCCAAGACTCCAGTGTGTCTGCTTAGCCAGAGTTATGTTATGCAGTTGGAAAATAAATACAAGATAGCTGTTTTACTTAAATGTGTCTCGGAATCTGTTCTGTGATCCTGCTCCTGTTTGGTATAGTGGTCTCCAGTGCAACTCTACAGAAACTAATGAAAAGAAACAAAGGCATCAGAAAGGTATACAACACATACAACAGAAGCAGTAATGCAGCAGCTTGAGGAGGTAGGGTACATCCCTGTATTTGTTCCAGCATCCTGTATGGACCTACTCCAACCCTGGACATATCCTTAAACTGTTTAAGGATGAACTTAGTGTTTTACAGACTGGTACGCTGGCCAGATATTGGAACAAATTACAGTTGGGGCAGCAACTGTTCGCATTGATCTCAAGATGTCCCTGATTAAAAAAAAAAGCGAGAAGCATGCACACTGGCTGGAGTCAAGTTTTAAATCGACAAACTGAGAACGGATTCCTGTATCCGTGGGCTTTGTGGAGTCTAGGATTCAGCAAACACATGAACATTGCCTACATGCCGCCGAGATAGGAGAGTACTGAATTGCCCAGAGGTACTGTACTCAAGCACTGGGAACAGTGCACAGTAACCTAAATGTGTTTTTCTATGTCTCCATTTTTCCACAGAATGTCCAACATCAGCCGAGAAAGATGACCAAGATGATTACCAGCTCTGACGAACTGAAATGGTTTTCTTTTATTTTGCAGTTGCCTCGATTAGTTTTATTATATGCTCAATGTGCTCACTTGGAAATAAACAAATAGTTGATTTACAGTACATGTCAATGGTGCTCAGATTCTGTTTGCGAAAGACACACCGACACACTGCTTTTGCTGGAAATATTAGCATTTCCTTTATTTTTTTTTTTTTTTTTTTTTAAACGCGAACACAGCAAAAATAAAAGGAACATGACTATTTCCTGGTATACAGCATCATATATCTATATATATCTATATCAGATAGTGATGCACAAAATCAGTATTCTTGGTGATTTTATGTTCAAATATTCAGTTTCCTCAGTGTCAGACTCCCTTCCCCTCCTAGTTTATCCGGAAACCCATCCTCTAAGCTCAGAATGCGAGGTCAATGAGCCGCCCCACTGAGGCATTGTAACACACCTCACCTCTCCCACACTGACAACCAGAGTCAGAGAACAAGTTCAGATTGCAAAGGGCAGCTCAGCTGGGAGAGAGAGACCAGTTGGCAGATCTCTTCTGATTTGGGTGGTGAAGCCATTCAGCTATTGATTATCAAAAGGTGGAGGCTGGGTGGTAGAGCCAACACTCTGGTAGTTGAAGAACAGTTTTGTGGGTGGAATAGGGCTGGCAGTTCTTAAGTGCCTGCACACCTCCACGTGAATGCATCCTCCATGTTTACTGTGGCCTTGGGGAGGGAGGAGAATGGAGAGGGACTGGGCTTCACCAAGCACTGCCTGAGGTGCCGTGACCTGCCCTGCTGCTCCTTTGGGGGACATCTGGACGAGTATCTCCTGGAAGGAGAAGACAGCCTTCCCTAGCCCTGCCACTGTTTTTTTGGGGGAAGGAACCTTCTGGGAACAAAACCCAAGACAGAGATGCATCAGGCCAGTCAATAGCACTGGGGGACAGGCCTGAACAGCAGGCTGGTAAGCCCAATAAGCATAAAAAACATTATGCATAAACAAAAAAGGGAGGTCAAGGACATCACATGGATTGCATTCTACGCGCAAATGGATAATTCATGCCGATGAACGCACAAATGCTGCCACAGAAGCTTAGGAGCCCTACTGCAGACATCAGGACTGAATTGGCAAGAAAAACAAGGGACTCCAGAGTATGGTATAGTAGTGAAAGCACAGGCTTGGCAACCATGGGACTCTGGTTCAAATTCAACCATAACTACTTTGTTTTTCTTCTGCTCTCCCCCTCCCCCCAAAATATAAAGAGAACCCCAAGATACAGTAAATAAAATTAAGAATGGACCAAAGAAGCTGAAAGCTACAGAGAAGCACTAATATTCCTGAAAACATATGCAACATGGCCTGACCTAGTGTCTACTTGAGAGAGTCACATTCCCAATGTGACTTTGGTTCCCACCAGACATTCCTCAGCAGTATGGGAATGCTACACAGTCAGTGGTCACAAGCTGTGGGGCTCGGGGGTTGGTATACTCACTGTGCTAGCATCTCCTTTGGTGGGTTCTGGCAGCATGCAAAGTCACGGGTAACAGACATTCTGCCCCCCTTCCATTCAGACGTGTGTGAGAACACTCCCAGAATTACAGGTGGAAGGCTAGCCAAGGGAAAAAAATGTGTTTACACATGACATCCCGACACCCCCCCCCACCCCAACTGTACCAGGACATCACCTTGCTCATCCCAGCCACAAGGATTGAAGGACCTTATCCATACCTCGGAGACCATCATGGGGCAGGTTAACCCATGGGTTAAGTTCAAGTTGACAGACTGAGTAGGAACATGGAGTGGAGACCTACGAGGCCAACAGGAAGGGTAGTTGTCAAACTGAAGGAGGACGGAGTTTGAGGAAGGTACATATAGGGTAATAAGTTTACATTTTACCCCCTGGGTGCAGCTCCCCATCTCTCCAATTTGACCCTGCCCCATCCTTTGTGTCCTGCACTTCCTCCAGACCCTGACCCCATGGCTTACTCCCCCATGGTGGTGCCTAGCTTTGGCCAGGCATCATTCCCCCACCGCTCCACCTAATGCAGTGAGACACCCCCTCTGTAGTACTGGAATGGCTGGTAGAAAGTAGGACCTGGATACACCAGCTGTCATACTGCTTGCTCTGTGGATTTTCTGTTTCTTAGGCTCTCACACTTCCCCAGCATGCAGACAGAGTACTGGTGGCACCAATCTGAAGGCAAGGAGCTGCTAATCACTGCATGATCAACCACAGCACCAAGGTGATTCCACTTCCCAGCTGCAGGTGGTGCTCAGAGGATGAGCTACAACATACTCTCCACCTCCAGGGCTAAAGCTCAATGCCTTGCATTGTACTGCAGACCTTGCTGACTTGGGTGAGAAAGACCAGACAGAGGATAGATCCTGGGTCTCCTACTTGGAACAGTTACACCAGCCAGTGTCACTGGGCCGGGCACAATAAAATTTTAAAGAAAAAAGGAGACTAGCCTGTGGTTGTAGTAGCAGGCATGGCTCTTAAGATTCTGGAAGGTGGTGTACTCTGCTGCAGCACCTTCACTTGGGTGACCACAGGTGGCACTGCAGCAGGAACTGCTCAAATGGGAAAGAAAATGCTGCCCAACACCAGTGGCTTAGTTACGTTTTGTGTGTACACACATGCATATCGTAGGTCCTGGCCAGCAGAATCTCAGAGGGTTGCAGGAAAAAACAAAAAGTTAATGAGTGCATCTAGGATGATGCCAGTTACTCTTAAAGGGCCTTGCCAACCAGATTGTTGAAGGAGCTGCAGGGGAGTGTCCCCAGCCCCCGAGAGAATCCACAATGGAAAGAAGCAGGGGCGGAGGTGTACCCCATGAACCTCTATAAGGGCAGATAAGAGAAAGGGGAAAGACTAATCTGAGACATAGCATGCTTGATGGCCATCATTGGTGACAAAAGGGAGAAAAGAATGTGTAAAACAAAAGAAGACTGTCCTAAATGAGTAAATGTGCAGACAAGACATACCTTCTTATCTCACCTCCATACAGATTGCCAACCTGCAATACAAGACCCAGATCTTCCTTTATCTCAGCCAGCATTATCACTGCAGGCTGTTAAACCCTTGTTACGAGAATTCTGGTGAGATTTCAGATCTTTGTTAACTGGTCCAAAACCGAATGTTTTATGCCAAGTCACTCTGACTTAGAATTTAGGAAATTGAAGGATCTCCCAGATATAGCTTGCCCAGAAGAAGGCCTGAAATAACTGGGAATCAAAATATTGGACTGGCAATATAGCCTAGAGGTTAGAGGAACGAGGTGTGAACGAGTTTGGTACATCCAGCAGACCAGACCAGAGTTTGAGTCTCACAACCTCCACTTACATACTGTGTGACTGAGCAAGTCACTTAACTGCCCAGTGCTCCCAGGTCACCCCTGAAAACAGGCATTTGTGCCTAGTGGGCCTGACCCGGTTAGCAAAGATAAAAAAAAAAAAAAAAAAACTGATTCAATAGATAAAATTCGGAGTCGTAATTTAACTAAAATATGAAATGATTTCAAATGGTATCTAGACAGGTGGTGCCACCTTACATCTTTATGGGGAAAAAAATTCTATTGAAATGACTCTGGCTCCTAGATTGTTCCGTTTTATGAATAATTTTGTAGCCAATATCTCTGGCCTTTGGTTCTCCAAATTTGATAAAATTATGTCTTCCTTTTTATGGGAGGGGAAACCTCCCAGGATATCAAATCCAAAATTAAGAGCACCAATTAAACCTGGAGGATTTGCACTGCCTTGGTGGCAAAGTTATTTCTGGGCATACAAATTAAAACAAATTGCTAACTGGTTCTCTGCTCAGGTTAGCTCCAATACTCCTTTATTGTTGCACACTGAGACAGAACTAATGCCCCCCCCCCCCCAATAGTTTACCAGATTTGTTTTTCACACATATACCCTTTTAGGTTAGTAAATCACCCCACATTGCAGGTCTCAGTATTGGTTTGTAAAAAGTTCAGCCAGCTCAAGAAATCTGAGTTTATACCCTTAAATGATATGCCCCTCTGGAATAATCCATTGATTACCAAGTCAATCAAGGGTATCCCTGGCCTTGGTTGGGTTAAAAATGGTGTACGTGTTATTGGAGATGTATTAGATACAGACTTCTGTCCTTTGAACAATTGCAGTTTAACTACAAAATCAATAAATGAGATTTCTGGTTTTACCTACAACTAAGAAAATATCTATCCTCTTCCATTTTGGATAGTAATTTTTCTACTTCTCCCTCAAATTTATGGATATCATTTTCCAAAATTGCTCATCTTCCAAAAGGCTTGCGCTTGATGTATAAGCTAATGCAAGATCCTGAAGAAAATCTAAGACTATGCTAGGATTAAGTGGCAGGCAGATTTGAACATAAATTTTCCTATAGATATTTGGACTAAGCTTTGGGACAATGCTATAAAAACTTGCAGAGAAAGTCAAGGTAGATTGGTTCAGTTCAAAATTCATTATTATTATTATTCTCCACGGATTCTTGTTGGGTATAATGTCCAATAATTGCTGGAGATATGGTCACTGATGCAGGATTAGCCCATCTCCTGTGGTTTTGTAATATTATGGAGAGGTGGAAGCAGATACATAACATTTGTCAGTATATTTAAAAAATTAAATTTTCCACTCTCCCCAACTTTATATATTCTTGGTTATTTCTCTGCCCTACCCAAAGTTCCAAAAGAGAAATAATTTTGGCCAAGTGCAGTAGCTTTGTCCTTTAAAAAGAACAATTCTCCAGAATTGGAAAGATCCAATTGCCCCATCCATTCATGAATGGTTAGACTCCCTTAGCAAGGTCGCTAATAATGAAAGAATTAGCTATAATATTTTAGGAAAAAGAAGAAACCTTTGAAGCAATATGGGGCCTCTTTTTAGAACTATGTACTTAGTGCAATTACGCTAATGCTTTTGTTTTTCAAATGGTAAAAATGTAATGTTTATTAGCTTTATATTTTATTTTAAAAATATATATGGATACCAATATTTGTATCTAAGGCTTGTTCACCGGCTATCATACAGGCATTTTGTTTTTCTTTGTTTACTTGAACTCAAAATTGTGAATAAAAAAAAGAGACTCATTTTCCTAAATGAGTTCCATCAGCCGAGTTGTCATGCTCTGTCAATTACTGTAAGCCCTTTATTTGCACAGTTGCTGACAGATTTGTCTGGTTCCCCAAGGCATGGGAGTGTGCTGCACAGAAACAGCCAGCCATCATTTTAGAGTAACTATCCTGAAGAAAACGGAAACACTGCCCACTGTTATACCTATAGCAATGCGATATTTATTGCTTCCAGTGTCCTTTTTGCTAGTTCCACGTGCTGTATTTAGGATCTTACAGCATTTATTGTAGTCTACTCTGTTCAGTCGATCATGTTACACAATAGGAGAAACTGAGGAGGGAGAGTAATGAAATAAAAACCCAAGGTTAAACAGTGACCGATGACTACATCAGTATTACCCATACAACACAAATACTGCAAGATAGAATTGAAAAATTATTGCACTCCTGGTTCAGGGCCAGAGGTTTCATTAATGGAGGTTCCACCATCATCGAGCATTAGAGCCCCCCCACTATTGCAGGTCCAGTGGAGTCTACCAAAGTACCCCTAATTAGGGGGAGCAAAAGCTTGGGCAGACACACCCACACACTTTCTAGAAAGCAGAGTCATCCAATACTAAAGCAAATGTCCATGATCAATCAGACCCTAGTCCATATCCCAGCTCACAGGTAGTGTAGCCTAATGACTGAAGCAAGGACATCCTGGTTTTTGATTAGCAAGGGGCCAGGAGGTGCCAGTAGAGCCTTATTTTAAGTCTAATCAACAAAATGTGGTGCAAATGTGAAGGAAAACGCATGCTAAAACAAAATGTCAATGTCAGGGGATCCTAATAAATGCTCGTAGCCTAGCAAGTAAAAAAAAAAAAAAAGGCTAGCCAGAGTCAGTCATTAACTCTAAATGCCCACACAATCTGAAGTACCAAAACTTATTGGATAATACAAAGAACACATCGACTGGTAGTTTCAACCTATTTAGAGGAGACAGGAAAGGCGGATAAGGACGGGAAGTGGCTACGTATAGAACAAACAGTATTTGTGTCACCGACAAACCTACCAAAATAAAAACCAGTGAAAAGGATATTGAAACCATCTGGATTAAAACATGTTGGGAATTGGGGAGTCAGTTGTGGTAGATTTGTTTTACAGACCCCCACCTGATTTGACAGAACACATCAAGAATTACTACAAGGATCAACAATGCATGCAAAACAGGTAATACCCAGATTACGGGAGACTAACCTGCCACACTAAGAAGGAAAGACAAACTACTCAAAATGTCTTACAGATAAACAATCCAATGTAATCTTCAGCAAAATTTCTCCAAACCTACTAGAGGAGAAGATGCATTGGATCTTATTTTTAGCTTGATTGAAACGCCCCGATTGAACTGTGATATAATTAAGCCTGTAGCTAATAGTGATAACTGCATGGTCACTTTTAGTATGACATGGAATACCAAAAGAAATGAGAACAGAAAAATATAATTTTTACCATAAAGTTGATACCGGTGAAATTTTAAAAGAACTAGAAGAATGTGACTGGTCAAAGATCCTAGATAACACCTGCTGCAGAGGCATGGTCTACATTTAAAGAAACGATTCTGGGAATCTATAACCATTTTATTCCAGCAATTAGGCTGTACAATAGTAAGGGCAGAAATTAAAACCAAAATGACTTACTAAGAAAGCCAAACAAGCTATAGTCTCAAAGTGTCAAGCCTACAAAAGGTAAAAACTGGGTACCATAGAAACTTGGGAAGAATATAAGCTTATATTGAGGAAAAACCAAGACCTTAATAAAGAGAAAAAGAAAAATGGAGCTCAGCTTGGCGGCTAAGGTTAATAAACTCAATAAACCATACTTTGGGTACATTAATTCCATTAAAAGAAAATCAAACATTACAGATCAAATCAAGGACAAGATTAAGAAACTCCATTCCCTCCCAGGCCCAGATGAAATCTTAGTTCACAGGATAAGACTGATGTGCAATCAAATATTCCTGCCTTTAGAAATCAATAAATCCCAGTCCAAAATCTCCATCCCAGAAGACTGGAAAAATTACTCATGTAGTCCCTATATTTTCCATCCCAGAAGATTGGAAAACTACTAAACTACTCATGTAGTCTGTATTTTTTAAGAAAGCCTCTACGTTGGCTATGTCAAACTACAGACCCATCAGTTGAACTTCATACCTCCGATAAATCATGGAGGGAAGTAAGGATAATCTGACGTCACATATGAAAGTTGGTAACATTGCTGCTAATCAATGGCATTGTTTTGTAGTTGGAAGATGATGTTTGACAAAACTGTTGTGTTTCTATGAGAGTGAGCAAGGAACAAGACACAGGAACTCCAGTGGATGTAACATTATATTGAGCTTCATAAAAATCCTTTGATTCTGTCCCTCATTGGGGAACTGCACATTGAGACACCCTGACATCCCTACCCAGATATCAAATGAATCTCTGCTTGGTTGGAGGATTGATGGTACTGTGTAGTTTCCTGAAGTCATGTTGCTCAGCAGCTAGGAGATAGTCTGCAGAGATACAATTCACAAGTTGGTCGCCATTTTCTCTAGGATCTTGGACAGTGGTGAGAGGCTTGAGATGGGTCTATAGTTAATTACTTCAATGTTGTCCCCCGATTCAAACACTGGGGACCAGCTTGGGATTACTTGATCCACATGAGTTTTGAAATGGTGGCCCTGATGAAAGAACGTGCAACTTCACAAAGTATTAATGTTAGCAGCAAGAAAAGTTAGGGCAATTCACACACTCACCCCATCCACCCCACACCCTTCATACAACTCAATCAAAATACACATCATCATGCTCTGCTGTTTTAAACCAGAGTACAGGTTTCTAGTTTTTATTTGCATTTCATTAAAATAAATTTTTTGCCAGTTCATTCGTTCCATAAAATTTGGTTAGAACTTATTGTGTACAGAATTCAGTCAGTTCAAAAAGCTTGTACACAGCTGAAATGTTGTCGTGCACATTCTTAAGATGCTGTGCACATTCTATAAATCAGTGCACCCGACTTTCCCTCTCATACCAACTGCCGCCACTTCCCAGCTCCCACTTTCATGCGCTTACTCTGCTCCAATCACAAACAGAATGTTACAATCTTACAACTGCAGCAGTTCTCTCTAAAGAAATGTCAGGGAGAAATTCATAGTGGAACAAGAAAATAAACCATATATTGCAAGCAAAAAAAAGGTTGCCTTACACAACTTGCACAGAGTTTCCATCTCAGGGTTGAGATACAGCATGGACCTCTTGAGCTTTGTTCTCTAGATCCATATGCTGATCTCGACCCCTCAATGGAAACAGTTGTGCATGGTCACCCATACATTTTTCCTTATGTTGTACATAAGGTTTTTCCAGCCATTACGTCAACCCTTTCAGAATGCTATCATCCAATCAGAATGATCCATTTCCAACTATTGTTTTACAGTTAAGCAGTAAAACACAAGAGGACAGGTTTCATCTTAGGATATCATTATGCCCCTCAAGTGCACTGTGAGGCACAAGGCACAGCAGAGTCCCTGCATCCACCCAAAGTAACCATTATCCTATAATACATCATGTATTGGGATTTTGAAATTTATGGATTTATTTTTGCATTTGAAAATTGAAGACCAGGAAAGGCTTCTGAGCCGAGGCTTGTTTCCAGGTGAGTGCTGCGGGAAAATTGATCCCCATTTGTTGTAATGAAAAAATTAAACAAAATATTTAACATGTTTTAATTCAGAGATGTAGGTGTACATTAAAAAGCAGTTCCTTGCATTTTCTTAGACAGTAGGTGGCACTTTTGTATTGGGTGTGTTCTAAACAAAAAAGCAGGTGGGAGCTACGCCTTTTACTGGAGCAATTTTTTATTTTATTTATTTATTTATTTTTAATAATTGTTGTGTTAGACAATCACTGGGGGAGTCTGATTAGCCCCTTCTGTGTCTTATCTCTCATCCCCCCGAAGTCATAGTGCATCTTACACAAGCACATGGCTGTTGAAGCTCAAAATATAAAATCTCCTGTACGAGTTTTGCAGGGCATGGTTTTTTCTGTAATATGCTCACAAATTAACATACCCCAGATTGACTGGCTTAACATATACCATCCCCACCCCCACATACTTGAAACTAAGTTGCTGAGGCATAACCAAGCCCCCAAATCTTATACAAATATGTTTTTAGTGCCTACAGCAGGCAAACATAAAAAAATAAATAAAACTGAAGTCATTAAGTCTTAATGTAAATCCTAGATCCTTACTGCCTCTCCTCAAGGGGAGTGTGTACACTTCATAGTTTTTTTTCATAAGGCACTCATACATTGCACACAAACAGGTATGCTATTCAGAAACTAACCAGGGGCTGCTCACCTCTTAAACTGTTTTAGGAATATCCCCACATTCATACTCTTCTTAGCATCCATGATAGAAACCTGAAGGGAGGAAAAAGAGAATAAATATTACCATAAAACACAGTACCTAAACAGGCTTTGTCAATGCCGAATGCGGTCTTGCTGGCATTGGTAGTGCAGGAGTTGGAGAGATGCATAATAGGAATGGCAGTGAAGTTTGGAACCCCACCCCACCCTGCAGAGACTGACAGGCATTGAGATCTTTGGGTCTGCAATAACACGCGTGCCATTTCACCTCACCCTACCCTGCTGACTCAGACAAGTGTCGAGTTGTGCCTTTGGTAGTCAGGCCTTGTGTTTCTCTCTCCATGAGGAAATACATTGAGATGGGTGCAGTATAGGAGAATGGGGTTAACGGTGGTGCCAAAGAGTCCAAGGCACATCTTGATGCCAGACAGTGGTTGCAAGATGGGGGCAGTGTGGAACTGTGTTAGCATTACAGCCGACAATCTAAAGTCACACCCCTAACACCAGTCAGTCTCTACAGGGTGGGACATTATGGTTAGAAACCCTAAAGTCCTGGGCATTTATTGGAATTGCACTCCAAACTTTCAACATGGGTTTTTTTGAGACCCCACCTCATGGAAGCATGGGACCTCCACTCATGAACAGTCGCACTGTGATTTTGTTAATTTATCCCAAATGTTGATTTCCCACAGCGACCATGCCATTATGTGTCAGATGTGTGGAAACATTTCGGGCAGGATGTGAAAAATGACAGCTGTACCACTCATAAGGAGGTGTGAAGAAATGGCAATTTTGAAAATCTGGAGTGAAATTGTTAAATATTCTCAAAGTTAGAAGCATGCGTGGAAACTGTGCAACACACTCGTAAGTCATTTCAAGCAATTTTTTTACCAAATTTTCCCAGATATTTTGAGACCTCCACTCATGAACAGTGGTGATTTTCTTTGTCCAGAACATTGATTTCCCACAGCAACTGTGCCATTGTGTGCCAGATGTACGAACACACATTTCGGGAAGGATGTGAAGAATGGCAGCTGTACTGTTCATAAGGAGGTGGGGAAAAAATGTCAATGTTGAAAATCTGGAGTGAAAGTATTAAAAATTTTCAAACTTACGAACGTGCATGGAAACTGCACAATGCACACAAGTCATTTTTTGGAATTTTTTCATCAAATTTGCAACATAGTCTTTTTGGGAGCCCGCCTCATGAACAGTGGCACTGTCATTTCATTAATAGGTCCTGGAAGGTGATTCTGCGCAGTGACCACAAAATCACTTTTCATAACCAAATAACTACATGACAGTGACTGAATTCATGAGGTGGTATGCCAAGAACCTCATGCTGAAAATTTGGAGCCAAAAGTTGCAAAAATGGCAGAGATAGCCACTCAAGTTGAACCCCCCCCCCCATTGATGCCATTATACAGCTTACCGTGAGTTTCTTCAGTTTGTGGTAAGCTTTTAAGAGTGCAGACGTATTCCCACTCCACTGAAGATCATGCCAGGCTCCAGAGGAAAGTATGGGGTGAAGGGGTGTGTAGAAGGTGGGTGCGGTTTGGGGGATGGGTGCCGTCATGACTACAAGGAACCGTTTTGTGTTTTACAGGTAAAAAAAATTGACATCACAGAAAGGTTGTTTTCTCCCCCCTCACGGTTTTGCTTTTGGCACACTGGGGTGGGCTCCCAGTGTGCCACCTGTGTTTTTTGGGGTGAAGGGACTGAAGCCAACCAGGATTTGGCCCCCATCGGCAAAGAGAGCATCTGTGTTGGGGGGGGTAATGCCAAGGGGGATTGGGCACCCCCTCAGCAAACAAAACAAAGGGTAATATATGCAGACGGGGGATAGCGCTCCACTGTTGGCAAATGAACTGGGAAGAGAGCATGCCAACGGCGGGGGAGGAATTGGGCAGCCCTGAAGTCGGCTTGCTGGGGATTGTGACAGGCAGATGGCAGATAGCCACCGCCATGTTTACTGAACTGTTACATCAGGCAAGGCATACTCTGCAATGAGGGGTTGCTCTCTCATTGCAGCGGCAAAATTGTTTCAAGTCGGTGGCATGCTTTTGTAGTGCTGTCAGACAGCATGCCATTTCGTTCATGCCACAAAGACTAGCCCGAAAAAGCAGCGACGCCATTGGCCACAACACGACCGCACCTACAAAAACCAGCTACTCCACACCAAGCCACACAATATGTTTGCGCTGCAAGCACAAAACATAAAAAGGATAACCCAAAGTAGCTCATCTGCCAAGAATATTATAATTAATACTGGGGGGAGGGCCATACATAAATTCCCCCCCCCCCGCTTTTATTTTTTACTGCAACGACTGTCTTAACTGTAAAATTATCCAACCCCAGTATCCCCAAGATCCTCACAGGCCCTTATCTAAGCCATCATACACTTAAAAGGAGTGACATAAGAGTAGTATAGTCAAATTCACAAAACATGTATAACCCCGTTACCGGGTTACTAGAATCCTAGGTCTATCTAGTGACAGACAGGGACAGGCAGCTAGTGAAATTCCAGTAAATGGGATTTCACTGTTTTGCTCTGTTTTCAGTCTCTGCTGAGCTGGGGCTATGACATTTAGAACTGTTGCAGCTGCATAAGCCACTTTGGAATGTTGTAGCAGGGAGTTAGGCTAGAATTTTTTTTTTTTTTTTTTTAAATCATTGTCAGTCTGTTGAAGTCTGAAGTAGGCTCAAGAGGGAGAAGGATTTAGATCCTGTAGTGTAGTGGAGGGAGGGGGTGCCCTGCAGGGGCAGGCCCCCCTGCCCTCAGCTCTGATACAGAGCTACCTTAGGGTGTGTGCTTCCACCATAAGAGGCACAAAGAACCAACTCCCAGGGGCAATCCCCTGGCCTGGGAAAAAGGAAGAAGCTGCCTGATGGAAAGTGCTGGGGCACTACAGTTTGAGGAATAGAGATTCCTACAGAGTTTTGGACACCTGTGTCGAGGGTGATAAAGCTTTGACAAAAGGCCAGTGTCATTCACCAAAAACAATGAGTAAATAAGTCTGTGGGTCAGTCAGGATGCCAAGTCCAGGGCTTATGGAACAGTGAGACAATGACTGATGTATGTGGGGGATCTTCAGAGAAAGACAGTTATTGCATTACAAAGTCATGTACAGTCTGCACCACAGTAGCCAGTGAAGTGTGTTTAAGCAAAGGAATGGCCAGGTATGGGTTTATGAAACAAGAGGTGGGAGACCCCCCCACCTGGCGTAACAGGGCTCACTTCTACGGATTCACTTTGAAACACCAGATACCCTTCTTTCAGGTATCAGCCAGTGCCTGAAGAGGGTGCCCAGATGTTTGAGATGGAGTAAAGGGTGGTAGTGGGCCACTAATTGAAGAGTCCATGTCATATGAAAACTTAGGATCCAAGATTGGATGTGTGTCTCATCACCTTATCTACATTACCTGGAGTGTAGCCCCATGGGGGTCTGTCTATGCTTTTTGTTCAGAGATGTTGAATAAAGCCACACTTTAGACTCCCATCTCCTGGTATTGGGCATTATGTTGTTGCTTCTAGTCTCTGGATTACTTTGGGTGCCCCTGTGCAGAGTAGTCAAACCTAATCACCATGCTGAGTGACACTTCTCCCCGAATTTCAGGTTATAAAAAAAATGGAGGCACCACGTCATAGGACCCAGGCCCCTCAACCTGTTCACTGGCCACACAGGCAGGGGTAATAGCCCTCTCAGTTTAGTGCTGACTGGGGGTTACACATGCAGAGTGTTTTAAAGTGTGTGTGTAGTCCTGGTGCGTCCTTTCCTCTGTCTGCTATTAGGAGTTTTCCAAATTAGCCTGCTAGTTTTGCGGCCCCTAGGGGATCTCTATCTCAACAAGATGTATTGCTGTTCTTGTTCCTACAATACTTCCTGTCCCATGTGAGGGTGATGAATCCGGGACCTTGGATTCAGCAAGAACTGGTAGAGTCAATTTTCTACAGCAGAACTGTGATATTAAGTAAACTTTCCTTATCCAATGAACACTAATCGCTACATTCATAGTTTAGCAAACACCTGAGAGCTAAATGAGTGGGTTATTTTGTAAGAAAACAGCTAGTCCTTACCAATACTGCACCTCCTTTCGGTACCTGGGGGTATGGCTCGATCAACACCTAGACTTCCACGCCCACATTGTCTCGCTACAGAAAAAAATACCTAAATTAGGTGCACTATACCGCAATAAAGGCAGCCTTCTAACCTTGGTCAAGAGAATTAGTGCTCAAAATGATCCTCCCCATTTTTGACTACAGTGACGTGGTCTACAGCACAGCCCCCCCCCCCATCCACCTTGGCCAGCTTGGACCCCCTCTTTCACTCTTTCTGCCGGTTCATCCTAGACTGTCCACCCTCCACCCATCACTGTGACCTGTACAGCGATCTTGCCCTCCCATCGCTGGAGTCTCGGCATCAACTACATTGCACTAATCTCATAGCCAAGTACTGGACCAGTGCCCTCCCCTCCATCTCGGCTGAGAACTGCCAACTCAACCCCCCCCAGCATACTCCCTCAGAGGTTCGGACTCAAAACAATTCCAAGTCCCTTTCATGCACACTTCGAAGGGCCAATTGAGTTTCAAACATCGGCTGCCCAAACTCTGGAATGACTTACCGGCAGACATTAGGCTCTCCACCTCCCCTAGGCTTCTCAAACCGCTCCTACAAGCCCACTTCTCAGTTGTATGCAACTGCAACCTACAGCTTAGACCTGTCACCAGGGGCATCTAAACGGGTCTTAAATTATAATTAAAGCAACAAGCCTAGAATTCCTACTGTGTCACTATATTCTACTGCTTTACTGTCTCATCCGAATGTCTAGGCCAAACATGTCACAGCAAACTATGCACTCTGACCTGAGGACCAAACTTCGTAACTGACAAATTTGGTCAACCTAGCCTTCACCTATTCTGTACCTGTTGTAATCTCTCTGTATGTATCCACTCTCATGCTATTGCATACCACTGTATTGTGTTGTTTTACTGAACCCGCTGTCAAACCACAGCAGTGTTTTGTCTTCTATACCTGTATGGACCTATGTAACCCCCAGGTCGCATCTGGAAATGAGCGGACCCCGCTCAGTATGCTCATCTGTTACATCTCTTTAAATAAATAAATAAAATTGATGATCTGGGGGTGATGTGCATCCTCTTTATGCCTGTGTGTAATTTGATTAAATGAAGCTTTAAAAGCATAACATTTATTCCTACCGACTAGACCTGAAAAACACAAACAAAAATATCTAATTAGAGCAGTTTAGTGGAGGCTAGAACATCAGGCTCCTATAAGAACAAGAACATGACGGCAGATGGGGACCACGTTATCCATCTAGTCTGACAGTTTTTGACCTACTCCTCCAAATATATTCCCTTATTTCAATATTCTGCCTTTTCTGTCCCAAGATATTTTGACCTTATTAACCGTCTTGGCACCCACGACCTCCTGCAGTAGCCTGTTCCATGGCTCCACTACCCTTTCAGTGAAGAAAAACTTCCTAATGTTGCTCCAAACATCTCCCTCCTGTTAGACATCTGCTGTGGCCTCTAGTATTTGCCTCCTTATTTTCTTGCAAGGGGTTCTGGTTTTTTGCAGAGTTGATACCCTTTAGGTATTTAAAGGTTTCTATCACATCTCCTCTGTTCCAGGAAGAACATCAGAATTACTCATCAGAATTCTGCTTGGTGCCCAAAATAAGGCACTTACTGTGGCATCCTTATACATCCCTCCAAAAGAGCAAGGGAGTGGTTTCAACTCTGTACTGGACTTCACACGTAACCAGCCACCTGAGTTGGAGTCCATTCTGATGGGAGACTGCAATATAAACTGGCTTGCACCTGAAAAAAATCAGAGCATTAAGGACGCCATCTCTGCTGTAAATTTTTCCCAGTTTGTTGACTCCCCAACCAGATCCAATTACAAAATGGGGAATAAAAGCCTTTTGGACTGGGTCTTAACCAGTCATCCAGACCGCATTACTAACACCACTGTCCTCCCGGATATGCTTAGTGATCATTCCCTCGTCATCTGCACGTGAACCAAATTTTGCAAACCACCACCACGGACAATTACCAGCAGAGTCCTGCCCAGGGTCACCTGGAACCTCTTAAATCCCTCCTTAGAGTGCAAGACTGGTCTCCAATCTACAGAAGCGAAAGATGTTGACACAGCACTTGAACACTTCACCTATAATTCTGCTTGCAACTCATGCACCCCTAAAAACATGCAAAATCAAAGGCCCTTGCAACCCCTGGCTTTCTGTAGAACTCCTAGCTCATATGAAAATAAGGGACCACCTCTGGCAACTTGCCCAAGCCACTGGCACACAATCTGACATCCAGAACTACAAAAGAGCATGAAATGACTGCACTAGGCTCATCCATCTAGCAAAAAAGAAACACCATCAGGAAGTGCTTACTATACCTAGGCCAAAGGAAACGCTTTCTGGGATAATATTAAAGAAATCACAGATAAAACCTTGAAATCACCACCTACCATACTGGACTTAGATTGGATTACTACCCTTGACCCTGTAACTATTGCCAATACTTTCAATAACACATTCACAGACCTCAGTGTTCTCCCACTGGACTTTTTTGATGCAGATGTCACCTTGCCCACCCCTGACAGCACTCCCATACATACTAGCCACCCCCTATTCTACTTTAAAGTTATCCGACCACAGGAAGCCCGTAAATACATCCTCAAGGCAATTGGTAAAGCTAGACACAGCAGGGATTCCCTCCGTCTTAAGCGGTTGTCCCTCACACTAGAGGAACTGCTAGTGCCTCTTACCTAGATTTTTAATCTCTCACTTAGCCTTGCCCAGTTCCAAGAGATGGAAATCAGCCAAGGTAACACCAGTACGCAAAAGCAGTGACGGGTCTCTCCATGTGAACTACCGGCCCATCTCCATACTTCCGCCCCTCTCCAAGGCACTTGAACGTATTGTAGACAGCCAGCTTACAGATTATCTTGATAAACATAAGATCCAATGTACCCAACATGGATTCAAAAAAGGACAGCACCTCCTCAGCTCTCACGGAATCCACCGGTTTTATACACAAATCTCTGGACCATGGACAGAAAGTTGGGGCCACATTTATCGACCTGACAAAAGTGTTCTGACATGATCCATCACCCCCTATTACTAGAACAGCTAAGCAATGCTGGAATTTCTGCCAACTAATGCCTGGTTTAAATGCCATCTAGAGAACCGCATTCAACAAGTCAAAATTGCCACTGTCATCTCAGACTCTAAACCAGTTTGCTCAGGTGTCCCACAAGGGTCCATCCTGGGCCCTCTACTATTCAGTCTCATTCTCCCAAGATCCTGCCCCGAACAAATCCTACTATACACGGATGATGCTGTTATCTACACAAGTCACACAGACCCCGCATCTCTTGAAAGCCAGCTGCAACTCGGATTTGCATCAGTACAGAACTGGTTCAGTGACCACAAACTGGTGTTAACTATAAAAAAAAAAAACTAAGCTCATGCTGTTCAGCAGCTCCCACAATAAACGAGCATCATCCCCCGACTATCTCTAACCGTCTTGGAACCACTGTTGAGCAGGTACAATATTTTAAGTATGAGAGTCACCATTGACAGCAACTTATCCTATAGGGTGCATATTGACAACATTGCCAAAGAAGTCAATCACATCTGCCTCCTCTACAGACACAGCAACTCCCTTACACTAGAAGCCTCAAGGTTGTTCGTACAGAGCAGCGTTACCTCCATTATAGACTATGGATTGATAATCTATGGATCTGCCACTGAAACTGCCCTCCGCCACATTTCCACTGCTCTAAACAAGGTGTGTCACCTCATCTCAGGAGCCCACTGTCTCACCCACTCTTGTGACCTCTATGCCCAAACTGATTGGCTCCAGCTCAAAGATCGCATCAAATATCAAACTTGCCTGATGGCCAAGAAAATAACCCTAGGCCTCCTACCACCTGGAATTCAAGGTATTCTCAGCCACTCTCTTAATACCAGCCATACCCATGGCTCTGAATTCCAGTTCTTTCTGATCCCTGGCTGACGTACCTCCCAGGGACAAAGATCATTCACCTACAGAGCCTCTCTTTGGATGACTGCCCTCAACTGTGACATCTCCTTCGAATACAAATTGGGCCCTTTCAAATCCAAGCTACAGTGACTACTCTCTGCCACTTGCTCCTGTGACCGTTTCCATTAAACCATTTTTGGCAATCTAAAATCCTATCATTTAATTACTGTTAAATCTCCTTAGCACCACCTCGGACATCCCTTCCCCCTGCTACCCTACCCCCTTCACTTTTCCTCCCCTCTACCTAATTGCCCCCTTCCCCCGTCTGCCGTGACAAGGCCTGTTGGCCAATTTCAACTTACCTTATGATTTTTCCAGTAACTGACAAAGCTCGTTTGGGCAGCTTTTAAATTTACTGTATGCATTCCTGTGTATGAAACTGCTTAGCGTTACTCATTTCTATTCTTTAATTCACTGTGAATGTCAACTATTGCTTTCTTTTTATTTACAATACCCTGTTTAGTCTGTAAACCTGTTGATCTTTCTTTATGTATAATGTTTTTCCATATTTTGTTTTGTTAACCTGTTGTATTATGCTGCTGACGTGGAACCTTTGTAAAAGAGCTGTAAGCTCAAAAGGTATTCAGAGATCTAAATAAAAAATAAAAACATGTTTAATTCTTTAAGTCTCGTCTCATATGGTTCATGGTGGAGGTCCTGAACCATCTTTGTAGCTCTTTGCACAGTTTCCTGATAGTCTGTATCCTTTTTAAGGTGGGGTCCTGAGAACTAGACAATATTCCAGGTGTGGCCTCACCAAGGATCTGTAAAGTGGGATTGTCACTTTGTGCATTCCAATTGTGATCTCTCTTCCAATGCAACAAAGGATGTTACTGGCTTTCTGTGCCACCTTCTCACATTGTCTCCCTACCTTTAGGTTGGTGGACACCATGACCCCTAGGTCCCACTCTAAGTTCATGATAGCTAGTTGTTCACCTCATAGATAGTAATCTTTTCCTGGGTTTCCTCCAGGTGCATGACCTTACACTTCCTGGCATTGACCTACAACTGCCAAGTTCTGGACCATTCTTCCAGTTTGGTTAGGTCCAGTTCCGTTGCCGTGGCCCCTTCCTGTGTGATACCATCACTTGCTGAATCAGTGGTCGCAGATGCATCACTGTCCTATAAGACAGGATGCACTGTAGGTGAAAGAGCAATAAACCTTCCCAAGATGGAGATCCACGGGGCCATATGACTGCCATATAACTAGCAGGATAATTTAGGAAAAACTCATAAGTGAACAAAGGGAAGGACACTCCAGGACTACAGAGAAATCAAAACACTTAGTACAACATATGTTTGTGCAACCTTTTTTACTGTACTAGTCCTTTAATGCCTAGCCCCACTCAGGTTTGTGGTGGCATCATCGTTTAGAGACTGGAGATCACTGGGGGTCGGCTTTTGGCAGTTATGCCAGTTAGAATGTGGAATGTACACCCACTGCTATATAGTCATATTAATGGTCTACTTATCTAAATATGGAATGGCAGTATGAATAAATTTGCACACATAAATAGGGGATGTTATAGTTGCAGTGAAAAAAATGTTTCACTTGCTTTCAGAATCTATTAATCTCACACAAGTGGCATGTGTGTGAGCTACCATGTGTCTGAGAAAGGAATGAGTACCGACATAGGCGCCAACCACCTTGCCATCGCCACACAGCCTAAAGATTCTTCAATCTTTTTATGGGT
Source organism: Neoceratodus forsteri (assembly GCA_016271365.2). NCBI lineage: Eukaryota > Metazoa > Chordata > Ceratodontiformes > Ceratodontidae > Neoceratodus > Neoceratodus forsteri. The sequence goes on from CM057459.1 coordinate 1,442,460,488, forward strand.
TCTGTTGCCACCATCAACGTTTTGTGGAACAATATTCAGAGAGTGAGAGCCTTACCCAGCATACAAGGACAGTCCTCCACATAAAAAAATTTTGGACAAACCTGCATCCTCTTCCTACAAGCTCAATGAACTATTTTGATGTGTTTTTTGACCAACAAGAATGCGACCATTTTAAAAGAAGTCATGCGATGCAAGTTCTGGTTCTTGCGTTTGCCAACCCAAACACACCTTACATTTAAGATGACCGCATCCATATATTAGGAGCCATATTGTAGGATACATGTATTCACCCCATGGCATTCTCCAATTGCCGTTTGAGCCCTTCTGAACTGCCCCATGCTCAAAATGGAGTTGACGAAATTGAAATGGACAATAGCAGGTCAGTTTCATGAGCATTCATGTGCAGCACTGTTAAGTTTGGATGGATAACAATCCACCGACATGTACAGACCACTGCTTAACAAGATGCCATGCACCATCAATGGCTCTCCATGTTGTCCACTTACAGTAATTTGTTAGTCTTGCAATACACACACAGATGCCAGTGCTGTCTCATAGCGACCCATCATACCAAAAAGTCTTGGATCAGTGTTCCAGAGACTGAACTGAAGGCCATGTGTCATCTAACTGTGCCAGACGATAAACCTTCACGTGAATGTGGACTTGGTGGCTGATGCCTTGAGAAATCACCCAGATACCCTTCCAGATACGCTGTCGTTACCAGACTGGATAATCAGCCTTGCCCCATCTTGGTAAGAGAAGCATGCAATGTGGGCAACACATGGACCTTTGCTTTAAGGAGATAACAGCTGTGGAGGATATAAAAAGTGCCTTGCAAGCAGGGGTTCAGTTAATGCATTTCCAGTGGAAATCTATAACTTTCAGGAGTCAAAACATGAGTCATTCCAACTTTTTGGAAGTCAAAATTATTCCAGAATCCCACCTTTGGAAGTCAATGTTCTAGAAGCACACACTTATGGATGACAATAAAATAGGAGTAAAATACAGTTTCTTTCAGAAATAATCATTTGCGACTTCCAAGCCTGCAATTCTGGAAGTAATCTAATTTTTGGTTTTACATCTGAAAGTCAGTGACTTCCTCCTTTATTTTTGAAGTTTATGCCTTAATTTTGAAGTCAAATACTCCCAAAAAGGAATTAACTGAAGCCCTGCTTGGAAGTAAGATCATGCATCTTGATGTGCTGTTGGGTGCATGGAGCAAGTCTGAAATAAAGCATGAGCTGCAAGGAAGAGTAACAGAGGGCCTACACCATTCAAAACCCAACCCACATGGACAAACTGACCCACTCACCAGGATAAGGTTTTATGGTTTTTAGTCAGTGACAAAGATAAACACTGCGTATAAGCTACTGTCAACATTCTAGCAACTGATCACTTGTCTTTGGTTTTCAAATTCTAGTATCAAGGCTCATACTACTAGCGGAAAAGTAAAAACAAGTTTGGCTACAGAAAAACACTAGGAACAGAAAAGCTCCCTTACAAATCCCAATATCCACTGGGCTGTTATAGTAGTAGGGCTGCAGCACATGTCAGAGAACGGATTCAGAAACTAGCATGAATCATCAGGGGTAGGCTGGGAGAGGGAGCATGGAGTGCCCCAGGGAAAGCTCTCCTCCCTCAGGGTGGGGGAACTGTCTCACTGAGAGACTGCCACCAGGCAGAGGCAAGGCAGTATCACATGCGAGAGCCCAGAAGGGGATGGGCTGCAACAGACACCAGCATACATGGGGCAGACTGGATAGACCACTGTCTTTCTCTGCCATCACTGTCTAGGTTTCAATGTGCACCACTGCACATATAGATTATCGCATGCTGGTGCCCTGGAAGAAGACTGGAGAAAATATTGCAGCCCTATCCAGCACCCTCCGCCCCACAGGCATCGAACGACCAACATGGCAGGCCACCCACCACCATATGTAGTCCAGGGCAATAAGTCTATGACTAGATGTGGGGGGTGCAAATTACCCCCCACTACAGGAACATCCCACTTTTATATCTTGTGTGAGAGGCACTCTTCTGGTTAATAAAGGGCCTTTTGTGCAAGAAGATATCAGTGTAGATTTGCTGTATCAGCATTGCCAATCTATAATATAAGTATTCACAATATATATTGCATTTTCTGTGCACTCATTTCCCTACATGAATACCCAGTCACTATTAAGCTTTTTGCAGGCGATATAACTTCTTCTACGACTTACTGTACACCAGGGACCCCCATGAAATTCAAGATGCACCAGAACAGAGAACCAAGGGACACAAAATGTCATTGAAAGGAGGCCGATGCAGAGAAAACAGTAAGAGCCAAGTCACATGTCTAATGAGACACCTGGAAAACACCACACAAGCAGGTGGTACCATCTGATACCATACCTATCTCTAACCTTAGACTGGACAAGTATGTTGGGGAAGGGGAGAGGCCAGCATGGTACATTCCTCTTGAGCTGGCGGGAGGAAGGAGCTTGCCAGACCAGGGTCTTATCTCCCTAATGCTGCACGTGTGAAACATGTTATTGAACTACAGACAGTAAAGAGAGTTGTGTGCAGAACAAGCCAGACAGACCAAGCAAGACAGTGCTGCAAGAGAAATCACTAGACCCAACTGCGATTTTACTTCGGATCCCCAGAATACCATTAAAGAACGGTACTGAACCCACAAATCATTTTCCTCTATGGAAGCCGATTTGTAAGTATGGTTTCCAATTCTACTACTGTTCCATCTTGTAAAGGCTTTTTAGTTATCCCAGTTGGTGTTTCTGATCTACACACTGGTGCCAAGGCCCATTTTAGAACTCTGATATAGTTTGTCTTTGCTAAGCTCTTGTATCATTGTCAGTGCACCAGTTTTCTACTACAGAACTCTTATTGAAAGATAAACTACATCATACAATTCTAAAAATGGCACTTACAACCACACTGTAGATCAGAAACACCCACTGTGGTTACTAAAGAGCTTTTATAAGTGGAGCAACAGAACTAGAACCAGTAATTAAGAACAGCTTACATTAGGAAAAACAGATTCAGCACAGCTGTTCTTTAAGCTGCTCAGTCACTGTGTTAACTGAACAGTGGTCTCAGTGCCTAGCAGTGGACAGTACAACAGCTCCTTTCCAGCCCATAGATTCCCAACTTCTGGATCTGCATTAGGAGAAAGTTAGTTTGGGATGGCCAGCTTGTCCAATTGTTCAACTGAACCGGGGGTGGGAGGTGAAATACCCAGACAATACCTTTCCATCTCCCTCTAATCGGAGCTCCAGAATCTGTAACCACTGGTCTTTGTTAAGGACTGGGAGAAAAATTGTTCACTCGTGGAACAAAGTGCTAACCTATTATAAAAAATTGGTAGGAAAGATCCTGTATTGTGAATGGCTGCTAGCAGTGCACTAAAAGTGTAAGGCACAGCTACCAACAAGCTCAGGCAACCACAGCTATATTCTTAAAAAAAAAAATCAGATATTAAGAAACTAAATAGAATGTTTATTTTTTGAACCGCTGCCATTTTTTCCCCACCACTACCATGAACTTGCCCAAACCCTGGATGATCCCAACAATTTGAAACAGCACATTTAAAATATATAATTAAAAGTTACTGTGTTTTGCTTCTTCACTTATAAACATTTAAGATACAAGGCTTCTCTCCTCCATGCCCGCCACTGCCGTCCATCCAGCTAACTTGCCCTCTCGTTTGCCCCACATCAAATTGCTCCTCTTTAATATTACAGTACCTGCAGTCTGTCACTACTATTCAACATACTCTTCATTCCTCAACTTCTCCTTACTCAAAGGATCAGTCACTTGTAGCTTATAACCGTGTTTCCATGTAGAGGGTGAGCAACCACCCGCTTTGCGTTCCTGCTTTTGATGGACAGCCTCGCCAAACAAGCGCAACCTGTATGGGTGCCGGAGGGAAGTCAGCGAGCCAGGACAACCAGTTTAGGAAGACACTATAAATTGTAAAACTATATTAGTAAAATATGGCACTATTAAAAAAAATATTGTCTGTCCTGGGAGCCATAGTAATAACTACACTACGGGAAACATAGCTGTGTTGGCTGCAGTAGGACAAAAGTCCTAAAGGAGAAAAAATACAGCAATCTATAGCAGGCAGAGGAACTATTTTACAACAAATTACACTGAAGAATTAGTATGTACACATACAGATTTGGATTTTTATATTATGTAAAATATAGAGGCCCATTTTATAAGCACAATAAGCCACGACTGGGCGTGCATTAGTCCTAACACATGGTTAGGAGGCTGGACACACTGCCTGTGGCCTCGTGCCTCACCGCACCCCTAGCCATGCGTTGCAGCTGTCTAACACACACCCCATTGTATCTTATTGCTTAGCCTTAATATAAAAAAGGAAGACAGCTCTCCAAAAGACCAAAGGCAGCATACTGTAAAGTTCTGCACAGCGCAAACTACAGTCATCACTGAGACTGGCTCTGTGCCCGCAAGGCCATAATGGAAGGCATACAACTGTAGAGAGCAAACCGTTTGCACACATGTGCAAAAGGCACTAGTTTACACATGCAAACAAGGACAGAGTCATGCATACCCTATGCAAACGCATAAGGGAAACAAATTAGATGTGGACAGCACCTGCTAGCATGGCAATATAAGGAGTGCAAAAACCATTAACAGTGCAGAGCAGAAGCAGAAAGGGACACAAGTCTAAATAAGCTTGTAATGGCCTTCCCTACCTAGCACTACTGTAACAATATATTCCCATTTGTAATTTTGACCAGAAAAGGCACTCTAAGCTATGACAGGTTGTTTCCAGGCGGGTAGGTTGGCCCATGACAGTGAGGAAAATGCCCCTGCCTTTTTTTTTTTTATTAACCCCCCCCCCCCCAATCTTCTGTTTTGATAAGTTGGTTTATGGTTTTGGATGTACGAACACTTTTCCTTAGTGACTTGTGTTTTGTTTTTATTTTGTGTTTTTATTTAGTAATTTTAGTTTACCGTGTATGTCAGAACCTCATTTTATTTAATCTAAAAGGGTGTGTGTATACTATATATATATATATATATATATATATATATATATATATTTTTTATCATTTTCAGAGATTTTGTACTGGTGGTCATTTGTTTACTATTTTGTGGCAGTTTTATTATTCCCCCTACTCAATCTGGTAATCAGAGTGTCTATATACTTTAGAGAAGCCTTCAGCAAAATTAGGACTAGGAAAATTTCAGCATCACAAATGAAACATATGACAAGGAAAATTCTAAGTGGCTTACAGAAACCCAGGTCCCAGTCAATGCAGTTACGGATACTTATCCCTCTAATGCGGCACCAGTCTTGTAGGCACAATGCCCGTTTTCAGTGGAGACACCGGGACTCTCCCTAAAATGTGGGCTTGTCTTGGGCTTTGTTGCCATGGTAGCTTAAATATACACACACACACACACACACACACACACACACACACACACACACACACACACACACACACGCTCCAGACTTCAATGTAGAAATGTGGGAGAAACAGTGAAATGTATTTTTTTCAATCTACTTGTAGCAAAAGTGTCTGGAAGCTGGTTGTCACATTATGGAAGGAACCTGCATTTTGTACAGTAAATTATCAAATATTGGTGTGAGGTAATTATACTACTTTGTGGGGAAAATGGCAGAGTTCTCTGCATGCTTCAAATGGCACATATGGGTATTACGTGTCACTTCTCATAACAGAAACTATAGTTCACAGAAAGTATTGATCATGAAATTGTACAGTTCTGATCTCAAATATATTTTGTTCAATATACTATAGGAACGGTGGCAGAATATGCCATGGGTACAGAATCGGACAAGCCTATGACTTGGGGTCTCTTCTATTACTTATGTATTTAACTGGGTAATCTCAGTCTTTTTTTGATCACCAGAGAACATTTTCCTTCATGGATGTCATATCTTGTTTCCACGTGGTGTATAGTTTTGATTGGTTCCCTTGTCTTTTTTTCTTGTTCTCTTTTTAGAGCATTTTATACAGGAATCTATGGAGAGGGGATTTACATAGTTCTTGTGTTAATTTTTTCCTTTCCATAGCATATTTCATTGAATTCAGAAAGTTTTTTTTTTTTTTTTTTTTTAAATATAATCATATTTTACCACCTCTGCAGACTGGCAGGCAACAACCTCTCCCCAGAGGCTATGTCCTCCAGCCGTCAGGAGCATCATGGGTCCAGCCAGGTCCCAGTATTTTCCTCAGTTTTTCCTCTCCCCACGGCTGTGCAATGGGTTGCAGCAGCTGTCTCCATCTCCATGAAACAGCCAAGCACTCCTGGACATGGGCAACCCTTCTTGTATCTTTTATATCTTCTTCCTATCATTGGTTGATTCATGACTTCCTCTACAGCCATGCCCCAACTCTTGCAAGCTAAACTGGACACACTCTACCGCCGAACGCAGGGTTTATAATGGGACTCCTTGCACACACATCACTGCACCAGTGGGATGGACATCACTAAAGTTCAGGCGCCACAGAAGCGCCGCTCTCTGGACCTATAGAGCCATCTCTAATAAGCTGCCTTACTATATCTCCTGCTGTCTTCCCCTGGGTATAATTGGAAATCGCATTAAGTTACTCAGCTATTACACTTAAAGTACCCAAAGCAAAATCCCGCTTGGCTAGGGCAGCCATAAGCCTGGTATACCTACCTTATGGAACGATCTACAAAACCCTCAAATTAAGCACTCTAATCGGTATAAATGCTTTCAAGATGCTTTATTTCCATACAATCAGAGAAGTATGTAACTGCTTCACCCACTCAGACCCAATTACCGTGTCTGCACTGGTATATAGTACGCCTAGACCCAATTTTTAGTACTGACCCCCCAGCTTGCTCCTCACCAGCCTAATTGTTCTCTCTCTTATCCCCCTGTCTTATCAACACTAGGCCGTCCATCCCCTTATTCTTCCTTTCCCAACCTCGGATAGGAGCTCACTACCCTGGGTTGTGACATCCTACCATGCCCCGTACTTTATAGCATTCAATCCCGGGGCTCACACATACTCCTTTTCTCCATCCACCTTCTCTACATCCAGCTTTGCCAACTCCTTTCTGTGCACCGTGCCCTCCTAGCCTTTCTCCCCCTACTTCCCTCCCTCTCTTCCCCTCTACCTTCACCTCTACCTGGTGTATATTTTTATTTTTTTCTTCCGTTACTTCCTCCTGCAACCTTAGATAACCTACTTTATCTTCCTATAGACACTTCTATGTATGTAAATACCGTGTAATCTGTACAATCTGTATAATTCTATGTACATATGAACTTTTTCTTCCTCTCTGTAAAGAGTATTATCTGTATTGCCTTGTAAATACCTGTGTTGACCTGTATATACAATTGTTCATGCTCCACCCAGGTCCATCTTGCAAATGAGCTTCTGCTCAACGATGAACGCCTGGTTAAATAAAGACTTGATTGATTGATTGATTGTGCTGATACGCGTAGCACAAATCCCCCTCCCCTAGGAAGGAAAGCAGTCCTCCAGATGCTCAATCCTTACCTCCCCCGGCTGACCACCAAATGACCAGAGTCCATTCCCAAACCCGGGTCACCAGAGTGGCATGAGGTGCGGCATCCACAGCCTCCTCAACCCTCAGCACCACTGGGCCGGCTGAAGTGTGCCCCCCCCCCCAGTATGCAGTCGTTTCCACCCCTCTACACAGACCAAGGGCTCACCCAAATCTACCCCCAACCTGCTCTCTCCACTCTTCTCCATCCCTTCCATTATTCCTCCCCATCTCTCACGCACTTACTGGCATTCCTCCCTCCCTTGTTTCCACTCACCAACCCCACCCTCACTCCCTTCTGCTACAGTTTGTCCTCTTCTCATCCACTACCTATTGCTCTCTCCCTCCACCCAACCCTTGCTTACCCCCTGAAGCCCCATACCTCGCATTATTTACCCTGTCTCCACCTTTGGATATGACAACGTCCATACTGTTGGGACTGCATAGCTAGTTCTCCGACATAGTTATGATTTAAACCATTGACCTAATTAGACTTTTTGTATAACTCGTTGCTGTATTGTACACTATTCTAGCTCATCTTTGTTGGAAATGACAAAATCCATGTTGGACAACGAATCTAGTACACAGACATTGTATGACTAACTACTAACCTTGTGTCATTCTGTATAACTAGTACCATATTGTTCAGCGTATTACCTCATTGTTGTTACTCCTGTCAATTTCTTATCTGTCCATGTTCTGACATGGATTCTTTATAAAAGAAGCCCTGGTTCAAAGGGGTTTGTAATCCTAGTTATCAAAAAATAAAAATACATTTCTCATTTGCCATCTTGGCATTATCTGCTTGTACAATTTGGTTCAACAAGTCCTGTACCCTCTTTGATAACTACCATGGGATCTTTTACTTTTCACCTGGAGTGTGACCAGAGTTGGTTAGAAGGGACCTCAAGTTTAACTTCTCATCCAAAGGACAGCACCTCACCAATGCAGTAGCCCCATACTGCACTACAGTGTTGGTTATGGGTATTACCCCAAGTGCCTGGTATGGGGTTAGAACCCATGACCATCTGATCTTCTGGCCCCAGAGGCAAGTGTGCTGCCTGAGCCACTTATGCTATATCCATCATGCTCCCCTACACCCATCAATTGCATCATAACCCTGCAACAGCATAGGTTTTAGCAGGAGCTTAGAGGCAATCTGAGCCAACCACTTCTTGCTTTACAGTTCTGTATGCTCCATGTGCTGGCTGACCCTCTGGGGGAGGGAGCTCGTTAATGTTAATAAGCAGCACCGGAGCCCAATAAAGAGGAAGAGGGAGGTTGGACAAGGGAAGAGAGGTTTCTTTTTGGTTTTGAAAAAGCCAGGAATTGAACTGCAAGGACTATTTTGTACAGTTGAATGCAAGCTCCTTATTTTTTGTTTGTTGCTGAAGTACAGCAGTTTTAGTGTCTAGAGTGTTCTCGCTGTGTTTCCCCCCTCCCTAAAGCAGCCCAGCTACTACAGTCACACCTACATGGTGCATAGTTTAGGTTTGCTTTGACATACTGACATTTTGTTAGGCTTAGCTACACATGTCTGCATTGATAACACCTACTCCGTGTGGGCAGCACCATTCCCATGCAGAGCACATGTGGAATGGATCAACTTGCAGTTGACAATGACAGATGTCCCTCATACCGAGGGAAAAGTTGAGAGGTACAGTATGGTGCTATGACCACTGTTGACTACAGGCTGCAGTGTGAAGCATTCTACCAGGACCGGTTAGAAAAGTAAGTATTTGCTCCTTATAAAAGGACATGCAAATGTCCTCCTTGCCCCAGCCACAGGCAAAGTGCTCATATGCCAATCATGGTTCCATTATGGGTCTGTGCATCTCCGCAGCAAACACTCATTTGCTTCCATAATTGGCATGTCTATGCCTTTCTACCAGATGTCCCTCCTTTCCAAGGCCAGCAGGGGTCTCTGGCTGTACATTGCTCCTTCATTGGTTAGTCTTGTATGGGTTCAATGGAACTAACTTTGCTTGGGCAAACTTTTCTCCGACCCTGCTCTAGCACACCACTCTGCACATGTCAGGCAACTTTGCTTACCAGTAGGAATTCTGCCCTGCCCTTTGCGGCAGCTTCAGAAATGCTGCCTCAAGTGTTAGGCAGGAGCCAAGAAAAGGATGACTAACATTTTCAGTGGTCATTTGGCAGTAGAAGTAAAAGGCAGCACAAAGAGAATACACAGATGCCTGGGCTCCATTCTTAGACTAAGAACTGGGGAGAATAAAAAAAAAGTGCCCTGGCTGGTCCGCTGCTGCTCAAAATGCTGGCAACCAGGTTTGCATCCACAGTCCGATTCAGAGGGCCAGCCAGGAAAGGACTATGTGGCTCACTGCAATACTGCCACCCAGGTGACCACAACTCAAGTACAGAGTACATCTGAGAGGGGAAGAGTGCAAGGATGCTGCCCAGTCTGACGTGCTAGCACAGACATCGGGAGCACTCCATCATGAGATAGAGGGAGCAAAAGGAACAACCTGCCACCCACTGAGTGCAAGACTGCCTGCCCACAAGACCCAGTGCAAGTCCTACTTCCCTTGGACACCTTTAGCTGCAAGTCAGAAGATCTGTATCCCCAGCAGTTGGAGGTTGGATAATAATGTACACCTGGCAAAGAGATTTCAGGGTTTTACCCCAGGGAGAGGTCTAGAGAGGTGCCAGACTGCTAGGGTGGGTAACCCCAGTGAAAGCTACTTAGGAGGGACTCTATCAGGATATGGGGCTACATTGGCAGCAAGAGAAAGTGGTTTCGACACAATCCACCACAGAAGTAGAAAGTACTGTATGTGGGGAGTGCCTGGCTATCATCCACAGACTAAATAGTTGGGAGAATAGTGGATTAAAAATAAATGCTGAGCTTCTGAACACCTTCCAGCCTTTGGCAAGGGGGAGAAATTTCCTGCTACAGGAGGCAACGTGTGTACCGCCACCAGTTTCCCGATATTCAAAAGGATGAGAGGGTGCCAACCAGTGCGCCTGTGTAAACTGGGTTTTTTGCTGGATCCCATAATATTATTTAAAAGGCTTGGCTGAGCCAGTCAACAGGGTTAGCACCCAAGCAAACCAAAATTTGAGGTGGGGTGGGGAAGAAGAGACAGGAATATTGGCACAGATATTCAGCAGATTTCTGCTGTGCAAAGAGGTTTCACATGGTCCTTTTTCACTGCACAAATATGACCAAACACCCCTCTTACTCTGCACAACCCTAGTAGCTGCAGTAGACAATGCCACCAACTAGCCTCTTGGCCACTTGGGAAACACACCTACCCCCTTTGGTCTATGGCATGCCCCCTACTCCGATAGCCAGCCTATATTTAAAACAAATCCTCTCTGGTGCTAGTGGCTCCCCCCCATCGCCAGTCTATAGTAAAAGTTACAACCCTCCACAACATCCAGTGGTCCACTCACCCACTGATCCATGGTACTGCCAATTGCAGTGCCTTACTCCATCTAGCAGTCCGTCCCCCCCCCACATCAGCACTGAGCACCCACCCCCCAGTCACATTACCCATCTCATCGGTACCACAAGTGCACATACAGCAACTGGCGCGGTCCTCTTCACCCCTCTTTGGCAGACTGCTGTATGTCCCGGCAGGGAGCATGCATATTATAGGACAGGGTGATGTGCCCTGTTCAATAAATAAGGGGTGTGCTTCCTACCTGGACATATGGCAGCTGGCCGAGGTGGTGTGAGGAGGGCAGCACTGGTCACCGTGTGGACATCCTTGGCACGGAGGGGACTGGTAAGGTGACTGGGATGGTGGGTGCTCAGTGCCACAGTGGGAGTTGCTGGATGCCAGGGAGTAGGGCATTACAACTGGTAGTAATGTGGATCAGTGCCTGGAGGACCACTAGATGCCAAGGAGGGCTGTAACTTGCAATGGGCTGGCAATCAGAAGAAGGGGGACCACTTACACCAGGGAGGATTTATTTCAAATATGGGCCAATGATCAGAGGGAGGGGAACCACTAGCACCATGGATAGCTACATGCGTCTTGGACAAGGGAATTGGGGATGGTCAGCACTGCGCTAACCTCTTTCCACTACCCATGCAAAATGGGGCCATAATGGGCATGCAAATGGCCCCTTAGCACTTTGCATACCCAGTGGGCTCATTTGCATGGGTCCCTTTGAAAACTGTAGATAGCACCCCAGTGCATCTGCCCTTGAGGCCCATTTCAGGAGCCATGTCCATCCGGGCAGTGCTACTTAGTGCTGTGACAACTTGGCCCCATATTCAGTTGGATGGCGCTGTTGCTCTATCCAACTGAATATAGTATCTTCAGACCCCTGGGCAATTGCAAAGTGCAGCACAAACCTTTGCAATCCGCTTTGCACTTCTCCAAATACCTGCCCCAGGTCTGCTAACGAAGGAGTCCAGGAGGAAGCCTGATTGCAGCCTGCTGCAGATAGTGTAACAAACTATGGAGGAAATGGGGGGCCCAGAGAAGAGAGAAGGAGGCTATGCCTCTGTACAGACTCCTGCCTTTCCAAGTCAGTGGAATCTGATACCTTTCGCAATTACAGTAACTATAGTAACTGTTCACATTGCCCTTCCAGCCATGAGCTTGGTTTCCAGAATCCTGCCTCTTTTTCATTAACCTTGTACTTCCAGACTATCCTAAGGTTTCCCAGTCAAACACCCATGATAGTGAATGCATACAGTTCTGCATAGCATATCCATAGTCATCCTGAAGCCCCCGGTTCAGTCCTGTTCTACATCTCCAGGCCAACAGGATGTTAATACATTAAAATTCTACAGTTGCCAGTGAGCCAAACAAGTTGAGACAAACACCAACAGCATTCATGATGGTCTGAAACAAGCTGGTAGCTCAGAACACACATACGTCAGCACATTCCAAACGAAGCTGTGTGCACACCGTGCTGTGAGATGAACATGTCTGGAATTGAGACTCATTTCTCAAGAGGAAAGTATCATCAATCTTAATACTGAAAAAAATGGGTAGCTGGCTGTATAGACAGTCTTCAGATCAGTTTCTTTCCTCCCAGTGTAACTCAGCAAGTTTTCTACTACAACTTGGCACAGAGTTTTTTTTTGGTGCATGATATTAAACTGGCATTCTGCACAACAATATGGTGCAAAGAGAGGTTTTGCACAAACTGGGGGAAGGTAGTAGGCCGGAAAAAAAAAAAAAAAAAAAAAGAGGGTGTAATTTACTAAATTTAGCACAAAAATTGAAAAATGCTCAGAAAATTGAAAGCCCTGTCTAAACACATATGAAGGCTACTAGTCTAAGGAGAAATGCACAGTAGAATTAATCACTTGACTAGAAGATAAGGACATCTGTTTTTTTGAACACAGAGTAGTAGTAGTAACATTTATTTTTATATGGGAAAAGAAACTTGTCATTTGGATTTTGTCAATCCAGTTTACAAGGCAGTCCTGTACACTATTGGAGTTTGCCAAGTAAACAAAGTATAAATATACAAATACCACAAAAGTTAAAAACATTAAATTATACCTTTAAAACAAACAGAAGGTGAACCATATTAGGAGGGGGAGAGTGTAACAATAGCACAAGAGTCATCTCGTATATGTATGTGCACAACAGTTGCTTAATGCCCCAACAAATTTCTTGTGGTTTAGTTCAGCTCGTACTGGGGGTGAATGTGTTCCAGTGTAAGGCTGCTCGAGATTTCACTGTCCTGTCTCCAAACCTATCGATTTCTATCCGTATAGATCTTGTTTTGGTGTACGGTCCTAGCCGAACATTTCCTGGTAGCTGAAACACTTGTAAACAATTTAGAACTGTTATTGTTGGGATGACTTGTTTTATATTTATGAATAAAAGTTGACCTTTTTTTCTTGTAATCCAAGTCAAGAGGCAACCAGCCTAACCTAGCCAGAAAAAAGTGCAGTGGCGAGTTCCAAAAATCACAGCATAGGATGAACCTTGCAGCCCCATAAAAGTTTATCTAATTTGTTCAGTAATTGTTTATTAGCTGATCTATAAATAGATGCACCATATTTAAGTACTGGTAATATAAGCTGTTCCACAATCTTTTTCCTAGCCTGTAAGTTTAGGCATCTGGTTGTCCTTTTTAAAGCTCCCATTTTCTTGTTTAATTTGCGAATAGTTATTTTGATATGTTCATTAAATTTCAGTAAAGGATCAAAATTTACCACTAAACAGGAGGTAGTTGCAAGTTTCATTAAGGTTTGATTTAATGTATGTATTTGCAGTTTTGGAGAAGTTTTATGTTTACTGGCCACAAAATGTATTATTTTAGTCTTGTCCACATTCATTGTTAGCTGTGACCTAGTGAACCGCTCTTGAACCTAGTAAAGTCAGCATGGGTCCCCGAGATCCCCAAACTGTATCCAGATGACACTAGGGCTGTATCATCTGCACACAGTGTAATGGATGTATTGGGTTACTGATGGCAGACCGGTATTTAAGATCAAAAGCAAAAGGGGTCCCAAAATGGACCCCTGTGGAACACCTCTCTAAACAGCCCTCTGAAAACAGTTACATAAGACAAACCAAATCAGGGGATCCCCAGAGAAACCCAGGCCAGCCAACCTCCTATATTGGATTGAGTGGTTCACCAGGGCAAATGCCTTAGAGATCTATAAAACACTGCCGTCTCCTTTCCTTCATTTAGAGATGTACAGATCAGGTCAGTGAATTCAATCAAAGCAGGTGCGGTTAAAAAATTCCTTTTGTAAACCTGACCGATAACATCTAAGTCCATATTTGCCCATATAATCCCCCATTTGCTTATCACCAGTCTCTCCAAACATCTGGAGAGAATGGGCAAAATTCCAATGGGGCGATAACTATTTGAAACTGCTTATCACCTGCCTTGTAGATTGGTATTATTTTACTGGTTTCCCAAAAAGTTGGAAACTGACCCGACTGCAAACTCCAATTGAATATAGCCAAGACTGGAGAGGCTATATTGGGGGCAGTTATTTTTAAAAATAGTCTCAGTTATCTAGACCTGTAGATTTGTATGGATAGAGTTTTAGTAGTTCCTTTTTCACTTCAGAAAACGTTAGTTGCTCTAAAGGGAGGATGCTGGATCAAGGATTTCCCCATCTAGCTCAGTAACGTTAGTTATAGCCATTTCACCTTAAAACCCCAAATCCAGAAGGTCTAGTAAAAAAAATCATTAGAAGTGTTTGAGACCAAACTAGAGACATCTGTTAAAATATCTTTTACCTTTATGTTTCCATTTTTCTGTCCCCCCTGCCCTCCGGGGTTGGACAGGTATTTTATAGTGTTCCAGAATTTTTACATTCTAAATTATGGTTCAACTTATTTCGGTAGTAGTTTGTTTTTGCCTTTTTAATCTTCTACACTAGTTTAGTTTTAAATGATTCCCAGTCAGAGGCCATTTTTTGATTTGGCTTTTTTCTAGATTTTATTCTTAACCCGGATTTTTTTTATTTTATTTATTTATTTATTTATTTTTAACAGTTTTTCAATTATCCATGGAAATCTGGGCAAGGTGTCAAGTTTCCTTTCAATTTTAGGAGCATGTGTATCTGATTTTTTGGAAAGTGTCTGAATTACTCAGTAGCAAGGTATAAAGCTGGTAATTAGGGAACACCTCTCCCATTTCTCCAGTCTTATACTGCCCAGAAATTTGGTTTCAGAAAAATGTCTCTTATCTCTAGTCCAGTTTTGCTTTAGATGTTCTTGAGATCTATGCAACTGATAAGAGGGAAGGGTGACCCAAACAGGATTGTGGTCACTGAAATGAGAAGATAAAGTACCCAGGGCCTTTATTTGTAAAGGTTCAGAAACAAAGATTAGATCTAACCTAGATCCTTTGGTTGTGGCATTTGTAAATCTTGTAGTTGAGTATCATTTGTGTAAGCCCCATAGCCGCTGCAATTTCCATCAAGTGCTTGCCCCTTGTTTTTGTCCAAATCATAGTTAAAGTCCCCCACCAGTATAATAAATGTGTCCTTTACAAGGTCCCCTATTTTGTTTAAAACCCCTTCAATACTTTTCAGATTAGTTTTGGGAGAGGAATAAACCACTGCTACTACAAGATTATACTGAGCAATGGAAATAGCCAAAAATTCTATGTTACTTTCACTTCCTGCAAGTATTACTTCAACATGTCCTAATAAGTAACAAAACATCACACACACACACACACACACACACACACACACACACACACACACACACACTCACACTCACACACTCACACTCACACACTCACACACTCCCTTCTGCCTTGTCCAAGGATTTGGTAAGCAGGGACACAATTCATTTGTACATATATTTTCTGTTAGCCATGTGTCTCACTGAGGCCTAATATACACAAGGATTTGGGGCATCCACCAGTCGCCAGCAGGTCAGTTTTCTTTTGTATACTACGGGCATGGTCATGCAAGATCATGTCTTTAAAAACTTTGGGTCCAGGATTTAATTCAACATTGCCCCCCAAAATCAGTACTAAAAAACAGACACCAGTAAATCCCACTAGTGGTTTGTTTAGGTTTGGAGGAAGCACTCAGGGTTCCCCCCCTGTGTGAATATACATACTCCCAACTATTAGAAAACCTTTTTTTCTGCCCATGGGTACAGATTCTCCATGGTGGAGATGTTCAGAAATAAGTGGTAGCCAAACTGTCTCCATTAAGCTTAAAATCAGACTCTAAAAAATTACCCCTTTTAATGTACAACACAGGGTGAGGTACCCCAGAACATTAACGATAATTTTCAGATCATTTGAGCAATGTATGCCTGGGACCCCACCTGGTAAAGAAGCCATCAAAAGCAGAAATCCCAAACGGAGAACTTAATGTCTCCTTACCTGCATGTCAGGAGAGGAAGCCCAGGCACACAGAGCTCCGTTTTCAGTCAGTTACGGACAGTAACCCCTAGGTGGCGCTATCCCAAGAGCTACTACCTTTGCCTGCATGACTAAGCGCAGGTTGAGGGGCCCGAGTTCTGTGAATGGGTGCATCCACCCAGAAGGTTGGTTTAAAGGTGGGATAGCTGCTCTGGGTACAGCCCTCCAGGACACTGATACCCTCCTCTAACCCCTCTAGTGGCTTACACAGGTCAGCAATTAGACAGTTACAATGAACACCAGAATGCAATGTTATACCCACACTTGGCACACTTACCACCAGGGCTGGATCCGCTACACTGGCCCTGGAAACCCCCTGTAAAACAAGACCTGCAATGCAGAAAGGCAACAACACAGTATCCCCATCACAAAGGTACACAATAGCCAGTGTAAATGCAAAATGATTTAGATCCGATTTAGGGGTCGTGAACAAGGGAGGGGCAGTAATCTGGTGATTGATTTTAGATCCAAAATTAGTTAGGTTATAAGGCATGCACTCAAGAGTCCCTCTAACAGTCACACACACTCAGCACCCAGTTAGTTCAAGCTAGCCCAAAGTATTGCCTGGGGTAGGCCGGCATTGCAGCTGTCATTGGAGCCCTTGGAAAGAAAACACAACATGTGATCAAGTCCTGAACTATGTGACTGCCAAAAGCAGTGGGACAGGGTGGTTTGATCAGCGGCGTTGCAGTTAGTGTGCAGTGTTGTCTGACACATACTTTGCTGTTTCTGCGAGTCCCTCGATGTGTTACGGCAGAGGGCTATTAAACAGTGAACAAATTTAGGTCTGGGAGCTGTAGTCTACAGTGGACTAAGCAAATACTCGTGGCAAGGATAACTGCTATTTTAGGGGCAGGAGCTTGTAATTTTAAATTCAGGCACCTGATTGTTCAGGGAGCGAGACCCTTGTAGCTTTTGGGTCCTGTCAGGGATTTAAACAGATGCTCACGTGAGCGTTGCAAGCGTGTGCGGCACGTCTCAGTGCACAGAGACCCGTGGAGACATGCACGCTAAGCGGCTGTTAGCGTGGAGCAGTGGCAGTGAGCAGAGGATTACAGATATTATCCTGAAAAGTGAAGTATAGTGGAGTATAGAATGGCGACAGGAGAGGTGAGGACACAAAGTTTTGTAGCCTCAGTACTGACCACAGAGGGGGATTTGATGATTGGATGTGGTATGTATAAAATGGTAGAACTGGGGACGGACAACAACAGTTACGAATGTGAAAAAATGTGAACTAAATAAGGAATTACACAGCAATTTAGTAAAGGTTACTGAAAGACTAGAGAAATTAGAAAGGAGTCAAGGAGTATTAACAGAAAGGATTAAAGTACTCTCAAGCCTAAATGTAAATGAGAAGGCCAAGGAAAAAGGTGATTTAGAAAATGGATATGGAAAAAGGAAGTCGAGATATGTTGGAAATGAAAGTCTGAAAAATGTTACGAGAGTAACAAAGTCAAAAAAAAGTGCAGGGATCAAAGTCCTCTTAGACCGGCTCCAAGAGAGTTAAGGAAGGATCAGGAGACAAGTACAAAATAATATAGATGGAACAGGCCAGGACATGACTGGAACAAATAATACAAATGAGTCCGCTGTTAGTATATTAGAGGGAATAACAGACGATAATGTATGGTCCTTTATCGGTAACCGGTCTGTTAACTGTCGAGAGGTTGCCAGAGCAACCATGTAAACCTCGAGAGCGAAGCTCGAGAGGTTTACGTTACCATGGCAACCTCGAGACTGTTAACAGTGACCGGTTAGCGATAGAGGGACCATACATTATTTTTTATAGTGTATGGTCCCACGTAAAAAGGGAAACTGCTGCTTACTTTTTGAAGTATAGTCACCGCCGCAGCTGTTCAGTCCTTCCCTAACCGCTGCGTTTATCCATCGGTTCTCAGTGTAAAAAAGCAGACCGATCGCCATTGTTAACCTATCGATGTGACGTAGCATCGATAGGCTAACAACATTTCTACATCACATCGATAGGTTAACAACCTTAGGAAATGATGATTTCCTAAGGTTAACAGGGTTCTACCATACATTATAGTTTTAGTGTGCTGGGTGAGTTACATCAATTTACCATAGTGGAAGATAGTGGTAAAGGAAAACATGGAACATGTGGAGGAGGGAGGAGTGGAGAATCCAAGGCAGGTTATAGTAATTGCGACTCCATCATTAAGTATACTGACCAGTATATCTGTAAACATGACTAAGAAAACAGGATGGTCAGTAGCTTCTCAGGGGCAGGGGCTATGGATTTATACAACATGGCTGATAATATATTTAGAGGTACAGGGGACCATCCCCTGGCAGTGATTCATGTAGGCATAAATGACATTATGAAAAAACCCTACCCGAGATGCAGAAGGACTACATTAACTTGATGGAGATAAGAAAAAGGGTGTGAAATAGTGATTTCGGAGATACTTCCAGAACCCAGGGCAAATGTTTATAAAATGAGAAGGATTGCTTTAGCAAATGAATGGCTGTGTAAATGGACAAAAAATAAGAACTATCAATTTATTAAACATTGGGGAACTTTTAATGAAAGAAAGGAACTCTACTGTAAAGATGGGTTGCACTTGAATTGTAGAGGAAGCAGAATTTTGGAGATGAGATTGCGACAGGCAGAGAATTGTTAAAACTGAAAATGAAGGGGACGAAAGGAAATAAAAGGGGTACATAAGGCTCCTAAGGTGGAAAAGCTTATCAACAATTAAGGCCATGTTTTGTAATGCCAGAAGCTTAAATATAGCTAGTATGGCAGAATTAGAGGTTATAATTAGGAGAGTTTAGATATGGTGGGAATAGTTGAAACATGGTGGGAATGAAAATGAGTGGTTGCAACATATTCCAGGATAGAGTTTAAAAAAAAAAAAAAAAGAAAAGAAAATGGGAGGTGGCGTGGCCCTTTTTATTAGGGAAGGAATAGAGATCAGGCATACAGAACAATGTAACAACTTAAATGGAATTGAAATAGTAGCTATTGAGCATTAAGGGTAACAAAATGTAGAATCTCTTTTTTATAGGGCACCTGACGTTGGTATGGAAGAAACTGAGGCCTATATTAAGGATATTGTAAACCAGGCAGAGACAAATATTTTTATAGGGGACTTGAACATGCCCAATATTGAGTGTATGGGGGGGGGGTGGAGTTTGGCAATAATTTAACATGTAGAGTCCATGAGGAACTGATGGTGGGGGTAGTTAATGCATAAGGGAGGCTATGAGAGGTAGTAATATTTTAGATGTTATACTGACCAATATTCCTGAGGTAATTCAGAAGGTTAGCATCCAACCTCAATTAGGTAACAGTGACCATAAGTCCATTATGTTTATGATAGATTGGGCACTTAAACCATTAAGGGAGATACAATTCAATATTTATATCATAAAGGGAATTAGAGTGCTATAAGAAGTGAATTTGCAAGTATGAACTGGGAAGGTAGCTTAGAAGGTTTAGGTATAGAAGAAGCATGGAATTATTTCTTGGATGCACTAAAAACACTATTCCGTGTAGAAAAGCCTATAATCATAAGGGCAAAACGCCACCATGGCTGAATATAACAATATTAAAATTGTGTAGGAAAAAGAAAGTAATGTTTAATAAAATGAAGACTAATGGGTCAGAAATTACTAAATATGATTATAAGAAAGTCCTGAGGAGATTAAAGAAGGAAATAAGAAATGCTAAGAAACTATTTGAATTTAGATTAAAACAGCCTTGCTAGCCAGAGACAAACTGTGGAAAAAGGCAAGAAAAACTAAGGATTCCAGAGACTGGCTAAATTTCAGAAAAGCAAGAAACTCATGTACAACACAAATAAGATCTGCCAAAGCTGCCTATTATAGAGCTGAATTGGATACCTCCTATAATAACCCAACCAGGCTCTGGGAACTATAAAGGTATCTTGGGCCAAACTCTACTCCTGCCTTAACCTGCAAACTGCTACTAAATAACACAGAAATTACAGACAAACAAGAAATCCTAAATACCTTCAATGACCACTTCACCACAGCTGGACTAGCATTTGACTCTTCACCTGCAAATCTCCTAAGATCTTCCTTGAACCTTCAATCCACCGTGGGTCAAAAAGCTACATCAACCTTCTCCTTCAACCCAATATCCTTGAAAGATGTGGAAGATCTCCTCTCCAATTTAGATACTTCAAAAAGTGCAGGTACAGACTCCCTGGACCCCAAGATTGCATCCCAAGTCTTATCTGCCCCCCTCACTCATCTCTTCACTCTTTCCCTCACCACTGGATCCATTCCCTCCACTTGGAAAACAGCTCAAGTAGTTCCTTTACTCAAATCTGGTGATCCCATGGACCTCAATAATTACAGGCCCATTTCCATCCTATCAGTTCTATCCAAGATGCTCGAAAAGTTAGTAAACTCACAATTAAAGGACTACCTGGATAACAATAACCTCTAAATACAGCACAATCAGGATTTAGATCAAGGCATAGCACCATTTCGGCCCTAGCCAAAGTAACCAATGACTAGCAGATTGCTATGGATAAGAAAAACAGTACCTGTGCTGTGTTCCTGGATTTGAGCAAAGAATTTGACACAGTGGATCATGAATCATTAATCACCTCCCTTGGCTCACTAGGGTTGGATTCCCCTTCACTCAATTGGTTCAAGTGCTATCTATCAGATAGATCACAACTGGTAAAAAATGGAATCTACCTATCCACCTTAAAACCACTGTTAAGAGGTGTACCACAAGGCTCTATTCTTGCCCCATCCTCTCTTGCCATCTATATTAATAATATTGATGCTAACCTCACTCAATCCAACATCCATCTGTTTGCTGAGGATACTGTATTATATGTTAGCAATCCTTCATTATCTAAAGCCTGTGAACTGCTACAATCTGAATTTTCCATCCTACAACACAACCTACTGGATAAAAACTACTTCTAAATGCCAAAAACAAAAGCTATGTTCTTTACCTCAAAGAGTTGCTCTGCCACTACCCCACCATCCACCACCCTACAACTAACCACCTTACTTGAGAGAAGCTGGAATTCTTGATAACTTCAAATACCTTGGAGTCTGGATTGATAACAAGCTTGACTATTCTGTCCATATTGAGGAGCTACTAAAGAAACTGAGACAAAGGCTTGGTTTATTTTTAGAATAAAGCACTACCTCAACAGAGACTCCAAAAAAAGATTAATCCAGGCTTCATTCCTATCCCTCATTGACTACGCTGACTTTCTATACGGACATTGTTCATTCCCCCTCTTAAATAAACTGGACACCCTATACCACAGGTCCATCAGATTCATTACTGTCCTTCCCTTCAGCACCCATCATTGCTCCCTTTATAAGGCAGTTAACTGGACATCATTACAACACAGAAGAAATAGGAATGCTGCAATTTGGATATTCAAAGCCTTATCAGGCAAGCTACCTACCTATATCTCAGACTGTTTTACTCAAATTACTTCTAGGCCATACAACCCAAGGATCAGCAAAATTATCATTCTTAAGGTCCCCAATGCCTGCACCCAGTTTGGGAGGGCTGCTATCAGCTACTCACTAGCAATTGTTTGGAATTCACTCCAAAAAACCATGAAGCTAAATAACCTCCTACCCTTAATATCCTTCAAAAGATTATTCACCACCCTATTCTCAGAACTCTGCAACTGCTTCCACAAGGCCTAAACCCCGGCCCTACCTAACCCCCCCCCCCCCCGTGTTTCTATATGCTGATAAAACTCCCATTTCCAGTCCCAAGATTCATCCTCAAAATGCCTGCTAGGTCCTATAATCTACATATTACTCCTGATGTGCCCATTACCTTCTGTCTCACAGATTAAAAGTTTTAATGTGACTTGTACATATGTATATTGTTATATATTAGCACTTATGTCATTGTATTACTGTTTATGTTACCCCTGTCATTGTATTACTGTTTATGCTACCCTTGTCAATGTAATAACACTTGCACTTCTTGACCACTCAGGTCCATCTTGTAAATGAGCTATGCTCAATGATGTTCGCCTGATTAAATAAAGATTTTGATTGATAGATTAGCTGTAAATAAAGATCAAAAAAAGCTTTTTTGCCTATGTGAATAGCAGTAAGGGAGGTAGGGGCACAGGGGGACCATTGAACATTGATGGAGCCAGGACATCTGAGCCTATAGATATGGCCATTGACTTTGGCAGATGTTTTTTGGCTGTGTTTAGGAAAAATACTGATGACATGGATAAGTGGAATATAGGAACATGCAATCAGGATCCTCAAATTATTATAACTGAAGAGAGGGTGCCAAAAAAGAGTAAGGAGATTGAAGGTGGATGGGGCAGCGGGACCAGATGGCATTCACCCACACTTCTTGAAGGAGTTGGGTGATGTGTTGATACCCATTATAACTAAATTGGGACAAAAATCTTCAAGGGACGGTGTGGTGCCCGAGGGGTGGAGGTTGGCACATGTGCCAATATAAGAAAGGGAAGGGGAGCGATGTGGAGAATTATCAACCAGTTAGCTTGACGTTGGTGGTGGTAAAGATTATAGAAAGGGCACTGAATGATGCTATTTATGAAAGTATGTCAAAGAGGGGTATTCTGGTAAGAATCAACATGGTTTCACGCATAACAGATCATGTGAAACAAACTTACTGACCTTTTATGAGTTTGTCAGCAAATGTATTGATGGAAAAAAAAATGTGGATGCGGTAATGCTGGACTTTAGTCGAGCTTTTGATACAGTTCCATATTATAAAATAGAAAAACTTATTGATATGAAGATAGATAAGAACATTGTAAGATGGGTAGAACAGTGGTTGAAAAACAGACAGCAGCAGGTAAAGATACAGGGACATCTGTCTGTACCAAAAGGAGTATGGAGTGGAGTGCCCCAGGGGTCGGTATTGGGCCCACTGTTCTGTACATTTATAAGCGATCTGAAACTATCTAGTAATAAATTAAATTTGCTGACAATGTTAAAATTGGAGCTGTAGTGGATACGTTTAATGACTCATTTGGACAGGATCCGATGTATATTGCAGATTGGGCAAGAAAGAATGGGATGACCTTTAATCAGGACAAAATGTACAATCTTGCACTTTGATAGACAATATTAAATAGATCTCCTATATGCATGATCTGAAGCTTAGGGCGTCAGAATGAGAGAAAGATCTGGGCATTTATGTCCAAAATGATTTAAGAAATTAAGTTAATAGTAGACAATCAAATAAAGCAATGCAGATTGTTGGTTGTATTAGGAGAGAGGTTTTCATTCAAGGGGTAGAGAAGTGTTGATGCCATATACAGGTCTTTGGTTAGGCCTGTATTGGATTATTGCGCTACTGTGGCTGGTCCATTACTGGTGAGGGATATTAAACTAATGGAAAGACCACAGAGATCCCTTACTCGGTTGATTTCAGGGTCTGAGGGTGAGCCATACGAGACCAGATTGGAAAGACTGGGATTGTGGTCACTGGAGAGTAGAAGGGAAAGGGGGGACTTACTGGTATTATACAAGTCCCTGAAAGATAAGCATATTGGATCAGAGTTGGGATTGGTGTTTAAAGAAAAAACCTACCAATTGAGAAGGCATGATAGGCAACTGAGTGAGGAATTGAGCAGGACTGAACAAAGAAGGGTTGGTTTTTAAGTGTACAGCAATAAGGAAATGAAATGGACTGCCCCAGGAGGTGATAGAGGTAGAAAGTCTGGCTCTTTTTAAACAAACATTGGACAAGTACTTTGATGAAGTTGGGGGCACTCACCACTACCACAGAATTGTGGAGAAAGTCTATATGGGCTATGCCTTCTGATTTTCTTATTCTTCCAGTATGAACTCCAGCATGAACACTTTACCCTCAATTTGTAATCCAGAGCCGGATGGCTCAGTCCAAAATAATTAGCCACCCACAATTAAATCAGATGACACTTTAATTTGAGCTTTGTTGAAGGGAGCTACCCAGATTACTCGTTCTACCCACAGACCAGGCGGTTCTCCCATGAAATAAGACTTAGACACAGTTGGATACAAACAGAGGTGAAGTCCCTCATTGTCCTAGTCGATGATGCTGGTCTTCAAGCTAGCAAAACAATGTCACACTAGCCAAGGAAACTATGCACAAGAATGCTTTCGAACCACTAGACCGAGCAACACCTTGAACTATTAACACATTTATATATAAAATAATCTCGCCCTTTCTGATCCTTTCAGGCAGGATGCAGACAGATCTTTTCATAGGATTATGGAATCAGATTACCTGCAGCTGCAGGCAGCAGCTACCCAGGCTGGAACAATGTGGACCCACGGACTGATGACCAGAAAAGTCTAGCCCAGGTAGGCCTAACCCCTGAGAACTGGCAAGCTTCCCAGAGGCACACATATTAGCACTTAGGCAGTCTCTTCAAATCTGACCTTTTTCAGCCGTTGCCCCCTTTTATATGGGGCAGAGTTCCAAAGATCTTAATGGCTGTCAAATCTGTCTTAAACAGTTCCCAGATGTGTACTGGCTGGTGTCTTGGCATCTAGATATTGTCCCAGTAAATCCCCCATAAGTCTCTGGCATAGTCCCAGGCACCCCTTGGGTTTATTCCTGGCTCCCGATTGGTTATTAGCAGAAAAAAAAAGTTGCTACAAGCAGTCTCTGAAGCGATCTATTTTACTGTCCTCAAATAAAGTTCTGGTGCAACCAGGAGAAACTTTAATTTAATCTCTCCACAAGCACATAGCCCCAACAGTTCTCTTGCAAAAGATTCCACTTTTATTAAAACAAATCATTTCCCAAGGGAGTCACAGCTCCTGCTACACCACCCCCAGCAAACACACAGCAGCTCATAAATATTCATGAGGGCTTCTCTGCACCCTGATATTTGCCCCTTTACCTTTATCTGGTGCCCTAGAGGCGGCGCCTGCCAATTCATTAAATTTAAACATCTCCCTCACTTTGCCTGTGTCTCTGGTGCCTATTTAACAGAGTGGGTAACCAAGAACTGGAGAAGCACCCCCTTAACTGTTTGACCCACAGCAGTCTGGTGTGTGCAGGAGTTCCCTGCATGAAACGTGGCGAGCAGTGGCTGTGCGAAGCTACTCCTGTAGTTGCATTTTTGATTTTATGAGCCCTGTGGGGTTCAATTCAACAGAGGAGCACTGGGCAGCAGGAAGAACGGCATGAGGAATCAGAGGTAGCAGGATACCAGGGACAGTGGGAGCACACGAAGGCATATAGGTAAGCCACCCAAATTTGGGGGGGGGGGTGTTACAGGCTTTTTTTGGGAGGAGTGGTGCTTATGCGCACACTTGCAAGCAAGCAGCTCGAGCTTTTAAATCTGATAGCCCTGCCCACACTATGCACAGATTGGCTGCCTGCCAGTCCCAAGTCCTGGTAGTGTTTTACACAGCACAGCTCCCCGAATCTGAAGGCAGTAAATGAAGAAAGGCTAGTCTTCTACAGCCAGGAAAGTTGTAGAACAGCTGTAGTGTGTGGTGGGACAGATGGCAATTCCCCTAGCTGATCTCCTCGGAAGCAAGCAGCACAGGCTGTTAAATCTAATAGCCCCACCCACACTGTGCACAGATTGGCTGATGCCAGTCCCAAGTCCCGGTAGTGTTTTACACAGTACAGCTCCTCAAATCTGAAAGCTGTAAACGAAGAAAACCTCGTCTTCTACGGCCAGGAAAGTTGTAAAATGGCTGTAGTCTGTGGGGAGACTGATGGCAATCCCCCCAGCTGATCCGATATTATATCTAGATGTCACAGAAGTATGCATGCGTCCAAGCATGTGTCACAAAAGCTTTTAGGTGCCTACCTTGCCATTACTTCTATGTGCAGAATGTTAAGGTAACATTCACACAATATTTACTGCAACATCTGTGAACGCCATCTATATTCCAGTAACATAGCTGTACAGTACAAGTTTATGGGTCTGGTTTTTGGGGTCTAGTGTCACCTCATGCATTCTTGGGACCAGAGGACTGGACACTGAAGATGAGCAGTTCTGTGGTCCTAAAGTTGCAAGAGGAGACACTCGGATCTAAAGAGGCCCTCCAACCAGACCCATAGAAATTATAAATGGCCAACTTTACTTTTTAAAATAAAAATTGCTTTTTTTATTCAATATCCTGACAGCGTGAGCGGTCAGCGAAAAGCCTGTTACAGTGGCTCAGCATGCGGAACACTGATGATAATAAGAGCACCTCATGCTTAGCTGAGGTAAGTGCTGTGGTTGGTTAGGGGGTGCTCCTGCAGTCTAGAAGGAGTTATAACATCTCTGCACTAGTCTCTGTACAGAGTTCGGTTGGTCCAATAAATGACACAGCAGACCCCATCTGATCCCGTTTTCTCCAAGGACTCCCACCACCTCATTGAGTGTACAGCGTACTTCTTGATCCCCAATTGCGAACTCAGGGTAGGGGTGTGTGGAACTGCTAGAGTCCTTTCCAACCTTAAATGACTGTCACTATGGTTACCATGGCTACAAACCGATTTTGAAGCAGAATACTCCTCCAGCAGAGAACCCAAATGCTGAAGTATTTGAAACTGCAGCCCCAGCAGCAGGGGCTTCTGTTACACTAACCCACTACGGACATCAGCACATTCCGTGGTCACATTGTCACTCTGTCACAGAAATACTCAAAAATGAGAGTGCAGTCCATGTGGCTCATGTCAGACTGAAGAGAACCTTTTATCAAGTGTCCCGATAACACCCAACAACTTGCAGCATCAGTGATTAGATTCCGTCCACCTTAAGTCAGGTCAAGCTTTGCAATACCAGCAGTGAGTTTATAGCTTTAAACATTTATTTCTCAACCTATAAGGCAAGTGTGTGTGTGTGTGTCTCTTGGTCTACTCTCCTCCAAGGATTTAGGGAAAAGTGAGGCTGCAGGGCGAGTCTGCAGCTACCCTCCCCTCGCCACCCCTTGCCTTCCACCCTACATAATCACACAGACATTCACAATCAATGAAGGAAAGGAACTACAGTCCATGCTATACAGATTACATCCTGAAATGCTTTACAATCCAGGAGAGGGGATTGCGTACTTTTCTGCACACCTGGACATTCAGCAAGCAGAGAGAGAGATATTAAAGGGTGATTGAGTACAGAAGTTCTCCTTCATACCCCCTAGGCCACACTGCCTCAAGGAAGAAATACAAGTGAAGCCTGGCTGCAAAGTACAGACTTGAATCAGGATACCCCAAAAGGCAACTCCACCAGTATAGCTACTGTAGTGTGCAATTCTCACATACTGGCAAGTCAGTGCAGTCCAGTGGACAGTGCATAAGCCAGTGAACCAGAAGATTCCCAGGTTCAAATCACACCAAGGTCATGAACACACTTTAGAGCCTGGTGCACGGCCCTTGACCTCCCTGCATTTCAAGTCTTACTACAGCTGTACAACTTGGTAGAAGTGAGACATATGAGCTGGCAGTTCCAAGTAAATGCATGATCTGGGTGGAACAGAACATTTTTAAATACACATGCAGACACAGAGACACACACCAAAACATTGCAGAGTGAGATCAGGCAGCAAGTAAGAGCTCTACCTCTGCATCTGCTGTGAGCCAGTGACCGTGTGGGACTTGACCCAGAGGTCTCCTGTTTCACAGATCTGCTCCAACATGGTTCCCTGGAAATTAAATGCATCTCTGAAAGATGTCTGCAAGTAGGCATGTTGACAGTTCTAAGAAAACCATGTCCGCACAGATGTTACAGGGTGGGGAAGGGAGAATCAGTCAGTAAACACTTAACACAAAAATCAACATCATACAAAGCAGTGCAGCATTTGAATGTTATCTTGCCTCCGTGGTCTGGTACTGGGACAGCTTGATGGGCACTGGACCTTTTCCTGCTATAACTATCCAAGTTTCTATGTTCATCATCCAAGTAAAGTAAATTCCCCAGGTGAATGCAGCACACACTGTGCAAGACCCAGCAAGCAGAGCCTGGTAAGCAAAGTCCCTGCTCTATTTGGAAATGTAGTCTGGTGTTTAAGCGACAGAAGAGATGTAAAAGTAAACATGCGAGAAACTGGCAGTTAGCTCTGAAGGTATACAAGGCCGTGGGGACGGATGGGATGCATCAGAGACTGCTCATGGAACTGGCCGGCTCTCTGGCAGGGCTACTGGGTAGCTCAATTCAGTCAGGGGTGGTTCCAAAAGACTGGAGAATAAACTGCTGCAGTTCTGATCCACAATGGTGGGGAACAAGCAGCAACTGGGTAACAGCCTGTCAGTCTTACCTCTGTCATGGGTAAGCTGATGAAGACACTAATCAGTGAGGACATAGTGGACTACCTGGAGTGCAGTTGGCTCCTGGACAGTAAACAGCATGAGTTTGTGGTAGGGAGGTCTTGTCAGATCAACATGATCACTACTGCCCTAGTAACGCAGTCAAAGAATGCTGAGGGACAAGAAACCGATTTCCTATACTTCAGTTTTAGTGATGCATTTGATTCTATGCCACTCAGTTACTGAAGAAGCTAAAGGATCTAGGTGCAGCAAAGGACAGTTAGATGGATATATAGTTGGGGGAGATGGCAGAAGGTAGCAATTAAAGGAGTTAAATCTGGGGGGGGGGGAGAAGAGAGCTCAGAAGTGGGGTGCCACACGGTTCAAATTCTAGGTCCAATCCTTTTCAATGTGATCTTCCGCAACATAGGAGTGCAGATGACACCAAGCTCTGCGATAGGGTAGACCGCAAGGAGAGAAAAAAATTTGCAGAGGTAGTCCAAGGTTTGGCAGTTGAAGTTAAACGTCAAAGTGCACAGTGATACACATAGGGAACAGGAAGCCCAGGACAGAATATTAGATGGCAGGGGTTAAGCCGAACACTACCACCGAGGAAAAGAACCCGAGCATCTTCATAAGGGACTCCCTTAAACAATCTAGCCTGCATCACATGGCCTACAGCAAGGCAGCCAGGATGATGGGCAGCACCAGGAAAGGACAGGATAGCAGAAGAAAGGAGGTACAACTACCTCACTCTAGACACGCCTGCAGTACTGTGCCCAGCTCTGGAGCCCTCACTTGAGGAAAGACAGGGTCAGGCTGAAGACAATGCAGCATAGAGTAACAAAAATGATGCATGGCCTGCAGGCAAATTCTACTAGAAATGGCTTAGGGCACTGAACGTGTACTTGCTGAGAGTCAGAAGGGAGATGGGCAATCTGATAGAGCCCTTCAAGTTCCTGAAAGAAATGAACAAGCTAAACTGCAAGGAAATATTTCAATTGCAATAGCAAATCTAGAACACTGTTCCACGAGTGGAAGGGGTCAGGAGAGACATGAGGAAGTTTATTACAGTGTATGGTGGAACATTGTTATGCATGGAATTCAATGCCTGGGCTATGCTTGTCATGCTGTAGTGACATCATTGTGTTGTGCTGTAGTAGTGATGCCACTACCGCAGCACAACAAATTAAAATGTTGCCACACAGCTGCTTTCCTCTATCCAATCGAGCAGAAGTTTAAAAAAAAAAAACTTGCAGAAACCACTGCACCACACTGAATCAGTAATCTGAGCCCACCACCAGCCCTCGAGTGCCCCAGACCAAACAGCCAGTTCACTGAAAGGAAGCAGAGTGTCTGAAATGAGCACCGATGCCCATGCCATACAAATAAATTATGTATGGGCATTCATACACAAATGAGCTCGTCTTCATCTCAAGTTTTCAATGGCAACCATGAACCTCTCAAGCTTTTCTCTCTAGGTTCCTGGGTTGCCATTACCGATTAGATGAAAACAGGCTTGCTGTGTATGGCTGCACACCTTTATGCTCGGTTTTTCTTGTTACACAGAGGTTGTTACAGAACAGCCTCTCGGACAAGTGGTGGACACCAAGACCATCAACAGCTTTAAACATGGTTGGGACAGAGTTATGGGCTCGAGTCACCCGGGGGCGCAACAGCAAGGCAGGGTACATGGAGGTGGGCAAAGAGATTATGCACCCCATATAGACACTAGGTCTCTGTGGTAGCAGAGAGGATTACAGGCAGGAAGGCTGGCTGATCAGTGATTTTTTCTGCAGTTAATTATATGTAAGCATCTGGACAGTAGGATAAAGTAATCCAATTCAAAATTTAATAAAATGTCTGGAAATGGAACAGAAATGGAACATAGGACACAGTATAGGGTAGTGGTTCAGAGCACAGAGTTGGATTACTGGGTTTGAATCTCAGGCATCACTTGCCTACTGTGACTTTTTTTTTTTTAAACTTTATATTTTAAAATTCAGCAAGAGATACACACATTACTATTCAGCATACAGTGGTACATCTGATCTGTATAGGAGAGCGCCATACATAAAAGTAAAAGGTATTCAACATGGTGCCTGCATTCCTGTAGAAGGACAAGTAAATAGTGTATAGACCTTCGACCTAGAGTGGAACATCAATGGCCTAGTCTGGTAGTTTCCATTTTTAGACCATGGAAAGTAAGTACAACCAGCAAGTATTCTCCCCCTGCCAATACTCCACTCCCCCATTACCTGTCACAACCCACAGAGTACTATTATGATAGTGTGCCTGACTTGACTTAAGCAGTTGGACCCACCCCTAAAAGGTGGGGAACTATGGGTGATGTAGCACATCCTCTAATGGACCCCAGATCTCATGGTACCGGTCCAACTGATTTCTGGCTGCATATTGGGTGTGTTCAAACTTCATGTTCTGTAATAGAATCTTGATCCACAATGCCACTGTGGGTACCACTTCTGACCACCAAAGCTGGACCAGCACTTGCTTGCTCACCACGACCCCTAATCTACTCAATGGATGATCCGGAACCACAGCCATCCCCCCCAAAACGTCTGTCATTGCCAGACGCACCTCTTTTGTGCATTTAATTTGCCTATTGTCTCCCAGGACCTGGTTAAGTAGGTCTATAATGGCTTAGCAAAACCTCAAGACTTTAGGATAGGCCCCATCATGTGAAAAAAAGGTACCCATGGTTGCATTACATTTGGGGCAGGGGGCAGGTTTCCCCAGATCCATCTTATTTGCTAATTCTGAGATAAAATAAGTTTTTTGAAGGACATTTGCTCGAAGCCTATTAACAGAGCACTCCATCCCTCTTTTCAGGGCCCTATCCCAGTCCTGTCCAGTGAATCCATCTATGCCCAAGTCTTCTTCCCATCTAGCTGCAGTGTTTTTTTTTATTTTTTTTGGGGGTTCCTGCATGGCTTCCAATAGGATTTTGTAGCACTTATTTAAAAAAAAAGGTCCAGGGTGGTTTGCTAGCTGGGGAGCCAGCAATCCCTTCTCTATTGAGGAGCATCAAGGCGGTGGGGGGCAGTCAACCGCTTCCCCTCTCCCAACCTGCTTCTAACCTGTAAATAAGTAAAGAAATGAGTGGGTGGTAGATTGAATTTCTTAGCTATTTGCTGATAAAACATTAGAATATCACTCTCAAATAAATGAGAAATCAGACAAACCCCCAGACCCCCACCTAGCCAAAGTTTTACCGACTGGCCCTGGAATAAGGGATCCCCAAACAGGGCATAGCGAATAGTGTCATGTGAGAAGGTGTGAGGACAGTTAGTCATGCCCTAATCTATGCTCTAGTAAAGGGGTCGTCAACCCATTTAGACAGTAGTCTAGCAAATGCCAGGGCATATAAACTATCACATATGGGGAGTTCCCTCAGGAGTTCTTCCAGTTGCACCCAGGCTTTAGGAAGACTAGAGTGAAGGGTCAAGTCTTTACAGAAGGCCAGCTGGGATATGAGATAATATAAATAAATCTGAAGTTTTGGAGACCCAGACCCCCTCTCTCTAAATGTTTCACCAGGAAAGGCATACTAAGCTGAAATGGCTAGTTTCCAGGTGCATCCTTGGGGGGAACATTTTTAAACAATGAAACTAATACACAAACTACAGTATGGCACACACACACACACACACACACACACACACACACACACACACACCATTAATTTCATACAGGTAAATACAAAATGTTCAGAGGACCGACTGAACACTACGAATTATTGAGCTATGGAAGGCATGGAGAGGAGTCTGGAGATTAAGTAGAGACGGTGCATAGAAAGATGGGACCAGCTGTACGATGCCGTGGCATCAACATCTTCCTGGTGTGACCCTACAGTGAAGGATGTGTGCCACAATTTGCTGTTGACATAAATCCACTGGAGAACCTCTCTGCACACTCCAAACTTAGAGTGTCAACTCTGAGTCAGAGTTGATCTGAGGGAGGAGGGTGTAGGACTGGGGGTGCTGGGGTCCCAGGCAGACTTTATAGCAAACTGTTGATGTTGTTGGCATTGGCGTGATCATTGTAAAGGTTTCACTGTCTGATCAGTATATGGATGGGACCCAATGAGTTGATGGGGAGAGAGAGAGAGAGAGAGAGTTAAAGGATAATGAATAGTTAGCAGAAGGCTTAGGACAGATTGAAGGAAGGGGGATAGAAGTAGGAGGGGGACGAAGGAAGGAAAAGATGGTAAGACAGACCTTCAGCCCTCTGGGATGCAAACCCCACAAGGGCCAGACATGGCTCAGTCTGCATCTTTGTTTCTAGGACCACCAAGGGGAGAGTGAGGGTAGAGAAGGCGAGGCAGACTTAAGTCCTTCTGTGGTGCAAATCCCACAAGAGCAAGCCTAATGACAATGTTGAGAAGGTATGGGAGTGCAGAGGAGATTAAAAGTGTGGGGAAGGGGGAAATCGGGTACATGTGGGTGAGGAAGTTAAACAGAAGAGAGGCTAGAGAGTGGGAGGAGGGGCAGACTGGATGTGTAATGGGAGAGTTTTCTAGAATTTTAAGGAGGAGTAAGCTAAGGCAGCCTAGTTGGCTGAGGAAGACCTGGGAGGGAGAGCAAGGGAGTGGAAGTTGGAGCTGCAAAGGGCATAGGAGGTGGATGACTATGAGCAAGTCAAACATCCCAGTGCTTCCAGTATACACCTGGAAACAAGCCTTGGCTTAGCTTTTCTGGTCAGAAATCATAACAGAAAAATTCTGGTTAAATGATTATGCTACCTGCTGGAAACCTTCAGATACATATTAAAAAAATTAAGCTATAAAATATTTTAGTTGACAACATTAAGATGTTCCATGGTCAGGATGCTGGATTGCCCAGTGGAAAGCACTGGGTGATCCCATGCTGGCAGTTAAGTTCAGCAGTCACCTTGGGAAGCAGACTTGGGGGCTTAGAAGTTGGGGAAGCACAAACACACAGCAGGGCTCCCAGCCTGGGGTGGGATAACATCTGGTCCAGCTACATTAGCAGTCCCTGTGGGGGGCCTGGGAGCTTTCCTCTTCCGCAGGTGCATTCTCATGAATGCAGGGTCTGACTGAAGCAAGGCCCGACACTGGGGAGGTGGGTAGGGTTAAGAGCAGAAAAAGTGAGGAAATATACTCTGCCAGCAAGATAATGCTTCAGCTTATAGCAAGCCCTACACCACTGAACAGGGCCTTGCTCCCATTTGGACTGGCCGTCCTCCTCCTGGCCATGCCATGAGGGAAACAGATCACAGGAGCCAGGTAAGAACCGGGGATGGTGACTGACTGATGGGCATCAAAGTGGGGTGAGCGGAGAGAAGGGGATATGAAAAATTAAGTGAAAAAAAAAAAAAAGCACAACAGACTTCAGGGTCAGGCTACCTTAATTAATCTAACCCTAGTGGCATAAGTAATCAGCATTTTTAAATTATAATGTAACCCCCAGGTGGCGCTATCTGAAGGGCTACTACCCCTGCCTTCTTGACTGACAGGTCGAGGGGCCTAGGTTCTATGGCAGGTGCCTCCACCCAGACGTCAGGGTTTGTAGTGGTTAGACTAGCTTGATCACAGCTCTCTGGGACACCATGACCCCCTTTGGTTCCCTCTAGTGGCTCACACAGTACAGAGGAGTTACAGTCCCAATACCCCATGTATACACACTGTTCACTCATAAAGTACCACTTACCCTAGAGACAGATTCTGCAACACGTCTGAGGACCCCCTGTAAAATAAGGCTAAACAAACAGCGAAATACAATACTATTTCCATAAATACCAAACACCACAGACAGTATATAGTATAACAAATCTTATTTATTTAGGGGACAGTAACACTGGAGGAAATCAGGTTAATTGGTAGCATTAAATCAGTGTGCTGTGCACACATACAGGTCTGAAAAGTCTCACTTTGGGTACCCAGGTTTTGGGTGGGGGGACTAGCCAGGTCTGTTGTCTGGGGTTGGCCGGCAGGTGCAGATGGATAAGACTCTGTAGAAGAAAATATATTCACAACACCCAATTGTAATCCTGAGCCGGATGGCTCAGTCCATGAAGCAGTGAAACAAGAATTAGATGGCACACTTGTGATTGAAAACAGGCTGTAGGGGAATACCCAGACTTGTACTCCCAATACCAAAGTTGAAAACTGGACGGTGGATGTTCTTCTGGATTGCCAGAACAGGGCATGGAGACAAGGTCCTTGTGACTGGACCCCACTGCAGTTGATAGCAAACGGATTTAGTCTGAGACAAGCTGGGGTTTGCTTCCAGCTCCAACACACAGCACAGGGGATTGGAAAGAGATTCCCCACAAGCACTACACACATTCATATGTAAAAGGAAAGTACTATACCGGGCAGGCTGCTCCTCAATCCCGATCGCAATTACTGCAAAATACCCAGGAACACACAGCAGCTTTAGTTCCTGACAGACCAAGTGTGATTCAGCAATTTCTCCAGTCTTCTATAGGGTGAGCCTGGTTCCCACTCTTCAGACTTCCTTCTTTCTCCTCACACATTGGATTCAGTCCAAAATGGCACTTACAACGGCTGCAGGCCGAACCTCAGGGCCTCATGTGCTTCCTGTGTGAAACTATACACCGCAGAAGCACATAGCTCCTTCTCTCTTCACTGTCACAACTGATCTGAGCTTTCCAGTAACAGAGCAGGGCATTCCCTTTGAGATCCTCCCAGTTCGGTTGGCTGATTCAGCTGTCACTCACAGTAAGACTCCCTCTGTTGGTGAAAAAAGGTGCCAAGGTCAAAAACTACATTTCCCCAGAGTCACTGTCCATACAATCCCTTTGTGGCTAGCTCAAAATTGAGTCTCCAAGTTTCAATTCGTCCACAGACTCCATTTTATGGTCTCCCTGTCATCCTGATTGGTCCAAGTCAGCAATTCAGGACCAAAATGAAAGCTATACTGAAACAGTTCGTGCTGAAACGAAGATGGGTTAAACGAACTACATTTTCTCAGTCACTCTAAATGACTTCTGGCAAACAGTTGTATCTTTCAACAAGGTTCCCTCTGCACATGTAGCGACGGCACAGACTGAGCGAATGGACAGCAGCTCGGACGGGATTCTAGCATTAAATACACAGTCTCGCGATACAAACTAAAGAGGTCTGCAAGCAGACTGCTCTTAAAGGGAGAGTACGTGGAGGCTCAAATAGCGCTCACTTGGAACCACATTTAAACAGTTCAGATGCCAAACACCGCCCAGACTTGGAGCATTCAGGCAAGCTCCTGGAAGACTTTTGGGAACCCCCCCATTTGCAGGGGAGTTACAATTTTTAATTCTTGGTATATTTTAAACCATATTATCTGAACAAGCAGGGCTTCCAAATTTCACCCAGACATGGTAAGATAAATACACAAAGTTATAAAAATAGTCTGAATGGAAATGGTTGGTTTTCAACTGAATCGGGTGGAAGTTGGGAAGGCTAGCTCCCTGCATCTATCAAATACTCTTTGGAGGTTCCATTTAGTGTTTCTCCGACTGTCCTAGGATAAACACTAGTTTTCTATCTTTTTAAAGTTCATTTACAGTTGTAAATTGAAGCAGACGGGAAAAGTTTGAATTGTAAGTTCTATATTTTGTAATTTTAGCATTTAGTCCTTAGATTAAAATTGTACAGAAGAGAAGAAATCACCATAATTAGGAAATACATTTAGGTAATAATCATCTACTTCTACAGTTCTATCCATAGAATAAAGATTATAGAGACAAAATAAAAATGCATGGGAAATTATGGAAAGCAATCTGATCAGGGTCTGATAGCATTTTTACTAGGTCCCTGTATAGGGTCTTGGCTAAGTTGTAGAATTTGTGCTAGCCCACAGCAGCAGACACACAGAATTAATAAAAATTGTGGGCAATATTGGCAAGGAAGAATACAAGAAAAATCCTCTTATTAAAATCTTTGAATTTATTGTTGTAGTTGCTGCTGTGTGAAGATATATACCCAAAACAATGGACCAGAGTGCACAGGGAAATGTTAGCATTGTTCATTTTAATGTTAGAAGTATTTGGTAAAAAGCAGACCAAATTAAAGGGGACAAGAAGTGATTTTTAATAGGCAGCTGTTCATAATGTTTTCATTTACAGAAATTAGAATAAGTGACCCATAGGTAAATGTACCTTAATAAAAAGCAATGCAAAAAATTGTATTTTTTTATTGTTTTGATTTTATGGGCAGCATTCTGTTAGTTCTCTTCACAGAGCCAGTGATCAGGAGTTTTAACTAGGTCACGGTTTGAGCAAAGAACTCCAAGCATGGTTCTGATAGGACAATTGCTCAGGTTTAGCATTCTGTACTCAAACCATGACATAGTAAAACACTCCAGATTACTGGTTCCATGACAAGAATTGTGCAGAATGTTGTCCATAAAAAGAAAACTATTGAAAACAGTTTTCACATCTGCGTTTATTAAGGTAAAGTTAAGTACAGGTCATTTGGAGGCAAGTATCTCACTTCTCATACTAGGAACTTTACCAACTACTGCCAATTGGCACACATTTCCTGTCCCCTTTAAGGATTGGGTGACAGAGGATCATCCTGGAATTACTGTGTAGTCTGTAGGCACAAACAATTGCCTCTATGACACCCCCTAATTTTATTTGGATTTAAGAGACGGTACTTGTGTTTGGTGCGAAAACCTATTTGATTCCATTGCAATTCATGGCCCGACTCATGTAAGACATCCTGGATGTCTTGTTGAAAAAGCCTGCAGTAGTTAAACTGTATTAGTGCTGTTGCCACTCTCTGCAGTCCCAATGTTGCGTCTTATGCTGGCCATGAAACTAAGGCATACCAAGTGCCCTGCACTTTTCTGTAGTTTAATGTGCATGTCCGGGTTAGAAAAACAAAAATGCTTGTAGAGAATACAGGGACTTCACAAGACATGCAACAGAACTAAACAAGAATAGAACCTCTATAGGCTTGTGGAGGTACGCATCATTAACTCCCATGCTGCCTTGCATGAGTGGGGTCATGACCTTTGCAATGGCGACAAACAGGTTTTCACACCAGGGCAAAAGAATGAAGCAACCTCATTTATATTAGGAAGACTTAAGGGTATGCAAAAGAGGGAATTATTGTTCATGCCTACAAACTCCACAGGTATAAAGAAAATAGTTGAGGGGACTTTCCCTTTATACCTTTGGTAGTGAGGGATGCAAGAATGTTTTATGTGCATGCATCTGTGGCTTCAGTGTGGTCTTTAAAGTCCAGAAGTTTTCGCTGAATGCCCTTTTCAGGGCCAAAGTTTGTCTCACCAACAGGAAAGATTTTATTACAGTGGAGCCCACCAGGATGCAACAAAAATACTGCAGAATTACAGCAGGAAAACAAGGCAATTTCTACAGCAGTAACTCCCCTTTGTCATGCAGGAATCTGACACTACTGTACCTTTGTAAAGATCCCCTTATTACAGTAAGGAGAGGAAGATGTCTCTAGACATGGCCAGAAGAGGAGAAAGGGATGACCTGGTACCCCTCTCATGGCAAACTGTGGGAGGAGCTTAATATATGAGCAGGGTGACCATGTGGCACCAGGGGTGGTGTGGGCAGAAGAGCAGAGAGAAAGGAGGGTCTACTAGGAGGAAGGAGGCTGCTAGAAGGGACGTCCAGTCCTGGGTGACCTTGCCAGAACGGTGCCACAGGCACTGGGTGAGGGAAATGGCAGTGCCACCCACAGAAGCTGCTCACCTTGCCAGCAAGGTGGTGGGTACTAGGGACCCTGATGTGTCAGGAGGAGGGCACATGCTGTGCTCCCCAGGTGGCTGGCTGCAGGGCTCTGGCCAGAGGCTCAGGGGATCCTGCTGTATGCTCCCAACTGGAGCCATGAGTACCATGCTGTTCTCAATGACTGAGGATGGCACAAAGTCAGTGACACCTTGTGGCTGTGAGTGTGAGGAAAGGGATTTGCCCATAGTGTGGGATTACAGTAGGATGCCAGGAAGGGTGCAGCAGTCCCAGGAAGAGTTTCCTCAAGGAACACATCCCAATGGCTTTTGGGAAGGAGAGCAGGTTCTACTGAAGAGACATCCTCATGGGCATTCTAGGAAAAGTGTGAGGAAAACATGAAGATACCTCTAAACTGGAGAAGCAGGTGTTGTCTAAGACAAAAAAGTCATAAGGTTGAAAACTTGCCTCTGTAAGGTGGAGGATTAGGAGAAGGAAGTCCCTGATCATAAGACACATGGGTCTGCCTGCCAGAATGTTATACCATGGATAGACTGATGGCAGCATGAGTACACACTGTGGCACAGTGAGAGTGAGGCTAACCACCAAGTGGGGATCTGAGAAATGAGCACCAGGGCTTGGTGATGGAAGTGCCAACCATGCATAGTCTCCTCTTTAAATGGATTCAACCAAGTAGTGGATACCAGCCTGGTGTACCAGATGTGCTTAAGATAGTAAAATGCCGTGAGGAAATCATGCAAACTAAAGAGTTGGACAATGCAGGATCCAGTGTAGCTGGGGACAAGGAACCCCAAGGTATGCAGTGCTCAAGGAGTACAGTTAGGCCAGCCATGCCAACCTGCCTAAAAAGAACAAACAGAGTCCAATTGTTTGGGATGAGAGTGATCTGCTGGAAATGTTGCTTAGGAAAAGTTCTGTAATCATTGTAATCAACTACATCTAAACCACTGAATTATGGTCCTTGGGCCAGTGCTGGGCTCTGTACAAAAACTTGGTCCAAAGGAGCTAAAGTCCAAAGTGTTGGATGTTGTGTTCTAAAATAAAACGTTTTCACATCCAGCACCACTTACAGGAAGTTGAGCAACCCAGTACTGTTGAGTGCAAAGGGTTCCCAGCGAGCACACAGTCAATACCCTAGACACAGGAGTACTTTAGGCCATGCTGACCCCCTCCCATCCACGTCGGTCACTGCTGTGACACCTGAAGGAGGTGCTGTGCATTTGTTAGAAGCATTCAAGGCAACCAAGACGAATCTCCCATTTCTTTTAACAGCTTCTCTCCAAAAGGTGTCAGGACCTTGGTCATGACGCCCTCTGCATTTGTTAATCAGTTGAGGATTTCCCAGGCCTCATAGCAAAAGATTTTAGTCTTCTTGGCCAGACTACTACCATCTTCAGATAGATAACCATCCAAACAGTGATCTTTTTTCCACCGAGAATCATTTTTCTATTAAAGCACAGGAGAGGAGATGATTAGAGAGGGCAGAGATTGTGCAGTCTGTTCCAGGACAGCAGCACGTGGCAGCACGCAAGGGAAATTTCACTTTCTTCCAGAGATTGCAGTGAGTGATACGCAGTGGTGGAGAAATCTGACTGATAGGTGGGCACAGTTGCTCCTTCCGACATGATACCACAAAACTACAAGTTCCCAGAGCTTCCAAGACATTTTACACTTCAGAGCCAGTTAAAATAAATGTCTTCAGTACATTTCATCACAGCCTACTTAAGGAACCCTGGAACCTGATGCAAGTAGATTACTCACTTGTAACCATAGTTCTAGGAGTGGTACAGAGTTCACATCCATACTCTGGCAGTTCCTTCTAATGTTTTAAAGCCAAGCTTCTCCCACCACCTCTCCTGATTTTACCCCATGACATCAGTTCTTTGCATGCTGGAAGGAGGGATTGATGTGCCACTTGCCAGGGAGGCCAGGTGGGTTGTGTGGATCTGAACTATACAGCACTTCTAGAACTACGATTAATGGTGAGTAACCCATTTTCTAGGGGGTGTAGATACAGTTCATAATCCACACCCTGGCAGACTCCTAGCAGTTCTCCTAGAGGAGGGCGCAAGGTCAAACACCTACTTGGCAGACTGGAGAACCAAGGTCCCAAAAGCAGCATCCCAACAAGACTTTAGGTCAATGCTGTAGTGGGAACTGAAGGAGTATGACGACTTCCAGGTAGCAGCCCTGCAGATTTCCTGGATAGATGTCCCTGGAAGCAGTCACTGAGGCAGTGGTATGTCTGGGGGAAATTAGTCCCAAGCCCTACAGGAAGCTTCCTACCAGCCAACCTGCATCAGAGGTTGGATGCAGGATGTGATCCACCTGCCAGTCATCCACTTTGCTGCCACTCTACCAGGTGCAGCTGCAGCATATGTTACAAAAACAGCTAGTGAGCGTCACCCAGAGTTCAGCCGTGCACTCCCTGCAACAGGAGAATACCCTCCGCAGGTCCAGAGAATGAAGTCTGTTGTCTGCCTCCAAAACTGGGTTGATATGCCAGAAAACTAATCACCTAGTTAAGGTGACACACAGATACTACCCTCAGGAGGAATTTCGGGTTGGGGAGAAGGACTACACTTTGTCCCTGTGAAAGACCAGGGAGACTCAACTGAAATAGCCTGGTGCTCACTGATCCTTCTGGCTAACAATGGCCTCCAAGAAGGCAGTCTTCCACATCTCACACCAGTGTATAGGCTCAAATAGGTTGCCACGGGTACAGCCAGCACCAGCATTAAAGTCCCGTGGTGGTGGTACCCGCACCAAAGAGGACATGTGATCTTGGCCCTTGAAAAAGTGCCAGACTACTTTCTCCTGGGCCACAGTTGGCTCAGCCAGTGCTGGGTAAGATGAGATGGCTGCTGGGTGCACCTTGAGGGTGTCGTTCAGTCACCAAAATGACAGAGGGACCAGAGGTAGTCCATGATGCTTGCCACAGGGCAGGCAAGGGGAGCAAACTACTTGCCCTGGCACCAAAATGGAGAACCTCTTCCATTTAAATGCATAGCATCTGAGTTGACTTTTCAGGAGGCCTCCACAGTGTGGGGGATATCTTCCAACAGACCCAAAGCCTGTAACATTAGCTGTGCAGGAACCAGGCCATGATGTCCAGGGAGTGAAGGTCTGGGTGCAGGACCTTCCACTGCCGTCTGATCAGCAGATCTGGATGAAGAGGCAAGTGCCACAAGAGGGCTGCTGGTAAGGAGATCTGGGTACCAGAACTGCCTTAGCCAGTCTGAAGCTATCAGGATCATCCATGCCTTCTCCTTCCAGGCCTTGATCACCACCTTGTAGATCAAGGGGAAGGAAGAAAAGGCATACACAACGCCTGGGGTCCAGGGCCTCATGAAGGCATTCCCCCCCAAAATGGTGTGGGTTCCTTTCAATGTCTGTCCCTTTCCATGGAACGGTGATCAGCCAGTCATCCAAGTAGGGGTATATCCTCACGCTCTTGTGCTGCAGGAAGGCTGCCACCACTGATGTTCATTTGTTGAAAACCCTGGGTACAGAGGAGAGACTGAAGGGCATGACCTGGAATTGGTTCAGGACTCCTTCCCTTCAGAACAGGAGGTAACAGCAGTGGGACGGATGGACTGGGATGTGGAAGAATGCATCTTGGGAGGTCAAGGGGAGCAGGACCACATGTGTTCCAGAGACAAAATGGTTCAATTCAGAATGACAATCTGGAACTTGCACTCCTACATGAACCGTAACAGATGTAGTATGAGGTACCACCCCCCCGTCCATTTCAGAACCAAGAAATACCTGGACACAACTGTCCAGGACAGGGCAATAGCTCCATTTTACATGAAGCTGTGCAAGGCTCTCCCAAAAAGTGGGACACTGAGTCGTAGAACACCCTGGACTCTGAGGAGTGTAGAGTCAGTAAAGCAGAAAAGCCTCCAAGTCCAGAGGCAGCCCTCTGCTCAACACAAACACCCACTGGTCCATTGCGATAGATGACCAACATGGCCAGAAGTGAGTTAGCTCACCCCCAACTGGGAGCAGAGACAGGACAGAATGGCTGTAGGGATGACCCCCTCCCCCAAACTGTCACTGGGTAGTTTTGGTGGGGTTACAGACTGCTGCAGCTGGAGGGGTACCACCACTCCTGCACCCACCTTTCTTAGGGCCCTGGGTCCCAAACTTTGGCTTGGTGATGCTGCAGAGGAGACTGGCCGAAAAAGAACCAATATTGGAAAGCCAGTTACTTAGGCGGCTTCTTTTGTTCCTTCTGGGATGATGCCACAAAGTTAAGGATGGCACTGAACTTTAATGCAGGTGAGATGTCCTTCCACCTCAGGGCCAATATGTCAGCGAAAGGGACAAAGACCAGCTTATGCAGTGTTTTCACTATGAAGGTGGACAGATGCAGACAGGCCTTGCAATGCATGAATGCAGCCGCTGCCATGGCACTGGCATAGGAGT
Organism: Neoceratodus forsteri; assembly: GCA_016271365.2. Classification (NCBI taxonomy): domain Eukaryota; kingdom Metazoa; phylum Chordata; order Ceratodontiformes; family Ceratodontidae; genus Neoceratodus; species Neoceratodus forsteri. Next base: position 1,442,503,230 of record CM057459.1, read on the forward strand.
CACCCACGTCCAAGGCCATCTGGAGCTGGTTTAGCCAGCTATTGACCCTGGCCTCTAACTTCGCCACCTATTGCTGGTTAGCAGGGAGGTGAGGGAAGATTGTGTCTAAGACTCCCATCAGGGAATAACCACAGTTGGCCATCATTACGGCATAGATTACCTGACAGATTGAAGGACACCACAGCAGAAGCCTTTTTTCACCATGGTCAACCTTTCTGGGTTCCTTATCTAGGGGACTTATCCACATCCCCCTGCCCCCAAGCCTTGTGGAAGGCCGAATCAGACATACCCCTCAGCTGAAGGGTGGTCTGAGAAGCCAGGAAGGGGCCCCAACAGGGACCACATACCTGCAGAGGGTACTGGGCAGGATGTTTGATGCTGCAAAAGCTCCAGAGCCAGTCCCAAAATGGCCTCAGCCATGGAAAAAGCAAACCCAGAGAATCATCCCTGTACTAAATGTCTATAAAGGGATACTTGGCCCTGTTCTGAACTGGCTTAAGCAGGATGAACATGGACTCCGATTAAGTGGAGCAGCACTCCAAAAGACAGCAGGGCATGTTTGATGGAAAGGTTCTTGACCAAGCCTCCATCGAGGGAGGAGAGTCCCAGAGCAGCCCATGGACTAGAGATCAGAATTAGCCAAAGACTCCTCATAAAGGGCCCTCAACCATTTCTCACCAAGGACCACCAGAATATCCTCACCTGGGTTGATCTGTACAGACAACTGGCCTGGTGAGCCAGTGGCCAAATGGGGCATCCTTGGTCAGGTCACACACACCTTTGGCTACAGTGGTTGCAGCTCCCCCCAAAAGGGGAAAAAGCACTTGCAGGAAACAACTGCATGGACTGGCAAGGACACTACTGGTAGATGCCTGGTGACCAGAGGTCCCATGGGTAGAGCCCTACCCTGTCCTGCAATGGCCCACTTACCAGAAGAGCTCCTTGTAGCACCAGTACATTTTGCGGTGGTGCCTCTCCTCTCCCAAGGAAGAGGGCAAGAATTATCAATGGTGACACTTCCAGTCAAGCGGGATTGAGAATGCAAGTGCCCAAGTTGAGATCTTGACCTCAATGGGTCAACCACAGGATCAACGACAGAGAAAGTCTCCCTGCTGCTTGTGGTAGACCACATGCCTGGTCATGTTTAACAAGAACAGGCTTGGAGGGCCCCCCTGCCAGGAGAGGCCACTATTGTGGACTGGGCTGGGACACAGACCGATCTGTGTCCTCATAGGCAATGACCAGTCTCTCCAAGATGGACTCCTCAGTCTCATCTCACAACTGATCAACAGGCTGTAAGAAAAATTTCCATGGCCTGGTCAACTGGAGCCGAGGTAGGCAAGCCCAATGGGACTAGTGGGTCTCAGTCATGCAGTCAGGGGAGTAGAAGGAGCGAGAGGACCTCTACCTCTCCCATTCTTATGGGCTACATCTGTGGCATTTATGCTTCCTGCAGTGGTGAACAGGGTTCCTCCCAGGTTTGAAGGGCCAAACACGCATCACTTAAATGATGGCTGTGAAAGAGGACCCCCCCCCCTTTTTTTTTGGGTTTTGCGTGTTCACTTATAGGAATGGTAATGGACCTAAAATGTACTTCTGTTTTTGTGTCCTTGTCTTGTGGGTTAAATGTTTGTTCGTTGGGCTGGCCACCCACTTTGTATGACTATGTTTGTCTATTATCTCAATGTAAAATCTTTTCTTTCTGTACATTAAGGTTCCATGATCATCCCTGTAATAAAAGGAAATGTATCTGTAAACTTCTGACGTCCGGACTAAGTATATATTATATCACCTTGTGTTTAAAAACCTCCTTAAAGGATTAGTTTCTGCAGAAGCGTTTTATTTTGCTTCAAAACCCCTCTTTCCCTACTTTTATATGGTACCAGTTGTAGACCGGTATAAAACTTTAGTACATGCAAACAGGAGATAAGGCTATCCAAGTTTAATGAAGTCCAGTTTGGCTTTAATAGCAGGATTCTATTTTTGTTAATAGACCCCTGCTTTAAGCTCTATACAGTCATACTTCCGATTTTTTGGGGGGTTTAAAAGACAGATTTAGATTTAGACAGCACATTTAATAATTGTAGCCTCATAAAGGTGTTTCCTTTGGAGCGCTTGTTGTAATCTGTTTGCCCCTGGCTTTGTGTGCCCATATCCTCCTCTGCGTTATGATCGCCAGTAAATTTACCACGTGATCGTGTGCATATTCGTGAAAGCGTTTTTGTTAGTCTTTCACATTAAAATAAGGAGTCTGGTGTAGTTAAGCCAAAATAAAGTCCCTGCATACCTGAATGACATAAATGTAAGAGCCATAACCCTTTGAGACATTTTGAAGAGTCGAGGATTTCTGCAGTAAAATGCTGGCTCTCTGCTGTGTTCCTGTGAATACAGCGAGCTCCTTAGGAACTGGCCGGCCTTTCTGTAGCTAGTTTTATGGGCTGGCTTAAAGGGGCGGTACCTGTTTCTGCTACTTATACACTAAATTCATAAAAAGGAACTGTTATTGGATAACTTCAGAAAATGTTTTTGCATAATAATAGAAAGATAGTAATGCAAATAAAATTTGTTGTATTTAAAGATTTTGGAGCCAGAGGCTCAAGTGGAGGAGCTGGGCAAGCACATGACTTCTGGGTAGTATAAAAATGCTGTGCTCCCAACTCAAGTTAGTCAGTTGGTTCTGAGAAGTCAGACCTGGAAGTGCTGTTATAAGCCTCCTATGGAACTAGTGTCTGCTAGTTCTTGAAGCTGTTAAAAAAAAAAAAAAAAAAAAAAAATTATTTGCTTCTGTTACTTTGTCGTATTCAGTTCGCTCCTTATTAATATTGAAATAAACAAGTTTTTGGGGAGGGTTTACTTCAACATCTACTGCCTCCTTGGTCCATTATTTCCCACAGCCTGCGACAATGGCCCAAGCCAGGAACAGCACCAAGATCACAGAGATGCTCACTGCAGTGCCTGCTGCTTCCTCTTAGAGGGCTGCAAGCTGCTGAGCTGACCGGACAGCCATCAAGACCTTCTTGTAGCCCTTGGGACAGTCCTTAGGATCCTTCTCTGAAGGCCATCTGAGGATGAAGAGACATTTCCCCATCTTCTAGAGATTCTGATTAGAGACATGCAGAGACTGCACCCAGCCATGTCAGGCTGCCTGCCCAGGCAATACAAGCATGAGTCCTATAGGTCAGTGACTAACATCTTCTGCTGGCACCACACGCAAACTTGAACACTGGCTTCCGGTGCTCCATTGTCAAAAAAGAGAGAGGATGAGTCGAGGAAAACTGAGGAAGGAATTCCACTCAAGTTGAGAAACTGACAGTAAGGATTGCCAATGGCACACTAATCTAAGTGGAAGCCATGAAGTAGGTGGCCTGTTCTTCCAGCTGACAGAACTATCTGATGTCACCAGGAGTCGTCGTAGGATATACTGCCCAGGTGGGAAGAGTTTAGCTTCAAGATGTTCAATGAATCGGCAATTCAGTGAACTACCAGAGTGTGGCTACTGAACTATATCCATGCCCCTAGAATTTATATTTAACTCACTAGGACAAATCCTTCATTTCTTAATATCTCCATGTAAGAAGCCACATAAGTTTTACCACATGCAGCAGCAGTATAGGTGACCCAGTTTGAACAGTTCTCTTACAGTAGTTTGTCCCTTGTTCAAAACCTCAAATCCCACATGTAGTGTACAAGGACACCATTTCAATTAGTGCTATTGACATCAGTTAGGCACAGATTCACCACTATAAAAAGAATCCAATTTATTTGCCTCCGAAACCCTGCCTGGTCTCACCAGTCTCCAGTTTCCTGCTGTGGTCTCCTGCAGTATCCTGCAACACTCTGTAAATGGCAGAACCAGCGCCACCACCTGTAAAGCCCTAGATGCAGACACAAAAACGGCTATACTAGACTGAATTAAGTGTGGCAATGCTGTAAAGAAGCTCACAGGTTTGGGCTGACAAAAAACAAACAGTCTACACCATCAGAATGTGGGTGTAATCAAGTCACCAGTTTTCTATGAGCTGTGTAGAGGGGACCAGTCTTCACAGGGAAAAATAAAAAAACTACAGCTGGCAAGCAATTCAAAGGTCAAGAGTGCCATGTGATTACAGTCAGAGCCAACATGTTGCCAGCATTCCACTGTCTAGGGTTATTCTTCCGAAGGTGCATGCCTTTTCCAAGCAGCTCTATGGACCCAAGTGTGTGTTTAAATGCTCTCCTGGCTGGCTCAATATTTCCAGCAGTGGAACAGAATCAGCTCAAAGATTGCCAGCGAGCAGCAATGAGGTTGCAGTCACTCAATTTCAGGTGAAACTGGCTGAGATTTTGGATTCTGGAAGATATGATGCAGATAAACCTGGTCTTTTTTGGAAGTGTCTTCCTGATCGTACCCCTTGCTGCTCAGACAGTGGTGGATACTTCAAAAGGGTACACGTTCAAAAACAGTCTTACTTATGTTATAAATGCTACTTGTGAGCATAAACAATGTTGTATGTTTATTAGAAAGCCAATCAACAGTGCTTCAACCACCTGTACAGTGAGTTTCACCACCTGAACAGAATCTCTCCTCTTGCTATGTACTCACAGCTAAGACCAATGGGCAACAAGAAACATTTTCACAGGCTGGTTAACCTTTGTCCCAGCAGTCAGAATCTTCCTGAAGTCAAAAAGCAAAGACCTAAGACATTATTCCTCCTTGGCAAGTGCCCTATGCACACCCATGTGCAGATGAGATGTGGAGCTAAAACTGCAAACAAAAAAAAAAAAAAAAAACTCACAGTCCTCTCTGCTGGAAACACTTTTGTAAGCAGCCAACTGAAAGGAATCGTCAATCTCACAACAGATGTACTGAAAGCAGCTCCACAAATTATTTCCCCCAAGAGGCTGGGTCCAAACTTGGGTCTTTTCAAAGGGGTATGCTAAGCACATGCTTTATGTCATGGCAGAAGCTTGGGAGCAGAAGACTGCTGACAAATTAAAAACTGCTGCTGGGGCAATCTTGCCAGATTTTTGATACATCAGGCACATAGAACATGCATGAACCACAGAAAGGTGACTAGGAGAACGAGCAGACTGCCGAACGAGATGAGCCAGATGACAATTCGTCTGGCACAGGACTTGGGGCTCATTAAGGACAGTCAGGATGCAGAGAAACTGGCTGCAAAGTCGATTTACATTGATGACAACTTCAGCTTTAATGTGATCCTTACAGACAGAGAAATTGTCAGAAGTGATGCACGAGAGGCAAGTGAAGAGATGACAGCAAAGCACTCCAACAGTGCCCACAAGTAAACCCTATATCTCATCGCTGCACTTTTTGTGGATAAAATTCAGCCAATATCAAAGGCTAAACCCACAAATAATAAAGTTGGGCACACTACACTTTACGGTACTTCAGTGAGCTAGTAAGGGTCAAGAGTCCTACCTCAGGAAGCTGTAAATTCTACTGACTGCCATGGTGCTGTACCTACCACTGTTGGCTCGAATCAGTTTTTACAATGTTCTATAAAAATGTTAACTTTTTACTGTAATCATTTTATTGCTACCAAGTTTCCATACCTTGCCAGGTGTGTTCTCAGTCCCCTTTGATGAACTGTACTCCTGTTGCACCTGTCACTAGCTGCACTACACCCACTGATAACACTGAAAACCGTGCTACAATGAACCCCCCATAATGAACAAAATGAATGGCTCTAGAAACGTTCCTTATAACTAGGGACCTCTATATCCAAGAACTTATAAACAACCCTGGACAAAGATGTCTCGTCCACAGCAGTGGTTGAGCTGATCCATGAGATTCATGTTGGATGCACAAGTCCTGCCACTTCACACTGTTTTTGAGCCGAATACAAGACGCTTTGTTTTGGCGTAGTTTTGCCTTATGTTTTCATGCAGTATTACCTCCACCATCATTAACACAAAGCACAAGAACATGTGGCCAAGCTAAAGATAGCCACCCCTCCACAAAACAGCTCTGTGCAACACGAACACAAGTCACCATAGATGTGAAAACTACCTTGCCCTTGTGAGCCTAAATAAGGTTGAGGGGGCTGTTTTGTTAGGCTTTTGAGCTTTTAACTGGGCAAGGCACACTAGGCACAAGTGCCCATTTTCAGGGGCAACCCAGGAGATTTGGGTGGTTAAATGACTTGCAAAGAGTCGCACAGTATACAAGTGGAGGTTGTGGGAATCAAACCCAGGTTGGCTGGATGTACCAAGCTCAGTCACAGCTTGTTACTTCAACCATTAGGCTATACTGCCAGTTATCTTTCTGACGGGGGCTCGTTTCCAGTTAGATTTGATTTGTGCTGTGCCTCCACCCAGAGATTAGGTTTAAATGGGTTTGGTGCAAGGGTGCTATGACCCCCTGGGGTCCAGTATCTACATACCCCCCACAGCATCTGCTCACACATGAGATGCAACAGTACAACCTCGAATTCAAAAAGAATGCAATTAGTGACTACTAATATGCTCGTGAGTCAAAATTCAAACAATACATTTATATGCAAATGAACTTTTTTTGCAGAAATTCATGAAGTGGTTGAAACCCAGGTCAAATAGTTGAATAGGTTGAGCTTGGTCAGGCAACTCACTTTCAGCGGTGTCCACTCCCACCAGACAATGAAAGTATAGTTACTGTAAAACTAATCACTTTCATCCCACCTGTATGGTGAGGGGCACTACCCCTCTCCCCACTGGTACCAATGCAGACACTTTAAATGCTTCTGTAGAGCACCCAGTGCTTCTTTGGGTACCCAGTCATGGAAACAGTGTAGGCCCTTTGTCAATGCTGCTGCTTGGCTGGCGGTGGTGTTTTTAAACCCAAACCCCAAAGACCATGCAATTTCACAAATGGCAGCCTCAAAGTGAGACATCTGTAGATCCTGGCCCGATGGACCAAATTTGAAGATTTGGTGGCAAGCTAGAGAGGTAGTTATATAAAAGTTGACCGGTACTGTGGTAACAACTACAAATCAATACAATGCTGTGGTATAATGCAGTTGTAGTAAAAGTAAATAAGATGCATTATTTATTGTATTTTTTTTTTTTTTTTTTTTTTAACCACAACTGCGTTATACCATGGTATTTTTCCCCTGCAACTGCTTTATACCGCAGTACCAGTCAACTTTTATTTAAAACTACCACTGTACGTAAATCCCCAGTTGCAGGGCAAGCCATGAGAGAACTCCTGATTCTGTTACTAACTTCCCTCACAACTTGGGCTCCTATTCCTCAGTCTCTACACGTGCAGGTTTATCTCAGACAAATGATCAGTTGCTCTGGGCGATCTCAACAGGGGTGCAGGTGCAGGTCTCTGGTATCTCTGGGTTGGCATCAGGCCTTCTGCAGCTCTCTGGCTCCTGTTTCTTTCCTCCACGGGTCAGACCAGTCTCAGAACCCCACACCCACGGCTTCCAGACCCTCCTCTGAAATGGTAATCCGTGCCCAACTCTACCACTAGCTGGCTGGTTCAGACTATTTACAGGCTCTTACAGCAATACACCCAGTCTTTCCACACTGCAGGCTGGCAGCTGTGCCACAAATGCAGAGTTAGCACTCTTACCTCCTGTTGTGTAGGCAGCAATCAGTCTCAGTCCTCTGCTGTTCTGACAAGGACTGTAAAGATAGCACCTCTCTGGCTGCTTCCTTTAGGCCGCAGAAACCTTCACACCACCTCCTGTATTGTGGCTGTTGAAGAACCAGGCAGGAGTCTTCAAAAGCTCCGCAGCTCTGGTTTTCTCTCTGTGAGAAAGGAGACTGCTGACTGAAGAACCAAGCAAGCCTCCTCAAAAGTCTGGCTCTCCAGTCTGAGAAAGGAGAGTGGTGAGTGAACAGGTCTGGAAGTGCCCCCAGAGTTTCACTGGGGTCAAGGCAGTTCCAACTGGGTCAGGGCTGTCAATGACTACTGCCCTTTAGGGCTTCTACTCAATGCCTTATTGGTAATACGAAAGGAGGCAGCTACAGAAGGCAGATCTTTCCAAAGTACTACAGGCACAGCACCATGAAGGTGCTATTTTACCAAAAATTGGTACGGAGGTGCTTGCAAGTGTAGTCTACTAGTATTCCCTACCTACATCTTCAAACACTGTAAATGGCAGCAACCATGGGATGTGTGGCATCTTACAGATTTTCATATAAAAAATCCACAGTATTCATTGCAGTACATGTGCTGTGACAGAGAGGCAGCCCTCAGCAATCTGCCAGCCAATACAGACTAGAATGCATTTTGTTTTTGTTATTTATCAGCCCATAAATGTTAGGCCAGTAAACAGGCTAGTCATGTTTATGCTGGGGAAGGGGGAGAGTGTCTCGACTGGGATCAAATAACTATGCACAGGCCAGGACGTGCACTCTTGTACTCCTTGTGCCCAGAGTATTCTGAATGATCCCAGAGGCAGCCACTGAACATCTGCATACATAACAGATACAATAACTAGGAAGAACCTGGACATTATCGTACACTCACTGTCTGGATGGTTGCTGCACCAGCAAGATGCTGACTTCTTGCTTCTTACCATTTGCTTGAACTTTAAGACACTGGTATTGCAAAGCATTTCCGTGGCTGTTCAATATTTTAATCCATGTCTGGCTACAACCCAAATATGGTGAATGTTAGAATGCATCGGCAATGTAGGGAAAAGGTGTCGTCTTATGCCCATATGCGTTGTTACTGGTAAATTAGTTCCTCTGCTCTTGCATGGTCGGAGTAGTTGTATTGCAGGTAGGTGGACCAGACTGTGCAACAAGGCTGATCTCTGGACCCCCAGCTGGAGGAAAAGGTCCAAGTGCAAGGTGGAGCTGATAAGGCTACGACTCCCTACCATCCAAGCACAGTGGCCCGACGCACCAACAGGAAAAATAAACTGGTCTAAGTCCTGTGGCCTGGTCGCTGATGTGATTAGAGCTCTGCTGCAAAGCTGCATGCTCTAGCAAAGGCACGAGGATGATGACCGGCACAATCCTCTGTGGGAAGGACTAGTACCCTGCCTGTTGCAAGTCTTCATCTTGCCTTCACTAAGTAATGAGGGAGATCCCTGTGGTCCTAGAGCTCTGTGACCAGCACAAGGAGCAAGAATGTCTGGCTACAACTCAACAGGGGTGAGTGTTCAAAGGCATGGGCAACATGGGGAAAAGGTGCAGTCTTAAATCCATATGCTTAGCTGCTGGTAAATGCACCCCATATGGAATGGGTTTCCAATGCAGGCTTGGATTGGGACACTCTCTCCTTCCCTTAGGAACCACTGATGTACCCCCTAGCATGCGGTGGTCAACTGGAAAAGCCCGAGCCTAATGGCAGCCGCTCTTGCCTTGATACTGCGCAGCCCTACTGGAGGCAGAGAAATGTTAAAGAGCAGGTGCACACAGACGGGAACGCTAGCCATGCACTGGACACAGTTGAACCCATTACTACCTGCGAGGTGGCCGTGATGTGCACGACTCTTCTGCAGGGGTTTGCCCAACAAGAGAATTAACACCCTTAACTACTGGTGGGGGGGCTCACCCCAATAATAAAACAACGAGTATACCTATGTGTTAACATTGCAGGTGCCTGCACAGGCAGGCTATGGTTAAATCTTTCCACCAAGTTTGCAATGGCACACGGGCCAATTTGGGGTATGGTTCCGGGGGTGGGGGAGATACAGCCTAGTTTGGGAGGACAAGATGGGGTTCTGTCTGACACCAAAGTGGGGGGGAGGGGAGAGAGAGAGAGAGAGAGAGACACACACACACACACACACACACACACACAATTGTTATGGCCCCAGTTAGTGCTGGGACAGGGAATTTGAAGGACTGGTTTTATTTTCCAATTGTCACAGATACAATAATGGTCATACCTCAGACAGGACAATGTACTGGCACAGTGAGCTGTTATATTAAAGGATGATGGGCGAGGGCATCAGGGTCACGTTATAGATCAATAGCTTTACGATGGTGATTAAACAAAAAATGTTGGCAATTATATAAGTGATAATCCAAATGTAGTTTCATTCAAGAAATGTTATGACCAATAAGAAATTGATACACAAACAGCAACATTGGTGGAGCAAGTGGATATATGAGCGATAACTGATGAGGCAAGTGGTATCAGCCAATTTTATTTACAAAGCCAGAGAACAGCTATCTGGGGCCTGCGTTTCGGGCTACTTGTGTTCAGGCAACTAATGCTAATGGGGTGGAAAGAGGGGTAGCACAAATGATTGTTGCAGATCTTCACTGGTTCCAGAATCATGTATGGCCTGGATTCAGTCTATGGACCAAACATCGAAAGAGCACAGGTCTCAATAACTTCCTGTAGAAATGTCCATTTGAAGGGACAGTGGGAACCAGCGGTGTGATTACAGTTTCACGTGGCTTTGATGATTTGTGGTGCCACTGGTACCCCTCCAGTAGGGACTGTACCTTTTACCCCCACACATACTGCTCCTATACATGTACTGATCTTACGCTGTTGGCATCCGTTGTGCTGCCAGAGGTGCAGTCACTGTCCCATGGCTGCATTCTCGTCTCAGACCACACTACTATCTCAGAGTTAGGAGGTAGGGATGTGCTGAATGCTCAGAAGCCTTGGAAACTTGACCCCACTTTACTACATTTGTACTGTATATTTACAGGCTACTGGCAATATTATTTTGTACAATAAGAGAAGGGATACTCCTCACTCTAGGAAGTGTGAGGCCCTAAGGGTCCGGCTTACAAGGGGGGGAAATTATCTCTTATGCATGCTGCAAAAAGAAGCTATTCCTAGAAAAGGGGAAATCCCTGGAAACCAAGATCAGGGCTTGTGAACAGGCGCACATGGCCAAACAGTCAGCAACTATATATTGTCCTGTAAATACTAAAAAAGGACCGCCACTTTTGTTGCTCACCAGCTAGAAAGAGTTTTTTGGCTAAAGTCAATATTTTGGGGGACATACAAATGGAAACTGCCTGGCATGGCAACGCTCGCACCCATTTACAATACTATGGAAATTACCCGTCACCACTGTTTAATGATCAGTCTTAACATGATCTTGCTGGTACTGCCCGCACCATGCACATGTGCCCTACGGCTCTACCCCAAAAATCTACCTTAGCCAGATGGGACCCCTTCCATTCCTACTGTCATTTAGCCACAAGCTCTGCCAACTGATTATCATGGTCACCTCTCGGTGCCTTTTACTCCCCCTTCTATAGGATCTCTCTACTGTCACTCACACCTTCCCCAAGTTATTCCTGTGATCTCATCTACAGATTCTGGGCTTTTCAGACCATTTGCAGCACTATTATGTATTTATTCACAATTTGTAAAACATCTTTGCTGTCATAGTTCTCTTGTGTACTACATGTAAATATTGTACTGTTTCACCATACTCCCTGTAATTAACTGTACCAACTTTCTTTGCTGTTAGCCCCGTTACCCCTCCCCCGGGACGCATCTGAAATGGGCATCAGCTCACTATGCCTTTCCCAGGCACCAATTAGCAAATAAGAAGCGCTACCAACAACTTTGAGGATTTTGGCAGTATGGAGAGGAACAAACTACTAGCAGTGGAAACCCCAAGGCAGTGTGAGCCACCTGTTTCCATATCCATAGAAGTGTGACCCACAGTACTTAGGAAAGAAACCAAACAGAACCAGGAGATATCTGCTCCACAAACCTCAGGGCAAACCGTACACACCACTTGGCATAACAGACACTTCTCCCCCCCACATATGTTTATTCTGAAATTCATACATACCAATATGCAGGAACTAGAAATCACATTGCTCATGTTTTGTGCAGACACTGCCCACTTCTACAGTATAGATTTGTGCCCAATTTTGTTTAAGTATAAAATTACAGATTCAACTCATCCTGTGTTTAATGTTGAGATCACCATCTGTTTACCAAGAATTTTCTTTAGGTATGTGAGCGAAAAAAGGGGAAGGCAAGAGGTGTATAGTGAAGATCAGTAAGGGGTGGGAGGGGAGAACATGCAGAAGATGACAAAGAAAAAACTAACATTTTAAACTAATACTTCTGTTCAGTCTTCAGTGGAGTGGAGCGGGGGAAGACTGAACAGAAATCCATTTACAGAAGACAGTCTGCTGGGGGTTGGAAGCCCTTAAGGAAAACAAAGCAATGGGACCAGATGGGATTCATCCAAGGGTACTTAAGGAACTGAGCAGTGTGCTAGCTGCCCCTCTGTCAAAACTATTTAGCACTTCATTGAGGATGGAAGAAGGCTGATGTGGTTCCTCTGCACAGCAGCAGCAGGGAGGTGGTCAGTAATTACAGACTAGTCAGTCTCACATCTGTGGAGGGGGAAGCTAATGAAGTGTCTGCTGAAGGAAACTGATCATGGGATCAAGGGCTGCAGGACTACCTGAAGCAAGGCTTCACAGAGGGGAGGTCATGTCAAACAATCTCAGATTTCTTTGACTGGGTAATGACAGGGTGGAGCAGAGGAGGGAAGTGGATGTGGCCTGTATGGACTTCAGTAAGGCCGTTGACATTGTACTGCACGGGAGGCTCATTAAGAAACTTAGCAACCTGGGCGTGGGGGAGAAGACAGTAATCTGGGTATCTGGTTGAAAGATAGGGTTGTGGTAAAGCAGCAGTCACTCTTGGGGGGGGGGGGGGAGAGAGAAGAGGTGAGTGACCAGTGCAGCAAGTACCACAGGGAATTGTACAGAGTCCTGTCCTCAACATCTTCAGAAGTGATGCTGCATAAGAACTGGGGGAGAAGGTGCATCTCTTGTGGATGACAAAAAGCAGCAACTGGGTGGACACCCAGAAGAGGGTAGAGAGAACACAAAGACATCTGGGGAAACTAAGAATGGTCTAGGGAGTAGCAACTGGGTTTTCATAAGAAACCAAGGCCGGTGTGGAGATACTTCCAATTATCAAGTAAGAAAGGGACCTTGGGATGATCATATTGGATGATCTCAAGGTGGTGGGCAAGGACAGCTGGATGCTGGGGTGCATAAGAAGCGGGTACTTCAGCAGCAGAAGGGAGCAGTGTTGTTTCTGAATCACTCACTTGTGAGACCCTACCTGGAGTACTGTATCCAGTTCTGGAGGCCACACCTCTGCAAGGACATCGACAGGGTAGAAGTAGTCCAGAGGAGGGCTACTAAAATGGTGTTGGGGTTTTATACAGAATTATACGAGGAGAGGCTGTGGGAGCTCAACATGCTCTGTCTGAGGAGAGCCAAAAAAAAAAAAGGAACAGGATTGAGACCTGTACTTCGCAAGGGTGAACAAGGTGCAGGAGGGACTCTTAAATAGGAGGATGAGCACCAGAACATAGGCGCATGCCATGAAGCTTTTTGGGGGTTAAGAGGCATAAGGAAATGCACCTTCACAGAAAGGGTGGTGGAGCCTAGACCCGCATGCCAGAGGAGATGGTGAGGGCAAAGACAGTGGGGAGCTTCAAGATGCGTATGCACAGGGGCATAATAAAGGTAAGGTAGTAGGGAGGGACACTGATCAAATAAAAGTCCAGGGTGTAGTGTCTGGCAGGGGAAACCGGGCAGAGCAGATGGGCCTACTGGTCCTTTTCTGACGACAACTTTTATGTTTCTTATTTAATCCCATCACAAACAGCTTGTAACCATCATTTATACAGTACTAAGTGGGCAGGTTAACTTTTAAAAGGACTTGAGTGCAGTACTGTGTAAATGACAAAATAAAATGGTTACATGTTTGTAATAGGAATAGATCGTGGTCAGAATCCAAGATGCAAGATGAAGATATAATTCTATATTACAAAAAAAAAAAATGGGTACAAACCTAGTTTTAAATCTATGTTGAAAACCCATTTATTGTCTTTGGCCTTCCCCGATTAACGGATTATTTAACTTACATTCGTTTTATTGTGATTTTATATTATGTAAAAGCACCTTGATTTTGAAAAGCACTATACAAATCAAGTTTGCTGTGCTTTATATCCTGAAGTGCAGTGTTCCCAAAAAATGTCAACCAAATATTTGTTATACTGCCCATTTAAAACCACCTTCTCCCTGGCATACTAATTCTACTATGAGTCATACTTTATAGGATATTCCCATCACTACTGTATCCAGCTGTATAATTCTACAGGAGGAACTGATGCAACTTGAAAGTACAGTTACGCAAGCACTTGTATATCTTAGAGAAGCTGTTGCAGCAGGCCATCACTGGTAGGACTAAGCTGTCAGGCACCAGGACTACACGGAAAACTTCTAGCTAGCAGTCTACCATCACCCCCCCCCAGTCTATCCTATAAAAGGGGTAGTCCCCCACACCTACCTCAGTTCTCCCACTGGAGACCCCATACAGGCAGTGAAAGAAGCACCAAGGAGGTTTCCTCGAGCCGATGAAAAAAGGGGAAGCAGAAGCAGCATGAAAAAAGAAACAGGGGGAAGGAGAGTGGAAAAGCAAAGCCTGCTGCAAGAGCTTCCCTTGAAGCTCTACCGTTACGGCAAGTTCTTCTGTAACTGTACTATTACTTCAAGAAAGGCTCTTGCAGCAGGCCATCACCAGTAGGAACAAGTCCCAAGTAGTACCGTACTTTACCAGGAAGGAAGCCAGGAGGAGGAATAGATCAGCAATACAGCACTCAGGAAAGAAGACCCTGAAGAACTGCTCAACCTAAATTGGCTCTGTGCTGAGAAGCGATGTCCAGACTAACGGTTAGTGAAAGTGTGGACTGAACTCCAGGTGGCAGCTGCACAGATATCCACGGCAAACATTTTTTTTGTAAGTATGCTTTTTATTGCGTACTTCAGAGTGCACATTCAATATAATATACTTGGTTCCATGTACTATAAGGTTACAGCATTATGTCTTGTACAAAAGGATAATAAACATTTCACCCTCTGTTACATCATTGGAGGTTTAACAAGTATAGATTTAGGTTTGCTCATGTAAACATTTAAGTTCTAAATACATTTTAAAATGGCTTCTTTGCCAAGACCATGGACCTCATTCTAAATAACTGTGCCCTAAAAGTCCTTGAGTGAAACACCCATAGATGTGGTCTTAGCGACCTTATTTTAGTCCATGTAGAAGCTGTAATTTTTCCCAAAAACATTATGGAGATGTCAAACACCACATTAACCCCCTTAAACAGTAGATACAAACAGCAGTATCACAATTTTAACCTCAATAAACAGATTAGGCTGAGGGGCAGTAATGCACTCCAGTTGTGTCCTACCCAACCCTATGTCAACACATATCACTACTCCCCTCAGGTCACCATTTAAATCTTGAACCCCTTATGTAGTTAAGTGGCCCACATTTAGATAACATTAAGTCACTTTCAGTCCCCTTCAGATTCTGAGTCAGGCTCCCGGCATTTTGCAAAGTCTGCTTGAATTTTCTCAACTCTTCTCCGCTTCTGTTGGGTCACTGAAAATAAATTTTTCCTGCATACTGTACACGCAGTTTCGCTGGGTATAACAGAACATCTGCTATCTCTAGTTGACAGTTCAGATCTTACCACTTTGAATGCCTTGTGTCACATGTGTGGCAAAGGAGAGATTGGGGAAAAAGATAAATTCTTGGGCCATCCGGTAAGTGAAGTTGTCCCTTTTCCTCAGCCGCCTGCAAAACTCAGTTCCTTGACGGTCGGACCAGCTGTGACCATAAGGATCGTCCGTGGAGTCCCTTCAATCTGGGGTAGACGTCGTGGAGTGATCTGGTAGGCTTGCCTGATATCCCCTTCTACCGAAATAGCAAGTGTAGATTTCACCAAGGCAACCATATATTCCATTAGATTATTTCCTAATAGCGTCTCTGGAACCCCCAATACCCTCACATTGGCTAAGCGGGCTCCGTTCTCTAGGTTTTCTAAATGTTGATGCAGTAAGTGGTTCTCACTCAGACCCACGGTAGCCATGACAGCCTTTTCAGCAATCGTGTGCGATGATTTACTTTGTATTGCTACCGCGTCAAGTTTCGTTTCCACCATGGTGACCCTCGAAGTAAAACCGTCCACTTTCTTGTCCAACTCCTTGAAGGACTCAAGGTCCTCAACTGCTTTCAGGATGGCCGCATTGGAAGGTTCAGTGTTTGAGCCATGCTGGGCTCTGTTGCTGCAGATTGTTTGGTCCCCCCATGTTGCCTCCAGTACAGTTGGTGGAGGTATTGTTCTTTTGCAGAATTATTTACATTATCCAGTCGTAGGACACACGAGGAGTCTAGATCAGTCCTGTAGTTTACCAAGAGTTAAGTTTTACAATTTTAAATCACTGAAGTTGGATCTGTAGAAGAGAGGATCTGTAGAAGACATCTCAGTCAGCATCTAGCCACACCCCCTCGGCAGACATTCTTTAAGAAAGCTGTGGAGGCAGCCATGCCTCCGGTCGAGTAACCTTTGACCACTCTGGGCAAGGGCTTGTTGTATTTGCAATTTCTTGAAAAACAATCATTTTAATTAAACCTAAGGCAACATATGTCTGGGAGCCTCCTACTGCAAGTAATTAATTGTACCTGTAATTCAGCTCCTCCTCTCTCTACCTCATAATAAGCCCAGTCTCTTCTCTCCCCAGCTCCTGGGGGTCGTGAGGGCAGTCTGGATCTCCTGCCCTCCCCCGAGCATCGCTGATCGCCAAACTAAGCAGGAAGTCACCCAACACCCAAGGCAGAGCTCCAGCTTGCTTGGTTGCTTTGAGTGAGCAGTCCCCGCTAGCGCTCTGTGCCAGCTGCCCCACCACCACCCTTGGTGAGCTTCTAGCTTTATAGGCTGTCCCTCGTGACTGCCAGAACCAATCGGCCCTCTTTCCCCTTTGCTCCTTATACAATCCCAGCACTAGTGGCTACCCTTGAGCTGTTGCTTCCCAACTCAGTTTAAAATGCTGCCCCTCTCTCTCTCTCTCAAGCTATTCTCTGCTCATAACTGTATTGTCTCTCCCACCCTCCTCCTACCCAAATCAACAAGTCAGACCAGCTCTCACTGACATTGCCAAGCAACCTCCCTACACTTCCTCAAACCTTGCGCTCTACCCTCTATATTGCTGGTGAAACTGGTTACTGGGAGCTGCCATCCTCCCTCCCTCCTTTCATGCTGGGCTGTCAGCCTTAAAGGTCTCCTTCACACTCAACCCTATGGCAACCTCGTGTTCTCCTCACCATCTCCCCATCTGCCACAAGCCACTAAGAGCCATGCACCTAGTACAACATATTTTGTCTCGCCTGCTCCTCATAGCCAGAGACGCTGAACAAAACCCTGGTCCTACCCTCTCCATTAATGGACTCCTCTCCCCCCCCCCCCCAGCAAACCACCTACCGAGAGGTTTCAAAATTGCACACCTAAATATATGCAGCATTCTGAACAAAATAACAGCCCTCCAAACAAGTGTCTTATCCCTGTGCCCTGATATCTTAATCATTACAGAAACCTGGTTGAAGCCACAACCTTGATGCAGAGTTCTCAATACCTGGCTACTCCCTCATTCGGCAGGACCATCAGGGTAAGAGGAAGGGTGGTGGCACGGCCACATACATCTCCTCCAAACACCAGTTCACCACAATCGGGTCTACCACACCTACGTTGTCAATAGACAACCTACTAATCAAAATCTCTCTCCCTCACTCAATTCCCATGTACGCAGCAGGGTCTTACTGCTTCCCAGACAGTGCTACCTGCCGTCCTAGACCATTTGGGCACCCAGAGGTCCCTCACGGCTGGGGGCAAGCTATATATCCTTGGGGATTTCAACCTGAACTGGCTAGCCAGTGCAAGCTGTAAAGTATGAAGTCAAGTAAATGCACTAAACCTGTCCCAACAAATAACTGAACCCACTCACCTAAACCACAAATCCCAGAAACACTATTGGACTGGGCCCCAACCACACACCCCCATTGTATTATTGACACTGGACTCTCAATGATCACCCCATGATTTATGTGGTGTGGAAGATATTCAGACCCAAGGCTCCACCCCCTCATACACCAAATACTAGATCTTACAAATCCCTGGACCTGACCATGCTCCTGAACAACCCAACATACATCAATTGGTCCTACATTCCTCAGGCTCCCTCCATGGACAAGGCCCTAGATTTCTTCACATCCAGATTCCTTGCCATCTGGGACTCCCATGTGCCACTCAGAAGATCCAGAGTAGGAGGAGCCCACCTACCCTGGGTAACCGCCAATCTTAGAGCAACTTCTAGTCAGGGACTGAGCCTGGAAAGCCTGTACTCAAATGGCCCTGCAACACTACAACTCGCTATGGAATGCCTGCAGGAAACTTATCAGATAGGCCAAATCTAATTATTTCAAGTCTGCCTTCCACAGCAACTTCACACATCCAGTCCAATTCTGGAAGTGCATTAAATCCCTCTTCTCTCTGCCGGTCCAACCCCCTACACCAACCCTCAATATAGCTGGTATCTCTATCACTGCACCAAGCGTTGTAGCCACAGAGCTTAACTCCTATTTTACAAGCTGTACATCCTCTCGTCTCACCCCCGGGCTCCCTCCCCCAGATCCCCCAGCTTTTTTCCTCTCCCGCCAATTTCTCCTTTTGCCTTGTTACTCCAGAGATATTAAAAGCACTTTGGTCACTCAACCCTTCCAAAAGGTAAATGCCCCTCAGGACTAGACTCCAAAATGTTCCATCTATCTGCCCCAGCCATAGCCAGTGCTCTGGCCACTCTAACCTGTCATTCAAACTTGGTTCTATCCCAACTAAATGGAAACATGCAACAGTCATCCCCCTCCCCAAAGGCAGTGACCGTTCCTCCCCAGCAACTACAGACTTATTTCGCTGCTCCCCATCCTAGTCAAAAATTCAGGAGCACCTTGTATTATCCCAGCTCTCCCATTTCCTTGACTCCACCTCCTTTTTCACTACATACCAGCCAGGCTTTAGGAAACCAAAAAAAATAAATAAATAAAAAGCACTCCACCATCATCTCTCCTCCGACTCACTGACACCATCCTCACAGGAATGAATGAAGGGGAAATAACTGCGGCTATCTTTGTCAACCTGTCTAAGGGTTTTGACATGGTTTCTCACACCCTGTTACTGTCCAAGCTTGCCTAGCTGGACTGACTGCCTGACACCAGCTGGTCCTAGTCACACTTGGTGGGCAGTTCCCAGTCAGTCTGAATTGGCTCTGACATTATCACTGCACCCCCTGTTACCACCGAGGTCCCTCAAGGCTCTGTCCTAGGCTGTTTTCCATTTTCCTCAATGACCTGCCTGCTGCCTGCCCTCATACATCCATTCACTTGTTTGCAGACAGTTCTGTATGCCTCTGGGTCATCCCCTCCGCAGTAGCTGCCAGTCTACAACAGGATTTTGACACTGTCCAACGCTGGTTCCCTTCTCATCAGCTATTTCTAAACCCCAAGAAAAACAGTCTCCCTAACATTCGGCACTAGGGCAAAACTTTCCCCATCTCCCCGCCACCCCCACTTTCCACACGCTAGATGGCTCACCCCTGGAGATTTGTACTTCCTTCAGATACCTTGGGGTTTGCTTAGACCAGCATCTGGACTTTACTGCGCATATTGATGCTATACACAAGAAGCTACACCCCGTGTTGGGTGCATTATAATGGAATAAAAGTTGCATCCCCCTGCCTACGCAACTTTGTCTTATGACTATACAGAAACATGCATTTCCACTGTATTCTCCCTCTCCCCCTTACCCCCAGGGTGCATCTGGAATAGAATGGTACCCTGCTCAGTATGCCTTCCTGGTAAAACTCTTAAAATTTGTGGTAGCAATCAACAATGCAATTAGCCAACCACTTAGACAAACACTGCTTTTGAAATGGGGTGCCTGCTCTCTTGGGGGCAAATAAGACAACTGACAGGCTTTGTGCAGTGCGTATAGTACCGCAGAATTCTATCCAAGTATGGAGCAATGCCTCCCTCCCACTGACTTAATTACTCAGGATAATAAACCGGTAGGTGGATGGATTAGTTCAACGTAAATTCCAACACCACCTTAGAAACATAGAAACAGATTTTGACGGCAGATAAGGACCGCTTGGCCCACCCAGTCTGCCCATTTCCCTACCTATTGGATAAGCTGCAGATCCTAGTTAACCAGCAGCCTACTTCCTACCCCCACCCCCTAGAATTGCCTTATGACTGTCCCATGCATGCTTGAATTCCACCACTTTTTTTTTTGACTCCACAGCCTCCTCCGGAAGGCCGTTCCATGCATCCACAACCTTCTCCGTGAAAAAAATACTTCCTGAAATTGCCTCCGAGCTGCCCCCTTCCATCTTCAAACTGTGCTCCCTTGTTCTTGCACACCTTTTTTGAAAGATGCTACCCTCTTGGACTTTGTTGATTCCCTTGAGGTACTTGAAAGTTTCTATCATGTCCCCCCTCTCCCTCCTTTCCGAGGCTATACATATTCAGCTCCTTAAGTCTCTGTTCATGTGTCTTCCGGTGCAGACCCTGCATCATTTTAGTTGCCCTCCTCTGGACAGCCTCCAACCTGTATATGTCCTTGCGGAGACAGAGTCTCCAGAACTGCACGCAGTACTCCAGATGAGGTCTCACCAGCTGTCTGTACAGAGGGATAATAACTTCCTGTTTTCTACTGGTGATGCCTCTCCCTGTGCATCCCAGTATCCCCAGCCCTCCTTGCTGCCCTCTCACATTGCTTGCCCACCTTTAGGTTATCTGATATGACTACCCCAGGTCCCTTTCCATTTTTGTTGTTAGTATCTCACCCCCCATTGTGTACTCTTCCCCTGGGTTTTTGTTTCCCAGGTGCATTACCTTGCACTTCTTAGCATTGAATCTAAGCTGCCATACATTTGACCATTCCTCTAACCTTGCCAAGTCCCTTTTCATCCTTTCCACCCACCTTGTGCATCAACTCTGTTGCAGATCTTTGAGTCATCTGCAAAGAGACACTTCTCCTTCCAGTCCCTCTGCAATGTCACTTATAAAAACATTGAAGAGGACCGGTCCTAATACTGAACCCTGCGGTACCCACTAGTAGCCCTCCTTTCTTCAGAGGACTCCATTTACTATTACTCTGCGTCCTATTCTCCAGCCAATTCTTTGCCCAGGCTGTCATCTTGGGACCCACTCCCAGGCTGGCTAACTTGTATATTAATCTTTTGTGTGGGACTGTATCAAATGACTTGCTAAAGTCTAGGTAGGCCATGTCCACAGCCCCTCCCTGATCTACTTTGGTCACCCAGTCAAAGAAATCTATCAAATTTGTCTGGCATGACCTTCCCGCTGTGAATCCATGCTGCCTTGGGTCCTGAGCCCCTCTGACCTCTAGATACTCAACCATTCTTTCCTTCAGAAGTGATTCCATCATTTTCCCTATCACTGAGGTTAAACTAACAGGTCTGTAGTTTTCTGCTTCTGTCTTGCTCCCACTTTTGTGAAGGGGAAATCGCATCTGCCCTTCTCCAGTCCTCAGGTACCACCCCATCCTCCCATGATTTGTTAAAGAGGGTAGTCAGTGGTGTCACTAGTTCGACCCTTGGTTCTTTTAGAATTCTGGGATGAATCCCATCAGGCCCCATTGCTTTGTCCACCTTCAGTTTTAAGAGTTCTTTCAGAACCCTTTCTTCTGTAAATGGGCATTTATCAACTTCTGTATCCAGAGTGTTTCTACTGTTTGTTTTAGGTACTTCCCCCACTTCCTTTGTAAATACTGAGCAAAAATATTTGTTTAGTATCTCTGCCTTTTCACAGTCACCCTCTGCCCACCCTCCCTCTTTATTAAGCCTCACTAGCCCTCCCTTGGTCTTCCTTCGCTCCCTGATGTACCTATAAAAGGTTTTATCCCCCTTCTTAACTGAGTTGGCTATCTTTTCCTCGGTTTGGACCTTTGCTGTTCTGACTGCCTTCCCAGCTTCCTTTTGCTTTAACCGATACAGTTCTCTGTTGTGCTCCTTCTGCAATTCCTTGTACTTCCTGAATGCTTTCTTTTTCTCTTGAACCTTCACTGCCACTTCCTTTGAGAACCATAGTGGTTTCTTACATTGTTTTGTTTATTTGCTTCACACAAAGGCTTGTTACCTCTGTGATGGCAGTTTTTATTATTCCCGTTGTTCTTCCATCCCTCCTTCCTGCCCATTTGCTAGTGCATTCCTTAGGCACTCACCCATTTTGGCGCAGTCAGCCCTCCTAAAGTCCAGTACTTTTGCCTTTGTATGGCTTGACTCTATTGCTGTATTTATTATGAACCATACTGTTTGATGGTCATTAGTTCCCAGATGGCTACCCACTTCTACATCTGTGATCCTCTCTTCATCTCCATTTGAGAGAACCAGGTCTAAGATTACTCCCTCTCGAGTGGGCTCCAATACTAGTTGTCTAAGGCATGCCCCTTGTAGGGCATCTAGAATAACCCCACTCTGAAGTGGCTGCTGCAACTGCATTCCAGTTAACATCTGGCATATTCAGATCACCCATCAGCAATATCTCCCCTTTTTCTGCCATTCTAAGTATTCTTTCTATCTATCATTTCCTTGTCCATTTCCTCCCCCTGAGAAGGGGGTCTGTATACAACTTCTGTGCAGATTGTGGTGCCATTGCCAGTCTCCAAATTTACCCACAGTGCTTCTCCTCCTCCCTGTTTTCCCTTTTGTTCTGTTGCTTTGATTTCTTCCCTTATGTAAAGAGCTACTCCTCCTCCTCTTTTACCCTCCCTGTCCCTCCTGTAGATAGTGTATCCTGGTATGTTTATGTCCCAGTCATGATTTTGTGTTGTACCATGTTTCTGTGACTGCCACGATATCCAGATGCTCCTCCTCCATCAAGGCCACTAGTTCAGGAAGCTTGTTACTCAGACTACGGGCATTGGTACTCATTGCTCTCCATTTTTTTGATGGCTTTACCTTCTGTTGCAGCATGCCCCACTGACCCGTCTACCTCAATCTTTTTCTCATTTAGTACCCTGTTTTGTAGGGAGAGGCTGGGATTTTCCTGCTGCTTATCAGTGCCTCCCCCCTTGACTAGTTTAAAAGCTTGCCAATGAAGCATTTAAACAGATTGCTCAAAAGACTTGTTCCCTTCCTGGACAGATGCAGACCATCCTGCCAGTATAGGCTGGTGTTCCTCCAGGTGGAACCCCAGTCCCCAATGAAGCCAAACCCCAGTGCTCCACACCATTTTTTTCAACCATTCATTAAACTGCATGGTGCAAAGTACCCTTGCCTCACTCATGCCACTGACAGGCAGCACCTCAGAGAAGCATATTGTGTGTGCTACTTGTCTTAGGCCCCTCCCCAATTCTACAAAGTCCTTCTGCACTGCTCTAATCTCATGATTAGCCAAGTCATTTGTCCCTAGGTGGACAATGACATCCAGCTCAGACTCCCGTGCAACTGTTTTAGTGATCCTGAGGATGCGCTTCCTGTCTCTCCAAGCCATGGCACCAGGCAGGCACCTTACTTCAGTTTTCCCTGCTCCCCCCAATAAAATTGAGTCCCCCACCAGGAGCTGCTTCCTTTCCTTGTGGTGTCCTCTACCTCCTTCCTGTGGGCCTCCCTTGTGCCAGTTGTCCTCAGCCTCCTTAGTTTCCTCTGTGGGTGCATCCATAGGGGAGCTATGCTCCCCAGAATGGTGTAGTTGATTGTGTGGAACAACTGACTGGGTGTGCCTCTGTTCCACCATCCTCACCCTCCCTGAGCCCACTGTGGTCCAGCTGCTGTGCTTTCTTTGCAACCTCTGAGGTAGTGGTGGCGGCTCTGGTGCTCCTGGAGGGGAGGTTCCTTCCTACCATCCAGTGTGGCCTGGGAAGGTCCCCTTACTACTGTCCAGTGTGGCCTGAAGACTGGCAACTTCCTCCCTCAGGGCAGAGAGTTGTCTGCAAATAGGGCAGCATCTCAGACTCCAGAAAGACTCCCGGAAGACTGCTGCCCCACAGCCATTACATTGCACTACTCCCCACATTTTTTTTGTGTGTATGTGTGTGTGATTGATTTGTAATATTATATATTACAATGTGTATGCTTATATTGTCAGTGCAGTGTGCTAGAGAGGATATGACAGTGATATGCACCTTGCGTTCTTGAGGAAATGATGTCAGAACCCCAGGTATAAAGGAACTATTTCCAGGGTGGGTGGGGTGAGGGTGGGAAGGGGTTGGGCCTAAACTGTGCCCTCACAAAACAATCAGCTAAAAAGCTCTGACCCACAGCTGCAATGAGTGCCTTCCTGTCAGCAATATGCCCTACACAACAATTTGACAGAGAAAATACCCTGCTAATCAAACAGAAAAATCCACACATCGAAGTCAGACACAGGTAAACCTCCCCAGCCCCAAAACAGGCTTGGTGGTTTGTGCTCTGAAAGCTGTCAGCCCCAAAATAAATTAGCTGTACTTTAAACTCTTCCTGCACTGAAAATGTTAATAATTGTAACAAACAAACGTAAACCTAGATCCACCTCCCTCTGTTGCTTGGCCTTAGGCTAAAACTTAGGATTAGTATGCAAAGGCAGCCTGTCTTTGTGGAAAACCAAATAAGGCTCTTTACACAGAGACTGAAGGCTCAGAAATCCTTCAAATGGAAGCAACAGCAATCAAAGAGCACTTTCCACGACAGAAAGCTCAGTTCACAACTCATGGATGGCTCAGAGGGAAGTAAAGTTAGTGTCTCCAACCTAAAATTAAAGTCCCATGGAGGGACAGGATGGGGGCTTTAAATGAAGGCTGCCCTGCAAGAAGCTGCAGGATACCTCAAGCTGGGCAACATCTTTGCCCTCATAGATGTACGGTATATAAAGATGGCGGATAAGTGCACCAAGTGAGGAGTATGCCAAGCTGGAGTATGAAAGGGAGAGAAGGTACTCTATATCCGATTCACCAGATGGGTAAAGTAAAATTTTCTTTATATGAGGCACCCTTACAATATATCATAAGATATTAACATTATTACATATACACAATCGGTAAAACACTAACAGGTCCATCATTAAGTCCCTAAGAATGCCTGGTTAAACAGGCACGTTTGAGGATTTTTTTTTTTTTTTAAATCCTTCCACAATCTGGCTCTCTTGTGTCTGGCGAGGTAGAGCATTCCACAGGGTGGGTGCCATAAAGGCAAAAGATCTTCCTCCGGATGTTTTCAGGGATACCCTGGGATTCTCTAGTAATCCCTCACCAAAGGATCAGAGTGAGGAGGAGGGGCAGTAGTGAGGTCCCAGCTCGTGTAGGTGAACAGATCCAGGTGGCAAGCAGCAGCCCACAAGGCAAAGCACCTCCGTAGTGCAAGTTGCCCTGGTGGAGAGTTTCCTAGTAGCCACCAGGATATTTGTGACCCTAGAAGAGACCCCAAAGCAGGTGATAGCTAGGTCCACAGGAGCCACGCATGGAGATGCAGAGACTTGAGGGCTGGATGTACCAGGGTGCACTGGTCCTTGGACAGTAAGCCAGTGCACTGGGGCAGTGACACTGGAGGTTCCACTGCCAGCTGTTGCAGCAAGGGGAACCAAGTCGGACATGGCCAGAAAGGGGCTATGAGGGTCATCTCCATTCCCTCCAACTGGAGCTTGAGTAGAACCTTCTGCAGGAGTGGGAAGGAAGGGAAGGTGTACAGAAGCCTTCCCTGCCAGGAGAGGGACAATGCATCTCACGAGAAAACTCCAGGCCAGAGATTCATGGAGCAGAAAAGCAACCGTTTTGCAGTGAGTGTGAGATGTAAAAAAGGTCCAGCTCTGGACAGCCCCATCCTGTTAGAGTTCTTTGACCACTGAAAACAGAAATTCCCACTCATGAGCTCTCGACCTGGAGTGACAGAGCCCATCTGCCAGGACATTTTGGACACCTGGAACATGTATGGCCGACAGCTCCAGACTGTTCAATGGCCCAATACCAAACCCACATCGCTTCACAGCGGAAGGGGTATGAGCGAGACCCCCCCCCAACTTGATGTAGTAAACTACAAATGTCAGTCTGCACCAGCAGTGGGCCAGGCCAAGGCTTAGAGTGTAAAGGACCGCACACATCTTCAGAACGGTGATGTGAAGATTCTGCTCTGAAATTAACCAAGCACCCTAGGTCTGGTGGCCAGCCAATTAAGCACCCCAGCCCAGACTGGAAGCATCTGTGGGGAGGATCTGATTTTGGGGGGGCGCGCTTTGGAACCGAAAATGGGCACTCCTCCCTGAAGATAGGCATGCTCTTGCCACCACACCAGGACTCTCCTCACCGGGTTGGAGATCATGACCAGCAGATCCAGGCTATCTATACGCTGGTCCTTTGAACCCAGAGTCAACTAAGGGACCTGCATATGCAGCCAGGCCAGAGGGACCATGAAAATGGCTACTGCCATGTGATCCAGGAGGTGCAGAAACACCCTGGCTGAAATCAGACGACTGGAAGAGACCAAGTGAGCTTGCTCCATCGGGCATTCCACCGATTCTCTGGGCAGAAAAGCCTTGTCAGGCTGGTGTCCAGGACCACCCCAATGTACTGGAGGCGCCAGCATGGAACAAGATGGGACTATGGAACTAGGCAGCCCTGGAGGGGGCTGCTAGCAGCTAGTTTTCCAGGCAGGAGAACACATAAAAGCCTAGTCTCCTCAGAGCCATGGCCACCACTGCCAGGCACTTGGTAAAAACCAGAAGTGCCAAAGAAAGGCCAAAAGGGAGGGCCCTGAACTAAAATGGTCCTCCTAGAAGGGGAAACAGAGGAAACTATAATGAGCAGGGAAGCCTTGGATATGGAGGTACGCATCCTGCATATCCAGGGAACACACCCAGTCCCCCTGGTGAAGGAGGGGCAACATCCCCATAAGGGTTACCATCCTGAAGAGCTTGTATTCTATGTATAGATTCATGTGGCCAAGATCCAGGATTGGTCTGAGACTCCCAGTCTTCTTGGGGATGAGAAAGAAGTGGGAGTAAAACTCGCTTCCCCTTCAAGTCAGAGGAATGGGTTCTATGGCTCTCTTTAGCAGAGCCTGAATTTCTTTCTGAATTTATTAAGAGGTGGGCAGAAGGGTACTGGGAGGGCAATGGAGGATTGTCCGAAGGGAACTTCAAGAACTCCCGGGTGTGACCATGCTCCAATTTGGAACCTGCACTGGTCTGTGGTTACTGCTAGTCACCCATCCACATAGAGGGAGAACTGATCCCCCCGACCGCCTCCCCCAGAGCCTTGGCCAGAGGAGGAGGGCCAGGTAAGGAGTCTGGTAGCGAGTTCAGGAGTGTGCAGGGTGGCTGTGAGTGCTCTGGGGGCCCTAGGAGTCGCCGCTGTGGGGGGTTGGGGGCAGTAGCCTTGTGTGTGAGAGAGCTCTTGACTGGCTGGCTGGCCTCTTGAGGGCTTACAAGAGGCCCTAATGAAATGGTGGGCATGGCCTCGCTCTAAGTTGGATGTGACAGTGAGTGGACGAACATCAGGGCCCAGATGGAATTCCTGCATATGGGAGATGATGTCCTGGATGTCTCCCCAAAAAGCACAGATTCCCTAGATGCTAAACTGGACATCTGAAGCAAAACCAGACACCCAGTGCCAAGAATGGCAATGCAGACAGATCCCCATCGCTGCCCCATACCCAGAGGTGTCTGCATCATAGGCTGCAAGCAAGACACGATTGCAGATGTCAGAGCCAGATTTTAAGAGCTGGACTAGCTGCATCTTAATGGGATTCTCTGGAAGGATCTGAACCAATTTTCTGGCCTGGTCCCAAAAGCATTCTGCTATTGGATCATATGGGTCAAGTAGTTTATAACCTGAATAGCAAGCGTCGTAGATACATACATGTGTTTGACCAGGAATCCAGGCAGCTGGACCAGTAGAGCAGAGGTAAGGGCACCAAGAAGTTTGGGATTCTTAGTGCAGTCATGAGCCACATTAATGACCATGGAATCCACCTTGGGTGGTCTCCAAAGAATGCTTACCAACCGGCGCACAGTAGAGGCAGTCAGCCTTCTTAGGCCAAGGTGGGGTGGTACAAGAATGATTCCATGCCACCTTAGTGACATCCTCATAGGAGAAGATTAAGGAGGGACACCACCAAGGGACGGGCATCCTGCTGCCTCAAACAAACAGCAAGGCAGCACCACTTGGGATCCAGTTCCTCCGTCTGCCAGCCCATGATGGACTGGATATGGTGCATGACATCTTTGGGCTAGTCCTGCCCATCAGAAGATGATTGGGAAGTTGAGGAAGACTCAGAAGAGACCAAGTCATCCTCTGATGACTCACTAACAGGGACCAGCATCTAGGATTGCTAGTCTCCCTGACAAGAGTCCAAATGGATTTTGGGATGTCCCCAAAGGACCCCTGCGGTATGGGGGGGCCACTGGGTCCAGTCCATTCTGGATCCTGAGATGGAGAATTCCAGAAGGTGCAGGGAAGAGGGGTGACCTGTCCTTGTGCTAGACAAAGGACTGCCAAGATAAGAAGAGGGCATTGTAAGCAACTGGTGGAGGAAGGTAATACACTGGTGGGTAAGGGTAGTTAGGCTGCGGCTAAGAATATGATAGTGGAGGATCCGGTGAAAGGTATCCAGATGAAGGCATGCCTCGCACCAGCTGTGGACCCAGCATTGGCCCAACGGGCATCAAGTGCAGCACAGGCTGAGGCAACAATGGGCCAAGGGTCATCGGCTGAGGAGTCAGCAATGCTGGCAATGGACATACAGGTAAAAGCTGATAACAGCCTGGAGAGGGAGCCACAGACATAGGCCCCACTGGGGAGGTGGGCACCTGAGGGGATGGAGACCCCCCCCCCCAAGGCAAGGGCAGAGGTTACACCAGAGTGAAAAATGAGGTCAGCACTTGCTGCAGGTGATGCCTGGCAGGACGAATGTCAGTCCCTGAAGTTTGGGCCAACAAAGGCAATGCCATAGCCATTTGGGGTGGGGCGGCGACAGTCACAGGACTGCTACAGGAGATAAACCCCACCTTGCTGAGAACCTGTGGAGGGTAAGGGCCTGAGCATCAGAAGCCAAGGGGCAGGACATGACATTCCCTGCCCTGAAGTACCACCACCTGAAGTGGAGAGAAGGGTGGATGGTGGAGCCCCCAGCAGCCCGGAGGGAGAGAGGGCTGCTGGGGCTGAAGTGTTTGACCACCCCCCTTACAGAAGAAAGGCCCAGAGGCAGCTGCCAGCTTGAGCAAGAAGCTGACCATGGCCAGTCCCGGTGCTTGTCACTATAAAAAAGAAGCCCCAAGGAGTGAGCCGAGGAGGCTGAAGAACTCCTGGCCTGCAGCTCATTTTCCATTGCAGCCAACTTCTGCTTCAGGAGATGGCTCTCCAGAATCTTCAAACTATGTTCGAGTGGCCTGGTTAAAGTTCTGGCAAAACTGGCAGGCTTCGGTGTCGTGGCTGGGGCCTAGGCAGAGCAGGCTCACAGAATGGCCATCCTTTCCAGGAATTTGCCACAGGCACACTTGGTTGGATGATCAGAAGACTAGGCTGGAGGAGAAGACATCTCACTGAAAACGCCAAAAATCTGATGTTAGAGAGACACTAAAAGAAAAAAAAGTGCAGTAAGCATGAAAATATGACAGTAGACGTCAGGAAAAAAACAGAAGTAGGTGTGGGGGGGGCCGACACTTTTATAGGCTAGGCTGGTGTTAGAGTACTAACATCAGCGGGGGTGGTCCCCCTTGGTATACTGCTAGCTAGAATTTTGTGTGGTCCTTTCACCCAACAACTTAGTCCCATGATGATGGCCTGCTGAAAGAGCCTCTCAAAATAAGATCTAAAAACACAGAAGCATTTGTCTGCCTTTGCTACAGTACTCACCTGTTCTGTATTTACTGGAGCTTTTGAGTGGAAGCTCTTCCTTGAGCTGGACCGCCGATTCAGCTTCTGCTCCTCCTTGCGCGCAAACAGTTCATCCATGCTAGACACGTCAATCTCATCGTTACCACCCATAGTCCAGAGATTCTGCTTCCCCTTCACTCGCTCCTCTGGTATTGCATCCCAGTTAAAGTTCCTTAGTTTGGACCTCCTATGTTCTCCAAATCTGGAAAATCCATGTGCTGCAGGGCCCCCCAAAGTGAAAGGAGGAGGTGGTGGCAGTGGTGGGCCCTCCCCTGGCAGAGGTGGCGGTGGTGGTGGGCCACAACCTGGCAGAGGTGGTGGTGGTGGCGGGGCCCAACCTGGCAGAGGTGGTGGTGGCGGCGGGGCCCAACCTGGCAGAGGTGGTGGTGGCGGGGCCCAACCTGGCAGAGGTGGTGGTGGCGGCGGTGGTGGAGGAGGATGGCATGGAAGGCGCCACACTGGCAGAGGTGGAGGAGGAGGGAGTGCTGGAAGGACCTCAGCAAGCAAGGATGAGGGAGGGGCAGCTAGAGGGACCCCACTGGACAGAGGCATAGAAGGGACAAGTTTTTGGGGAGACGTAGGTGAAGTAACAATCATCTTTTTCACGGTTACCATGGTCAGAGTTTCAACACCATCCATCTCTTGGAATCAAAACATAAAAGGCATTCGGCAGTCCATGGACCAAGTCAATCACCATCTTGCAACACCAAAGGTTTTCATGATTCACAGCAGAGACATAGCCAAAAAAAAGGTGCCCTCGTCCAGAGGCAGAAACTACAGGAGTCCCATATGAGGGACAAATGTCAACAACAACCTGTAAAGAAACAATAAAGACAAGTTAGAAGTGAACATAGGCAATTTTATTTACATGGCATCTGACCCTGAGGGCTCTTTGTGCCTCACAGTGTAAACAGCAGGTAATGACGGCATTTTAAAATCAACAGCAAATACAAAATTTAAAAAATTTACATCAGAGCCAGGCCCAAAACTCTGAGTAAAGAAATAAGCATCACCTCTCAGGGAAGGGTGTTAATCAGGGCTGCATAATATACTGTACAAAGAACACGTTTAGCTGTACTGCATAAAGAAATGGGAATTGTAACCAACACATGCAGCTCCCGAATTGGACTGCATCTTGCTGCCGAAGATTTTTTAAGAGATTTACCAGGAAGGCATACTGAGCAGGGTACCGCTCGATTCCAGATGCGCCCTGGGGTAGGGGGTTAGAGGGTAGTAAATAAGACATAACAGTACATTCGTAATTTGCAAATAGCAAACAGTAGTCCAGTAGGATGGGTGCAGTAACTGAGATGCATAACGGTTTGTACAAAATGAAGAGTATTACAGACAGTAATGTAGCAGCATGGTAGAAATATTTCAGCAATTACATAGAGTGAACAAAAAATTGATTTGAATACAATATAGGTAGGCATGCATATCTACAGCAACAGTAGACGGTACAGTGGTCTATGGTACGGGTTAAGAAATGGAGCCCAGGATAGTTGATAAGAGTTATGCAGGGAATTCAGCGATGGGGAAAGCATGTGCAGTTGGTAGCAAAATGCGCTTTGAGAAGGGCATTAGGTTGGGGAGTACTTGAAGTGAGTCTGATGTCTGCTGCCAGTGAGTTCCATAGCTTGGGTAGTCTGAAACTGAAAGCTACCTGATCGTGTGGATCCATGGGGAATGTGAAGGAGCCTGGAGTCAGTGTTCCTGAGATCGTAGGTAGGTGGGGGAACGGCAGCGTATGTGCCCAGTACTTAGCAGTAATTCTGGCACAGTGCAGCAAACGCCGGTTCTGGAGTGATGGGAGGTCAAGGGACTGGTAAAGCTCACAGTGGTGGGTGTTGGGAGGATGGTCCAAAGCGAACCGGCAGAACGATTTGAAAATGGGGTCGAGCCTGGCTAAGGAGGTTTGGGGGGGGCGGTACCATAGATGACATCGCCATAGTCCAATATTGGGAGGATCATTTTTTGAACTATTGCTTGCCTGGTTGGTAGAGGGATGCAAAACTTGTTACGATGGAGAGCTCCCAGCATAGGATGTAGTTTTTTCTGCAGTGCATCTACATGCGTTGCGAAGTCAAGGTACTGATCTAGCCAGACGCTGAGATAGCGATATGTGGAGCAGGCCTCAAGCGCAGTTCTATCCAAGGTATAGAATATAGGTGTGTCAGTAAGCCGGGTTAGTTTGGCTCGGGAGCCGAAAGTGAGGGACAGAGGTTTTTTTGAGTTTAGGAATAGCTGGTTGTCAAGGAACCAGTGTTGGATGGAGTCAAAATCCTTTTGGAGGCATGCTGCTACAGTGGTTCCGGATGGGCCAGAGGCGAACAGTACCATGTCATCCGCATACATATGGATGCCGGATTTTGTGCAGTCAGCAGGCAAGTCATTGAGGAAGATTAAGAAAAGCAGCGGGCCGAGTATCGACCCTTGAGTGCGCCACTGGTGACAGGGAGTGGGGAGGATAGAGCCGTACCGATGCGGACTGCTTGTGACCTGCCTGTTAGGTATGAGTGGAACCAGCTGAGTGCTGCCGTCGGCAGACCAGTTTGGGCCAGTTTAGATAGCAACAGGGGGTGTGAGACCGTGTCGAAAGCTTTTGCCAGGTCTATAAAAATAGCTGCGGTTATTTCCCCTTTGTCAATGCCTGTAATGATGGAGTTGGTGAGGCGAAGGAGGGATGTGGTAGTGGAGTGATTTTTTCTGAACCCGGCTTGAAAGGGGGTGAATAAGGAGATTGTATCTAGACAAGTATGTAGCTGGGATAGGACAAGGCACTCTTGAATTTTGGCTAGGATGGGGAGCAGAGATATAGTCCGATAGTTTGATTGGGGGGGAGAGGAATGACTGTGGCCTATTTCCATTTTGTGCGGACAGCCCCTGATTTAAAAGGCAGATTACAGAGCGCGAGCATGCGTTGCTATGCAACAGACACGCGCGTTTCTGTCTGGTGTTGTGAAGCTGCAGTCTCACTCGCTCTTCCCTCAATACTGTCGGCAGCTTCTTTTCACAAAATACAGGCAGCATTCAGAAAAGGATGCATTTTTTTTTTTTTTGAAGTTTTACAGCACAGGCTCCCTAATGAAAAATATCTTACAGTGCTTCACTTTTGAATCTGCCTAGCGCACGGTCACGCTACATTTCAGGGCATAGCGCTCTGTCACGCTACATTACAGTTACAGGTGGATAAAAGAGTTGCAGGATCAACCAGATAAACTTTGCTTTTCAATAATTAATTTTGTTTAAAGATGCAGGCAGGATCAACCAGATATGTATTATGAAAATAATTTTAAAGTGGCAACAGCAGATTTCTTTTCATAATATATGTAATCTGCTGTTTTGGAGCAGGGGGGTATGGAGAGTTGTTGGGGGTAGCCACGACTACATAAACTTGATACCAAACAATTTTTTTAATAATTTTAAAGTAGCAGGATCAACCACATATATATATTTTTTCAACATATGGCATCTGTTGTGTTGGTAGAGATACTGCAGTTTTGTATTGAAATAGCCATCACCTCTATGTAGGGGATTGTATAAAGTGGACATCTGGAGCTTTTGTTGAGTGCAGGCCAAAACATACATCATATAAACAGAACATGACATGGCCTGACTGAAGATATATTTATCTTCACTT
This sequence comes from Neoceratodus forsteri, assembly GCA_016271365.2. Taxonomy (NCBI): domain Eukaryota; kingdom Metazoa; phylum Chordata; order Ceratodontiformes; family Ceratodontidae; genus Neoceratodus; species Neoceratodus forsteri. Next base: position 1,442,536,539 of record CM057459.1, read on the forward strand.
GAGGCCAATGACATCATGATATCTCACTCGTGGCTTCGCCACTCGTGAGATATCATTGGCCTCTTGTGAAGATAAATAGGATATCTTCAGTCAGGCCATGTCATATCCCATATATATTTTTTTTTTTTTTTTTATATATAAACACAACACACACACACACACACACACACACACACACACACACACACACACACACACACTCTTCCTAAATGATATTCCCACCATGTCCCGGCATAGCTGCACTCTTATGTACGCAGATGACCTTGTTCTCTACTCTGGGTCAAAATCGGTTGCTGCCATCAACTCCACTCTCATTAATGACTTCCAATTCCTGCAGACCTGGCTCTCTAGCAACCACCAAGTCCTGAACCTAGAAAAAACCGGTGCTATGCTATTCGGATCCTATAAGAAACAGTCTGCCCCTGCAAACAGGCTCCGGGTTCAATGCCTTGACGCCTCCCTCATCTCAAACACTGAGTCCTTCAAGTACCTTGGGGTCACTTTGGATCCCACACTTGACCTGTCTCAACATGTCAATATGGTGTGCCGTGCTGTCAGTGCTAAAATTGGCGGAGCTTATCGCGTGCGCCACTCCCTCACTCCTTCCGCCAGACTTTCTGTTGCAAGAGGTATTCTCTTACCCCAGCTCCAATATGCTCTGCCCCTCCTCTTGCTGCAAACTCTGCTACACTCCACAAATGGGACACTGTCTACAACATCTGTAGATTCGCCTTACCTGCCCCATGTCTTACCCATCATGGTCTCCTTTATGCTGGCTTAAATTGGCCGTCACCTAAGGATATTCGAGCCTACTCCCTGGGCTGCTTTATCTACTCCCTGTCTAAACCTCTCGGCCCGGTCCGTCTTGCCAACCTCCTGACTCCTGCCTCACACACCTATACCCTCAGGTCTTCCTCTGTCCCCATGCTCTCCACTAGACCTTGCATGACAAAAATGGGTGAACAGGCATTTGCCCATTTTGCTCTCAAATTCTGGAACTCGCTCCCCCTTATGGTGAAAACTTCAGCCTCCCATCGAGAATTCAAAAACTCGCTGTTCACCCACCTCCTAGCCTCTGGCCAATGCAAATGTTCTTAATTTGCTTTGTCCCACTGCAGGCTGTCGGGTCTGACCCTGAGTACTACACTAATGTTCTCCCATGCGATATGTTTGTCTAGGTGGCTATGAACCTTGATGTCTTTACTGTCCTCAGCTGTCTTATGGTTACCCTAATTGCTTTATTTTACATCCTTATGATCTATGCCTAAAATGTACCCTTATGTAACTATTACTGTGCTACCCAATGTATATCTTGTTTTGCTCCTGTACACCTATATTATGTCTGTGCATTTCTGCATATTGTAACCAATGTCCTGTGCTCTCCTGGGTCATGCCTGAAAATAGGCAGGTCTATTGCCTAGCGCACTTACCCGGTTACCAAAAGCTAATAAATATTATATAAATTATATCCCTCTCCCTATATCATTATACGGCAGTGTCAGTTGCTCAGTAGGTAGCACACTCGCCTCTGAGGCCAGGAGATCAGAGGGCTGTGGGTTCAGTTCCCACATCTGGCACTTGGGTTAATATCCCAGTACTGACACTGTAGTGCAGCATGAGAGGGGTGCTGCAGTTCTGAGGTGCCGTCTTTTGGATGAGACGTTAAACAGAGGTCCCATCTGCCTGGACTGGTGGTAGTTCAGGTGGATGTTAAAGATCCCATGGCACTTCTCGAAAAGAGTAGGGGAATTTCCCCGGTGTCCTGGCCAAATTTCCCTCATTCACTAAAAATACCACCAACAGCTTAATCTGGTTCAGTTTCAGTTGCTTACCATCTGTATCCCCCCACCCCCGGTCGCCCCTGGAAAAGGGACTTCTAGGCCCAGTGGGCTTACCGGGTCAACAAAATTCAACAAATATATACACACACACACACACACACACACACACACACACACACACACACGTATATATATACACACACACACACACACACACACACACACACAGATACATTGCAAATATATTTCACATAGCAAATAAATAGGTTTTATGGTTTATAAATATGACTGGAATATATATTACATATACATTTAAAACACAGGCTACATTCTGTAAATATGTGTTGAATGCACTATTTATACACAAGATAAAATGCAAGACCAAAGCCAAAAGTAGCAATGCACAGTACAAGTCAGACCTCCCCATAGGACTGGCATTTTGTGTTGTTCCTGTGCTTTAATAAAGTGTGAAATATTTGTGCTGTGGGAAAGTCCATTTTTCACTATTACTACTTTTGGCTTTAGGTTTAACACATTTTTGTTTACTGTACAAATACATTTTGTGATGGAAAATCCAAGAAGTGCCTTCTGGAGCTTCTGCTGTCCATAAAATATAAATCTTGTTTGCTTGCAAGATAACATGTGTAGAATATATGTAGAATTATTTTAGATATCAAATATATTTTTGCACATGCTTGCTATAGTACTGTATGCAGATTTGAACTAATTTGCATATTTCAAACATACAGTTTAGCAACCAAAAGAATGGTAATTTCCATTTTTAAAAGTTTTGAATTGATGGCTTTAGCTTACAAACCAGAGGGAAAGGTAAAGAGTGAAAATAAGTACATGTTGGAACTCACCCAGACATAAAAAGGAACCAAACAGGGGTGGTATAGATACCTATATGAGCCTTATAAAATAACGAGATCAAGAGGTCAAGTTCTATTTGTAAGTGTGTGTGTGTGTGTGTGTGTGTGTGTGTGTGTGTGTGTGTGTGTGTGTGTGTGTGTGTGTGTATATATATATATATATATATAGTGCGTGTGTAATCGTATATATGTGTGTAATCTGTAAATCAGTAGTAATGGTGCATTAAGTATTCTATACTGTAGTCATCTAAGTGGTTTGCTAATAAGAAATTCCAAATACACAGTTGTGCATATACAACATCAAGATGTATATATTGTGTGGGTATTAAGATATTTTAACACATTTCTAAAATAGCTTTTTTTATAAAAATATGTCAATATAAAAAGTATATCTAATATTCAAAATGTATACAGAGATAAATATATATCATACAACTATAATAAAGATATCATGGAAATATATTTATGATATATCTGATATATCTGTCAGAGTCTACAAATACCATTTTATAAATACATCTAAAATATATTTATTTTTCATATGGGAGAATAATTCACAGAATATTAAGATAGTCTATGATATATACAATAGTAGACAAGATATATCCAAAATATATGCATCAGATGTATCAAATATTTCAAAACCAGTCAATTTGAGATATAATGCATATTTTTGGAAACCATTAAATAAATCTAATTTGGATATAATACAAAGACCATCTAAAATATATCTTAAAGACATACTCAAAATGTAGTTCTTTTCCATATGGGCTGCCATCAAAAGGCTAGAAGAATGCTGGTGTGCATCAAAGGGTTTTTTTTTTTTGGGGGAGAATGACCAGCAGGGCAACTGAAGAAATCCTACCACTTTACAAGGCCCTGGTCAGGCAGTGTTCTTGGCACACCAGTACTAAAAAAGGACACTGAAGCAGTAAGGACAGATTCAGTGGGGATTGGAGGCTGCTGGGAAAATCAGGCGTGTGAGGAACACAGATACACTGAGGGGAGAGCACCAAGAGCAGGGCTGTACAAGGTGTGTGCTTTCCTTTTTTTCTGGCTAGAGCAGGTATGCCATCATGGCCTCTGTAAGTGTAGAAGATATCTGAATTGTATCTTTTAAAAATTCCATTTAATAACCAGTGCACAGCCTTTCTAGATAGACTTATGTCATAGGAATTAGCCTCACTATATTGATAGTTTTGCTTTTGAATCTCCCCGTTGGGAGTCCTTGGTGGTTGAAGAGCCCCCAGAGAGTGCCAGCAGCAATAAGCCCTGTGGAGGGCAAATATCATTGCCAATATAGTGGTCGGAGTCCTTGAAGGCAGTGGAGCCTGTGAAGAAGTGGTAGTGTCTCCTCATGGCCCTTTTCGGAGAGAAGAGTGAGCATGAGTGCGACCATTACAGGGGAATGTCTGAAAAATGACAGAGAAACCATTTATCTTATGTATCCTCATACCTCCTCATCTTTCTCCTGTTTTTTTTCCCCCTGATAAATTCCCAAACAGCTGGGTTGCTGCATTGTTGTATTGCTGCATGTACAGTATCAACATTAGAGTGCCTGAATGAGTGCTTAAAATGATTAAACGTTTTAATTGATGTATAAGGATTATACAGTATCTGGTTTTACTTTTTGGTTAATTGGTTTTGACATTTATGCATTTTAATAGAAAGCAAAGAACTTAAGAATAACATTTGTTAAAAAAAAAAAAAATGAAGGCTAGGAAATTCAAAGAACTGGTTTGATCACTTTAGTTCCATTTGTTAAATTCTTCTATGCCTACACAAGTTTTTTTTATTTTTATATATAATGGTGGCAGGGTTTCCTTTAGAATTGTTTGCCATGTACATGGGTATTTTCATGTACATGCGCCTTCCTTTAAATTTAGCCAGACTATGGCCAAGGTCACATGACCTTTCCACAACACTAATACTGTGCATGTACAGGCGTTCTGAGAGCCTGGCGCCATTTCTGAATCAGCAAAAGCAGTAAGTAGTAGGAGTCTTGTCCTACTAGACTAAAGGAAACACTATTCAGTAAGCCAACTACTACACTGACCATGCTTGGAAAAGATACATTTTGTTTTTCTTGCCAACTGTAACTTTAAGCAAATACTGTTTTGTTGATTGGAAAGTGCAGAGATGGGTTTGTGGCAACCGGTTTTAATGTGGTAAGCAGGGTTTAAACCCTTATCTTTTAGTAAATTCATATTCTTTTGCTAAAAAAAAAAAAAAAAAAGGCTACAACTTTTTATGTTTTGCCCTTTTTTTTATTTGGTCGTTTAACCAGGTATAGCACACTGTTTGTAAAGTTTTTTTTTTTTTTTTTTTTTTTACAGGAGCGACCTGAGAGCACACACAAGGAGGTTAAGTGACTTGCTCAGGGTCAAAGTATGCAAGTGGAAGCTGTGGGATTCAAACCCAGGTCTGCTCTGCTGGATGTCACCAGATTTGCAGCTCAGAGCCTTAGAACACTGCGCTATACTGCCTCCTATGTTTTGCTCTTAGCTTTGTTTGCAGCAAATCCTGGTATCGGAGGAAGCACAGACGCTATGGCCCAGATATTCAAAAGGGTTACGCCATGCGCAAGTCCGAACTTGCTCCATTCTGCCATATTCAGCAGGAGGTAGCTGCGCCACAGAAAACATGCTGCACAACAGCGCAATGCAAATGAATGCATGCTGAACTGGAGGGGAGGAACCATGCATAAACGGGTGGTGGGGCTTCGTGGTGGGTGGGGGTACACTAGCCACCAGGCTATGTTCGGGGGTTCTAACCACTACTGCCCGCGATCGGCTTTTCAGTCCACTGGACCACCAGGATACGCTCGGGGAGAAGAGCTACATTGCTGCCCGCGATCGGGCTGGTGGGGGATTAAACTATGCCCGATCAGGCCAGTGGGGGTGGTGGTGGGGATTGTACACTACGCCCATGATCGGGGCTGTAGGGGAGTCTGTCCCGAAGGCTGCTGCCTGGCAGGGTGCCAGGCGCAAGTCCTCGGGTTTCGGCGCACCTGCATGCTAATGGGGCCATAATCAGATGCAAATGGCCCCCCCTGCGCCTTGCATGAATTATAGCCCCATTATGTCAAAAGCACCGAAATGTAAAGGCTGTGAGCCCTGTACTATAAGGTAAGCTTATTCATGGCAGGTGCCCCATCCAGAGACCACCATTGTCAGGTGCTTCAATCCCTTTCCTGGCCCTCCAGACATTTGCATGTCACCGTTTGACTATGGGGATTTTGCGCATGGCGCAATGGTACTTGTGCCACCGCAAGTTGAATGCTCCACTCTGACCACTTGTAGTGGCAAGTTCCACTGCACCATGCACAGTGGCTGTGGCCAGGGGGTGATATTCAAAGGAGTTGCTCAAGGGCACAACTCCTTTGAATATTGCTCTGGACACACCCCAGCGCAACTATTTTGTGCAGCGCAAGGGCTTGCGCCACAAAATAGCGCAGTTTGAATATCCAGCCCTATATGTTTAGTCCTATTGGTGAAGAGACACTTTGCCACCATCCTTAATCTGAAGGTATGGTGCGTTTGTTAATAAGGATATCGAGGAGGTAGAATGTGAGCTGAAAACTCCAACCTAGGAAAAGTTATTTAGAGGGATTGGAGAACACTGGATAACTGTTACAGGAGTAGTGACTGAATAGTATAGACATTCTGGCAAACGATTTAATAATATACCACTCAATGGTTGAATAAGTGGTTAAATACACACACACACCCGAAGATGGAGAATATTTATGACAGACGGGGAGTGTATCAGTCAGACTCCTACCTCAACTGTCGCCGATTTTCAGGAATGTCCCCGATTTTGCCTCAGAAATGTCTTCTGTCCCTCCTAAATTTTGCATTTCTGTCACTGAAGAGTAGGGATTTAAAATCACAAAATGACACCCATTGGCGTTATAGTCTTGTTCTCATTAAGAAAATGCTAGTCATACCAAGAAGCATGTTGTACACAGCTTATAGGACTAATTACTATTTTTTCAAATGTGTCCCTGATTCTGGTCATTTGTCCCAGATGTGTGATGGGGGAAGTTGAAAGGTATAGTCATATGGCAGAGCACCATATCTGACACATGCCCAATACTTGATGGGGTCCCCAAGGGATCAATCCTCGGGCCTCGGTTATTCTTGCCATTTATAAATGAAATAACTAACTATGGTGGTGAGGCAAACCTGCCCCTCTACACAGATGCTGTACTGTGTAGGTCCTCAAAGGATGTCGCCATACTGAATGACTCACTTGTGAAGGCCCTACTGTTGCTTGAGGGCTGGCTGAAAGAAACCAATTGGTGTTAAATGGTAGACAAACAAAGGTTATACTATTTGGCCCAACAAATTGTGGAACAGGACGGGTCACTAAAGTGGTCGGTCTCTCTGTTCAAAGGTGGACATAGGAGAATCCATAAGGTATTTAGGTGTCACCCTTAACCATGATTGTATTTTCAAGGCACACATTGACCTGCTGGCCAAGCCCTTGAACCAGAAGCTTGCACTATTAAAATCGCCTTAACCTCTTCCTTACACAGGAGTCCCATCTAAGAGTAGCAAATGGTACCCCACTACCCACCCTTCTATATGGTTCCCTGGTTCTTTACTCTGTCAAAAGCACTGAAATGCAAAGGCTGCGAGCCCTATACTATAAGGTAAGCTTATTCACGGCAGGTGCCCCATCCAGAGACCACCATTGTCAGGTGCTTCAATCCCTTTCCTGGCCCTCCATAGATGGCAGACTAAAATACCCACTGCTATGCCTAGCATACAAGTTCAGATTTGAAAACACCCCACCAAGCTTGACTAAGTTAGTAATAGCTGAACAGCAGGTCCCTCAGGTCCTCCAATCAACCGCTTCTACAAGTGCCCAAGGTAAAGTCCTCCCAAGGATGGCAGGCATACTCTGCCTACATCTCACCCCTTTAGAATGAGCGCCCTACCAATAAAGGATTGCAACACCCTTAAGGGTTTCAAAAGGGCACTTAAGGCTCACCTACTGGAGCTTAATCAATGCACTTGTTACCACTGATGCCACAATTCTATCCTCTCTGTTCCAGCTAAATATAAAGTAAGTGTCTGCATCCACAAATGTATTAAATCTCAGATATTGCTGTCTGTTGTAACTGTGTACAGTTATTGTACATTACGTGCTTTATTGTAACACAATCTGCCCTTGTTTCTTTGTAAACCATTATCCAATTCATTCCAGGTCACCCCTGAAAAAGGGACATTGTCTCAGTGGACCCACCCAGTTACCAAAATTAAACATACAATACATAAGTAAATATTACAAAGACAGAAATTAAAAGCCTATTGAAGTTAATTGCTTAAAAACACAATCAGAACAAGGTCCAGATAATTATTAGATGCTTGTCTGGATTGTTTAAAACTGGAATATATATTAAAATAATCTACTCTAAAGGGCACCTTTTTGAGCAGCTAGAAGTAGAAAATCCATTATAGATTTTATATATAGACTATCAGGGTTCTGGGATTACATAGTTCTATATGGTAACCAAATCTGCTGATGCTGATTAAAGGTGCCCAGCTGGTTAATGGACTAATTTAGTAGGCAATTTAATTGAATTAGACTGGCTGTGGCTCTTTGTATTCCTCTTAATTTTATATTTTCAGGATCTCTACTTATGTGGAAAGAGAAAGAAAGATTCAGCAAAAGAAAGACTATAAGAGCTTGATCTAATTTGGGGAAGAACTCCGAAAGTGGAAACTATGTTCTCGTGTCCCGAAGGAGGAAATACAAATAAGAATTCAAGTTACTCAAGAGGTTGCATCTGAAGCAAGGAACCTTTAAAGAATCGATTATTCAGGACATCGGTGGATAAAATGGACTTTGAAGTTTTTTTTTTTTTTTTTTTTAGGAACTGTAATTATCCTGTTTGAGTGGCCTCTTTTGGATATAATTGGATTGAGGTGGTTTTTGATACAAAAGGTCTAATCTGAATCTAGTAGATTAATTGCTTTGTAAAGTACCTATTGAGGGAAATATATTCCAGTCTGCCTTTAGGGACATTTCCTATATACACAATATTACAGTATTTATATACATATGTTATTGTCTGCTTTATTTAGATATCAAAGGGTAACAAATGAGAACTTTGGCATTATTTAGTGGTCAAAAGTCTATAGCTCTATTAAGCAAAGAATGGTGTGTACATAAGGTGGAAAAAATGTTCATTGTTAGAAGAAATACAGCAAACTAATGAGGAAAAAAGACAGAATTGTCTATTCAGCATAAAATGGAGAATAAGGAAAGCAAGGAAAAGGAGTCCCTTAAACCAAAACTATTTTTTTTTTTTTTTTTTTTTAGGGCACCTCTCAAAGAAAAGGAATCCTGTGTTACTCCATCAACCTCTATTCCTATGGTAGCAACAGAACAGAACAGGAATCTAGAGAATGGTATACTAAACATGGGAACTTCTGATGCATCAAAAGCAAATTTCTTAAAATTATGTCAATTTGGAAAATTCACCCAACTTTGTTATTGAATAATGCTTCAAAGCAAACAGGTAATGGTTTGTTTGTATTTGCACAGAATTGGGAGTCATACAGTCATTCAACTTCAAGGTTAGAGAATTCAAGCTATATATAAAACTGATCAGATTCACAATCATGTTCCTCAGAGTTAACACAATTTAGCTGCTCAGATTATGTATTGAAATCCCCAATACTCCATAAGGAAGACACTTGCAGAAATCAGGGCGATTTCAAACAGAACATGGAGAATCCTCACAATCTTGCCTCTGTCATACAGAACCTTAGCCAGGCCATAGCTGGTCTTAAGAAATTAGTTATGCCAGATTTAGAAGAGACCAAAGAAAATAACTCCCAATGAATCCCTTTCCTCTAAAATAGTCAAAACTGAATACTGAAACAAGGACAAATCCCACAAGCATAGAATATATCTAGGATTTTTTTTTTGTTAAACGAAGGACATTTTGTTTCTTCTTTCCAACCAAATGTTGAAAATTAAAAATCTACTGGTTCTAAAATTAATATTGGGAAATCAGATGCTGCAACTAGGGAGGATGGTGGGAGCTGCCTGGGGATTAAAAAAGTTACATCATTTATGTACCTGGGTATTCAGGTAGGCAGGGATTTGGGGGCCTTGTGCCAGCTTAATTATACTCCCCTTATTTAAAAAGTAGACGAGGAATTGAGGTGGTTGAGAGTTTTGTCCATTTTGTGTCTTGGGAGGATCAACCCAATTAAAATGAATATTTTGCCCCAAATATTGTACATCATGCAAATGCCGCATGTGGGTCTTACTGGAAAAAGGAGGGGGGGCGATGTTAAAAGATTAGAGGGGGCCTTTTTGGCTTGTGTGTGGCAGGGCAAATATCCACATGCGAGTTTGCAGTGACAAAGCAGATGTTAAGAAAAGTGGTTTAAACTTCCCAGATTTTAGAAGCCATTACCTGGCCATACAATGCAGTTATATACAAGATTGAGTAATTAGACATAAGGCAGCAGGATGGGTATATTTGGAGAAGGATTGTCCTGGGCAGTTGTCCACTTATCCATCTAAAAACAGGGCAAATGGGCATATATGAACTTAGAGCAGGCCAATCCTCTAGTGGTATCAAATCAGAGGGGTGGGAGAAAATACGGTGCCTATTTGGAGTAAACAAGGAGAAAAATTGCTGTTGGTTCCATTGGCCAGAAACCCTTTCTTCTTGCCAGGCTTAATAGACCTGGGATTTCGGAACTGGGAAGACAGCGGAATAAGGTGTCTTGGCAATTTATATTCCAAGGAAAGGGTTGCAGTCATTTGAAGACCTGTGACAGGCCACAGTGTTCTCAGGCACTTTTTTTTTTTTTTTGCTACCTGCAAGTCAGGGCATTTAGCACAGGATTCGGCTGTGAACAAGTTGAGTACCCCCTGGCACACAACTGATATTCTGCCAGGAAGGACTCCAATGGTCTTATCCATACAGCAGTTCACCAAGAGAGGCAATTCCTTCCAGATTTCACACACAAGACTAGGGCCCTGTGGGAGGGAGATCTGGGGATGACCATTCAGGGTGATAATTGGCACAAGATTCTGATGTTACATATGGGTATTTTAATTTGCAATAAGTAGAAGGAGTCATTCTACAACTTTATTCACAGATTGTACGGTCTGTCCCGAATAGTAAATAAATTTAATCCTGCTGTGTTCCCAATGTGTGGGAGGTGCTCTGTGGAATTGGGCTCCCATTTTTACTATTTTTGGTCCTGCCCATTTTGCAGACCTTCTGCCAAGATGCAGGAGCTCTTGACTTTAATGGGGCATCTGATCCCAGTAACACCCCTTTTACTGCTCTTTGGTATAGAGGACTTGGGAATGGACAGAAGGGAGTTACTGCCAAGGTGGTACCAAGTGTTGATATTGGCATGCCACTGTGTTTTAAATACTTGGGTGTTGGGTTGCACCTACAGTTCCACAGTGGTATAATTTAGCCATTCAGATCTTGGCTTTAGAGAGACTCCTTTATGGTTAAAGGAAAGGGTGAACAATTCTTTCTTACTTGGCAAGGAACATTTTATTTCTATAACACCCTATCCAGGGGCTCAGAGTGCTTAACATAAAAGCAGGAAAAAAACATCCCAAATACACATAAATCCTAAAAGATTAAAACCTTTTTCAAATAACTTGGGATCCTTTTACATCATCCCTATCCCCTAATAGAAGCACAGATATTATGGAGAGGGGTTGCAATAAATTTGTATTGTAAAAAGGGGATAAGTTAAATATGTTGGCAGTTAGTAATGAAGCAGAGAGCCTCCTGCCATTAGGGTGTATTTTACTTAATTTGTCCCTGACCCCTATTAGCTAAAGAGACCACTGTGATCTAAATTATAGACTGGAAATGTTCAGAGTATTAAAATTTAGTTTGGAAATTATAACTACTTATTTTTTATTTTGAAAGGTAACAAGACACTTTGTATATAGTTTGATTAATTTTATTGTAGGATTTTGAAATGTATTGTTTGTTATATTTAAAATTTAATTTAAACAATAATGCAAAACAAAATATCCATACTTTGCCAATGCAGTGATCTTGGAGCACCTAAGGAGGAAAATTTCAAACTTCAAAGTGGATTTTTTTTTTTTTTTTTTTAAATCAAGCTAATCTAAAGTAATTGAGAAAGAGCCAAATTCTGATTCACCTTGCTATATTTATGAAGGAGGGTAATCAAAAGAATGCTAATAAAAGCAATTCAAGTGTTTTTACCACCTCCTTGTAATATAGAACATAAAGTTATCAGCACACAAGAAGTGGGAAAAGGAGAAGTTCAATAAAAGATCAGAAAAGTTTGAAAAAAAGAATCAGAAACATAGCAAAAATATTAGGAGCACGTCATAAAACCATAGCAAAGAAAACTGCCAAACCTTGGTGTTAAAGGATATGAACAGGCAGAACAAAAGAAATCCAGCACCACCAACCACAAAAAAAAAAATCAATTATTTCACCAAAAAAGTATAGGTTATTTACCAGCAGTGTGCAGCAAAAGCCCCTTCATGGGAATAAACATAGCCACCACCTCCTACAAGAGCATTCTCACTGAAAAAAATTGCAGTTGATTTTATTGTGGTTGGTAATGCTGGATATCCTGTTTTGTCCTGAGTGTCAAGCAAAAAAAAAAAAAAAAAATGGGGAAGAGACATGGATCAAAGCAAAAACAAATACAACTGGGTCCGTTCATGAAAAGGGGTTACTAAAGTGTAACATGAGGGTCAAATTTTCCAAATTATTTCTAGATTACATTTATGATGCATTTCAAGATATTATGACCCAAGTATGATATTGGGAGAAGCCTCACAGGTTCCTGATACAAGAACTGTATTGTGGTGAGTGTAACACACGACACCACATACCATGATGAATGTAAAACATACGAACATACGAAATTTGCCAGCAGATAAAGGACTAGAGGTCTATCAAGTCTGCTCGAATGTGCAGCTAGCACCCCTTATTCTGCAGCTGCCCCTCCCTGCCACCCTTCCCCTTCATTAACCCTCCCCCTTGTCCTGTCCCATCCTCGTTTGAAGCAGTCCACTGTTCTACTGCATACCACTTCTGCAGGTAACGCATTCCACCCAGCCACCACCCTCTGTAAAAAAGTGTCTCATCTCCTCCTGAACCTTCCTCGCCTCCAGTCTCATATCATGGCCCCTGGTGGCCCTCCCCTCCCTTACTTTGAACAGCCCCTCTGTACCAGTCTTGTTTATTCCTTTCATGTATTTAAAGGTTTCAATCATGTCCCCCCTGTCTCTCCTCTCCTCCAGTGAGTACATGTTCAACTCCTTCAACCTCCTCTCATATGATAAGTCCCCCAGACCCTTGATCATCTTTGTCACCCTGCGCTGCACTCCCTCCAGTAACTTAATGTCCCTCTTCAGATACGGACGCCAGTACTGCACGCAGTACTCCAGGTGTGGTCTAACTAATGACCTATACAGTGGCAGAATCACCTCCTCCCTCCTCGAGGATATACCCCTGCAATACAACCCAGCATTTTGTTGGCCTTTTGCTGCCTTCCTACACTGTGCCGAGTTGTTCATTGACCCTGTGATGAGCACACCCAGATCCTTCTCCTCCTCTGTCTGGACTAGCTGCACTCCCCTAGCTGGTAAGTCCTCCTTGGGTTCTTCATCCCAAAATGCATCACCTTGCACTTTTGGCATTAAAGCCCAGTTGCCAGGTGTCTGACCAGGTTTCAAGCTTTGCCAGATCATCCTGCAACCCCTGCCATCCCCCTAGGTCATCCACCACCGCGCCAACCTTGGTATCATCAGCAAACAGACTGATCTTGCTCTTGATGTCCCATGATATGTTGCAATGAATATCCCCAAACAGCACTGGTCCCAACACCGAGCCCTGTGGGACACCGCTCGTCACTACCCTTGGGTGTGAGAGCTCCCCACCCACCACCCTCTGTTGCCTTCCCTGCAGCCAGTTTTCTACCCATCTCACCAGCATTGCACCTGCCCCTGTGCCTACTAACTTCCTTCCCAGCCTTCCATGTGGCACTGAGTCGAATGCCTTACTGAAGTCCAGATACAGGACATCCACTGCATGTCCCCTGTCCAGTTGCCTAGTTACCCAGTCATAGAACTCGACCAGGTTGGTTTGGCAGGATCGCCACGCTTTGAAGCCATGCTGTCTGCTGTCCTGTAGTCCTTTGGCCTCTAAGAGGGCCACCAGCCTCTCCTTCAAGATAGTCTCCATTAGCTTACCCATGATGGATGTGAGGCTCACTGGTCTGTAGTTTCCCGGTTCATCCTTGGGGCCACTCTTGTGGAGGGCACCACATGACCATCCTCCAGTCCTGAGGGTACACACCCGAATGTAGTGAGGCATTAAATAGGTCTGCCAAAGGTCCTGCAAGGACCTCTGCCAACTCCTTCAGTACCCTGGGTGGATGCCATCTGGCCTGGCGCCTTGTCCACCCTCAGTGCCTTCAAACCCTCTCGAACTCTGCCCTCCATGATTTCCCCATCTGTCACCACTTCCCCCTCTGCGTCTGCCATTTCTCCCACCTTGGGTGTCACCCCCCTCTTCTCTTTAGTAAATACTGAGCAGAAGTACTCATTTAGTGCTTCCGCCTTATCATACCCTGCTTCCACCCAACCCCCCTCCTTCCTAATCCTTACTATGTGGTCCTTACAGCTCCTTTTCTCCCTGATGTACTTAAAGAAGTCCTTCTCCCCCTTCTTAATGCCTTGTGCCAGCCTGAGTTCCGTAGATGCTTTGGCTCCCCTTGTCACCTCCTTCGATTCTGTCAAGTACTCCTCCCTGTCCTCCCCCCTCCCTGTTTTCTTGTACTTCCTAAAGGCAGCTCTTTTCCTCCTTACCTTTTCCATGACCTCCTTGCTCAACCAGCTCGGTTTCTTAGCCCTAGCCTTCTTGCTCTGGGCTTTGCAGCAGGTTTTGGTTGCCTCCACTATCCCCAACTTTATGAGCTCCCATCTCTGGTTAGTATCCATACTAGATTGAATTCTGGCCAGGTACCCTTTTACCACTTCCCCCATCCTCCCAAAGTTGGCCCTCCTGAAGTCCAGCACTCTTGTGCCAGATTCCATTCCTTCCTTGCCCATATCCAATGTGAGCCATACTGAGTGGTGGTCACTCCCTGACAGCGGTTCCTCCACTGTAAGTTCTCTCACAAAGTCCCCATTTGCCAGCACAAGGTCAAGAGTATTCCCTGACCTGGTTGGTTCACTGACCATTTGCAGCAGGAAGCTGTCCTGGAAGGCATCCAGCAGTACCTGCTCCCTTCTGTTCCTGGTTGTTGGGGTGCTCCAGTCCACTCCTGGCATGTTGAAGTCCCCACAATCACCACACTACCCTTCTCGAGGTTCTCCTGATCTGTCCCGCTAGTTCCCTGTCTAACTCCTCCATCTGAGATGGTGGCCTGTACACCACTCCCATTCTAAGAGTCCTATTCTTGGAATCCTGGATTTGCACCCAAAGTGACTCTGTACTACCCTCCTCCCTTCCTCCCTTACATTTCAGTCCTTCCTTCACATATAGTACCACCCTCCTTTCCCAGTCACCCTGTCCCTCTGAAATAACCTGTACCCTGGTACAGGACAGGTCCCATCATTATATTGGGTGGCCCATGTTTCCGTGATGGCTGCAATGTCCACCTCTCCCTCTGCCATGAGAACCTGCAACTCTGCAGTTTTCCTCCCAAGGCTCCTAGCATTAAGGGTAACCACCTTCCACCCTTTCCCCTCCTCCCATCCTGCCCTCCTTTCCTAGCATCACCAATAGTACTTGCCATTTGTCCTTTGTCACTGTTATGGGGGGTAAGCTCATATGATTTCCCAACCTGGGGTCTCTGCATATCTCTTCCCCAACTGCCACCCCCCACTCCTAGTTTAAACTCCCAACTTGCTCTATATATTCTTCCATCCTCTGCTTCAACACTTTTCCTTCCTCACTCAAGTGTAGTCTGTCCTTGGCATAGAGACTACTGTCCTCCCAGGTCCCTCCCCACCCCCAACAGCCCATACCCTTTAGCACAACACCAGGTTCTTAGCCATCTGTTAAATTCCTCTATTCTCAGCTTTGTTGTGCTTGCCTTTGGCACGAAGTATCTCGGAAAAAGTTACTGATCTTCCTGCCCCTTCACATAATTGTGCTAGTTCCTCAAACCTCCTCTGGACTATATCTACTGTCATGTCAGCCAGGTCATTCATCCCAAGATGTATAATTAAATGAGGCTTGTCCCTACCCCTTCTAGCATATTTCAGAACAGACTGTCCCACCCTTTCCGCTGTCATTCCTGGCATGGCCTCCACCCAAATGCGACTATGCCTCTCCCCCTTGCTACCCCACCTAACTCCTCTTAGTATCGAGTCCCCCAGCACTAAGATTCCACCCCTCTTACTCCCTGCTTGCTTCCTTTCATCTCCCTCCCTCATTTCCAGCTCCTCTTCTTCCTCCTGCACATTATTATGCCCTTTTACCCCTGTTGCAGTTCTCCCAGCAGAACTTCCCCCTGCTCCAGTTTGGTCCAGGCATTTATCAATTACTCCTCTAATTTCATCACTTCCCTCCTCCACTTTCTTCCTCTCTAGCAGTGCACAACTATTTTCTGAAGACCCTTCACAAATGCCCGCTCCCTCTCTCTTCATAGTAACCTGTTCTCTCCTTTCCACTCCACGACTTTTGCCACTTCTTCACCTCCCCTCACAAGTCCCTATCTCCTCCTTCCATTTGACTTTTGTCTCCTGACCTGGTTTCCCCCGGCAATCGTTCTTCCTGGCCTGGGCCCCTTTGTCTCTGCTTCCCTTCTTCTGACCCTCTCCTCACCACTGTTGGCTTAAATTGCCCTCCCTCATCTCCCCTTCTTCCTCCCTCCAGTATTGGGCTAAACCCACCCCCAATCTGCCTTGCCTGTCTTAGTTCCTCCTGCAGACCCTCAATCTCCTTTCTAAGTTTTTCTATGTGGTTGCACACTAAACATCCTCCCACACTCCAGGCAATTTTAGAAAGATTGGTGCACTGCAGTTGTTACATCCTACCACCCTACCCATTGCTGTCGTTGCCCACCAGCGACCCCCCACCCTTCCAGATGCCAGATACCAAACACTCCCCCAAGTCCCCACTCTCCCCCCCTCTATCAGTGCAAAACATTCTTTATTTCCCTTACCTCCTTTGTTGCACACGTTTAGATATGTTGAGCAACTGCTTTTTATATTCCCAGCCCAAGTCTTCCGGAAACAATCAGGTAGCTGAGGCCTCTAGTCAGACAATTAGCATCCTTCCCCCACTCAAAACTTTGCAGCTAGTGAAGCCAGCAACAATGAATCAATTCTACTCAAAGCCCCAACATAGGTTTGCTACCCAAAGAAACAGGACACCAATTCAAACAGCTTCACCAACAATACATCAAAATAGGTTTGGAATTATAAGATATAGGTCTCCAATTCAAAGAAACAGACCAGTTAAATTACACCAATTATGTTTAAAAGAGAAGAAATAGGCCTCTACAAATGCAACCTGCCACACCATAAACCAAACAAATGAGACCACTTTTAGCTACCAAAACAGGTTTCAAAATTCCAACAGCCCCAAACAATACCCTGCTAGCCCCTTAGTAGTAAGAAAGAAAATAAACATTCTACCAAGTAGAATCCATGAAAAACAATGTAAAACAAGAAGCTACTGTACTGTAGATCTGATCCTGTCCCCCTTCTAGTTCCTTCCTGATACAAAACATTTGTTTTAGTAGTAAAAACGTTAACATGTAATGAGTTATATTAAAAACACAATAGATATTTATAAGAATTATTACATTAATTGCAAACCTGATGTTTTGCACCATGTACTGTGGTGAATGTAACAAGTAACACCACTTATGTTTCACTTACTAAAACTACTAAACATGCCTAACAACTAATACTACTGCTAATGACATACTGCTATAAAACATGAAAACATTTGACAATTACATTACTGGCAAGTGTGATGCTTAACACCACATACTGTAGTGAATGTAACAAGTGACACCACACATTTGTTTCAGTTTTACAAAGTTTAGTGAACAGATCTATTGGTTAACATGCTACTAATAATAGACAGTGCTACAAAACCTGGAGAAATCTGACCGTGACAGGTATGATGTGTGATACCACATACTGTGATGAATGTAACAAGTGACACTGCACATTTGTTTCAGTAGAAAAAAAAAGTTTACTTAACATGTCTACTGGCTAACATGCCACTACTAATGACTGACAGTGCCACAAAACCTGGAGAAATTTGACAAAATTAATGTTACTGATGGGTGTGATGTCTGACTCCACATACCATGGTGAATATAACAAGTGACCACACTTATGTTTGACTTACTAAAACTGTACTAAACTTTCCCAACAACTAACGTACTAATTTTACTGACCGACATACTGCTATAAAAACATGAAAACAAACAATTACATTACTGGCAAGTGTAATGCTTAACACCATATAATGTGGTGAATGTAACAAGTGACACCACACATTTCAGTTTTAAAAAGTTTACTGAACATACCTCATGGCTACCACACCACTACTAATAACTGACAGTGTTACAAAACCTGAAAGAATTTGACAACAGTACTGGCAGGTGTGATGGTTGACACCACATATCGTGGTGAATGTAACGAGTGACACCACAAAGAAAATCCATTTTAACTCTCCACCCCATACACACTGAATAATCTCCATTACAATTGATGCCCAGCACTTTCCCCAGACATGCAGTTGTCACTGAAATATGCTCTGAAAATTTGCCCCAAAAAAAAAAAAAAAAAAACAGTGAATGATGGTAACCAAAATCTGCCTATGGTGAATGTAACTGCAGCGCTCGTTGTTACATGCAGTGCTTATCTTCATGGAATGTAGCCCTACAAATGGAGGAGCCACGTGCAAACAATGAGTTTTAAACCACAACTCGGCTCCTCTTCCTTCTATGGTTGCTCCTTGGTTCTGATGGGCAGGTTATGACTTTGCAACTGTTACAGACTGACGGGTAAACATTGGACCTGAAAGGTTGCTGTCCCTTCTGTGGGAAATATAGATTAGGCAGTAACAGTTATCACTAGGAGAGAAGCCAGAAAATCTTTTAAAGTGCTAATGGCACAATTACAGATTTGGGGATCATGCAGGTGAATGTACCGTGCTGTGACACCAACTGTTACATTCACCACACTAAATACAAAGCTGCATAAATTAAAAATGGAGCATTACAATGGGCTAAAGAGTACAGATAATAAAAAACAACTCCAGATTAGCAAGTGGACTTTAATAATGGAAAACAGTAAATAAAGCTTGCAAAAACAATTAGCAAAACGTATTTTTGCATGTCACACTTTCAGGTAAAAAGAGCGGCAAAATGGAGCAGAACACCCCATCAAAAAAAAAAATATGGATACCCTAGAATTCTGTAGTTATGCAATTTATCTGCACATATAGCCAGCATTCAGATTTAGTCAAAAATATATGCCTGACAGTTCTTGATTTTTTTTAAAAATGTGGTATGCACTGTATGGTGGGCATTGGTAACGCTTTTTCATGAACAGACCCAACTGGAAATTGAGAACCAACAAAAAAGGGAGAAGTATCAAAAACAATAGGAAAACAACGAGTAAACAGGAAGCTCAACGTCAAATTCAGGAGGATATACAGCCATTTAAACAGGATATGGAAATTGAATTGGAATTTAAGGAACTGTTTAACCAAGAGATGAATTAAAGGTAGTAACAAGAAAAATGAGGGTTTGGTGGGGGAGATTTGAAGGAGTCCCAGGCGGTCAAATAATGAGAGAAGGTATAAAAGGAGAGATTTGATGGTGATGCTCCGCCCAATACCTTCATCTCATTTAATACATATGATGAAATGCAGGAAGGTTAATCTCTAGAAACTGAATTTCTGGTGGAGATTTATGGAGTGGGCCCTGTAGAACAGGAAGCTCTGGAAAAATTGCTAAAAAACTGATTAAATTTATATTGCATTTTCAAGAAGGGATGTTTTTTGTGGCCAGTCCACTAAACTTAGTACATATAAGGTGATGTTCCATTATATTAGAGTAATAAACATTTAGCCTATAACATAGGGAATCAAGTGTGTATACACACACACACACACACACACACACACACATATATATCATATACATAAAAAACTTCTTTAAATTTAAAAATCACTGGGAATCAGGATTTCTGCTCCATTATAAGTCCCAAGGCCATCAGGGAATAACCTAAAGTTCTGAGGTTACTGCTCAAAGCAGAACTAATCAGAGTCTCAGAGACAATAACCATGTACGAGTTTGGAAATAAGTTATCTTGGAAAAATAGGACTCTAGTATTGAATGGAGGACAAATAAGGGAGAGAAGAAATGTGAAGCAAGAATTGGCAGTCTATCACAATCACTTAAGGTAAATATTGCACCTAGTTCAATAGCTTGGATTAAAATTAATAATGGTATTTCAGTCACCTTAGTTATATTTAAAAGTTCAAAACTTGCTCTATATCTCATTATTAAATTTGATTCAAGATTTTCATTCACCAGAGGTAAAGAATAAAAAAATGCATGCCTTGCTTACACAGACGGTCTTGTTTTCAAAATTATTTTAGGCTTACAGAGAAAGGTAGATCATTTTTCAAGATTGTGCACAGAAAATGCTCAATCAAAAAAAGATAAAAATTATATTTGGTAATAAGAGCAAGAAATTACCTACATTATTCATAGCTATAAATTGGAAACTACAAAATATGACTATTTAGGGGTTAGGTTCATGGAAAACTGTACCTGGAAAGCACAAATACTACACTTACAAGCCAAGTTAAAGATTGCTGTAAATGCATTTAAGAACTTTAACATAAGGACAGGGAAGGGCTTGGTGGAAGGAGCCTTGAAGGTAATAAAGTACAATCTAGTATTCTTTATACAACAGATATCTGGGGACTCTGATTAAACTTCTAGGAACCATTATAAATAAATTACTGTAGAGGACATTTCACTGGGACAAAATTTTCACTAGGTTTGCCAATTCATAACAAGTGTAACTTATGTCCCTGAAAATTATGGGACTGTGTCAGTGCTAAACTGGACTTTAAAACTGGCGTCTGAGTAGACAGCTGAGTACAGCTGGACTTCCCAGGTCTGGCACACAATGTAGAGTTTATTTTTAACATAGAGATGGCCAAATTCAGTTTGTAAATTTTGTTTTATTTATTGTACAGCACTGACTTACTGGATCGCCGCATCAGTCGGCAGTGACATTACATCCATGACTAATGAGCTCAGGTGGTATGTGCCAGCTCTATGGTACTGATGTTAGTCTCATCAAGCAGCTGCTCCTACTTTACTATCTTGCCTTTTAAACAAGATTAGAGACGTGATGTGATCGCAACACAGAACAGCAATGCCATGCAGATTTCCAAAATGAAATGTGCCAGTTAACCGAGTACCAGTTAAGTACCAGGCGAGCCAAATTTATGACCCGCAATTCGCGGTGCACACCCAACATCGCAAACATTTTGGTCTGCGAAATTAATGTCCTCTACAGTATATCACTACTTATGATCCCACAATCAGTCCCTTCAGAACTGACCAGACTTAAGTGAGGCCACATTTTCCTTGCAGACTTTAATGAAAAGACTGCTAACGTTTCTGCTTCGCCTTTTTTGCTGCCAGCATTTGCATTCCCAGATACAGTCTCCAAGAAGAAATTCAATATTCATCAATGGGTTTTTAGTTTCAGTGTATTCACTTAAGAGAAAGTTACTCCCATTGGGCCTGGGGCATTTGCTCACTGAAATATATTTAAGAGCCACAGAAGAAATAATATCACAAACATGAAGGATTAGGGATCCTAAGATTTCAAATAATTTACAGCTCCTTATGACTGAAACATTTCAGATGTTCTAAACTGCTTAAAACTAAACATCTGATGAAGCCTTATTGAAGAAAGATAGTTAATCCAGATAGAAGACTTATAACAAGAGTTTGTTTGGAATTATATAGCACAAATTACATATTTTTCCCAAACAAAAAAGGTTGAGCATTTCTTCCCCATTTTGTAAATGTAACATGAAACATGAGGATTTAAAACAAGTTTTACTTATATACCCCCTTTATGGGAAGGGGAGGCAGGAATAGTAGAGTACCAGCTTGGGGGGGAGTAGAGATCTCCCAAACTATTCTCCACCTACTCAACTCACAGGATATTGACATAGAAACAGACCAACAGCAGATAAGGACCGCTTGGCCCATCTAGTCTGCCTATTTCCCTACCTACAGGATAGGCCACAAATATTAGTTAAACAGCCTATTTCTTCCTACCCCCCACAAGAACTGCCTTATGTCTGTCCCATGTATTCTTGAATTCTCCCACAGTTTTAGACCCAACCTCCTCAGGAAGGCTGTTCCATGCATTCACTACCCCCTCTGAAATAATACTTCCTCACATTGCCCCTGAACCGCCCCCCCCTCTATCTTTAAATTGTGTCCCCTTGTTCTTGCACATCTTTCTGAAAGATGCTACCTTCTTGGACTTTGTTGATTCCACTGAGGTACTAAAGTTTCTATCATGTCCCCCCTCTCCTTCTTTCCTCAAGGGTATACATATTAAGCTCCTTTAGTCTCTCCTCATATGGCTCCTCTTGCAGACCCTGCACCATTTTAGTTGCCCTCCTCTGGACTGCCTCTATCCTGTCTATGTCCTTGCGGAGATGGGGTCTCCAGAACTGGACACAATACTCCAGATGGGGTCTCACCAACTGTCTGTACAGAGGGATGACAACTTCCTGTTTTCTGCTGCTGATGCCTCTCCCTATGCATCCCGATATACCCACAGCCCTCCCTACTGCCTTCTCACATTGCTTGCTAACCTTAAGGTCATCTGATATGATTACCCCCAGGTCCCTTTCCTTTTTTGTTGTTGTTACTACCCCCCCCCCCATTGTGTATTCTTCCCCAGGGTTCTTGTTTTCCAGGTGCATTATTTTGCACTTCTTTGCATTGAATCCTAGCTGCCATACTTCTGACCATTCCTCCAACCTTGCCAAGTCCCTTCTCATCCTTTCCATGCCTCCTTGTGTATCAACCCTGTTGCAGATCTTTGTGTCATCTGCAAAGAGGTATACTTTTCCTTCCATTCCCTCTGCAATGTCACTTATGAAGACATTAAATAGGACTGGACCCAATACTGAACCCTGTGGTACCCCACTAGTAACCCCTCTTTCTTCAGAATGGACTCCATTTACAATTACCTTCTGTGTCCTGTTATCCAGCCAATGTTTTACCCAGGCTACCACCCTGGGACCCACTCCCAGGCTGGTTAATTTGACTATTAATTTTTTGTGTGGGACTGTGTCAAATGCCTTGCTAAAGTCTAGATAGGCCATGTCCATAGCCCCTCCCTGGTCTACTACTTTGGTCACCCAGTCAAAGAAATGTATCAGATTCATCTCACATGACCTTCCCGCTGTGAACCCATGCTGCCTCGGGTCCTGTGCCCCACTGGCCTCTAGGTACTCAACTATTCTTTCCTTCAGAAGTGACTCCATCACTTTCCCTACCACAGAGGTCAGACTGATGGGTCTGTAGTTTCCTGCCTCTGCCTTGGTCCCACTTTTGTGAAGGGGAATCATATCTGCCTCCCTCCAGTCCTCAGGTACCACACAATCCTCCCATGATTAAAAAGAGTAACCAGTGGTTTCACTAGTTCTCTCCCCCCCCCCCTTAATTCTTTTAGAATTCTGGGGTGAATTCCATCAGGCCCATTGCTTTGTCCACCTTCAGTTTTAGGAGTTCTTGTAGAACCCTTTCTTCTGTGAAAGGGCTGGGATCAACCCCCATCATGAGTGCTTCTGTTAATTGGATTAGGCACCTCCCCCTCCTCTTTTGTGAATACTGAGAAGAAATATTCATTCAGTATAGCGCAGTGGGTTAAGGCTCTGAGCTGCAAATCTGGAGACCTGGGTTTGAATCCCACAGCCCCCTAGGTGCATACTGTGTGACCCTGAGCAAGTCACTTAACTTCCTTGTGCTCCCAGGTTGCACCTGCAAACAAGTTTTCAGCTTAGTGTGTCTCACCTGGTAAAAATTGGTTAAAAAAAAAAAAAAAAAATTGGTTAAAGTATCCCTGCTTTTTCACTGTCCCCCTCTGCCCACCCACCGTTCCTTCTATTCAGCCTCACTATCCCTCCCTTTGTCTTTCTACACTCACTGATGTACCTATAAAAGGTTTTATCCCCCTTCTTAACAGAGTTGGCTATCTTTTCCTCAGTTTGGGCCTTTGTTATTCTGACTTCCCTCCCTGCTTCCTTCTGCCTTAACTGGTACAGCTCTGTCCTGCTCCTTCTGTGTTTCCTTATACTTCTGAAATGCTATCTTTTTCTTCCTGACTTTCACAGCCACTTCTTTTGAGAACCATAATGGCTTTTCCTTTCGTTTTGATTTGTTTATTTGCTTAACACAAAGGCTTGTTGCCTCTGTGACGGCAGTTTTGATGATTCCCCATTGTTGCTCCACACCTCCTTCTAGCCTGTTTGCTAGTGCTTTTCTGAAGCACTCTCTCATCTTGCCAAAGTCAGCCCTCCTAAAGTCCAGTACCTCACTTTTGTATGGCTTGACTCTGTAGCTGAGTTTAACGTGAACCACACTGTTTGATGGTCACTTGTTCCCAGATGGCAACCCACTTCTAGATCAGAGATCCTCTCACTGCCCTCGTTTGAGGAGTGGTGTAGTTGCTCCCTCACAGGTCAGTTCCAAAACTAGCAGTCGAGGTCCTGCCACCTGTAGGGCATCAAGAATGGCCCTGCTCTTGGATGTGGCTGCAGCAAATGTGCTCCAGTTAACATCTGGCATATTCAGGTCTCCCATCAACAGTATCTCCCCTTTCTCTGCCATTCTAAGAATGCCTTCCATCATATCCTTGTCCATTCCTTCCCCCTGACATGGGGGTCTGTACACAACCCCTGTGCAGACTGTGGTGCCCTTTCCAGTCTCCAAGGTGACCCACAGTGCCTCCTCTCCTCCCTGTTTACTCTTTTGTTCAGTTGCTTTTATCCCTTCCTTTACATAGAGAGCTACTCTTCCCCTCTTCTCCCCTGCCTGTCTCTCCTGTAGGTTATGTACCCTGGTATGTTAGAATCCCAGTCATGGTTCTCTGTGTACTATGCTTCTGTGACTGCTACGATATCCAGGCATCCCTCTTCCATCAAGGCCACCAGCTCAGGGAGCTTGTTGCCCAGACTACGGGCACTGGTACTCATTACCCTCCATTTCCTGATGGCCTTACTCCTTTTTGCTCCATCCCTGTCCTTCTTGCCTTTGTCACTTTCTCCATTTACCCCTGCCCTTCTCCCCATCGACACCTCTATGTTGGTGTTTACCGCATACTACCGTGATTTTTTGGGGATCCTAGGATTTCCCTGCTCCTTTCCAGTGCTTCCCCCCTTGGCTAGTTTAAATGCTTGCCAATGAAGCATTTAAACCTATCGCCTAGGATCCTGGTTCCCCTCCTGGACAGATGCAGCCCATCATGCCAGTATAGGCTTGCCTTACCTAATGTCAGAAAGTAGCTGCACATTGAAGATGTGGATTTTTGTCAACTGTTCATTTGTAATTTACATTGTGGAAATATGGAAGGCAGAAAACTGGAGATACAACAAACAAGTTAAAGAACATTATTGTTTTTAAACTATGATACAAGTTATTTACTGCTTAGTATAAATGAGGGTGTCATTGTAGTATGATGTAAGAACTTTTCTGAGGTTGACAACTGAGCTTGTGTTAACTGTACATGGAGTGTATTTATGTTTTTAACTGTATTTTGTGAAGGCTTATAGCCAAACAATAAACCAAACTTTCAATTGAAGCAGTAGTAAGTGTGCAATACAGGGTCACCAACTGGGATAGGAGGATAAAAACCATGAGGAGAGTGTGGGCCCTCAACATGTTTACTTGGGGGGTGGGGAGAGACTGACTGAGGGGATATGATCTAGTAATAGTTCCCCACACCCCCAGCATGCATGTCTCAGATTACTGTACACTCAAATTTACAACCCCCACGCACCCTGGTCTTCTGCCAACTGTACATACTCTACACCCACCGCCAGCCAGCCACCCTCGCCCCTCATCACCCAAAGGATACCTTGTATAAAATACCGATAGGTTAAGTCCATACCCGTTAAACTGCCCGTGCGGTTCCAACTAACCTCTGTCATAGTGCTCGCTGACACTAAATAAATGGACATCATATAATAGTAACAGCTGACTGTGCTGACCAGTAACCAATACTATGTAGGATATCCTTTAGAGGAGGAAGGAAGGAAGGAAGGAAGGAAGGAAGGAAGGAAGGAGCAGGCCAAGGGCTGGGGAAGCGCTGCTGCATGGCTACAGGCGGAGACTAATTGGGCTCCGAAGCTTGCTCCACCACAAGGGAATGCTCATGCGTGAGAGGCGGGCTGTGGGCCATACCTAATGTCAGACAGTAGCCCAACACACCAGGGAAAAATACCCGGCCGGGCCTGGTGAAGGCTCGGTGTACTGCAGGCCCTGCATCTGCCAACAAGTGGTCTCCTCCCAATCTGTACTGTGCTTCAAGGGGGACTGCCCCGTGCCATGAGGGTAATTTGTAGAGGACTCTGCAAAAGAGAAGTCCTGGGGATGGCAGGGTAACAATACTGGATGGACAGAAGAGGGGTCAGTCAGCAGCAGAGGGATAAAATATATAGAAAAGAAAAAAAAAAAGTGTATTGTAAAATTCCTCTAGGAATTAAGTGCAATTTATAAACAGGGGACTATGGTTCATTCTGTTTACAGATGGACTTGCAGCTAGGGACCGTGGATCCTGCGATTCATGAATAGCAGATAGGGGACTGTGCATTATTCCATTTATAATGCATGATCCAAGTTGTTTGTGTATCCTCAGAGTTAACCTGGGACTGAACCACTACCCTTAGTTAGTGAATCCTGTCCACGTTTGCTTCCTTACTCCACCTCCACACTCAAAGAACAGTCTTGCGCAGGGTACACTTCAGCTGTCAGCTTTTACTGTACATATTGTTACGGACTCTAGTAAAAATTCCACCACAATGATAGCTCAGGACATCACAGCAATGGTATTAGAAAAAAGTAACATCACATGTATGGTATTATGGGACTCTGTATAGGTTTACTGCTGAAAATCTGCCTATATTACAATAAGTCAGGATCTGCAAGAGATGTCCATGAGCATGCATATAATCTCTTGGTGTTTGGGTCAACAGAACACCTCAACTTCTCTTGGTGGCCCTCTCACCCAAACACCTGTTTTCCAATATAAAAGTAACATTTCTAGCTGGACCCTATAAACACACAGCAACCAGCAGTGGAACTGGCATCCTAGAATGTCCAAGAAACATAGAAGCAACTTGCAAACATTACTAAAAAAAAAAAAAAATATATAATCTCTATCTCTATCTCCACATATACACACACACACACACACACACACACACACACACACACACACACACACACACACACACACACCTACCTACGGACAACCAGTGCAGTGCCAGTGTTACTCAACTCCAGCAACCTAGGTTCAGGAACAAGCCAGATCGCAGGAGGTCACTGAGGTGGGAGGACTGCGTAGTGCACGCCACATAGGAAATTTGCCTCCACAAGTGGTGGGAGGTTATCCATCTTTCACTGTGCCAGCATCATCTAGGAGTCCACAGGTACACTGGTAATCTAAACAGAAGGGGGGGGGAGCTGCATGGGCTGTGAACAGAAGGGAGGGAGCCACGTGGGCTGTGAACAGAAAGGGGAAGCGCATGGGCTGTGAACAGAAAGGGAGGGAAGACGATGGGCTGTGAACAGAAAGGGGGGGGAAGACGCATGGGCTGTGAACAGAAGGGGGGGGAGACACATGGGCTGTAGCGGTGTGTGCATGCACAGCATGTTGATCAGACAAAAACTTAGTGGCACAGGGGGATGCAGCTTTTAGCTATACATGCTGCCTCTGTGCGACAGGGAGCTCCTGCCAATCTTGAGGCCCAACCTTTTCTTGGATCTGCTGCAACAGTTCTTCTGCTTCTTAGCTTAATCTGTCCTTTACAATTTCTAGTCCATAAAGTTGGCCACCTATGGACATCCCCTTTCCTTTCTAGATTATGCTATAGTGTCTTTGATTTTCCTTTTCGTTCTTAGGTCCTCGTACAGAGAGGGTGCTGTGGTGACCTCCAGATGTATGTAAAAACAGGTTGTGTTAATAGTTGTTGGATTTAGTATGCAATAGCACTATGTCATAATATACCTCGTTTATGAAACCGGTAATGTTGAAAATACCATGGCACCAGGTGTTTTTGATAATGGTAAAAAGGTACTAAGTTACTATTATAGAAATTAAGCTAGTTGTGCTATTTAAAATGTATATTGCTGTAAACTTAAATGTCATGATGCTTTGCATATATCCCATGATACATTGCACTATCTTGAAGAATCAGCATTTATATAGCACTTTTCATACACAGTATCCCAAAGCACTTTACAAGCAATGCTAGACTGGTAGTGAAGTGACTAAATGTGTGGTGGCAGCCATATCGCACATCAGCACCCACACACACAGCCTGGACAATTGCATGAACTGGTTTATGGGAAGGGGAATGTTGGCCAGGACACCGGAAATGTTCACTGCTCTTTGCGAAGAGTGCCCTGGGTTCTTTTGCTTCCACCTGGACACCCACCAGGACAACACCAGTATGAGCAGAAGGGACCTCTGTTTAACATCTCATCCGAAGGATGGCACACCACAGCAGTACAAACCCCGAAAGATCCTAATGGCAAACTAACTCCAACCAGCAACCTTCCATTATTTTACTTTACAGAAGTTTTCAAAACAGAGGCCAGAAAATATCTGGAGAAGGCACGGGGTGGGGGAAGAGAACCATCAAGACAGTGAGGACACGCTGGACCTTAAATTTGTTGCCCTGACCCTCGAAGTACTGAACCCCTTGACTTCAATAATTAACCTGTCCCTCTGCTTCTCAATTCTCCCAGCAATGGAAATCTGTGACTAATCCCAGTGCACAAAAGGTGGGGACTGGGCATTGAACAACTACAGGCCGATCTCCATACTCTTGTCACTTTCCAAAGCACTTGAGATTGTGGCAGATCAGCTTGCAGAGTACCTGAGCCTGCACAGACTCCTTTGCCTGGAGCAGCATGGGTTCTGGGCAGGGCACAGCACCATCATGGCATTGCTGGAATTTATGGGCTTCATCCACCAAGCTTCAGACTAAGGCCAGCTGGTGGGGGGCTGCACTTATCGATCTATCAAAAGCATTTTATACAGTGCATCATATGCTCCTCTCCTTGAGCAGCTAACCGACACCAGATTTTCTCCAGATACAGTTCAATGGTTCAGCAACTATCTCTGCAAATCGCTCATAGTGGGTCAAGATTGGGGACATCATCTCAGATAGCAGGCTGGTCCACTTAGGGGTCCCACAAGGGTCCATCCTGGGACCCCTGATGTTCAGCATTTTCCTAAACAAACTCCTAGGCTCCTGCCCCAGACATATGCTCCTATACGCAGATGACGCAGTCATATTCACCAGCAAACCTCACCCAAAGCACCTACAAGCATACCTCCAACTTGGTTTCTCCTCCACCAAAACTTGGTTTAAGAACAGAGACTAGTACTCTGCTATTAAAAAGGCCTTCCCCTGCCTGTCAAGAATGACAGTGGTGACACATTGGTCCCATACAGCATTTTAAGTACCTGGGTATCACAACTGACTCCACCCTATCCTACACCCAGCACATAGATAATACCGCAAAGGCCATCAATTCCAGAAGACGACCACAGCCATGCTCATGTCCAGCCCCCACAACAAAAATAAGCACCACTCCCTCATCCCCAGCTCAAGCAGTGAGCTGCTGGAACAAGTTCACTTGTTCAAGTATCTGGGGGTCATAAGAGAGGATACCCTCATGTTTGTGCACCATATTGACTCTGGTCAAGACAGTCAATACCAAGATTGGAGTCCTGTACAGGCACAGACAATACATCTCTCCAGGGACCCTCCACGTATCTATTAAATCTACTATTGACTATGGACTAGTGGTCTACGGGTGGCAACGGATACAACGCTCAAGAGGGTTCAGACTGCACTCAAAGCCTGCAGACTCACCCTGGATGTTGAGAATGGCACCCACACCTGTACTCTGTACGAACATGCAAATTGGCTGTCATTAAGAAACAGTGTCAAACTCCAGACTAGCAACCTAGGGAAGAAGGCTCTATTGGGTAAAACACCACCTTGTGTAGGCAATTTGATCAAGGTGGCCAACTCGTTACAGGTCACCAGAGGGAGGACTAGAGGGGCCTTGGCTATTCCCTTCCATTGCACCTCACTTGGGCAACATGCATTTGCCTACCGGGCCCCCCTGTGGATGAATGAACTTCCTGAGCACCTCTTGGCCATCAATTGTCTGGCACAATTCAAAACTGACCTCAAACACCTAATAACACTCTAAGTGCAATTGCCCCCAAGTCCAGTCACACCTACTCTCTCTCTCTGTGCCCCCCAGCAAACACTAGGCAGGCCTCAGATACCCCCTCCCTCGGTCCCTTCTCATGACTTGCCCCAGCAATCAGTTTGCATCATGTTCCTGTGGCACCTGCCACCCCACCCTCCCCTCCCCAACTCACAGTCCCGTGAGTTTCCCTTACAGTCACTACTAATGCAGGCTGCCTGACCATGCCCCCTCACACCCCACCATTTACTCTAGCATGTCTTCTCCACTCAGCCACCCCTCACCCCACCATTTCTCCCTATACCTTATCACCCTTCCCCCACACCCTTCGCCTCCACCGCAGTACATACTGCACCTCTCTCTCATACCTCCTTTCTTCACCCCACTGCCAGCTATCCCCGTCCCTCTGAACTACTGACAAGGCACTTTGTGGCTACTTATTCCCCCACACCCTCAAAGTTTTTTATTTTAACTTGTACCCATGTTTTGAGTTATTCAGTAAGTTCCGAATCTAAGCTGTATCGTTCATTGTAATGTACCTTTGCTTTCTCCTATTGTACTTTGTTTTGCAATCTATGATGCGGAACTTTCATAAGAGAACTTGCGCTCAAAGGTCTTATCCAAATCAATCAACAAATAGGGACACTACCATCACAAACACAGCCTAGTAAATGAAGCCCTGAACCTGGCCATCAGTAGTTCAATTGTCTCCCTCATTGATTATGGCCTGGCCATATATGGGTCGGCAATGGACACTGCCCTCCACCGCATCTCTGTTACTGAATAAGGTCTGCCGCCTCCTCACAGGTGCTGCAAGACTCACGCACACCTGTGAACTCTATGCTCAGGCAGGCTGGCTCCAACTGAATAACAGAATTAAATATCAAACCTGCCTACTTGCAAAAAAAGCCTCACTAACTCTGCTGTCACCAGGAGTTCAGAACCTGCTCACACGACAGGAGTGCTAGGCTGACCAGAAGCTCCAGTCAAATCTTTAGTGAACCTAGATGCCACACTGCATTGGCAAAACATGCATTCTCCTACCATGCACCCAACTGGATCAACACTCTACCACCTGCAAGCCCCAGAGTAGCAGCTATTGGTGCCTTCAAGCATAAGCTTCATCAGCACCTCATTGCCGAGGACAACTGTGACTGCTTCATCTAACCTTTGGTGCATACAGGCAAAGTGTGTCAGCACCTTATTATCAAGGACATCTGTGACTGCATCCGATTACCCCCTCCCAAAGTAATCACCTGCTGCACTTAGACGCACCTCTTGACTCAGGGGGCACCTCCGGCCTCAGCACTTCACTGATCCCCACCCCTGCCTACCCCCACCCCACATCTCATGGCACACCCCTCTCTCCCTCCACCATACCTCTCGACCTCCTGCCTCATAAATCAGGGACAAGGCTTAAAAAAAAAAAAAAAAAAAAAAATCAGTGACAAAGGACCAAAATCAGGGACACATCTTCAAAATTGGTGGTATCCACTCAGGAAGCTGATAGAATAAGGGTCTTAGTGTAAACTGCATTTTCTAAGGAAGAACAAGTTTGTAACATTAATGTTTGACATTGTTTTATGCTTACATCCCACACTATTTGGTCATGGAAACACAATTTGCAGGAGGGACAGAGTATAATTTTGAGGCAAAATCAGGGACAGTTGAGAGGTATGCCCTCCACTATGTCACCTTTGTTACCTTCTCTGTGTCTATCTTCCCCAGGGTGTTTGAACTCAAGGATGCAGGCATACGTTGTACAATGCCTCAGCAGTATCTACTTGTGTGACCCTTTCTGCAACTTACTGTACCATCTCTGTAAATGTATAAATTGTTTTCTGCCATTTTCTGTTCAACTGACGTGGAACCTACAAAAAAAAAAAAAAAGTTTCCGCTCACAGGTGTTATCCAAGAACTCAAAAATAAATGGTTAGTCATCTGCTCTCTGAACAGCACTCCCAGTAGTGTACAGCTGACTCTTTGGGGGGGTGGGGAAGGGAAGGGTTTGTATCCATTACATCATGTCTATTACTGCCTAAATCAAAGGTAATAAGCTTTAACTGTGAATTAGGCAAGACCACGAGACTCCAGGACAGACAGTGGAACAAATGCTAAAATACAAGGAGCTGAAATGTTCAGATCTAGAGAAACTTCAAAATAAATGCAAAAGACAATGAAAGTTAGCTCAGTCAAAATACTGTCAGGATCAGCAGCTGAAAGCTGCCAAAGACCAAAAGGTATTTTTGGAGCACATTCTAAGATCTGTATAACCAACTCTAAAACCCTCATCAGCTCTGTAGTCAGACGGCACACTGCTTTATGTCATGTAGGTGTGGACATTGCAGATCACTTTAAATTGCTGATATTTCTAGCTATGCTGAAGACTTGAGACAAAGCTCCAGAAATCTCATACTCAAATCCTTGGTCTCATGTTTAACATCTTTTTTCCAGTTTCATAACTAGAAGTTTATAAGCAGCTGGTCTCATGGAATGCAAACAAAGTACTGTGACAGATGTCTCTTCCCCCCCCCCTTCCCCCAAAGGGTCCGTTGTGAAGGAACCCTCTACTGGGTCCTTGTGGCTTGATCCTCCTTGAAGAGCTCATTGCGATAAGGTGTAACTACTGCCAAACATAAAAGCACATGGACCCTCACCTAGGCCTACAGCAGCTTGGGGAAAGGGGACCAAAACAAAATTTTTCTTGATAAATACAGGACAGACAGACCATCCCATGCAGAAACGGACTCAGTGTTACAACAGGCTTTATGTTTTGCATTCATTGAAAAGAGCCTGTGTAATGCTATGGTGCCTTCTAAAACAGTTACCACCAAAACCACCCAAGAGGAGTGTCACAAAGGTTTGGCTGTTTGACTCAAATTTCCTGTACATTTGCATCAAACCTAGCAAAATGATGCAAATCAGTAACCAGCCATGACAATCTGAGAGATGAGGCAAATATTTATATAGCCCCCTATCCAGGGGTTCAGAGTGCTGTACAAAATGTGACAAAATAACCAAGTTACAGTAAGACCTCCCACAGATAAATCAGATATTGCAGATAAAATCAAAAGCCCTCTCAAACAAAGAATAGTTTGAGAAATGTATATAAAAACCTTAAAAATCAAACAATCCCCGAGTGGTGCCAAAAACTCAGGAAGGAGATGAAACAACCAAAGCAAGCCTACAGTGAGGTAAAAACCGAAACCAGAGCAAACAATGCGGAGGAGGGAGAACTGTTCCAGGAAAATAAAATGGAAAGAAAAGACTTACTACCTATACGCACCAATTGCAGACCACAATAGCAAGACATGCATCATTTATCTTATGCACTTTGGTTCTGAGTAGAACTCCTCTACAACAGCAAAATACCCAGCCTTTGACAGGAATTTGGGGTTAAAATTGGAAGTAAATTTACTTGGATAACTGCAGGAGTCCACTGAGACTCTGTCTTACACAGCAACCCAGATATAGAAAACACAATAGAGAAGGCATAAAAATAAGAGGTTGCAGAGGGCACTACACAGCATCAGTGACCATCACAGATAGTATTCACATTTTTGAGGCCACCTTTAATAGCAATATACGCTTTGACAGTGCTGATGGCAGGCAAGTAGCTCTATGCAAGCCTGAAGTCAAATGTTTGACCCACAGTGGTCTTCACAAAAGGAAGACTTAACAGATTTGTGTCGGAGGAGCACAAAGCAGAATTCTAAAGGAGAGCGCGAGCTGGGAGGCAGATTGGGCCAAGTATCTAGTCAAGACTGCCTTGTGAGCCAGGGACCCGAGGCCAAGGATATGTTTATCGTCCAGTGAGAGAAAGTTTAGCCTGGAGTACAGCAGGAAGTGGTGCAAGCATTGGTTGGCAAGGATAAGATATCTAGAAATACAGTTGTGTTCTCAGGAAGCTCAGAGGCTGGGGCATGGTCACAGGTAAGCGATTCATTCAATGAGAGGTAGGATCACCCGTTTGCAATGCAGAGTCTAGCTTCAGGAGATGGACAGGACTGGACTCTTCATAGCCCTCATTTCTTCTGGACGTTTTTCATTGAGATCTTTCAATGCTCTGCATAGGACAGGAAGGAGTCTGTGTGTACAGCACCAACGTATTTTAAGAACTGTCCACACATTCAATACGGGCATTAGCAGTGGTAAGGGGACAGATTGTGCTCAAGACCTCCAGGCCTAGTGCCAAAGAACATGGCTTTAGTTTTACTTTTGTTAAGCAGCAAACCAAGCAGCAAAATAAGCAAATATTTATTGCCACTTCACGTTGTGAGCAAGACATTCACAAAATCAACCTACAGGAAGTACCGTTACAGACCCCACCACCTTGCTCTCTAGAGCTTCAAGGGGTCCCTTGAAGCTCTAGAGAGTGAGGCGCTAGGGTCTGGAACAGTGATAGTTTGTGAAAACGTTTTGCTCACAACATGAAGTGGCAATAAATATTTGCTTATTTTGCTTTGAACTTTATGGATTTGTGCCACTTCTATCTCCTCATGTGTGCAGGTCAGTGCTGTTCCTTAGTAGCCTGGTTAATCCCTGGCAAATGCTGCAGGCCTTCAGAGAGAGAGAAAAGCCTAGATAGCGGATGCACATGGAGTGGGCATCGTCCTTGTAAATTTTGACTTTACCGCAATGACAATAGTGGAACAATGATTCAGTTTGTTTCATAGCAGCATAAACATTTAACAAAGCAGCAGAAGTGTTAGCGATACTTGCAAAGTTAGAGTTCAGCAGCAGTGAACCGATTAGAGGGTGACTGTGGGGGGAAGGGGGGGAACTGAGGCAGGGTAGGGCCGTCCAGGTTATACTGGCAGCAACACACATGTTGACATTGGGGGGGGTCCCAGCTAGTAGTGGATTTGTTTGTAGTAAGAAGTTTCCAGGTGGTCCCGATGCCAACAACTTACAGTTCCATGATGTGGCTCAATGGAGGGAGATATCCTCAAAGATTTTCCGCTTACTGAGACAGTCATTGCCACACCTGGAAAGTAGTAATGCTTATACAATATAAGAATGAACTCTTTTTACACCACAAATTGTAGTAAGAAAGAAATGATACAGCCTACTGAGAATTAAACCCAGGGCCCCCGAATACTGCCCCAGTGCTCTTACCACTGAGCTACAGGCTCGAATAGTTAACCACGAGGTTCCTGAACACATTTCTCTGGTATTACACATCCTATAACCAAGAATAATCAAGATGACATGTTTTGTGGTGCAGTATTCTCTACTAAGCGATTTAAAATTACAAATTGTAAGAAAGAAATGTGTGACCTACTGGGAATTGAACCCAGGCCCAAACAAATGCAGTCCTGGAGATCTAACGAGTCAGCTACAGGGCTCACAGGAAGCCTATGCAATACCAGAGAAAGAAAGTGCATCTGGGAGCCTCAGAACCAATGATAGGAGCCTGTAGCTCAGTGGTTAGAGCACCTGGGCAGAATTCCAGGAGCCTGGATTCAGTTCCCTGTAGGTCATGTTATTTCTTGCCCACTACAATCAGATTTAAAAATTGCTTAGTGGTCAATGCTGCATCAAACGCATGTAATTTTTGTGTTTTATATACAAAGTTACTTATATCAGGTTCATCAAATTACAGACAGACTACTGCTGCACAGCAGTATACCTCCCTGTTTTTGAAGGGACAGTGCGTGACATATGCATGACGTACATAAAATGAGCAGGAGCACAGAGTAATGGCACTTTGATGAAGCCTGCCTGGAGCACAGGTCATTTCTGTCCACATATGCTACAGTGCATCTTTCTTGCACTTATACTGCACTGTATTCTGCACTTTTGAAGCCATTCAAGTCAGCTTGCCAGTATGTGAAAAAAGGAACAGCTGCAAGAACAAGAGCATGTATATTCCATACCATGTAGACATTTGCAGAGTATAGCTTTATATTTCACAATGGGAGTCTGGAGGTGGAAGCAGTCTGAGAAGATTTGCATGGCTTTTCAGTTCAGGTTAATAGAGTTTGGTACTGAAACTGAAGTGCAGCACTGCCAGTCACCCAGCTGCAACATACTGCAGGCTTACACCAATTCCGCCACTGGGTACACAGTACCATTTTGGAAGCTCCTTAAAAAAGGTTTACAATGGAACACACTGGTACTCTCATGGAGAGGGTTGCGGCTTCAATATAGGATGACGAGGGAACTGCAGTGTGGTGAGGACACTGGCAGAGTGAGGGCTGTGCCCTTTTTTTTTATTAGTATAAATATGGCCCAAGGAAAGAGTTTTCGCCGAATCTGCTCAGGGCACGAGTACACAGGCCCATGTTACTGGACTGCTGAGCCTACACAGAGCAACTGTAGGCCAGTTCAACTGCCTACCTCATTTTGCCATTACTGCAGAGCACTGGTTTCATAGGTTTGGGGGTACTGTATCCCAGGGCTTGTACCATACAGACACCACAGCCACTTAAAACCTTTTTTCTGGGCAGAGGAACCAGAATAAAGTTCTTTAAATCTTGACTCGACCCCCAAATCAGGAGTTTAATGACCCAGACCAAATCATGCTTGAGCCCACAAGGCACAGGTAGTACCAACAACACTGTGAAAGGGTTGAAGAAAGCCCCATTTATGAAAGGGTTGAAAAAGGCCTTGTCCCATTTGTTATGCAGAAAGAGTTCAATGCAAGGATCTGTTCTATCCTCTCCTTTTCTGTCTCGGTCTGGTTGCACAGCCAAATGTTCTTGTCAGACCTAGGAACTGATCAGACAGTCTCGTGATTTCTCCACCCCTCTCTCTCCAGCAAAAACATTCTGCTCTTTTTATAAGTCTTTGTCTGGAAACTCATTGATAGACATCCTGTTTCTCTCAAAATGTTCTTGTTAGTTTCCTTGCAGGTGCAACAAATGGAACAATGTCCCAAGCTGGCCCCCTGCTGACAGCTCTGCAAAAGTTTGTGCTGCATGGTAAGTTTAACCCCTTGAGTTTCAAATGACTTTTTGCAATTATTTCAACAATATAACTAAACATTTCAAACAAAGGGATCCCAGTATCACTTAGTTTCATACAAAGATTTACATTTTTTTTTTTAACCGCAGATATGCAAGGAGGAAGAAAAGACAAACAGCAAGTGAAGATAGAAAGACAGCGAGAGGCAGAGAAATGTGAGACTGTAATCAGTTCCTAGGTCTCATGAAAACATTTGATTACGCAGACAGACAAGAGAGAAAGGGAGAGGATAGAACAGATCCTTGCGTTGAACTCATTCTGCATAACAAATGGCACAGGGCCTTCAACCCTTTCACACACATCTACAGTAAAGAGTTTACAGCAATAATGGAGTTTCCAAGGTACGCAGGAACACAGAGGCTGAGAGCTTTGTAAAAACCTTCATTATGCATTACATTTGCAAGCACTGTAAAATAAAATGCTAGCTTTATGAAAGATGCATCTCAGGAATACACGAAGATAAGAACTGGTGAGAGAATGCAGGGATTCACATACTACACATTAGGAAATTCCACCGGATGCTTGGGATGGGGTGGGGGTTTGTAGGAGAGAACAATCCTGTAGTCTTTACATTCTGACTGGCTGATAGATAAATCATGATGGTGAGAAACTCTAATGGCTTTTATTTCCTTATTTCACAACCCTTGGGAAACATCCTTCACTGTCCTCTGAACAGAATACTGTGGCTATTTATTGAGCAACTCTGCCACACCCCTATCCTCCACAATGCTGTCACCATGTTTATGAGCAATACCCAACTCCCAACACTGCTGAGCGATTGGTACCCAACCCCTCTGTGAAATAAAAATGTGCTAATAAAATCCTCTTGTTGCCCCCATTAGTTACAATGCCACCACCCTTCCCCCCAATTCCATCTCAGCACAGCTCTTCCCTCTTCTCTCCCCTGTGCTGCCCCAGTCTCAAAATCAAGTAACTTTTTTGGTATGACAATATCCACAGGTATTGCCAAAGTTTGTATTCCTAATACTTGTATATTTCAATGAACTTTTGAAGTAATACATTTGTTTTGCATCTACACCTCCCCCCTCCCCATTTCACCCCCCTCTCTCCAAGAATGCACATCAGAAGTACAGTATACAAACAGTCAATACCAGCTTGGGTAGCATGGGTAAACATTAAGATTTAAAGAAGTGAAAAGTTGCAACTGTATCCATTCTCTACAACACAGAATTTGGCAGCAGAAAAGGATTGCTTGACCAGTCTAATCTCCCCAAAGTTCCCTGCCTAATTCTCTCTCTGATCTCCGGCAACCCTCCCTACTCCCTGCCCATTTACTAATACACCCCCACGCCTACCCCACACATGCTTGGATCCCCCTACTTGTTTTTGATGCTACGACCTCAGCAGTGTGTTCCTGGCACAAACAATCCAAAGGTCAGGTGTGTCTGGACTGCAGACAGAGTATGTGCTCCTCCTGAAGCAGTCTTCTAAAGTAAGCACTCTAAAGCACAGATGCAATTTTGCAAGGCTCTAAACTATTCCCACCTTCAATTTATTTCAACAACCAGTCAAATGACAAATGGCAGAAGAAACTCACAGCAGCCTTAGGGCACCCACCAACACCCTAGCAGCTTTGAACGGCACTGGCTCTTCCTCAAGGGGCTGTTCCAGGCATCTACCACACTTTCAGTGAAGTAATACTTCCTCACACACCCCCTCCAGCTTCATTGCATGTCCTCTAGTCCTGGAGCTCCTTATTTGAAAGAAAGACTCCCCTCCTGCACACTGCTTAATCCCGTGAGGTGCTTGTAGGTCTCATATCAGCCATGCTTTCCTCTCTTCCAGGGTGTATGTGTTGACATCCCTCAGACCCCCAGTCTATCCCTGTAGGGCTCCTCATGCAACCCCTGTACCTCTGGACTGCCTCCAACCTGTCTGTGTCCTTTCCGAGGTGCAGCCTCCAAAACTGGACAGTATTCCAGGTGGGGCACCACCACCTCCCTCTACACCTCAGCATCCCACTAGCCCTCCCAACCCCACTGCTTTGTCACACTGGCCTGCCACTTTGTTAAAGGTAGTCAGTTATGATAACCCCAAGGTCCCTTTCCTGATTAATGACCATCAGAACCCCCTATCCTATACTTAGCCCTAGGATTCCTAAGCCCTAGGTGTAGGATTTTGCACTTTTTGGTGTTCAATCCCAACTGCCATATTCATGATAAACACTCCTCACTCTCTCCTCTCCTCCACCCCCCCAAAAGCCCTGCACACTCCACTTCCGAAGTGTACACCCTATCAGGTTTTGGCATCGTCTGTAAAAAGGCATAGCTTTCTTTTCTGTTCTATGTCAAGCATGAAGACAATGAAGACTGGTTCCAGTACTGAGCCCTCTGACACCACACTGGTCACTTCTAATAGAGTGCAGTTAACCACCACCCTCCATCACCTATCCATTGACCAGTTTCTAGCCCAATTCACTACTTTGGATTCCACCCTTAAGTTGCTCAATTTCCTGATCTGCCTCTTGTGCAGCAGTGTCAAAGGCCTTGCTAAAGTTCTGACAGGTCACATCCACTGCCCTCTCCTGATCTACTTCCCTGGGCACTCAGTCACATTAAACTCATGTGTCTGACATGAGAACCCACCTCCCCCGGTGAATCCATGCTGCCTATGGTCTTCCAGTCTACTGGATTCAAGACACTCTTCTAATCTCTCCTTTAGCATGGTTTCAATCAATCAATTTCCCCACCACCGAAGTAAGACTGACTGTTCAGTCTCAGCAACCAGTCCAATATGACAAAAATGGCAGAAGAAACCAAGGCTAACCTCCTCCCTGCTGCCACGCTTAGAGAGACCACGAACTTCTCCAGCCCTGCAGATCCAGGCCTGGTTGCACTGACCTGCTGAATAAGGATGTCAGTGGAGCAGCTAGCATCTCCCCAAGTTACTTTAGTACCCTTGGGGGTATCCATCTGGTCCCCATAATCCTGGCCACCTTCAGTGCTTTAAGTCCCTTCAGGACCATTTCCTCTATAAAATTGACGTGTCAACCCCCCCATTCCTGCTACTCCCTGGTGGCCTGCCCCCCCCTAGCCAAACTGTGAAGACTAAGCAGAAGTACCTGTTCAGGATGGCAACCATCTCATGGTTTTCTTCTGCACAGCCTCCCCCTTCTGCCCATCTTCCTCTTGTCAGTTGTGTAGCTGAAGAAACTTATCCCCCTTTGTAACCCCTTATGGCTATTTTTTTCCTCCATCTGTGCCTTTGCTCCTCTCACTGCCTTTCCCGCTTCCCTCAGTTTTACTTGTTATATCTTCCTATCCTACTCCCAGTGTTTCCTTATACCTACAGAAGCACGCCACCCCCCTTCCCCCATATCTTTGCTCCTTCCTTAGGAAACTGCAACAATCTTTCCTTCTACTTTTGCACACTTCCTTTACATACAGGTTGTTAAATATGCCCCAATTTTCCCCAGTATCTCCCCTCCTCCCTAACCCCGCCCCAAAAAAAAAAAAGCACTATATATTCATTCAGGCCTCTGAGACCCAAGTTGGGATAAAGATCACCCATTTTATTTATTTATTTGCTTTTGGTAACTGGGTAAGTGCACTAGGCACAGCAATGCCTATTTTCAGGCACGACCCGGGAGGATACAAATAAGTTTGAAACAGTACAACAATTGGTAATAGAGAGGGTACAGGTACAAATACAATTACCAGTGAGATAGAAATACAGCTGGGACAAAAGCAAGACAGATGCAAGTGTGAGTTCAACAATATTCAAAAATATGAGAGATTACAAACATTTTACAAAATACAGTAAAAGTGCATTTAAACATTGCCTTAAGTAGGAACACAATAGAGCCAAATTGTGAGCAACCACAGGACTAAAGCTTCCAAGAAGTACAAGAGTGTTGGTTTAGAGAAAAGATCCATAATCGAGACCAGGGTATATGTGCTATGCTGTCAGCCAGAAAGGCATGGCTAGAGGAGGGAGAAGTAGGAAATTAAGAGAGGAGGGGAGGTGGGAGGGGGGTGTGAGCCTAGGAAAAGCAAGGGCAAGACTAGAAAGAAGGCAGGAAGCCAGGTTGGGAGGAGAGAAGGGCAGCAGTAGGTAGAGATATGGTGGCCAGGAGTTAATAGCTGGAGGGTCCATGGTGGGTGAAAGCATGTGCAGAGGGTTAAGACAAGTAGACGACTGATGCAGCCTCTTAAAACAGGCATGGGTCGGAGCAAAATGAACGTCTTGGGGGAAGGGAGTTCCAATATTTAGGTGCCACTCCTCACGACAACCACCATTATCTTTACAAAGAAATATCTTTACTATAAACCTCATTTCAGTTTGGCCTGGTGTGCAGGGTAAATTACCCCTCATCTAATACATGCATCCATCAACAGGATCAATAAGTGACCTGGGGAGTTGTGACAAGGCCTAGAAGAAAGCACAAGAGGAGCCGTTTGTTCCAGCACAGAAAAGGAGATTCTGCCCCCACATGAACCTGCGATAGAGGGGAAGGAGGCAGAAGGGAATCCAAAGGTGTAGGGGCAGGGGCTGACCAGACCCTGGACCCTTTAGAAGAGGTAGGTGGCAGAGGATTATTACTTGGGGGCAAAGGCCCCAGCAGTAGACGGACCAAAAGAAAAAAAAAAAATGCCACCCCACATGACACTTTATGGAGCCAAGAATAACTTCTCCTTTAGAGAGTTCCATGTAGTGGCTT
Organism: Neoceratodus forsteri; assembly: GCA_016271365.2. Taxonomy (NCBI): domain Eukaryota; kingdom Metazoa; phylum Chordata; order Ceratodontiformes; family Ceratodontidae; genus Neoceratodus; species Neoceratodus forsteri. The sequence continues at coordinate 1,442,578,384 of CM057459.1, forward strand.
AACAGCATAAGAGCAGTCATATGCTATAACCCAGTAAATGCTTACTGAACTCTATTCCATGATAGCACACTACTGGATAAGCAATTCATCCACTATACTAGGTAATGACTTTCATAGGTTAAGTAAGCACCAAACCACAACAAAGGAGGGTTCAAACTGGGGAATTAATGCCTGGTTGGGGCGTGAGGCAGCATGCTGAGTGCCTCCAACCACCTAACCATGCATCAATTCCCAGTAGAACCCTCCTTTGGAGTGGATTAATGTGCTTGTAACATGGCAAGCGCAGGTGAATTTGTGCAATTAACAACTCATAAGCAGAAACGACAGAGTAAACAATTTTAATCCGATTTTGAAACATACAGCTGATGAGACTTTATTACAACATGGACTAGGGGAAGACTGGTACCAGATTGGTACAGGGCCATCAGGTGACCGTTTATCAACCCCAGATATACGCACAGCAAGTAGTGAAAGGGCTGCTGGTGCACAGATCAGTGGTCCCGGTCTAGTTATTGTGGCAGAATTGCAGTCTGAGGCAGCTATTAAATCGCCGCTATGAATGTAAACCGCAGTTCCATTACAGAAGGTTCAAGTAGCACAGTGTGGGGGGAAGAGAGATTGCACCTTCCGTAAGCAATAAAGGGTGTGTGATTATTGTGGAGTAATATTACCACACACGTGTTATTGCTCATCACTGCTCTGTCACATCTGTTTCCTCAGTGCCAGCAATGTGGTAATGCATGGTCAGCATCATAGTCACACACACACACACACACACACACACACACACACACACACACACACCACACACACACACACACACACCCACACCCACACACACACACACACCCCCACACACCCACACCCCACACACACACACCCCCACACACACACACACCCCACACACACCACACACACACCCCACACCACACCCCACACCCCCACACCCCACCCACACACCCCCCCACCCCCACCACCCCACCCCACACCCCCACACACACACACACACCACACCCTCACACCCACCAGGTCGTGGGTAAATATCAGTCAAGTTATTACTGATGGAGTAGGAGTACTCTTCCCGATTTTGTAATTTGGGCTTCTCTACAGGTACCTTTCCCACTGGGATAATAGTAATTAAAATTTATACAACTTATGGTAAAGTGGCTCATATGAAATGGGCTGGCACCGACTGACGCAGTTTGTGGGCTGCTGCTTTTCAGTGTTTGATGTAGTTTCTGTAGGGTGCTGTTTTAGAATACTCCATTGGATTTCTTCTGTTTGTTGCTCTTTTTTTCTGGTGTTAAGAGTTTTTTTTTCTTTTTTGAGGGGCTACTCAGATGGTGGGCTGCTTGATAACTGAACACTTGTGTTTGCTACTGAAGGACTGGTGTGTTTCGCTTTCGTGCTGCCATCCCCTTTACACAAGATTGCTGACCTCTGTCGCTTTGTGATGGCGACCAGTAGTTTGAGGCTGGTGTCGCAGCAATGTCCTGTGACAGACATCCTCTCTCAATGAGAGACCGGCCTCAGACATGATGTGTACTGCTGCACTCCTGATTGAGCAATTCATACGTCTAATATGTCTTTGGATAAGTCGAAAGCATTCAACACCGTTAACCATGCACTCCTCCTATCTACCCTCTCCCTCACCGGTCTCTTCCAGGAGGCCACACATTGGTTCTTTATCTAGCTGGTAGAACCCAGCAGATTAAGATAGGCAATGTGCTCTCCACCAGTCTCCCAAGTAAGGTCTGGGGTGCTCCAGGGGTCTATTTTGGGCCCCCCTTCTTTTCAGCCCATTCCTAAACGCCCTCCCTGCTGCTTGCTCTGGAACCCTCCTATACGCAGATGACGTGGTCCCCCTTTTCCTCCCACCCTGATCCACACTTGCTCCAGCAATCTCTCCAAACCTCCTTCACTGAAGCCAACACTGGTTCTCCACCCACCGTCTAGTATTAAATTATAAAAAGACCAAAGTTATGACATTTGCGCATCACCAGAGCACATATATAAAAGCCTCTGCCTGCAAATCCTAAACTCCCAGCTAACCCCTCCCTTGACATCACTCTAGACACCACTCTCAACTACCACCAAAATAACCTCCTCTGTACTGTGGTCAGCTCCAGAATTGGGCTACTACACCGGTACAAAAACACAGTCTCACCCCTGAGGCCCTCCAATTAGCTTCTCAACCTCAGTCCTCATTAATGAACTACGGGAACCAGATCTATGGGGCCACCGACAACTCCGCCCTCCACAGGCTCAGGCTGTCACTCAAAGCCTGTTGCTTAGTCCTTGGCTGTGACTGTACCATGCACACTTGCTTCCTCTACAGTCTATCAAACTGGCTTAACTTAGACTACAGACTCAAGTATCAAACCTTCCTCCTGGCCAAAAAGATTTGGCCCCCCCAGCCTTTCTGCCTTGCTAAAACTGACTTCTGTCTCAACACACACACACACACACACACACACACACACACACACACACACACAAAGACTCCTCCAAATCCCTGCTCCTTGTCCCTAGATGCTGGACCTCTCTTGCCAGAAAGAGCTTCAGCTACAACACTCTGAGCTGGATAAATGCACTTCCAGTTCCATTTCCCTCTGAAAGCAAGCTTGGCCATTTCAAGTCCCTCCTTAAGGATCACCTCTGCTCTGCCAGCACATGTGACTTATTGACTCTGGCCCCTCCTGCCTCTCTCCTCAATTCTACCCTCCAGCATCCCCCTCCCAAAACCTCCACCTCTCCTGACAAAGGACTCTCCTCCTGCCTCTATACCCCTTGACAAAGGATTTCCTTCCTGCCTCTCCCCAACCTGTTTTTCTATCTTTGCCTCCACCTCAAATCCACTTTCTCCCAAGTACTGTAACGTATAAAAATAGTGTGCATTAACTCTGCTTAACTGTACTACTTTGCGTTTCCATTGTGCTACACACCTGTTACTGTCTTTATGCTATGTTTACTTGCATCTCACCTATCAATTTTGTACTACGACATGGAGCCTTTGTAAAGGAGTCTGACAAAGCTTTTCATTCAGAAATCTCAAATCAAAATACTCAGTTCTGTGTCTGCAGAAATCCTACCATCACCTCCCCTAGATAATTTCTCCCCCCCCATTGGTGGTTTCATATACAAACACCAACACATTTTGGGGGAGTTTCCATGGATGTAAATAGAAAACTGGGGGATTAGGTGGAGAACGAGTTACATAATCCTTGAAGAGGGACACGGGACAGTTTGGACTACCTGGTTCAGTGTATAGGACCCCTCTTGATGCAACCATATGTTGGTTTGCGCATGTGCACAACCAATGCAAAAAATGAAGTTAGCCAAAATGTACCTCTCAAGACAGCAGGAGGAATGTTTGGATAAAACAGGAGGCTGGACTAGAGAAAGGAACGGTTAAGGCACTAGCATACACAAGTCAGTACACTGCTAATGATACAGAGGGCCAGTGGAAGCAACAGCAACAGAGTCAGATGAAGAATAGTGTCTGGTACAATGATAATGGAAAGAAAGGAAACCTTTGATCCAAATAAGATTCTAATGATGGGACTCAGTCACAAAAATCACTTACTTTATGCAAGGGAGATAGAATGTACTAGTGACCCGTGTACCCAGGGCAAATACCGCACACTGGAAATAAAGACTGAAAAAGCAGTTTTCCGATGCAGGAGAAAAAGCCATGAAGGCCTTACACACAGGGGTCGATATCAAATGAGGACAGATCATGACAAAAGATGTAACCAATATTGGAGCGGAACTAAACAAAAGGGACATAATGTGATTATATGAAATACTGCCGTACCTAGGGCAGGACGGGGAAGAATACAGGCGGTTAAAAAAAAAAACAAAATCAATCAATGTTTAAGTAACAAAACATTTTCTTCATGAGGAACTGCAGCACATTTAATAACTATTCTGATAACATGGCTTGCACCCAGCTAGAAGGGGCACTTTGGTACTAGCAACAAAATGCAAATCTACCAGTTTTTAAACTAGAGAGGGCTGACTGGGGAAAACAAAAAACAGGAGAACAGCAACAAGAACCATGATAACTAAAAATGGCCAGAAGGAAACAAAAAAAAAAATACATACATACATACATACATACATACATTTAATCAACCTTCCCAGCGATACGATGAGCAAGGATCACTGGAATGGTGTTATATTAAATGCTAGACGTTTATCCAACAAAATGCCAAGACATGGACATAACAGTAAGAACAGATGAGACATGTTGGTGTAACCCCTCCTGCAAATGGGGGTTCCCAAAAGTCTTCCAGGAGCTGGCTAAGTGCTCCCAGCCTGAATGGTGTTCGGCATTTAAGCCGTTTATCTGCGAGTGCTTTTAGAGCCTCTGGTACTGTCTCCAAGAGCCACCTGCTCGCAGGCTAAATTAGCTTGAAGAGGGGGAGACTATGTAGTTAATGCTTGAATCCGGCCCTGAGCTGCTGTCTGATCACTCCATTTCTGCAGTCACCAAGAGCGCAGAGGGAGCACATCTGAAAGATGCAACCGTTTTCCTGAAATCATTTAGAGCATTTGTAAAATTGCAGTTTGTCTAACCTGCCTTTATTGCAGCTGGGACTCTGTGTTGCTCCTCCATTTTGGACCTGAACTGCTAATCTGGGCCAGTTGGGTAAGGGGAGCCCTAAAATGGAGACTGCCTGAGCCAACCAGAACTTGGACTCTCACATGGAGCCTGCTTAAAGGGGGAATGTATGGCACGTGCTTCTGGGAGCTGTAGTTTGTACCTTGGCACCCTTTTGCACCAACAGAAGAAGTCCTGCAGTGATTGACAGTTGAATCCTCCAACCAAACCTGTGTTGAGCCCAAGGGAAATGCCCTGAACTGTTCTTGGAGGGCCAGATGAGAGTTGACTGTGAAAGCAGTAGGAGCTCAGTCCTGTTGCGGCCTGCAGTTCGCGCGAGGCACGTGTAAGGTCCTGAAGTTGGCCTGTAGCCATTAGAGAGTGCTCATTCGGACTGAATCAGAGTTGTGGAAAGAGAAGGAAGAAGTGTGCAGAACCAGCCTTGCCCGAAGATTTGCAGAAGTGCGATCAAACTGTTGGGGACTGTGTTGCTGCGTGTGGTCTCGGGTTTGCAGCATTTGCGATCAGGATCGAGAAGCAGCTGCCTGGTGCAGTAATTTTCTTTACATATAAATGTGCCTAGTGTTTGTAGGGGATCGCGATTCCCTTTTCCCCCCTTGTTCTGTGAGTTGTAGGCTGAAGCTGGAAGCTGGACTCAAAGCTAATCTGACTAAATCCATCTGCTACCTAAATCAGTTAAGCCCTGTCACAGGAGTCCCATCTCCATGCCCTGCTCATTCTGGCCATCCAGAGCCACCTCAGTTCAGGTCTTGGTTTGGGGTTTGTGAGTACAAACAGGGGTACCTCCCCTCACCTTCATTTAATCAAAGTGTGTCAACTGATTGTTTTAGGTGCTTCTATTTGTGGACTGAGCCATCCGGCACCAGATTACAATTTGTTTGTGCATGTATTTTCTTCATACAGGGCCCCATCCAGCTGCACCAGCCGGCCAACCCTGGGCAACAGACGTGGCTAGCCCCCCCCCAATCCTGGGTACCCAGAGAGTGACATTTTGGACCCTAAATATAAGTGCACAGTACTGCGATTCGTACTTATCTAAACTAATCAACTTGATTACCCTCCTTCTGTGTTACTGTCCCCTGAATAAACCAGATTTTTTGTTATACTATATACTCGCTGTGGTGTTAATCTAGAACAGTATTGCAAATTGCTGAGCATGTTTAACCTCATTTTACAGGGGGTCCTCAGACGGGCTGCAGAATCAGTCTCGAGGGTAAGTGGCTTCTCTGTGTAAAAAGTGTGCACATGTGGGGTATTGGGAAGGTAATTCCCATGTATTGTGTGGGCCACTAGTGGGAACAAGGGGGGTTACACAGTGTCCCAAAGGGCTGTACCTGAGCTAGTTTAACCATTACTAACCCTGACCTCTGGGTGGAGGCACCAGTCATAGAACCTAGGCCCCTCAACCTGTCAGTAGCCCAACAGGCAGGGGTAGTAGCCCTTGGGATAGTGCCACCTGGGGGTTACATTGGTAATTAGAGACATGGTGGAATAAGCATACCACCTAGGATAGACAGTTGGAAGGCTATAGTCTTTAGCATAAGGTTGGGAAGGAAAACAATTGGGTGACTGGTAGCATTAGGTGTTAAAAATCATAGCCCTTCGGGGGAATTGAGGACAGAAGAAAAACAGCAGCACACAAACAATATGGGTTAAACTAGAAAGGAAAAGGGAAAGTCTGGATTTGGGAAAGGTGCTATACACCAAATAGAACTAAACTATGGAAGATTATTTTTTTTTTTTTGTTGGAAGGGAAATAGAAAAGGCAGCCAGCATGGGATATCATTTACACAGGTGATCTGAATTACTCAGATACTGACCGGGGAATGGAAACAAACAAGAACACAATCCAACCTTTAGTGTACTACTGGATAATAATTTTACACCAGTATGTAAAGAAAGGAGGCAATATCAGGCATACTGGTTAACATGGATATGGAAAGCAGCAAGTGTGAGGTCCAGGAACCATTAGGGGATAGTCACAATACAGCAACATTTAAAGTCAGGATACAGAACACAACAATTGAAAAAGGGATATCAATCTAGAAACTAAAGAGAGCTCGTTTCCACACACTGCGGAATAAAAGACTGGAACTGGTTATTTGATTTCAAAAGAGTAGGTTGAACAGAAATGGAATAAAGAAAATATCAGAGCCAGAGGTAAGAAATATGCTATTTATCAAATTACAGTAAATTAAAAACACAAAACGAAGGTGGTCAACCAATAGGATAAGGAAAAAATCCAAAGAAAAAATCATACAAGAAATAACGGGAACACTGGGGTACATGGAAGATACAAGAGTACATTAAGTTACAAAAATATCAAAAGTAATTAGGAAGGAAAAGCAAAGGGTGGAGGGCAAATTAACACAAGAAATTAAAAAATTAAATAATTTTATTCATACATAAGAAAATGAAAGTCTGATACAAGGGTGGGGCCAATAAGTTGTGTACAGGGGAAGAAAATACTGAAGAATGGAACAAATACTTTTCTACAGTATTTGGAAAGGAAGAAGAATGGGTGGAAGGATAAATGTAACACATTATAACTTTGTGAAAGTAAAAAAAGAAAAGATTTGTTAATGGAAATTAGTAGTCCTGATAATATGCACTAAAGGTGGCATATAGGGCAAGCTTAAGAAGTCCCTTAAACATATGACTCCATTAGGAAGAGTTAAGTCCCCAATGACTGGAAAAAATGCTTTAGTTATACTATAGTTTAAAGACCACCTTTCCCCAGATTTCTTTAACTGCCTGCAAACACATCAGAAGGCTCCCTTACCTGAATGGGAGTTCCTCCATAGTAGCTGTAAATTTGTTTGTTGAGCCCCCAAAGGGAAGGCAAGGGATCGTACTTTGCCCCCCAAGGGGTTAGCCACTCGATCCCTTCCACTTCCTGATCGCCAACGCCATCCCTGCGCTTCCCTGTTCTGTGATGCAATTATAGGACTAACGCGGGGACGTGCTCCATTCAAGCCTATGAAGCGTGGTTTTAAAAGTTATTTTCAGTATTTTAATTGGACTTTTACTACAAATGAGAGCATGTATTCAAGTAACACTCTTGTTACTTGAAAACATGCTTCCATTTGTAGCAAAATTCCGATTAAAATACTGAAAAAATTTAAAACCATGCTCCACAGGCTTGAATGGAGCATGTCCTTGTGCTAGTCCTATAAATTACATCACAGAACAAGGAAGCGTGGGGATGGTGTCAGTGATCAGAAAGTAGAAGGGATGGAGCGGCTAGCACCCTAGGGGGAAAAATTACGATCCCTTCCCTTGGGGGCTCAACAAATAAAATAAATTTACAGCTACTACGGAGGAACTCCCATTCAAGTAAGGGAGCCTCCAGATGCATTTGCACTGCACTGAGAAAGGTGCTCTTTAAGGTGCTAAATGCAATCAGGCAACTACACACCAGTAATGTTGATAGTCTAAAATTCTTGAAAAAAATAATGAAAGGTAGAATAATGGACCACATGATCAAAAGGTATAGTACAGTGTGGCTTTTTAGAGGGTAGATCAAGTCAAACACACATTATTACATTTTGTTTTAACCAATTAGGCAAGGCTCTAGACATTTACCTCGATTTGGGGGAAATATCTGACACTAACTCAAGATATTATTAAAAGTTAAACCCAGTTACAAGGACATTTATTTCAATGGATAGCGAACTGGATAGTGGGAAGACATTAAAAAGCTAAAATAAATGAGGTGATATCAGAAAGGTAAAATGAGACTAGCGGAGTACTGCAAGGAACAGTTCTAGCTTCCTTATTGTTTAACCTTTATAACTGGTTAGCAGTTTTTTCTGTGGCCTCAGTTATTTGCCGTAATAATCAGCAAGTTATTATAGCAGACACGTGCTGCTTCACTCCCTGTAAGCTCACGTTCTCATGGCCACAGAGCTACAGTCACTTTCACATCTGGCTGTGGCTTGTGGGAATGGATGTACTCATCTCAAGTGGCTTTAAAACTGAGACACTTCAGACAAAAGTCAGATACAAAATAAAATAAAAAAAGATCTGCAAAACTGACTACGCGTGCCAGACACAAAATTTTGTGGCAAGTAGTTCCTGGTGATGGTTCATGGTACAGCAAGTACACTTGCTACTAGCCATGACCTCATGCACAGAGAAACACCATGGAAACAAGTTCAGGCAAGCTCCACAAGAACGGATTAAAAAGATTAACAGTTCGCTCATTTTCTTTGTTTTGAACAGTTTCTTGGAGTTCCCACCTCCCACCCAAAAAAATAATATATATCTAACTGTTTACAACACTGAGGCACAAGCAGTGCACATGTCTAAGTTCAAATGAGAGTTTTAAAACATCGTCTTTCTCTGCTGTTTCTTGGACCGACGCTCGCGCAATCTGCAGTTGTATTTTCTCCTTAATTCACCAGGACAGTATTCCTGCAAAGGGAATGCAATATTTTTTCTTCAAAATACCTAACTCTCTTTTGTTATTGCTGAAACATCCAGTATTGCAACCTGCAAGAACCATGCTTTTACTGTATCGTTCGTTTGGAAAACTGCTCACAAAACCAAAAAAAAAGGAAAAAAAAAAAGCATTAATGGGCTGCAACTAGAATACAATAACTGGGTTTGCCTTCCCACCCCCAACAGGGAAACCATGGCATAATTTGCCGTTAAATGAGTGTTTATAATGGCAAACATGCACCCGGTTTCTCTCGCTCCACACATGTGCCAGCCACAGCTCTTCCACTCAGACCGCTGGCCACCTTGTCTTCACCTCTGACACTGAACCGCCACTCCGACTTGGCAGTAAGTGATTTCAAAAAAACAAAAACTACCAAGAGAAAAACCAAAAAAAACTTACCTGCCAACCAAAAGAATACACCTTTAAATAAACTAAAGGCGACAGCAGACTGCACGCTGAAACCTAACTGGAACACGGCCACATAGGAATGTCTATTTAATAAAATTGCTGTGGTAAAAAAGGCAAACTTCAGCAATTATAAAGTTTACACACCCTCATTGTTGGAGGCTTTCACAAACCTCGAGCTTCACTCTCAGGATTCATGTAGCGTCCAACACCTTGGGCATGTGTAAACTTCTTGTTACATACACCACCCCATACTTTATTCTATATGTAATATACACCCTCCACGTGTGATGCTTGATGAACCGCTCAAGCTTCACTCTTTGGGTTAGAAACATAGAAACAGACTGATGACAGATAAGGACCGCTTGGCCCACCTAGTCTGCCCATTTCCCTACCTAGAGGATAAGCTGTAGATCCTATTTAACCAACAGCCTATTTCTTCCAACCCCCCACAAAAATTGCCTCATGTCTGTCCCATGCATTCTTGAATTCTCCCACAGTTTTAGACCCCACAACCTCCTCAGGAAGGCTGTTCCATGTGTCCACCACCCTCTCTGTGAAAAAATACTTCTTCACATTGCCCCTGAGCTGCCCCTCTGTCTTCAAATTGTGTCCCTTGTTCTTGCACATCTTTTTCTGAAAGATGCTACCCTCTTGGACTTTGTTGATTCCACTGAGGTAGCTAAAACGTTTCTATCATGTCCCCCCTCTCCCTCCTTTCCTCAAGGGTATACATATTAAGCTCCTTTAGCCTCTCCTCGTACGCTTCTCTTGCAGACCCTGCACCATTTTAGTTGCCCTCCTCTGAACTGCCTCCATCCTGTCTATGTCCTTGTGGAGATGGGGTCTCCAGAACTGGACGCAGTACTCCAGATGGGGTCTCACCAACTGTCTGTACAGGGGGATAACTTCCTGTTTTCTGCTGGTGATGCCTCTCCCTATACATCCCAGTATCCCCCCAGCCCTCCCTACTGCCTTCTCACATTGCTTGCCAACCTTAAGGTCATCTGATATGATTACCCCAAGGTCCCTTTCCTTTTTTGTTGTTGTTACTACCTCCCCCCCATTGTGTAGTCTTCCCCTGGGTTTTTGTTTCCCAGGTGCATTACTTTGCACTTCTTTGAATTGAATCCAAGCTGCCATACTTCTGACCATTCCTCCAACCTTGCCAAGTCCCTTCTCATCCTTTCCATGCCTCCTTTATGTAGCACCACCTTTCTGGGGTGTATTAAGTTCTTGTAATGCATTCCACACCATACATTAATCCCTGTATAATGGAGCTGGGCAACATTACAAAATTTTGAGAGGATACAAAAATAGCTGGCATAGTGGAAACCACTGAGCAAAGAAAAGCAATACAGGGAGGCAAGTATAGCACAGCGGTTTAAGGCTCCAAGCTGCAAATCTGGAGACCTGGGTTTGAATCCCACAGCCCCCACTTGCATACTGTGTGACCCTGAGCAAGTCACTTAACTTCCATGTGCTCCCATGTCGCACCTGTAAACAAGCTTTCAGCTTAGTGTCTCTCTCCTGGTTAAACAATTGGGGAAAAATGGATAAAACTGTGGCATAGGCTTAAAAAATTTTGATATGAACACTAGTAATGTTCAGTAATGCATCTGGGAAGAAACCCAAAACATGTTATATGAATGGTAGTCCACTAAAAACAGAGTCCCCCTTCAATTGTTTAACCAGGAGACACCAAGCTGAAAGCTTGTTTACAGGTGTGACCTGGAAGCACAAGGAAGTTAGTGACTTGCTGAGGGTCACACAGTACGCAAGTGGGGACTGTGGGATTCAAACCCAGGTCTCTAGATTTGCAGCTTACAGCCTTAAACCCCTGCGCTATACTGCCTCCTAAGTGAAAGGAACCACTGTAATAGGGAGAAGAGGAAAGGAGAAACTGTTCAACCAGGAAAGGCACACTAAGCTGGAGCTAGTTTCTAGGTGTGACCTGGGAGCACAAGGAAATTAAGTGACTTGCTGAGAGTCACATGGCATGCGAGTGGGAGCCGATAGGAATCAGACCCACCCAAGTCTCCAAGGTTTGAAGCTCAGTGCCCTCAACCACTGCGCTGTCCTCCTTCTTTGGGATGGTGTATGTAATGAGAATTTTACACACACGCGAGGTGTTGGATGCTACATAAATCCCCCAAGAGCAAAGACAGAATGGTTTGTGCACACACGAAACAGAGGATGCGTGTAAAATTTGAGTTTGCATGCCACCCCATGTTTTATTTCATATTTAGTTTTTTTTCCGGATAAGGTGTCGTAGCCACAAAATGACTATTTTCAGACACGAATTGCTGGGTATAGTTTTTTTTTGGCCACAGCAATTCTTTAAGATGTCTCTGCAGTCACGGCCCGAACAGGTTTTAGCAGGGTTAGCAGTCAGACCTAGCTGCTGAAGGAAAACATTTATTGAAAAATTAGCCCAGCATTTTTTTTTTTTGTTAATTGACTTGCTGCCAAGTCAGAGTGGTGGTGTAGTCTCCAGCAGTAAGCCACAGCATCTGGCAGAGACGAGGAAGGGAACAGCGGTAGCTGGCGCACGCGCAGAAACCTGGTGTGTATTTGCCATTATAAACACTCCTTTATAACGACAAATTACGCAATGGGTTTCCTTATGGGAAAAGACAAAAGCCATTAATTATAGACAAGTTTACAATGAAAGCACAATATAATAGTAATGAGCAAAAGTAACAGGATTATAACATGCATCTAGAAAAACATCTGCAGTAAGTCAAGAGATATCACAGCTCTGGAGCACTAAAGCTGGTACAGAAATACAGGAGTCAAGTCCAAACACAACTGCACTCACCACTTGCTGCAATAAAGCCAATACAATCCTGCTCTTACTAAATATTTGTTGTACTCCTCAAGAGACACACAGATGCAGTCGGCAGATAAGGGCCTTGTGGCCCATCCAGTCTGCTCTATCCCTCTTTCTAATGCTTGAGGTAACTTATATGGTATGAGCTCCCCCCCTTTTGCCCTAGCTTGATAATTTCCATGTGCCTATCCCACACATTCTTGAATCCCTGAACCGTGGCCACCCCCACCACTTCCTGGGGCAGACTGTTCCATCTCTCCGCGACCCTTTCAGTGAAGTAGAACTTCAAGTCCCCCGCCCCACATTTCTTTTAGTCTCATGCTGCGCCCCCTTGTTCTGCCATTTCCTTTCGTGTGAAAGATGCTCCCCTCTGCTACCCTGTTGAACCCCTTCAGATATTTGAAGGTCTCCATCATGTCTGTCCCTCTCCCTCCCTCCCCTTTTCCTCCATAGACTACAAACTGAGAGCTCACAGTCTCTCCTCAAAGACTTATTTAAATGTTTTACCAGGAAGGCATACTGAGTAGAGTACTGCTCGATTCCAGATGCCTCCTGGGGGTGGAGGGCAGTGAAGAATACATACTTTAGAGAAAAATGAACAGTCACGCAACTATTAAGGCAAGAACATAATACAGCGGTAGGTAATACTTATAACAAGGTAAAATGGACAATCCAGCAATTTTTATGGTAATGACCTACAATTACAGTGGTAGATAGTTGTGCTAGGCACAAAAACATTTCCAAGTTCAATGCAACACATGTTACTGACACGAGAAGCTACTGTAGACTTTAGTGCGTTGAACAGATGTTGGTCACAAGTGCAGGCAGAGGTGATTCTGCATCCCAGACACCATTTTTGTAGCTCTCCTGTGTAGTCTCCATCCTGCCCGTGTCTTTAGACACAGACTCAAGTGTGCAAAACACAGACATAAGGTGCAAAAATGCCCCCCCCCCCCGTCTCCGGGTGAAGAATGTTTTGTGCCGTTAGGAGGAGGACTGGACTGTAGTGTCGATAGTGACTGTGGATCTTATCACCCTCCCATCCGATAGTACTGGTATCCTACCTAGGATCCTACCAAATATGGAGGTCAGATAGCGATGGAGCTGAAGCAGAATCCTAGGTCAGATATTTAGGATCTGAGCTGGATCAGTTACTAGGATCCACAATGCTTGTTGCTGGGATCCATAACACTGTCAGATCTGTGCACTAGATCCCAGAGGATCAGACAGCACCGCTATCCTACCACAGCAACTATCTGGCCAAATGGGAGGCATCCGTTAGTACCCTAGAAACAAGGATACCATCTGAGAAACACTACTGGATTGGCTTTATTGCAGCAAGTGGTGAGTCCGGTACAGCTTTGTGTTTTAACCAAGAGATCATATTTTACTCACGCGCACACACACACACCCGACTGTATCGAGCAGTGTGTGTATATCTATATCTATCTACACAACAGAACTGACATAGGAAGAACTTGAAGATTCAAAGAAAAACAACAGGATTAAAAACAAGCGATTTAAACTATGAAGGGAGACTGGAGGCACTGGATATGATCACGCTTGAGAGAAGACAAGTGAGGGAGAACAGGATTACATTTTACAAAGCATCTGATCAAGATTTTATGAAAACAAACTTCAAAGGAAAGTGAAAGTGAAAAAAGGCCACAAAAATGCAATTAGAGGGGAATTGTTAAAGACTGAAAAGGATATCAGAGACAGATAGTTAAGGTAGAGTAGGGCATTTAATGTTAAACCCCCAATTTTGTACCTTAACTTAAGGGCATCTCAACAGAATATTGTAATTTACATGTGCGGTCAGGGTGGCAAAGTCTCAAGACATGAAATCTGTGATGGTAGCATTTTTACCATTTTGGATATCTGGAAAAGTGATGCATATCCGCCCCGGATTAACATGGGATTTTGCTCTCATGCACAACCTAGGCAGAGTAAATATCCACACTAAACATTCAGGGTAGAGGCAGCCTCTGCCAAGACGGAGCATTTTGAAGGTTGTGTGAAAAAAATATTTAACAGTTCCAAAGTTGCCCTCCTCAACACCTCCCTTTCCATCTCATCTGTTCTGATCCCCCTTGCCCCCTACTATACTTCTACTTCCTTGTGTCCTGGGGGAGGCGGTCCTCCCCTCGGACACTCTTCCTGTTGCTTCAATTGTAGGGGGGGGGGTGAGGGTTGGAGTTCGTGCCTGCCTCCCATCTTGGGTAATTTAAATGTTCATTAAAGTAACACCTAAACCTTCACTGAGGATTGTGGTCCCCCTCCCAAATAAATGCAGGCCACTACCACTGTACTGACCCATATCCTTCCAGGTTGGCTCCCATTCCCAGTGAAGTCAAACCCCTCCTCCCTGCACCATCCTTTTAGCCAACTTTCAGCCCTTCCCCAGTTTCCTAAACTCTCCCTGTACTACTCCAGCCTCATCCCTCACCAAGTCATTGGTCTCTAGGTGGACAATGACATCCCACTCCAACCTGTCCTGCCACCCTAGCAATCCTTAGGATCCGCTGTCCTTCACTCTGAGCCAAGGCACCAGGTAGGCCTCTAATCTCCCTCTCTCCACCCTTTCCTGCTCCCAAATCTATTCCCATAACAGAGTCTCATACAAGAAGCCGCTTTCTCCTTTACTGGGGTCTTCTGCTTCCCACCTTGGGGCATCCCCTTCAGAGAACTCATACATCCTCCCTTTCCACTACTATGGGCACCTCCTCACAGCAGTCCCATCCCACCAGAATAACCAAGAAATTTTGTAGTGTGAGCCCACAAGAGGGTGCCTCAGACTTCCCGGAGCATGCCACGGTTCATCAGGCCCTCTTCTGTCTAGGCAACCTATACAGCAACAGCGGTGGACTCTGCAGCCCCTGGGTGGGGTAAGAAGACCTTTGGATACTAGCCAGCTAGGCATGGAGACCACAACCTCCTCCCTCAACCAGAGATACGAGTGCAGATGGGGAAGCACCTCACTCTCTAAAAGGTCTTTCAGAAGACTGCAGCACAACAGCCACTGCACAGCATCCCCCTCCCCTAGATCTGCAGTCACAGTAAAATATTCATAATAAACAATATTCCCAAAATACTGAAAACATGGGGGGCTGTGCGGCTCTGCAGAGAACCCCTCCTTTCACTGCTCACAGTACAGTATTCATAACCATTATACAGTATTTCCAATATGCAGAAACTTTTGGGGCAGTGCAGATCTGCAGAGAGCCCTTTCCTTCCACGGTCACAGCATGGTATCCATAACTACATAATATTCCCAATACAGTGAAAATGTGGGGGAGGTGCAGCTCTGCAGAGAACCCTTCTTTCCCTATTCACAGTACAGTATTCATAACCACTACACAATATTCCCAATATGCTGAAAATGTAAGGGAGGCACAGCTCTGCAGAAGAGCCCCTCCTTTCCCTGGTCATAGTACAGTGGTAAATAAAGTACATTTATAGTGGCGCCCTTTTCAGGGTGCCTCAAACGCAGGAATGGTACATGAATATATATAACTAATACACATAAAACTCACAAATTCAGAGAATTAAATAACTGCAGCTGGGATAGTAGCCAATCATGGTGCAGTGACCCAGAGTTATGTCCCCATGTGCCCAACAGTGAAAAGTGAAAAGAAAAAAAAAAAAGGTGGGGGGAGAGAAGATCAGGTCCCCAGCCCCCAGCACTGAATCCCATGTTAAACCACTGTGGGGCTCGTTTTACTTTTTTTTTGGTGGGGGGTGTTTTTCTTTCTTCAGGCACTGGGAACCTGATGTGATGGTTCCCCACTGTGTAGAAACAGGGAGCAAGCAGGCAGAGTAGGGCTCATGTAGAGTCTGGAATGGAATCCTTAGCCCTTTTAAGTAGCAACCACCATTCAACTGTCAGGTGATCTCAAGAAGCAGCAGCTGCAGGAGCAACCTCAAAGCTGGGACAAAGCCAGTAGGGAGGGACCTACCTTCAATTTCTGTGTTCCCAACATCCTAGCCAGTCCAGCACATTGGCGGTTCTCCTGCATTCCCCATCCATTAGCGGCAGCAGTCTGGTGGTCCTGGGTTGCAAGCCAGAGGTGGTAAAAGTTCATCAGGGAGGGGCGGCAGTGAAAGGCCCTCTCCTCCATTCTCCAAGCAACATTGTACTGGAGGTGGATTCAGGCCTCATTCCCTCAATCAGCAGCAGCACTTCAGCTCAGAAACTGAAGCAGGCAGCAAGGTGAGTGGCACTAGCACCAAAGCCATGTGCTGGCCCCTGGAAAGAGTGTTCATTTCATTAAAAAAAAAAAAAAAGTAACTTTTGCACCATCCAGTGCCAAGGAGCATGGCATGGCTGCATGAGGCAAGCCAGGCACCAGGAAGAGATACCGCCTACCAGGCAGAGCTGCAAGGATCGTCTCCAGGAATGAACTGCAGGGCAGGAGGTCTGTGAACTGCCCATGGGACAGAGTGAAGCAAGGCTCCACAGGAGCCAAAGACTGTGAGGGCAGTCATGCCTCTGCTGATCCACACCGGGGGGGGGAGGTTTGAAAAGAGCTTCACATGAGCCAAGATAAGGGGCAGGAACATTTACATTAAAGAAATGATTACAAAGTCACACACATAGGTTTCTGCCAGCATTTAAAGTGTGTCCCTTAAGATTCACAATGTGAAATGTTTAGAGACTGTCTGGTGTTTTTCAGTCCCTGTAATTGAACTGTCCCCTCCAGCTACTGTGTGTGTGTGTGTGTGTGTGTGTGTGTGTGTGTGTGTGTGTGTGTGTGTGTGTGTCCCCCACTTCCTACTGCCCACCTGTCTCAATGCCCCAGGAGTTGATACTATGTTTTGCCAAACTGGGGGTGGAGGGGGAAGACTATCAATGCTGTGTTGTGCCCCTATTTGCAAATAAACTGCTAATAGCGTGCTCTGCCTTCTTTTACAATGCAAGCTGCCAAAACTGCAAGGAGCCCCAGTTACAAAATGAACCGTCTAAACCATTTGTTTACACAAAGGACTGCCCAAGTTTTGGGGTATCCTGTTTGCCCTGGAATAGTATGGAGCCCATAGTGACTGCCTAAAAGCATGGTACCTTTCTGCAAGGCTGCCCAAAATTTGTGATCCTAGCTTTGAACCACTTCATAGTTTGGCAACCATGTTGCTGCTGTAAATAACCCTCCTCATCTTCCCCTCCCTTCCCGGTTCTGACCTTCATCCCCCCTTTCCCCACCACACCCACTGCTACTTCTTTCTCCCCCTTCCCTCCCAGATACCTCCTTCATCCTAGCAATCACACCTACAGCCCCCTTTGAAAATGGGTCAAATTTTCCTCCTCCTGCTTCTCCTTTTTCCTCTTCCTAATCACTTGGCTTATCTTTATCTCCTTCTCTCCTACCCATCCCTCTTTCTCTCCCTCCCGAATTTCCAGCGTTCAATACAAAAGCCCTAAAAACTTTACTACTTAATCCTTGCCCCCCCCACTTCTCTCATCAGGGAACATCCATCCAAACCCTGGCCCTCATCACCTCCTTTGGCAGTCTCCCCCCCACCCCCCAACTCCATTACTCCCTAACTCCACAGCCTCTCAGATCATCCCCAACAGGTTGAAATGTCACCTGAACATCTGCAGCCTGCTACCTAAGATTGATCTTTTACAGAACTCTTGTGGCATCACACACTCCTGGCATCCCGATTATAACTTAGACCTGGCTCAAAAAGATCGGACAGGTTGTGAAGGGGGAGTGGCCATGTATACCTGGTCCTCACTGCAATTTACGACAACCCTATCTTCTGCCATCTCAGCTACTTATGAAGCCCTAGTCACCCACAACACCCTTCCTTTCACAGTCCCCATCTTTGTACCTGGTATCTATTGCCGCCCAAGCATCCAAACTTTGGTCATGGCTGAACTCTTACCCTCCATCATCTCCATCTTGCAATCTGGGGAATTATTCATACTGGGTGACCTGAATCTAAATTGGCTGTCTCCCAAGTTGAACAAGATACAGAATGAAGTCACTGCACTAAACCTCACTCAGCTTATACTTGAGCCCACACACCCAAATCTCAAACACACAAAACTATACCCTGCTCAACTAGGCACTCACAACTCATCTGCACTGCATCAAATCAGGTATCCTCCCAGATGCCCTTAGCGACCACAACCCCAATTTTCGTAGTTCGCAAGGTCCATCGCCCCAAACCGCCCCCTAAAAATCATACAGCTTTGCTCCTTTTAAGAGCTACTGTACTGCTTGGGATTAATAGTAATTTTCAGATGCAGTCAGCTATCACTTTTATCTCAAGTATTTTTTCTTTTCTGTTTGTTAATTAGAAGAAGATTTTCCACCTGGAGGTACTGTGGTGATGTGTGGAGCAGCACTCTGTCTGGAGGGAAAAAAGTCAGTTCTGTTCCTCCCGCTACATCATCAGAAATGAGACCAAACACCATGAGGCACCACAATCTTTGCAGCCTGAGCAGTGACTCTTACAAGCTACCAATCAAACAGCAGAAAACTGTGACATCACTAGTAACCAGGGAGAGCCAGTCCCTGCTGCTTCATGTGAAAGTGAAACCTGGCAGTGAGAAATAGTTCTCATTGGTTACTAGTGATGTCATAGTTAGTGTGGTCTCGGTGTTAATTTAGTGGGAGGAACAGAACTGACTTTTCCCCCTTCCAGACAGAGTGCTGATCTACACATCACCCCAATACTGCCAGGTGAAAATCTTCTAATTAGAAAACAGAAAAGAAAAATACTTTAGGTATAAGAAGTGATAGCGGACATCTGAAAATTACAATTACAGGCAGTACACTAGCTCTTTAAATCCTTAGATCTTATCCCACTCAAATCCAAACTTGCCTTTACAGACTGGGCCCCTTTCTCCTCTGCCACCTCCATTGACCATTTCCTTGACTATATCGAGAATAAATTCATCTCCACTTGGAACGCATTTGCTCCTTTCAAGAAGTCCAGAGCTCATGGGATTTCACCTTCCCTGGATCACCCCAGAATTACTGGCCTGCTTCAGGGAGCATGACCAGGCATGGGGGGGGGGGAGAAAGAGAACTGCACAAGAAAATCTACCAAAACATCCTAGTGACTTTGCCAAGTACAGAATGCTACACAACTCTTGTACAAAAGTTACCAGATTGGCAAAGTCTGAATATTTCAATTCCTCATTCCTCAAACATTTATTCCCCATCTAGATTCTGGAGGGTTGTCCACATCCTATTCTCCCCTCTTTCTCACTCCCCCTACCCCAGTTCTTAAAGTAAAGAACTCCCTGGTATTGGACCCTTGCTTAGTAGCCAATGAGTTTAATGCCTACTACCTCTTGCGCTACATCTCTCCTAAACTCCCTCCCTCCTTCCCCAACCAACTACTAACTCCTGCTCTCCACCTCATCCAGTGTCTGCCTCCCCCCTTTCTCCTTCACCATCTCCCCTGATGAAACCAAGTGCCCTCCCTCTCCCTCAACCCCCTCTAAAGGCTCCACCCCAGATGATCTCAGTCCTAAACTTTTCTAACTCTGCTCCTGCCATTGCTTATCCTCTCTAATCTTAAACCTCTCCTTTATATCTGACCAAGTCCCCTCCTCCTGGAAGCATGTTATTTCTCTCCCCAAGGGCAGTGACCCGTTCACTCCTGGCAAGTACTGCCCCATCTCTCTCCTTCCTACCCTTGCTGAACTTCAAGAACACCTTGTTCTCCCCCAACTTTCATCCTTCCTCTCAGACTCCTTCACCCCTTTCCAATCTGGTTTTTGAAGAACCACTCGACAACCACTTCCCTCAGGCTCACCGAACTCCTCAATCCCTCTTTACAACACACTGGTTAGGCCACATCTGGAGTACTGGAGGCCACACCTTCACAAGGACAGTAACCAAATTGTGGCAGTCCAGAGAAGGGCAACCAAAATGGTGCAGGGACTGCATCAGAAAACATAGGAGGACAGATTAACGGAGGTCAATATGTACACCCTAGAGCAAAGGAGGGAGAGAGGTGATATAGAAACATTCAAATATCTTAAGGGCATTAACAAGGTGAAAGAGTCCAACATGTTTCAATATAAGAAAACTAGCAGGACAAGAGGACACAGTATGAGATTAGAGGGAGGCTGATTAAGGGGTAATGTGAGGAAGTTTTTTCACAGAAAGGGTGGTGGATGCATGGAACGGCCTACCTCAGGAAGTTGTGGATATGAACACAGTGCAGGGCTTCAAAGAGGCATGGGATAGGCATAAGGGAGCAATACAGATGAGTATGAAAAGATAGGCCATTGACAGAGCAAAGGCCGATGGCACATTTATAAGGTAGAAAAAGAAATGGGTAGACTGTATGGGCCTTGCGGTCCTTATCTGCAGTCAACTTCTACATTTCTATGATTCTATTCTCACAGGGATGAATGATGGCCTGATCGCCTCAGCCATCTGTCCATCCAGCCAAAACCTTCAAAACAGTCTTTCATGCACTGCTTCTGGACTCCCTTTCCACAGCTGGCCTTGCCTCATCTGCTACAAACTGGTTTAAGTTTTATCTCATTGGTAGAACCCAATTGGTAAGAATCTCTTATTCCATCTCCCCTCTGCTCCCCATCAACACTGGTGTCCCCCAAGGCTCAGTGCTTGGTCCTTTGCTTTTCTCCATCTTCCTTGATGATCTTCTCACAGCATGCTCTACCTCCTCCATCCATGTGTACGCAGACGATACCATCTTGTACAGCTCCAGCAAAAATTCTGCTACTGTGTAAATCAGCTTACAGCACGACTTCAACCAAGTTCAGCTCCGATTTGCCTCCCACCAACTCTTCCTTACCACCAAGAAGACAGTCACTATGACCTTTGGCACCAGGCAGAGACTCTAGGCTCATGGACCTGCCCTCCTTCCACACCCTCAATGGGACAACCCTTGAGGACACATCCTCATTTAGACATCTGGGTGTTTGGTAGGCCCAACACCTCAACTTCACTATGCATATCTAGGCCGTCCTGAAGAAACTGCACCCCAAGCTTGGTGCCCTTCATAGGAATTGTAGTTGCATCCCACCGACTGAGGCGTGAACTTGTCCAGATGATGCTTCCCATCTTTGACTACTGTGAAATAGTCTGGTGCCACTCCCAAATCTACCCTGAACAAACTGGACACTAACTCCTTCTGCTACTTTGCCCTTGACTCTCCCTCCCGTGCCCATCACTATGAACTCTTATTGCTCCCTTGCTTTCCCTCCACTGTCTCAGACGTGCATCCCTCACTGTGCCAAACTAACCTCCAAATTCTGGCTTGGAGAACTCCCTTCCTACCCCTCATTCTCTCTCTCTCTCTCCACCCCTACATTCTCTCATATATAGTGATGCACATACTCTGGTGGTCCCACGCCATTCCAGCCTCAATCGGCCAGACTGGTTTCACTCATCGCTTCCTTAAGATCTGGAATCCACCACCACCACCCCCCCACCAAAAATAAGACACTCCTCCACCTGAAGGGGACCCAGGACTTGGCTGCCTTCCCTCCCCCTACCACTCCTGCGTCCTCTTTCCTCTCCCCAGCGCTTATTAATTACTCCCCTGCTTCTACAGCACTTGAGTACTACCTCAAGCCTGCTCCCGGTACATTACTGCACTAAAGATTGTTCTGTCGCATTATTGTTTTGCATGTTATACTGCATTATATTCTGTGGTCCCCTAGTGTTGTGCAATTTTACAAGTGGTAATTGTCTATACTGCACCCTTATAGCTACACTCTTGTCTACCTGCTCCTACATAATTTGTAACTGTTCTTTCATCCATTAATTATAGTAATAGTCAACCTCATGTATCCCTTCCCCCCCAAAGTCACTCCATGAGATAAGCAACTTGTTCAGTGTACACTCCTGGTGAAACATTTCATAGAAACATAGAATTTGACGTCAGGCAAGGACTGCTTGGCCCACCTAGTCTGCCCATTTCCCTACCTAACAGATAAGCTGCAGATCCTAGTTAAACAGCCTACTTCCTCCTACCCCCCACTAGAATTGCCTTATATCTGTCCCATGCATTCTTGAATTCCCCCACTGTTTTTGACTCTATGGCCTCCTCAGGAAGGCTGTTCCATGTATCTGCAACCCTCTCCGTGAAGAAATACTTCCTCACATTGCCTCCAAGCCGTCCCCCACCATCTTCAACTTGTGCTCCCTTGTTTTTGCACATCTCTTTTTCTGAAAGGTGCTACCCTCTTGGATTTTGCTGATTCCCTTGAGGTATTTGAAAGTTTCTATCATGTCCCCCCTCTCCCTCCTTTCCTCGAGGATTTCAATAAAATAAATAAATAAATCCAGGAATGATGAAAGCTAAAGAAACCAGGATTACAAATCTTTGTGTGTTCAGTGGTCTGTCGAGACTTTCCTACTGACACCCAGAGAGTCTTGTTTTCCATTGATCAGCAGTCTGCCACAACCCACCTAGCAATACTAAGTCTTGAAGTGACTTTGGCCAGGCAGTCTGACACTACCTCTACCAGGCAGCCAAGTCCTTCAAACCAGGGGAGAGGAGAGTGTACCTTCTGGTGCTCCCAAGTGCTCTGAGAAAAATTCTTCTGGTCCCTCCCCTGGGGTGCATTTCCATAGTCCCTTCTGGTGCGCTTTCCCTGGAAACTCCCCTTTTGTGTGCATCCTATTACTTGTAAAGCTCTCCTGTGGGTCATAATTACCAGCGACATCAAAAGTCAACTGGACTATCATTCCAAGGCCAGAGAGTTTAGAGTTCTTGCAGTTGCCATAGGGTATAGGCAATATCTAGAGTGTTAGAATTTTTATCAATCAATTTACATTTCAGGTCCTACAGTTTAGAGTTCAAGTATAGCAAATACAGTTTTTAGTCTTCCATAGTGTTTACAGTATTGCATTTTAGTATAATCTTGCATAATAGTTTTACCAGTAGTGCAGTTCTGTCGTTTGATGCAACATTTGACATAGAAGACTATTGCACAAACTGGGGAATATGGGTGTGGGCAGGACAGTAGTGCGGTGGGTAGGTAACTGGCTGGGCAGCAGGACACAGAGGGTGGTGGTAAATGGCTGTCACTCCACAGAGGGAAGAGTGACCAGTGGGGTACCACAGGGATCAGTGCTGGGACCGGTACTATTCAATATCTTCATCAGTGACATTGCGCAGGACCTAGAAGGCAGAATTTCACTGTTATCTGATGACACAAAGCTCTGTAACAGAGTAGACACACCAGAGGTGTAGACAGAATGAGAAGAGACCTGCAGAAACTTGAAGAATGGTCAGGGGTTTGGCAGTTGAAATTCAATGCAAGGAAGTGCAAGATAATGCATAGGGCACAAAAACCTGGCACAATACATCAGTTGGGGGTGAGGATATAGCATGCACCAAGCAGGAAAGGGATCTTGGAGTTATCATCTCTGATGACCTCAAGGCAGGGAAACAGTGTGACAAGGCAGCAGGTAAAGCAAATAGGATGCTGGGATACATAGGCAGGGGCATCACCAGCAGGAAAGGGAGGTCATAATTCCACTATACAAGACACTAGTGAGGCGCGCACTTGGGTACACTGTGCAGTTCTGGAGACCTTACCTACGTAAGGACATAGACAGGGTAGAGAAGGTTCAGAGGAGGGCAACAAAGATGGTGCAAGGATTGCATCACAAGTCCTATGAGGACAGGTTGAAGGCACTGAACATGTACTCCCTGGAGGAGAGGAGGAGAGGATATGATAGAGACATACAAGTATCTTACAGGGAGGAACAGGGTGCAGGAATGCACTATTTTTAAGCAAAAAAGATGTTCCAGGACTAGAGGGCATGGGATGAAGTTGGAGGGAGGACGATTCAGAGGAAATGTGAGGAAGAATTTCTTCACAAAACGGGTGGTGGACAAGTGGAACACCCTGCCAGAGGAAGTGGTAGGGACTGAAACAATCACGGGATTTAAGAATGCATGGGATAGACAAAGGAATTCTGGAGGTCAGGGGTAAGGGGCAACAGACTTCCTGGAAAATAAACAACTTACAAACTTAAATGGGCAGACTGGGTGGGCCATAGGCCCTTATCTGCCGACACTGTCTATGTATCCATGTATTTGCATTCACATTTTAACAATAAATATCTTTTGTTGCATTTGAATTCGCTTCACGTCTCTCTTGTAAGATACCGGTTAGTGACAATTAGCCTGGGGTCCCTTCCCCTAAATTCCCCCGACACCAGTTGGCTGGGTGTAAAAATCCACCTCCAGGGGGTTGGCGTAGTTGTAATTTTTTCCCCCTCCAAGATACAGCCAGGTGGATCTGTGCACCAACCTGATCCATTAGAATTCTGTTGGCAATGGCCTCCTCCTACAATATGAATACCTCAATCCCCAACTGCTTGATGGAAGAGATGTGTCCTAAGAACCCTCTTGAAAATCTCCCGCAAGGGGGCCTCTCAGAGGGCTGTTGGTACCATAAGTGTGAGTGAGCCACCTCAAAGGCCTGGTCTCCCAAAAGTTTTAGCCTCACCTTCGGTAGCCAACAGGCCCACCTTTCAGGAGCAGACAGAGTATGAGGACAGGGCAGAAGGACACAGAAGATCCAACAGGTAGCCAGGATCCAATCCATGCAAGGCCTTATAAGTTAATAAGCCGGCTTTAAAGGAGATCTGCCACTTAACAGGCAGCCAGTGCAGTTCATGCAGTACCAGAGACATGTCCTTGAAAGGCAAGTCAGTAGTAGTCTGGCCACTGTGTTCCGCACCAGCTGTAGGCATTGTAGTGTACCTCCACTAACCCTGGGGTCTACAGAATTGCAGCAGTTGAGCAGAGATGTCACAAATGCATGTACTAGTGTCACCAGGTCCGAGTGTGGGGGGGGGGGAGTGATCTAATACAGCTGATGTTTCCAAGATGGTAAAAGCCACTCCAGACTACAGCAGACCTCTGAGCCTTAAGTGTCAGCTCTTCATTCAGAATGACCCCCAGAATTTTCACCTCTTCGGCGGCCAAAAGCCTCAACAAGCCAAGCCCAGTCTCCTCAGTAGCAGCCCCCTTATGACTTGGATTGAGTACCAGTACTCAAGTCTTGTCAGGGTTGAATCTGAACCAGCTCAATGATGCTCAGTCCTGGATCTCAGTCAAGCACATAGATAAAATAAAAGTACATCCACTGCAACTGGCATCCTGGGTGCTGAAAATGATAGCTACAGCTCTGCATCATCTGCACAGCTGTGAAACCCCAGCCCATCCCATCCAGTGATCCTCCCAGGGGCAGCATGTACACTGCAAACATGGCTGAGAGGACAGATCCTTGGAGAACACCACAAGGCAGGGTCACTGGGTGAGGGGAGAAATTCACCACCACACTGTGTTCCATTTCTGAAGTATGACTCAAACCAGCAAATGACTGCCAGTGTGACCTACGTAGCTCTTCAGCTGATCCAACAGCCATGGTCTATGGTGTAAAAGGATGGAGAGAGATAGAGATATATTGTTCTCAATCCCTCTCCCAAGGAAGGTCACTAAGCACCCCAACTATCGCAGTCTCAGGGCTATGATTTGACCTAAATCCAGACTGGAGAGTATCAAAGATGTCAAAGGTTAGGAGGTGTGCCTTGAGCTGCAAACCACCACTTTCTCCATTAACCTTGACCAAAAAGGGTAGGTTAGAGACAGGTAGGTAATACGCCAGGTTATCTGGCTCCAGTGAGGACTTCTTCAGAAGAGGACACAGTGCATTTTTCAATGCAACTGGGAAAACCACTTCAAAACAAGGAGTCTGGTGAACACTGGACCCAGATGCCTAATGCAATCACCTCAGTCAGACACCAGTCTAAACTCTCCCCACATCAGAGATTTTATGGGATGTCCACTCAACAATGCAGGGTTGCCACAACCCACTCTAGAAAATCCTCACCCAAACAGAGGACCCCATGTTTAAGAAGAATCGGTTAAAGTCCTTGCATTTAGTAGGTGAAGACTCAGACTCCAGACAGGTCAGGCAAAGTAACCCATATACAGTCCAAAAAAGCTGAATTGGTCAGGTCCTTCCAGTAGCAATCTCCCTTGACGGAATCTGCCTTCTGGGAGACTGCCCTTTGGTAAATCGCTGTAATGAATATCCAAAGTCAGTTTGTCCTCCTGGGCCCCGGATCTCATCCAACAATGCTTCAACCTCCACCCCCTTGCCATCACCTCCTTTCAAACTCAGTTGTACCATGGACAGCCATGGCATGAAACAAGGGCAAGAACACAGATGGATACCACCTGACTATGAGCCACCACAGACTGCTCCACCCTGCAGCAGATGCAGCCATCACACAAGAGATTATCTAACACTGCCTCAAGTCCCTCTGTCCATAGTCCCTAAAGGGCGGTACAGTATTCATTACTAATACATGGTATTACCATATACCAGAAATGTGGGGGAGGTGCAGCTCTGCAAAGAACCCCTCTTTTCCCTGGTCACAGTAGAGTATTCATAAGTACTACACAGTATTCCTAATATGCTGAAAATGTGGGGGAGGTGCAGATCTGCAGAGAACCCTTCCTTCCCATGGGGCATCCCAAGCTCTAAACAAATATGTACAAAAAGTACAAAATGTTCCACACGGCAGCAGTCACATACCTGTGTTACTGCCTGACAGGAGCCGGAGTGCAGCAGGTGATAACTAAGAGAGCTACACCTACGTAGCTGCTTTCGAACTGGAGAGGCTGAACAGCAACAAGTCTCGTCAAACACACACACACACACACACACACACACACACACACACACACACCAGCCTATCTGCTCTGCCTTCCTCCTTAGAGGAGTTGCTCTCCAAGCAGACTTCCTCAAGTCCAACTAAATATTCCAAGAGTTACTTTAAAGGGAAAGTCCCCTCAACCTATTTTCTGCATACCTGTGTAGTTTGTAGGTATGAACCATGACCCCCCCCTTCCAATTTAAGTATAAATGAGGTTGCTTCAGTCTGTTGCCATGTTGTGAAAACCTGTCCATTGCAAAGGTCATGATCCCTGTGCAAGGCATCATGGGAGTTGATGCGTACCTGCACAAGCCAGCAGACTTTATACTCTCATTAAGTTCTGTTACATGTCTTGTGAAGCTCCTGTATTCTCTAAATACACTTTTTCTATATCAGATATTCAGAAAACAGCAAGGCACTTGCGCTTTAAAAGTTTCATGGTCACCATAAGACAAGAACATCAGTGCTGCAGAGGAGAGCAACAGCACAAATACAGTACAACTACTGCAGCCTTTAGCACAAAAATGTCACAAATTCCAGGATGCCTTACGAGTCTGGTCATGACCTTTGGTGTGGGGGGGGGCCTACTTGACTCCATTGCAGACTACAGTACCTTCATTTACACATTTAAATGTTGATGAAATTAGGACAGTGCAAGAGACAATCGTTCATACCTACAAACTACACAGCTAAACAGAATAAAAGGCTGAGGAGACCTTCCCTTTAAATCCGTTTACTCAGGATATCCACACAGAGGCTACATCTTATTTACAGAGGGTGGGGTGGCAGGGAGTTCTCTCTGCCCGGGAGGGCCTGAAGCAGCTGGAGTATCACGACTTGTACATGATCTTCTAGTGTGAACAAGTGGTTCTGGCAGAATTTGAACTTATGATTGCCCAGATATAAATATAGATATACATGAATAAGGCAGCACCCTGAAGAGTTTCCAAGAGGATCCATGGGGACAGATGCAGCAGAGTCAGAGCCCTCAGATGTGGGGCCCTATATTCTTAGCATGCCAGCAAACCATGGGGAAGTGTGCCCAACAATGTGGAGGGTCCCCTGGATGCACAGTTTTCTTCTCAGGGTACACACCTCTCGCTCGGTCTTCCAATATGGTTCCCCTCCACCACAAAACCTCTACTATGAATTTGTCATAGCGCTATGATTTTTACACCGACATTTACACTCGCTCCGTAAAGGTTTGCCGATATTCTCAATTATGTTAGAGCCATCTTTGGACACCCAAACTATTAAATCATTGAACTAACTTGATAGAAACATTTCTAAATGCTAAATATATGGGGCCCACTATGTATAGACATATGAAAATGGCTACACATTCTGGCCATTTGTTCAGAATTTTGAAGGCCAGTGCTATGAATTTGAATGAGAGGTTGAGAGGTATTCCCCACACAACTAGGTGGCAGGCAATCAAAACAGCCCCCTTCAGCTGCAGGAGCACTGACCAATGTCCGTCTTCTCAGCCCAGGGTAGACAATATACGAATATACAAAGAAGCCAGCAGATACAGGCCTTACGGTCCATCACGTCTGCTCCAGTGTGCAGCTCTCAGTGTTGGATACTGATGCTGCCCCCCCAACCCCTTCTCCCCCTTCCTCACCAATTACACCATCTGAGTTACCCCCATCTTTCACATTCTCTCATTCTGATTCTGCCCTTGACCCTCACTGTACCCACCCCCCTCTTAAATCCTCCCCACTGATATATGCAAAGTCAGTTCCTCAAGCAATGCATTCCATGCAGTCATCACACTCTAGTGCCAGTTGATGTCCAGCATGTGGGGCACACCCCCAGGGGTACCATATGTGTTTAGGGATAACATGCTGTTGCTGGCAGCTCACCAGACACCTCTCCTGTATGGTCACTTCTAAATAATTCAAGCGCATCCGTCTCTTAGATGCAGAAATGCTCTGAAGTCAGTTGTCATGTTAACTAATGCATTTACAGTTACACAGAGGGAGCATGGTACCCCTGAATGCTCTCCTTCTTAGCACTAAATAAGATGGGCTAAATTCTGACTCTGGACACGTCAGAACCCCGAGGTACCTTTCCCAAAAGGTTGTGCCCTTCCCAAAGGCTTCCTCATGAAGCCCATGACTGATTACTACTTACAAGTCACCAGAGTGAAACCTCTTGAATTTACCAGATCTCCCATCTTGCTAATCACTTTGGGTTCCACATATTTTACTGTGGCACCTCGTCGTGAGGTCAATTGGTGTCCAGCAGGTACCACTGCTGTAGGGACTTCTTACTCAGCACTTACTAGGCCCCTTACCAGACTGTCCTCTAACCAGATGGTGTGCTGGGCAGCAGCATGGCAGTGCTACCCTCAGCCTGCCCTTTGGCACTGGTTGGCAATTTCTCCAAGCTCTCTGCCAGTAGCAGCCTCTCATATTCACTTCCTGGCTAGGGATTCCTAGAAAATAAAATAGGAGTCTCTCTTACCAGCAACTCAACATGTTGTAGTAGTTCAAAACCCAGGAATCCCTCATTATGCTAATCTAATGCAGAAGCCAGCAAGGTCTTGCTGCCCTGGAGGGCATGGAACAAATGTGAATAATGGAATCTGGAATGCTATTCCAGCATTGACTGTGAGGATGCCCTGCACTCTGTGCTGCTCAACGGCAGATTTCTCCACCCAAGCAGATAAGTGACCCCAAAAGCTCTCCTGCTCTTTCCATCTTTTCCACTTTATTTCTGGAAAGTGGACAGGTTTCTCTTTTCCTGTTCTCTTGTGGTTAGTTTACTTTGGCAGTTTATATTAGTCCCCCCGGGTTCCTTGTGCTTTCCAGGAACCAGAGAACTTCTTACACTTAGTGGTTCATTTTAAACCTAGCCTTTTCCAATTTCATTTTTTTATATTTTTCTTTTACAGTTGGGTTATTACGCCTGTACATGACATGGACCTCCACTACATCTCTAAAGGACTGCTGAAACACTTTTATACCAGTACGAGTTTCTCACTCCCCAAGGTTCCCTCCTGCACCCAACTCTGCTCCCATCGCCCATCTCTGCCTCTCTTCCCTACGAGCCATTCTGTGCCTATTCCTTAACTTGTTTCCATACCACTCTCCTCTCCACCCCAATCCCCTCGTCACCTCCATCTACACTGCCAACTATCCCTCCCCCTGCCATCTGCCTTCTCCTTTCCAGCCCTCTCCTCTTGATTGCACGCCTTGCAACTGTGGTCTTTATCTCTGCAGTACTTCAATACTGCCTTCTGTAAATGCATCCCCAACTCGTTCAAGTTCGTTCCTTAACTTACCATGTTATACTCGTTTATGAGGTACCTCAATGTATTATAAACGTGTAAAATTATGCCATAGAAACCTTGTATTCCACGTAAATGTTCACTTTTTGTGTTGTGCTTTATCGCCTTGTATATGTATTGCCTTATTGTAGCTTCCTGTACCAGGACCTCCTTGTAAATTAGCCTGCTCAATGGAGTTTGTCCTACCAATAAACTGACTGGCTACCATTACACATAGAAACATAGACTGATGGCAGATAAGGACCTCTTAGCCCACCTAGTCTGCCAATTTCCCTACCTACAGGATACGCTGCAGATCCTAGTTAACCATCAGCCTACTTCCTCCTACCCCCCACTAGAATTGCCTTATGCCTGTCCCATGCATTCTTGAATTCTCCCACTGTTCCTGACTCCACAACCTCCTCAGGAAGGCTGTTCCATGTGTCCACCACCCTCTCTGTGAAAATACTTCTCTCACATTGCCCTGAACCCCCCCATCTTTAAATTGTGTCCCTGTTCTTGCACAACTCTTTTGGTGAAAGATGCTACCTCTTGGACTTTTGTTGATTCCACTGAGGTACTTAAAAGTTCCTATCATGTCCCCCATCTCCCTCCTTTCCTCAAGGGTATACATATTAAGCTCCTTTAGTCTCTCCTCATATGGCTTCTCTTGCAGACCCTGCACCATTTTAGTTACCCTCCTCTGGACTGCCTCTATCCTGTCTATGTCCTTGCGGAGATGGGGTCTCCAGAACTGGACGCAGTACTCCAGATGGAGTCTTATCAACTGTCTGTACAGAGGGATACCAACTTCCTGTTTTCTGCTGGTGATGCCTCTCCCTACTGCCTTCTCGCATTGCTTGCTAACCTTAAGGTCATCTGATATGATTACCCCCAGGTCCCTTTCCATTTGTGTTGTTACTACCCCCCAAACTGTGTAATTTTCCCTTGGGTTTGTTTCCCAGGTGCATTATTTTGCATTTCTTTGCACTGAATACAAGCTGCCATACTTCTGACCACTCCTCCAATCTTGCCAAGTCCCTTCTCATCCTTTCCACACCTCCTTGTTCATCAACCCTGTTGCACATCTTTGTGTCATCTGCAAAGAGGCATACTTTTCCTTCTAGTCCCTCTGCAATGTCATTTATAAAGACATGAAAAAAAGGACTGGACCCAGTACTGAACCCTGTGGTAACCAGTCTTTCTTCAGAGTGGACTCCATCTACAATTACCTTCTGGGTCCTGTTGTCCAGCCAGTGTTTTACCCAGGCAACCACCCTGGGACCCACTCCCAAGTGGATTAATTTAACAATCTTGTGTGGGACTGTGTCAAATGCTTTGCTAAAATCTAGATAGGCCATGTCCACAGCCCCTCCCTGGTCTACCACTTTGGTCACCCAGTCAAAGAAATCAATTAGATTCATCTGACATCACTTTCCTGCTGTGAACCCATGCTGTCTTAGGTCCTGTGCCCCACTGACCTCTGGGTACTCAACAATTCTTTCCTTCAGAAGTGATTCCATCACTTTCCCTACCACAGAAGTTAAACTGACAGGTCTGTAGTTTCCTGCCTCTGTCTTGGTCCCACTTTTGTGAAGGGGAAATCGCATCCGCCTTCCTCCAGTCCTCAGGTACCACACCATCCTCCCATGATTTGTTAAAAAGGGTAGTCTGTGGTTTCACTAGTTCTTCCCTTAATTCTTTTAGAATTCTGGGGTGAATTCCATCAGGCCCCCCCATTGCTTTGTTCACCTTCAGGTTTTAGAAGTTCTTTCAGAACCCTTTCTTCTGTGAAAGGACTGGGATCGACACCCTTATCAAGAATGATTCTGTTAATTGGATTAGGCACCTCTCCCTCCTCCTTTTGTGAATACGGAACAGAAATGTTCGGTCCAGTGTCCTGCTTTTCACTGTCCCCTCTGCCTACCCACCGTCCGTTCTATTCAGCGTCACTATCCTTCCCTTTGTCTTTCTATGTTCCCTGATGTACCTATTAAAGGTTTTATTCCCCTTCTTAACCGAGTTGGCCATCTTTTCCTCACTTTGGGCCTTTGCTATTCAGACTTCCCTCCCTGCTTCCTTCTGTCTTAACTGGTACAGCTCACTATCCTGCTCCTTCTGTAGGGTTGCCACCTGTCAGGTTTTTTTTCCTGGTGGTCAGGTTTTCAGGGTCCCTATCAGGTAATCCGGTTTTGCTCTGTGCTGGTCAGGTATTTGAGCCATTTTGAGTGCTCACATACTTTTAAAATAAATGTCATATCACTCATTGTTTCAGCTACATGTTTAAGTTACAAACAAGTTCTGTTGTCAATGTAGCCTTTTGTTTGTGAATGCAGTCATCCTGGGAGGTGTAAAGTATGGTCATTAACACCATTAGCTTCCATTAACCTAATCTTTCCACTGCATCTTAAAGTGGCATAGCAAGCACAGCTGCCCCCACCTTTTGTAACAGTAACAGAGCCAGTTCTCCTCCACTTTCATTTGCTGGTAAACATTTTCATCTCTAATAGAATTTAGGCATTTTTAAATGTTTTAAAAATATTTTATTTCCTTAAGAAAAAAGTATAGTCACTTCTTTGGCTTTTAAATAGTACTGTGGACATGAACAGGAAATGGAGCCAGAAAAAGATACAAGGTATGTATACTATTGTATGCTATTTACAGTATTCCTCTTGTCTCCCCTCAGATCATATCTGTAAATGAGATTTTTTTTTTCCAATCACTGTATGTTTATCTGGTAAACCAGTATAAATAAATAAATACATAAGTAAATAATTAGGAAGTACCTAGGAAAGTAACTAACAGGTACAGTATAGTATCTTCACATTTTTGTTGAACTACTGCTTTAAGCATTGTTTTTTACTGATAACAAATAGACTTCTAGGAGGAACAATGCTTGATGAGTCATGAAAAGGGTGGGGCTAGGGGCGGAGCTTAGGATCTGGTTTTTGCCTCATCCGAAGGTGGCAACCCTGTCCTTCTGTGTTTCCTTATACTTCCTCGAATGCTATCTTTTTCTCCTTGACTTTACCCACCACCTCTTTTGAGAACCATAGTGGCTTTTTCTTTCATTTTGATTTATTTGCTTCACACAAAGGCTTGTTGCCTCTGTGATGGCAGTTTTGATGTTTCCCCATTGTTGCTCCACCCCTCCTTCTAGCCTGTTTGCTAGTGCTTTTCTAAGGCACTCTCCCATCTTGCCAAAGTCAGCCCTCCTGACATCCAGTACCCTCACTTTTGTATGGCTCGAGTCTGTAGCAGAGTTTATCATGAACCACACTGTTTGATGGTCACTTGTTCCCAGATGGTAACCCACTTCTAGATCCAAGATCCTCTCACTGTCCCCATTTGAGACTATGGAGGTCTAAGATTGCTCCCTCACGAGTGGGTTCTGAAACTAGCTGTCTGAGGTATGCCACCTGTAGAGCATCGAAAATGGCCCTGCTCTTGGATGTGGCTGCAGCAAATGTGCTCCAGTTAACATCTGGCATATTCAGGTCTCCCATCAACAGCATCTCCCCTTTCTCTGCCATCCTAAGAATGCCTTCCATCCTATCCTTGTCCATTCCTTCCCCCTGACATGGGGGTCTGTATACAACCCCTGTGAAGATTGTGGTGCCATTTCCAGTCTCTCAAGTGACCCACAGTGCCTCCTCTCCTCCCCGTTTACTCTTTTGTTCAGTTGCTTTTAACCCTTCCTTTAGAGAGCTACTCCTCCCCCTCTTCTCCCTTCCCTGTCTCTCCTGTAGGTGATGTACCCTGGTATGTTAACATCCCAGTCATGGTTCTCTGTGTACCATGTTTCTGTGACTGCCACAAAATCCAGGCATCCCTCTTCCATCAAGGCCACCAGTTCAAGGAGCTATCAATCAATCAAGTCTTTATTTAACCAGGCGTTCATCGTTGAGCAGAAGCTCATTTGCAAGATGGACCTGGGTGGAGCATGAACAATTGTATATACAGGTCAACACAGGTATTTACAAGGCAATACAGATAATACTCTTTACAGAGAGGAAGAAAAAGAAGTTCATATGTACATAGAATTATACAGATTACACAGTATTTACATACATAGAAGTGTCTATAGGAAGATAAAGCAGGTTATCTAAGGTTGCAGGAGGAAGTAACGGAAGAAAAAATTAAAAATAAAAATATACACCAGGTAGAGGTGAAGGTAGGGGGGAAGAGAGGGAGGGAAGTAGGGGGAGAAAGGCTAGGAGGGCACGGTGCACAGAAAGGAGTTGGTAAAGCTGGATGTAGAGAAGGTGGATGGAGAAAAGGAGTATGTGTGAGCCCCGGGATTGAATGCTATAAAGTACGGGGCATGGTAGGATGTCACAACCCAGGGTAGTGAGCTCCTATCCGAGGTTGGGAAAGGAAGAATAAGGGGATGGATGGGCCTAGTGTTAAGACAGGGGATAAGAACAATTAGGCTGGTGGAGGAGCAAGCTGGGGGGTCAGCACTTAAAATTGGGTCTCAGGGCATATAACCGTGCAGACAACAGTTCTGGGTCTGAGTGGGTGAAGCAGTTACATACTTCTGATTGTACGGAAATAAAGCATCTTGAAAGCATTTATACCGATTAGAGTGCTTAATTTGAGGGTTTTTGTAGATCGCTCCATATGGTGTAGCACGTAAGCTTATGGCTGCCCTGGCCGGCCGGATTTTGCTTTGGGTACTTTAAGCGTAATAGCTGAGTAACTTCTTAATGCGTATTTCCCAATTATACCTGGGAAGACAGCAGAGATATAGTAAGGCAGCTTATTAGAGATGGCTCTATAGGTCCAGAGGCGGCGCTTCTGTGGCACCTGAACTTTAGTGATGTCCATCCCACTGCCGCATATAGGGTGCAGTGATGTGTTAAGGGGAGTCCCGCTATAAACCCTCAGTGCTCGATGGTAGAGTGTGTCCAGTTTAGCCATGTAAGAGTTGGGGCATTGGCTGAGAGGAAGTCAGCGTAATCAACCAATGATAGGAAGATGGATTGGACCAGTTGTTTCTTGGCATCTCTGGTGAGAAATTGGCTGATTCTAAAAAACAGTCCAAGCCTTTGCCGAAGTCGTTTTAGCAAGTCCTCGATATGTTCAATGAAGGAGAGTCTGTTCTATCCAAACTCCCAGATACTTGAATTTTGTAGCAAATTCTAGTTTTCACCTACAACTGTGGTAATTTGGGAACTGTCCCACTGGACACAGGGTTAGCTATGCGGATAAAGGAGAGGGACCATCGCTTTAGTTTTTGGCATTAAGGGTAGCTTTTGGAGGAGTTGGCTTTGCAAAAGGTTGAATTCTGACTGTAGGTCATTGCAGGCAGCTTCAGGTGTTGGGCGACTCACGTAGAGAACTGTATCATCTGCAAACAGATGGATGTTGGTTTCTTTTATACAGTAGTCGATGTTATTAATGTAGATTGCAAAAAGTAAGGGTCCTAATATAGAACCTTGAGGTACCCGTCTTTGCAGAGTTTTTAAGGGGGACAGGCCTCCTTAGGCTTTAACTTGTTGAAGGCGCCCTGTAAGATAGTCAGTGAACCAACGCAGAGAGGAGGGGTCCACACCTATGGTTTGAAGGGTAGAGAAGAGCAGACTATGGTCGACGGTGTCAAAAGCCTTGCTTAGATCAAGGAAAACAGCACAAATAAAGTTTCTGCTCTCAAGATTACGCTGCCAGTCGTTAGTAACTTTGGCGAGGGCTGAGATAGTGCTATGTTTAGCTCTGAACTGGACTGCATAGGATTAGCAGTTCCCTAGACTCAAGGTGAGTCCTCAGCTGTGCATTTACAATTTTCTAGGAGCTTGGACAGGACCGGAAGGAGGGAAATTGGCCTGTAGTTATTGAGATCGCCACGGTCACCTGATTTGAACAGTGGTATGACATGTGCTGTCTTCCATATAGGTGGTAAGGTGCCTGAGACAGGGATAAGTTAAAAAGGTGGGTGACGGTATTGCTAGTACGTGGTAGGCAATTTTTGGAAATAAGGGTCAAGGGAGTCGGCCCCAGCACTTTTTTTGGTATCCAACTGAAGCAAGAGGTCCTCTACCTCTTTCAGTGTGGCAGGTTGAAGTGAGAAAGGCGGCGAAGCTATCGGAGTTTCAGGCAGTTGGCTGGCAGTCTGGGAGCAAAGTATGTTTGCAGGGGAGTTATCAAATGCAATGCCTGCAATAGCAAAGTGGTTATTGAATGCGTCAAGTATATCCATCTTTTCGGTTATAGTCAAGTTGCCAGAGGTAATCTTGGTCGGGAGTGAATTTCCTGGGGAGTGGCCTAGCAGATCACTGATTGTGTTCCAGAGCTTGATTGGGCTCTTTGTGGCAGAGTCGAGTTCAGATTTGAAGAAGCGTACCTCGATTCTCTGATTGTTTTGGTACATAAATTTCGTAGTCTCCTGAACTGGTTCCAATCCTCTGCAGTGTTCAGTCTGCGTGCTTTTTTCAGAGCTTATCTCTTCTAGAAGCAAGGACTTGATCTGAGGGTGAACCATTTACAGGTTTTGGTCCTAGTTCGAACTTTAATAAGAGGAGCATACTTATTAAGGGCCCTTGTTAGAATGTTGTGGAAGATATTGTAAGCTGACGTAACTGCTTGGCCAGGTAGAAATCCTAGCACCAGGGAGTACTTAAGCTCGTTTAGGTAGGCATGTTCATTGAAGTGCGCCTGGATCTCTCTCATAGAGAACTTGCTGATGGGTGCTGGGTTGTTGGTGGATCTTACTCCCGCAATAAAACAATGGTCGCTGGCGTCTGAGAAGAAGACATCAGTGTGGGAGAAGAGATGAGGTTTGCTCACCATTAGCACATCCAAAAGTGTACTTTTACTGGGGTTCTTCATGTTTGGGCGTGTTGGCTCAGTAATAAGTTGCGTCAGCCCATGTTCATCACAGAAGAATGCAAGGGGGGCAGCTGTGTTAGAGAGCCAGTCAAAGTTGAGGTCTCCTAAAATAATAGTTTCTGGCAGCCCCTGTCCCAACTTGTCACTTAGATATGACACAAGCTGTAGGCCAGCAGACGGTGGTCTGTAGCATCCTATTACGCAGAGTGCAGTAGTCTGTGTAATTTCCACTTTGAGAATTAGGCATTCGAATTCGCTGGTGACAGATGCCGAGGATAAGCAGGAGGCAAGAAAATTTGTCTTTAACATAGATAGCTACCCTCCTCCTCTGGCACGTATCAGCTCTGAACAAGGCATAGTTGGGTATGTTTACTTCTCTATCAGTGGTGCTGGGTCTAAGCCAAGTTTCGAAATCACAAGTATGTCAGGAGAGTACGATTACCCAGGTTTGTATTAAGGTTATCTTTTAAGGAGACTACATCGTTAATATGCAAGAAGCTTATTCCTTTTAAATTTGCTAGTTCTGCTGGCAAAGCAATAGCTTCTGGGGGGCCAGGGTTGAGTTCTACGTTGCCTGAACAAAGCAGGAGGATAAGTAGGATTTTTCTAAGAGCGCTAATTATAAGCTTGTAATTCCTGCCTTTCTCCTGTCTAGTAGATCTGATGTTTTTAGGGACTGGAAAGTAGCCACCATAGAAGAGCTGATCTGTTGTAGCAAGAGCTAGTACCCCTACCACAATAGGCGGAGAGGAGATAGAAGTCTGCATGGTGGGAGGTGGGCCTTGTGGTGGGGGAGTGTTATAAGTACTACTGGTATGTGTGGTCCAAGAGCAGGGTTCAAGGTACTGGTACTTGGAATCATGGAGGCAATTAAAGGATAAGTTGCCATGTGGTATACAGCACAAGGTGCCGTTGTAGACCAAACATGATGGTAGTTCAGGTGTCCAATGCTGGGCAGCTGGTATCAGCAGAAGAAGGGGCAGTAAAAGGAGCCATATAGGGCCCGACATGATGGTACCTCAAAAAGGAGCCACTCAATTAGCCCAGGGGCAAGTGGGGTTGCTGGATTAATGCAGCTTATCAGTAGCTTTCCGATCCAGGTTGACCCAAATTTGATAGCATTAAAGATATTTAGTGGTGAAGGCACAGCCAAGGAGAGCCTATGCGTTTTAGTAAGGCGAGGCCCTGAGAGTTGGATCCCGTAGGCTGGATAGAGAAGAGGGATCACGAGCTAAGTCTCTTGGTGGGGCACTGCTGCCGGAGATCGACTAATATTTTGGCAGGACTACTGTATTTAATAATCAGCGGAGGTGGGGGAGGGCGGTCAAGAAAGTTGCGGCAGTTGCCATACCTTGTAGGGCCTTGGGTCCGTGTCTGCGGTCTCGAGCATCGGCTAGAGGGGCGCCGACCGCTCGGTAGCCGGGAATCCCGCGGCTTAGGAGCTGGGAGCCTGGGCGACAGTTTCTCGGCTGAGGGAGAGAAGGAGAGTGAGGGTTAATAAAGTGGATTCACATAAAGGGTTAAACAGAACAGCGGGGAGTCCAAAATTTGCAGAACAAAAGGACATGTATGGTACCAGCAATGCCAAAAGAGGTAGTGGCGAGTAGTAGTAGGTGGTTGCACCCCAAGGTAGTTTGTTTGGTGTTGCTGGCCTGCTTAACTGCAAGCTGGTTTATAGTTGAAAGGGTATATAGTCGAATGAGGGTGAGGTCCCCAACAATAGGGCAGGTAGAGCAGTAATTAAGAGGAGTTAGATGGAGTGGCTGGAGAAAAGGTTGAGAGAAAATGTGGGATCCTGTGGGTGGGACTGCTTTAAAAAAGGGCAGTAAG
Organism: Neoceratodus forsteri; assembly: GCA_016271365.2. NCBI lineage: Eukaryota > Metazoa > Chordata > Ceratodontiformes > Ceratodontidae > Neoceratodus > Neoceratodus forsteri. The sequence continues at coordinate 1,442,617,309 of CM057459.1, forward strand.
AAAGTGGGTCAAGTCAGGTATTGAAGACAGGGAGGCCAATAGCATTACTTACCCTCCATTTCCTGATGGCCTTACTCCTTATTGCCTTTGTCACTTTCTCCTTTGGCCCCTGCCCGTCTCCCTATTGACATCTTAGTGTTTACCTCACTTACTACCCTTTTATTTTTTGTGGGGGACTAGGATTTCCTGCTCCTTTCCAGTGCCTCCCTTTGGCTAGTTTAAATGCTTGCCAATGAAGCATTTGAACCCATCATATAGGATCCTGGTTCCCCTCCTGGACAGATGCAGCCCATCATGCCAGTATAGGCTTGCATCTCTCCAGGTGGACCCCCAGTCCCCAATGAAGCCAAATCCCCCGAGTTCTGCACCAGTTTTTCAACTACTGATTGAATCCCATGGTGTGGAGCACCCTAGCCTCACTTAAGCCATAGACAGGCAGCACCTCCGAGAAGGTTACCGTGAGTGCTAGCGACCCTTCATACCCGAGCTGCTCATTTCCTTCTGGGCACTTCAAGCAAACCAAATATTGTATCCTTTAGGAAAGCTATTGCAGAACCCTACTTCTACCCATGAACAAGAAAGTAGAGGTGAAGTACCAGTTGAGTAGACATGGTGCAGAGTACCTCTCTGTGCACCCAGATCATGACTGGGTTATTTCACATGCCTGCCTGTGACAAGGCTAATGTTCCCTTCACTGTCCTGCCTCTGGATAAGGCTCCATGAAACTGGACAGCAGGGAATGAATGTGTATACATCTGCCTCTTAACTGTGAAGACAGGCTACATACATAGCTTACACTGCCAAGCACCAGAAAATGACACTACCTCTAGGGTAACGGTCCATGCCATCTAAGAAGATTCGTCTGGCCAAGGACTACTAGTCCCAGGAGAGCCAGGCAAAGTCAGGGATTTCCCATGCAAAATAAGTCCCTATTTCGTGACAAGACAGAGGTTTATATGAAAAAATACTGAGTACAAAACCCCATACAAAAGCAATACTTGGGAGGCATCCACTTCCTACTGGCCTCAGGAAGAGGACGTAGGGTTAGAGGCATCCCTCCCCACGCTTCCCTTTCCATGCCCAATCATTACTCCCAGATGAGAGGTTAATGGTCAGGGGCAGAACTTCCAAATGGATAACTTACTCCAGCACCCAAAGCTCAGCCCAGGAGGAGCCCCTGATGGGTCTGCCCAGGTCACCCGCTCATTGCCAATGGGATGATGGCTGGTTCATTCCCCCACCCCCACCCCCCATGAGTGGGAAAAACTTCACCGCAAATAAGTAGGTATTGTAAGTGGTGAGCCAAAGGCTTGCACTGCAGTTCAAAGCATTTTCCAGAGTAAGTTCACAGGAAATTCTAACCTCCTACTATAACAGAAAGCATGGTATTCTGCTGGAGTTGGAGAGCAAAAAGTGGCTGCTGGCAAAAGCAGCAGAAAGAGTCCCTCCCTGCCAGTGGGGAAAGGGTCTCTTCTCAAGGTAACACAAACAGAGAATTTTACGGCAGATAAGGACCGCAAGGCCCATCCAGTATGGCCTTTTCTCCCTTCCTTGCTAAAGAGACTGATCCTACTTAGTCTTCGGACCAATCTCCTCCCTTGACCCACTAGGGTTCTCCTATGTCTATCCCATGCAGTTTTGAAAACAATCTTCACTCCCACCACCTCTGTCGGGCTGCTGTGCCATGCCTCCACCACCCTTTCCGTGTATGTTGCCCCTTAGTCCACCCCCTTCCAGTCTCATGTCCTCTAGTTCTGAAGTCTCTTTTCATCTGAAAGATGTTGCCCGCCTGTAGCTTATTTATTCCTTTTAGGTACGCGATTCTCACCCTCTCCCCCACCACAGCCATGGTGTCAGGCAACAGCTTTCAAAGGAGGGACATCCAGTGTCACTTTAGGGTCCACTGGTCTCAGAGGAGTCACCCTCTTTTACAGCTGGTGCCCATGACAAAATTTTGTTACAAGTCCTTGAAAGGTACAACTCAAGGTGGGAATCCCCTTCCAACAGCAGCCTCCCACAGTCATCCCAACAATGGGCGTCTCCCCTCTAGGCTGAGGGGCTCATCTGGGAGACCAAACTAAGGGGGTGTCCCCTCAAGAGTCCAGAGAGCACGTAAACCTCCTGGAATTAAGGGCAGTTTTCTCCTCCAGTCATTTGCTCCCTAGATAATGAGTCAGTCCAAATCAGAACATACATTACTATTAACCAAGTATGCTTTTCGGGGCTGTACCGCCTAATGCTGTCTCTTTCTCCCCCAGCCCACACCCTTCATGTTCTATCCTGGCTTACCCCCAGATGGGGCCTCCAGGTCTTCCCTCCTCCCATATGCCACGTTTGGTGTCCAAGTGAAGCAGCCCCAGGTCAGCTGTGCAGCAGCAGGGGGAGCATCATCCAGCACCGGCCACGTTTTTCATTAGTGGAGTAGAAATGGGAAACGTGGCATGGAATGATGTAAGCGCATGAGGTTCTCCAGGGCAGTCCAGAGTTTTTGACTCAACCCTTAACTTTATAAAGTTTTCCGGGTTTCTCAGGCAGGCTACACCACTGTGCCTCATCTGATTATCTTGCTTTGGGCACACTTCATCCTAGAAGGTGGTGCCTCTATCCAATCATTTCTATCTGCAAGGTTGTTGATCCCCTTCTCCAACCCCTTAGTTTCAGTCGCTGTTGCTCAGTCATCATTTCTGGTATCGCACACCATGAGACCCCTACATTTAATAGATTTATTTATTAAAAGTTTTATCATGAAAAGACATTTTCAAATGCCTACCGGTGGGTGAGGAAGGCAAATACAGTAAGGTGCAGAGTAAAAAGATACATTATGGGTTGAGCATCAATAATATTCTGATCCAAGCAGTAACAGTGCAAACAAAATAAGGTGTAGAAGTACAAAACATACAGGAGTGCAAATCAGTATCCTGTACCAGTTAGGTACAGAACAAGGCGAGGAGCCAAGGAAAACCCCCAAGCGGGGCAGACTTCCAACTCAGTAGGGCCTGAGCAAACTGCAGGCAGGGAGTGAAGGGTGGCTAAGATCAGGGGTGGACAGCTGCAGGAAGGAGGAGTTGTGAAATCAGAGAAAAGACTTAATGGGAAAAGGGGAAGAGGCAGAATGGATGGACATGGGAAGGAAGGGCCAGTGATTAGAGAAGCAACAGAAGAAAGCAGCCTGGCCGGGAGAGAGAGAGAATGGAAAAAAGTGTATAGGACTGTGAAAGTGTTACGGAGTGGGTAGGAGGCAAGGTGGATGAGAGGAAAGGTAAGGAGGGATAGAGGAAGCCAAGCTAGAAGTTGGATATTAAGTGGGAGAGGTGTTTCACATCAAAGGAGTGGAGGAAGACAGAGGAGTAGAGAGAGCAACAGTTGGTATAAGGGGGCAAAGGAAAAACAAAGATTGAAAGAGGGGATTCAGTCCGACAAGCATGGTTCAGGAGATTGACTGGAGGATGCCTTTTTCTCCTCATTGCCACACCTTCTTGTATAGACTTTCCTCAGTTTCACCACTCTTGGATTCTCTCAGATCACCAGTTATAGAGGGGGATCAACTGTCCAGTTTCCCCCACTCCAACTTTCAGATCACCAGTTACAGCCCAACATCGCCAAAAGTTGCTGCCAACTTCTAGTGTTTTATTTCCAGTTTCAGTGCAGCATTGGAGTACCACCTGAGTTTGCAGCTAAATCTTCATAGGGTTGTGTGTCTCACTTGGGACATCGTAGACCAGATTCCATTTTCATCCCACTTGAGGCTCAAGGAATTTGTGCAGTTCAGAGACTGGTGACAAAAATGGTGCAGGGGCTGCACCAAAAGTCACACGAGGGCAGACTGGAAGATCTCAATATGTATTTTTTTTTTGGGGGGGAGAAGAGAGAGAGGGAGGATATGATGGAGACATTCAAATACCTCAAGGGTGTAAAATAAGGTACAAGAGGGTAGCATAAAATTTAAAAAAAAAAAAATACTTCTAGTGACGTCATGCCTCAAGCAGCAGCTTGAAGCCCAAGCTCAGTCCCCTCCGAGGTCTTAATCATTTAAAAAAGCAGTTAACCCAACCTTAATAGCTGCAAAACCAGCATAGGAGTGAGTTCACTATGTCTAGGAGGAGACACGATTGTCAAAAAGCAGCTTTGGATACCGCCGAGCTGGCCGGAAGTTGCTCAGATAGAGATGCATCTCAAACCTCACAAACCTTGTGTAAAAAAAAAAAAACAGCCCAGCCAAAGAGGAGAGCACCCTGCCACCAAATGTGGGCAGACAAATGGATATCGTCTTCCAAGAGATACAAGAGTTCAGGAAAGAGACTCATTCAACCTTTACTGCATTGCGAAATGATTTGGGGGAATTAGAGAAGCGCACAGTTAGTGTGGAGGAGCAGGTAACAAGCGCCGACACCCGCGTAGACAACGCAGAACGTGCCATAATACAGCTACAAATGATTGCAAACTTGTAGGACAGGGCTGATGATGCAGAAACTAGGAGCTGAAGGAATAACAAGAGTAAATTGGTTCCCCAAGGGGTCTAAGGGCACCAACCAGATTCAGTTTATGCAGAATTTCTTCAAAACTAAGCTGGATTTACCAGATAGCTGCTCCGTGGAAACGGACAGGGTTCACCGAACCCTAGGCCCACAGTCAAACACCCGACCAAGAGCTATTCTTATCCGGTTTCTCTGCTACCAAGAGAAGGAGCAGATCCTGCATAAATCGTGGCAACAAGTGGATTTAACTTACCAGAACCAGCGGATCTATGTTAATGATTATCCTACTACAATTGCTATGAGGCGCAGAACGTATGCTCTTATTCTCAAAGGACTGAAGGAATCCAAAAAAATTCAGAACATCCTATCCAGTGAAACTAATAGTTCAACTCGTGGATGGTGCCAAGACTTTCGACAGCCGAGGAAGCGGCACGAGAGTTAGCCCAAAATTGGAATTGTTATCCCACCTACACAGAGAAAGACGAACACTACACTTGCTACTAAACTGGCCTACAAAGCACGGTCTAAAATTCCTCCAAGGGACCAACTTTGGAAAGTAGGCGCTACAGCTATACAGCGAATAATATCAGACCTCAGACACCACTCTGTAGATCCCCTCGAGACCCCTCCAATCAACCAGGGCCTGAAATGAATCGACTCAAGGAACACTTGTGCATCTGTCTGCCTTGGCTGCTGGTAGGCCGACCTGGTTGCTCGCCCCATGCTACTTTAAGGCCTCAGTGGCTGCTGCTCCCTTGACCCGACCCCTTCTGGGGATCCTCTTTACCTTTTTGGCCCACCGAGTTTACCTCACGCAAACGGGTGTCGTCCCCCCCAGAACAAGGGGGGGGGCACCGGTCAGAAGTTGTGGCATATACTTAATCCAAGGCTTCATGAGCAGCCTAGGCTGCTTGTGTCCTCTGATGACAGCCATGTGGGGAAACACTGGGACGGAAGACAGAGGGGGCCTCGTAATGGGTGGTATGGGTTGGGAGGCGACTACTGGAGAGGGGGGAGGCTCAGAATGGACTCCACTAATGTAGACCTCGGCCTATACAGACCAAATTACCCGAGACAGGTCGGTGGCACCCTCCTCCACATACTAACAACTTTGCAAAAGCTCCTTCGTTTTTCTTTTTCCCTCCTTTTTTTCTTCTGAACTGCTTGCATTTCCTGATTAGCACCTGCAGTGGACTTTGATTTATGCTGCTTGTTTGACTATTGATCTCATGTTATTTGAGGATAATTACCAGCTGCTTATGCCAAATTGTACTCTAATGGGTACACTGTGTGCATTTGTGTCCACCTGGTTCACCCCCCCCAGCTGTATCGGAGGGGGCAACAGAGGACTGGAGATGTACAGACCCATCCATATGGGTCTCACACCTTAGGGTGTTTGAGAGCACCAATTTCTATAACATATGAGTATGATAAGCCAACTAAAATTTAGAGCTTCCCCTTTCCTAGTTGGGTTTAACTAAAACCTGTAATAACATCTGAGGGACGAGAGGCATGCTCACTTCCCACCTACCCCCCCCATTCCCTCCTACAAAAAAGAGGGACAGTCTTGCCTACCTAAACAGGTAAGGCCCAGCCAAGAATCCTTTTTTATGGCGTACCTAGAGACTACCCACTTGTTTGAGTGGCTGGCCTCATGGAAGCCCAAAGTTACTTTACAGTATCTGCCTGGTCGGCAGAATGCTGTGTTACAGTTTCACCAGTTAACGTTTACCCTGTACAGTTCGACGTTAGAGGAACTTATTCCTCGCACTTTCCCTTTTAGACAGTCACCCCTCATATGCTCAGACTGTGAGCCAGTCGCTAGTTATACAACAGAGCTACAAGGAATATAGGTACAAATGCTCAGTCCTCCTCTGTTTTTAAATGGCTAATGTACCACTTAAGATTTTTTTCTTTGAATGTAAGCTGACTGGGTAATCCCATAAAAAAGATCTAGAATGCTCTCTACTTAAAAAGACCCAGACAGGAATAATGTACCTATAGGAAACACGACTGCCAACGAACATGAGAAGCTGACCAGGGAGGGATTGTTCTGGTCTTTTCCTCTCTTCTAAGAAGGGCGGGGAGGTCACCATATTGGTTTCCAGCCACACCCCTTTCCAACCCATATGGGAGTGGGCGGACCCTGAAGGTCGCCTGGTGGTAGTACAGGGCCACTTACAGGATAATGAGATCACCCTGGCTAATATTTATTTACCCCCTTGCTCCCCTATTTCAACCATTAGAACCCTTTTGGATAGGGTAGTTCAATTGACCAGAGGTATTCTAATTTTAAGTGGAGACTGTAATATCACCCCTAGCCCTCACCTGGATACTAGAGCTGCCAGAGGCAAATAACTAGCCTCACATAAATTCTTTGAACGCTATATACAAGAGGCGGGCTGGCTGGACGTGTGGTGAACCCCTTATCCTAGAGACAGACTATACACCTTTTTATTCAGTGGTGCATTGCTTATACCCCAGGATAGACCACTGTTTTACACAAAAAGAGAATTTGGATTCTCTCAGGAGGCCACTACTGGGGACAGTTCACTCCGATCATGCTGCTGTGGTTACGGAGTGGGCGATGAACCTGGAGGCGTGAAACTTCTTTTGGAGATTCAACCCAATCCACCTAAAAAAAATGCTCACTTTCGGGAGTTCCTTAATGATAAAATCCAGGAGATCAGGGGGATAACCTGGGCATGGAGGTTTCCTCTGCAATAAGATGGGACACACTGAAGGCGGTATTACAAGGCCACCTAATACAATATTCCTCAGATCAGGCGAAACGTAGGGAAGAGCAGTCTAGATTAGAACAGACTCATTTCTTCAAATAGTGCACCAACAAGGAGATGACACAGTACTACCACAACTTAGACTAAAATGGAACTGGAGACACTAGCAATACAGAAAACTGAAATTGTCCTGGCCTACTTAAGGCAGCGATATGTCGAGGTAGGCCCCAGGGCCTCCCGCCTGCTGGCATTCCAGTTACGCAAGCAAAGGCGCCTTTCAACCACACCCACAATTCGAGACCCAGCCACAGGTGTCCAGTGCACAAAGGTGACCCAAATTACTCCGTTATTTAGCTAGTATTATAAAAAAAACTTTACAACCCAGACCACTCCTCAGAAGATTAAGATATCAAGGCTTTTCTCCAGCCCCTGGGCCTCTCTAGGCTGACCAAGTAACAGCAGAATCATTTGGTTTCCCCATTGCACACAGAGCTCTTTGCTGTCATCACCCATGCTAAAACAATGAATGCCCCTGGCCCAGATGGCTATGGGGCTGAACTTTATAAACACTCTGTGCAGACACTCACACCAATCCTCCTGCAGGTGTATAATGAAGCCCTACAGGGGACAATTGACCCCCCCCACCCAGCTGGTTATATGCAGTGATATCCCTGATCCCCAAACCTGACAAGGATCTACAAGTGTGTACATCATACCGCCCAATCTGTTTTAAATGCGGATTATTAGTTCCTTATGTCTATTTTGGCCAAGCGCCTGGATTTGGTTTGCCTTTCCTAATTAATCTTGACCAAACTGGTTTTATTAGTGCTAGATCTACCACAGACAATACAAGAAGGGCACTACATTTGGTCCAGGAAATGCAATCCTGTAGCTCCCCATCTATCTTTCTCAGCTTAGACGCTGAGAAGGCTTTCGACAAGGTCTCTTGGCCCTTCCTGTTTACAACTATGACCACAATGGGCATTCCCCTCCCTTTTCTTTCCATGATTAGAACTCTGTACTCCTCTCCTAAAGCATGTGTCAAAGTCAGCAGACATCATTCCACCTATTTCCCCCTCTACAGGGGTACCCATCAAGGATGCCCTCTGTACTCAGGTTTGTTCACCATATTCATCGAACCGTTGGCACAGGCCATTAGACAGTCCCCCTTGGTAAAAAGTGTAGAGGTCAAAGAAATAGATCACCGAATTGCCCTATATACTGATGATGTCCTGTTATTCCTTGTAGATCCTTCCAGGTCTATCCCAGCGGGATTTAACTTAATTGAGCAGTTTGGTCGATGCTCAGGATACAAACTTAACACCACTAAAACAGGCCCAGGCATTTAATTTCTCCCCCACAGTGGAACTAGCACAGAGATTCCCCTTCCATTGGGACTTGGTAAAATTGAAATACCTGAGCATATACCTGTCCCACTGAGCAGAGAATGCCAAAAGATTCAATTATGACCCCTTCACTACACAACTTCAAATCGGATTTGGCCCGGTGGAATATTCTCCCATTAAATCTCATACCAGAGAGTGGATGTAATTAGAATGGTCATTCTGCCCCTAGCCCTATATTTGTTCAAAATATGCCTACACACATTCCCGCCAAGATATTTCAAATATGGAACAAATGTATCAGCAGGTTCATATAGTCTGGGCGTCGTCTCAGAATAAAATTCTGCACTCCGACTCTCCCAAGAGAGAACGATGGTTTGGCTCTTCCAAACCTTAAACACTATTACTGGGCCTCACACCTCTCATTTACAATACACAGGCTGTCAAAAGCCAGCTTGACTCGGTGGAGAGAAACTGAAGAGGATCTCCCCTCACACCGAAAGTGGGCTAGGTTAGTGTTGCACTGTGCCACCTCCTATCCGCATAATTGGCTCCCCCAGAACCCGTGTTTCATGTCCCAGTCGAAGGTATGGACAGAGATCTGTAAACTATCCCTCACCGTTCATCTTTCCCTGGTCTGCCCAGTGGCTCTCCTGGAGAACTTCATCCCCGCCTCCCTTGACCACGTTTTTGAAACCTGGGGTCATCTACAACTCTCACCCCTCACAGTTTTTGCATAGCAGGGACTTTAAGTCCTTTCAGGAGTTAAGCTGTACCCATGGACTTAGACACCGATTTCTACAGGTACCTGCAGCTGAGGCATTTCTATTATTCCCTCCCCCCAGAACTACGAGACCCTGAAGCCATCCCTCCCCTGGTTGCCTGTATTCAGCAATGCATTATTTCTGGGGGGATGCCTCACATTATCTTGGCCCTATACAAGGCCATCATAGAAACCCTATGATAAAACACTTGATGAAAACTGTGCAAAATGGAGCCTAGAATTTGGGTCTGATGTGCCCCTGTCACTATGGGAAAGGGACTGTAGAATAACGTCAAAAATTACTTTCTCTCATAACTAGAGACTATTTGCCTGGCAGGTAAGGCTTGGGTATTTTCGAACCCCAACAATAACAGCTCATTTCACAGCATCCCATCTGGGACTTTGTTGGCGTCAATGTGGAGACTCCACTGCGTGTGTGCGCGCACACACACACACACACACACACACACACACACACACACACACACACGTATTGACTTTGCCCCAAAATTCAGCCCTTCTTGAACTCAATACAAGCTTAATTAAGTGAATTGATAGGTACTCCATTACACTTGTAGCTGAATTCTTTATTCTACATAGCCTCCCCCAGACATAAAGGCTACCCATACATGCTACTTGATGGGGATTTCCCTTTTAGCAGCAAAGAAAGCCCAGACACAGAATTGTTTGACCACCAAGATACCCACTGTGCTAGACTGGAGGAAAATAGTGGCCCATATTTAGAGGTCTGAAAAGATTTCTTACTCCCTAAATTACTCCTCCGACTTATTCACTGAGAAATGGGCAAACTGGGTTATACACATTATGTTGAGACACTACCTTCGTACCTTGAACTACACACTACACATATATATTTTATTATATATGTTCCTAGACTCCGAACACAGGGTCAAAGCTCCTTTGCCCAAAAGAGCACCTCTTTGGTTTAATGTACTTCACCAGGACATATCTACCCAACCTAAAGTGAGACCATTCAAATGCATGCTCCGTCAACATCTTCTAATAGCTCTTGTGACTGCTAAGCCTAATCTTCACCACCTGCAAGCAGTGCTCTGCCTCTATCCCCTTCCTCCTATCTTTCTGCTGGCCTTCCTCCTATTGATGACAAGGAGATTGGCTGCCTCTCCCCTCCCTTGGCTCTACTGCATCCCTACAACTCATCAAGGATGACAAAGCCCCTAGCTGCCTCCCCCTTTCTTTCCTGCCTCCTTGTTCCACTTAATTATAGCCTCACTGACCTTGCAGATTATTTCCATTGCCACTTACTTCAGATAACATGTCCTCAGCTCTTCTGTTTTGTCCGTCACCCCTCCCTATGACGTTTACCTTACAATTGTGCTCTCTTTTCAAAGGTATATTAGAGATTGAACAATCACATAATACATGTAAATTATTTATGCTGGTAGACATGTAGTACATTGTACAGGCCTAGTATTTACTGTTAATACTTACATCCTTGTATTTGTATCACCTTTGTATGTTTGTAACTCTTCCCCACCGAGTTGGAATCTTTGTAAAGGATTTTTTTTTTTTTCCTTCTTCTCGCTCTAAAAGGTATGATCCTAGATTTCAATACCAAAATTAAATAAAACAAAAATTTACCAAAAGGGATCAGCCTCATAACATTGATACAGAGTCACCCATTTGACATTCCTTCTCATCTCAGGGGCTTGGAGAGCTAGTCCAAATCTGCTGTACATGAAGCAGTGCAGAGTACTGTTAAGCAAATCTGTAGATTTCTCTTTCTTCAGATGGCAGCATTAGATGCAGTTTTTTTTGCAATGGAGACATGACAGGAAAGGGGACCAGATTCACTTATTCTTTTTATTCATTTGGTCTTTTCTGTTGTGCATGGATTTCACAGGACTGGGCCAACATGCCTGCCAGATCACATGTACAGGCAACTTACGAGAGCTTATGTCACCTATGGTGGAGGGGCTGATGTTTTCATGGGAAAGTTAACAGGATGAATAGGGAGGAGGCAATAAAGCCATAATCCCAGTGGGGAGTCCTTCCTGGGATTGTTCCCATAGGGCAGACAATAGTGCAGGTGGGTGCTGTAAAACCTCAGGAAACATGGAGAAGCACATCAAGATGAAGTCTCACTCATCCAGCCAGGAGTATAAATTGAGGGAGTGGACTAGGCTCTCTCTGGAATACTCCCCATCCAACAAAAGGAGAGTACTGCCACAGGGAGCTAGCATAGCGAGTGGATAGTACAGCCTCGAACAGTGTCGTTCTAGTAAAGAATCTATTTGATAGAACCAGCGACTGCCTGTTTGACAAGGTCATTTAATTATTTGTGCTGAACTTTGTTTGCAGTCTGTCTCTAAAGGGCATCCTACCAATAGTTATGCCAACCTTCCTGACCTTGAGCAGAAGGCAAAAGGCGGTTTCCTGGTTCCAGGCAAAATATGCACACCAAAAATTAGAGGTCCCCAACCAAAACTGCCCTGTAAGCAGGGATGGCCCAAGGGGTGGTTTGTCACAGGAGATTAATGCAGCTTTTTTTGAGATAGGAGAGCCCAAACATTTCCAAGAAACCTACCAATATGTTCCAGTGGAAAAAGTTTAGGATGGAGCCAAAATCCCAAATATTTATCAAAAAGTTAGACAAGGCAGCCACTTAAACATGACCAGAGCCATGACATATAACTAACTAAGTTACTAAGCACAAAGTAAGTCCAGCATCATGGTTTACCAAAATAAAAACCTAATGAGACAAGTACCATTATTAAAAGGCAAAAAAACATTTATTACAAATGCAAGATGCCTTGACAAAGTGTTAGGAAAAATGTGAAATCTTGGCTTTCAGTGGGGATGGTGCTACTGTGCTTTTTAACTTGTGTTTGCAATAGATGTGCATTTTCAGTACCTGCCGCATTAGTTTGTTTATTTCGGTAGACCATGCCAGACTTGCTCTGTACTTTGCAAATATTTTACATATCAAACATTTTCTAGCAGTGGTCCTGTTGATGGTATGATTTGTAATGAGTGGAGTGGGATAGATTTTCCCAGTGACGTGAATTTAACAGAATGGTCCTCCAAGTCAAAGTTTTAATGATTACATTGCTTCTGGTTCTAGTAAAGCCTCGTCAGCCTAACCTGTGCAGGGATTTGAATGCCCATAATGCCTTGCACTGGAATAGAGACTTTAAAATACTATATATGTACAAGTTTGGAGAGGTGAGCATCTCCTTGCATCCTTTAAATGGATTCCATCACGTGCTACCCTTGTCAACTGCCTCACTTAGAATGCTCAAAAATCGCCCATTACAGTTTGAAGAGTGCCATTTAGTTCCGAGTATTATGCACAGTGATACAGGTCATTTGTAAAAAGGAAATGAGAAGCAGTTCTCAAGACTGAACCTCGTGCTTTTGTGGTGGGAGGGTGTTGAGTTACTCTGTTTACTTGAGCAACCTGGGACCCAAGTGTGGTAATTCTCCTAGTCAGGGCAGACTGGCACAAGTCAGTCCCAAGTCATAGCTTTGTAGAAGGAAGGTCAAGGTTCACCATGCTGAAGGCTCACATGGACAAAGAAATCCCTGTGTCTCGATTGGCTGAGACTTTGTTCTAGCCATGGCAGTAAGACAGCAGCTAGAAACTACCCCCCCCCCCCGCCAACCAGGGCAACTTGCAGAATTCATATGCCACCCACTTCCTAATTTCCACTACAAACATGACTAATCTCACTCTTGTATACAGAACCTTCAACCAGGCCCTAAAAATGAAAGTCCATTAAATTAAAATAAATCATTTTATTTTCACTCAAGAGCTCCTTACACATACTGTACACTTATTGTATTGCTCAGAGTTTCCATTGCTGGTGTCTTCTATGACCATGAAAATCCCCTTCCTGTCCCTACCAGTTAGCCAGAGAACTCCCTGTTCCTTACCTGTCAACAGATAGGTTCTGGCTCCGCACGCGCACACACACACACACACACACACACACACACACACACACACACACACACACACACACGTGCATTCTAGTACTGGAATAAATTCAGATCTTTGTATTTTTTTTATTCCAGGACAAAAACAATCACAATGAATGAGAAGACAGATGACACAGCTTAAACACATTTAGCAACATTATATTTTTGTGGCTTTGAAAACTTTTGGAGTGTACTTTTATTTAAAAAAAAAAAAAAGTTGCCCATGGGCCCATTTTATACTAATAAGGCACTCTGGGGGGATGATGGTACTAGGTTCCCCCCACGGTCAGGGGGTTAAAGGCACTCTTGCTTCACCTTGTGCCTCACTACACCCCTTACCATGGGGGTACCTAGTACCACCAATGCCATTGTACCTTGTTGCTTAAATCAAGAATGCTACGACTCCTGCAAGGGGTTCTTCATTCAGGATGACCACAGAGTGGTTTGTTATTTTTAGCAGGGTAAGTGGATAAATTACTTAATGAACCCAATCAATTGCATGTGTACTTTTAACCTTTGCTGTGCCGCAGACTGATATTAGTCTAGAATTCCTATATGTTCTAATTCTGTCAGCAGCCTAAGGGTTAACTGTTAGGATTAAGGGGGTCCTTATTTATGGAATGGGCAGACTACTTCCCCCCCCAAAGACTGACAGCATCATCTCAGCATGAAGAGGTTGACTAGCAGTCATAGGAACACAAGGCTTTACCCTATCAGAACCCACATTTTGTGCCTGGTTTCAGTCTTGTTCACTTGAGAGTCTCACTGAAGTAGTGATGTGGATGTCAGGGTAGACAGAATATAGGCCAATGAGCACAACTGCCCTTTTTCATAGGAGTCTGTCCAGAGTCATTATTACAAATTGATCACAGTACCAAAGTAGAGTTAGAAAAACTAACATATGTGACAGTTACAAGCTTTTTTGGGTAATTACAGGAGTTAATGTCATGCAGTTTAATCAAGTCAGGTGGCAATTTTGCTCACTTACAAGTGACCAGTCAGGTGTTAGTAAAAGTGAGGACGTCATCATTGATTCTACTGCACACTGAGCACTATTGCTTCACCATGGGACTTTGTTTCCTTCATTACAGGTTTGACTAAAAATCCTTCACCAGGGACTTTCAACTTCACTGCCACCACCATGGGTTTTTTACCAACAGGACCCAGAGAGACCAGTTTCATACCTCTTCCTTTGCACAAGGTCAGGAATGGCAAACAATACCTGTGGTTAGAGTGCCTGTTCAGAGACGGACTACAAACTAGTCCAGCAGAAACAGTAGAATTACCCTTTTAAATGAAACAAGCAGGCCCGCCCAGTGGTGCAGAGGGTTGAGGCACTGGATGCCACAGCTTGCGCCATACCAGCAACCTGGGTTCAGGAACAAGCCTGGGTCGGTTGGGGGGGGAATGGGAAGAGGATGTTGAGTAAGCTGCCTACAGGCAGCTCTCCTCCTCGAGAGGGCATAAGAGGGTCTCTGCTTGGCTACCACCCAGTGGAGGCTGGGTGGCAGTGCCACCTCTGAGAAGCTCAGTACTAGACCACGGGGAGGGTAGATGGGGCCAGTGTGGAGCTGTGGTGTGCATGTGCACCTCCATGCATATGCAACGTTACTTCTGGGGCCCTGGGTAGAACTGAAGGAGGGAGGGAGAAAACGGGTGGAAAAAAAAATCGGGGGGAGGGGTTGCACAATGAAGCCTTCAGGACTGCTCAGGAGCTAAGCCGGGATGCGCATAGCACATGGAAGATCCTGAAAGACCCCTAAGACAGGCAAGGGTGGCAGAGGACAGCAGCAATCTGCCATGGTGGATAAAGAAAGTTGGAGAAAAAAAATGAAACAAGCAGTCACAGATTCTATAAAAACAGAAGCTTTACTGAAATACTACAAGTATTTACAACAGGATTTATGTACAATCAGACAAGAGATTACCGTTTACAAGAAATCAAGATAAATTAAACAAGACAGATTGCAGGCGGAAGAACCTTACTATTCTCACTTTAAAACCTATTTACTTGCTGCTCTCTGGAGAGAAAACACTATTCCCTAAGCGGTCTTTCTTACCAGACCTCTAGCTGCAGGGCTCTGGGTTTTCAGATGTTCCAAGTCCAAGAGGAAGAGCCTTATTACAGCACCTTAATTTATTTCTTACTCCTGTGGGGAGGGGTCTCAACCCCTTTGTGTTGACAGTCCTCCATTGCCAGGAGGGGGGGAGAATATATAAACTAACTCTGCTCCATCTCTAAGAGTGTGTTTGACTGTAATGAATGTTTTATGCTTAATGTTAAATGAAACTTGGTGATTGAGTGCATGAGATACTTTGTGGTCTGGAGCCCTGTACCTATAAGGAACAGGAAGAGGGCATGTAGCTTCCCTTTAGACATTTAGAGAACTACAGTCAGTTGATTTTACAGCAGTTTTTCTATCCCTATGCCCTGGTGACAGATTTGAAAGAAGTACCACATGAGTGCTTTTCAGCCGATTTAGGGCTTAGTTTAGTAATTTTTTGTACTTTGCCTCACTGTATGACCTTCAGATTACATCCAGGTCATAGACCTCTTTCAAACTCGACCCGCGGTGAGCAGGGTGAGCTGAGCAGGGCGAGCACGCAAAGACACGCGTGTCGAGCGTAAGAGGGTGAAATAAACTAAAAACAGACAGTGTCGATTGGAACTACAACTACTAGATATACGTATACAAGTGAGTACTAAGAATATATCACCAAGAGTTAACTGCATATAAACATGAAATCAGTACTATCATTACAAGACAGAACACAAGTAATTCAATGTGATGTATGTAGTATGTATCAAATAAAAAAACAAATACTACTCATGCAATGTTTGTATGTAATAAATGTAATGAGAATCTGGTATTGAAAAACGAAATACAGATGTTTAGTACCAGACTTACAACCCTGGGAGAAAGCCAGAAACAAATGAGAAAAAGACTATTATGTATTTACTTGTTAAATAATATCTAGTGAACAACATCCCGAGAAACTGTGCAATATGAAAATAGTAAAGGAAAACGAGTATATAAAGATGATCAAAGAGTTGAACCATTACTAGAAGGATACAATGAAAGGGAACTTCAGAGTAAAAAACGAACAAGACAAGAGCAAGAGGAGGATATGACTAATGGAGAAAATGAATGGTTTCAAGTCCAGGCAAGAAAGGTTGCCAAAAAAGGGTGACTGGCAATCAAATTCCAGATACCAGTATCGAACCAATTTGATCCCCTTATTATAAATGAGGAAATACAAACAGATAAGGATATAGATGAAAATCATAATGATTCTTTAATACAACATAACATTTACAGAGACACAGCCACTGAAGGTGATAACACAAGTGCAACAAATGAAAAAGGAATTTTACCAACTGTTACACAACACAATGTGGAGAAATCTGACAGAGTATGTATGTAATGCAGGAATGACAGAATCTGATTTATTTCCCAGAACAAATTGTAGACCAGGAGACCATAGATATCAAATTGCAAAGTACAATTGAGTGTGGGTGTAATGCAAGAGCATTAGGAAATTTAAATTCTCACCAGAACAAATAGAACGAACAAGAAACTATAGAAATGGAGTTGGATAACATCGTAACTCGTAAGATAATAGTAGACGATTCTATAAATTAAGCACCTGGATCGAATGATATGTAATCCTGATAAATTAACTAGAACAATGTGTAGTTAGAGGAGCAAACATCTGCTATAACAAAAATGGCAGAAAAAAAATTGGCAAATATACTAACAAACCAATAGTTATTGTACATGCAGGTGCAAATGTACTTCATGAACCTGTTAAGAAAATCAAACAGGATCATACAGCATTGACAAATAAACTTATTGATTTAGATAGTGAAATTATACCATCAGAAATGCTTCCAATACCCAAGGCAAGTAGTTTTCAGCAGAGGAAAATTTCACAGATTAATAACTGGTTAAGAGAGTGGTGTCTACATCAGGATCTAAAGTATATTACACATTGGGAGGAATTTGAAGGAAGGAATGAGTTGTATAGCTAGGACAGGCTGCACCTTAGCAGAAGAGGAAGCAGACTGCTAGGGAAACACCCGATTAAACATATACCAGGTTCTTTAAATTAGATACATGGGGTGAAATAGGAAAATATTTCACCGCTCTAGAACTAGAGCCTATGGGCCCAACAAATTATAAAACTAAACATAGAAATATGAAATGAAAAGGAGAATTAAAACTAAAAAATAACGAACAAATGCAAGGAGTCTAAGGAATACAATGGATGAATTTGCCAATATGCTACATAATAGCATAGACACGTGTGGAGTGACTGAATCGTAATTTAACGATAATGACTGAGGGACAGATATAAAAGACTACATGAAGATATACAAGAACATGAAAGATAGAAGAGGAAGTGGAGTAGTCTTCTATATAAAATAATTTAAAAGCTTATGAAATAAACTCAGGAAGACGTTGAAATTATCTAGGCACAAATTAAATTAAATACATCTATCACTCTAGGATTATGTTATAGGTCCCCAGGACTTAATACTGAGGAATCAGAACAATTTATTAAACACCTGGAACAACATGAATATAGAGATAATACTATTATAATGGGAGACTAATTTTCCGAACATTAACTGGACACAATTGAAAAGTAGTAATTATGCAGATAATACATTTATAGATTTTACTATAAATAATAGCCTAGACCAGCTAGTAACAGAGCCAACAAGGGGTAATAATATTCTGGACCTAATCTTAATTAATTGTACTGAAAACATATAATATCAGAATGGATGCTCCTCTGGGGACAGTGATCACGAAGTAATAGAATTTATGTATAATGAGTATAAACCACAGATAAAAGGAAACAGTGGTTAAAAATTATTGGAAGGCAAACTACATTAAGATAAGGAAACATTTTTCAAATTGGGATTGGAAAAATGAGTTCTTGAATAAAGATTTATCAGGTGTCTGGTACATATTTAAACACCTGGAATACTGCATCGATAAATGGGTACCAGAGATTATAAAATATGCAAATAATAAAAAAGACATCCCCCTTGGTGGAATAAGACAATAGAAAAATTTATAAAAAGAAAGAAAAGGTTACATAGTAAACTAAAGAAGAAGCCTCCTGGTCTCATAAATACAAGATTAAAACAGTTTATTAAACAACTAAAAATAGCAATTAGAAAGAACGTAGCACCGAGTGGGATATGGCAAATAAAATTGGATAACACACAATTTTTTTTAATTATATAGGAACTTTAAAAGGGAACCAAAAGACTATTGGACCTATAGTAAAGGGGGATAAAACAATCACAAAAGAAAAGGAAATGGCATTTGGAACTTAATATTTCTTGAATGTCTTTGAACCTAAGGAAGCACTGGTATATAGAGAAATAACACCAAAAGAGTGTATCCCAATAGAAGAAAAGGAAATTGATATAACGAAAGGATTGAAATCAGTTACCTCTGTTGGGCCTGATGGCATAAATGCTAAATTTTTGCAAGAAGTAATACAGGAATTAGTGGGACCCATTAAATATCTCTTTAATACCTCATTACAAATAACACTCAAGATAATACCTGAATGGGCACAAGCCAATATAACTCAGATATATAAATCTGGAGTACAAACTGAAGCAAAAAATTACAGGCAGATAAGTTTGACCTCAATCTTGGGAAAGATTCTAGAAAGTGTTATCCAACGTAGAATATTAGACCACCTAAATAAAGAAAAGATGATTGATATTTCACAGCATGGTTTTACAAAGGGTAGGTCATGTCTCACTAATCTGATCAATTTTTTTGAACCGGTCAGTGATGCTTTGGACAGAGGAGTACCAGTCGATGTAATATACCAGGATTTTGCAAAGACCTTTGCTAAGTTATCACATAAAGGGCTGATTGAACAACTACATCAAGTAAAATTAGAGACAAATATAATAGATTGCATTATATCACGGTTGAAGGAGAGAAAGCAGAGAGTGATAGTGAAGGTATATCAATCTGAATGGGGGGAGGTGACTAGTGGAGTCCCTCAGGGATCTGTCCTAGGGCCCACATTATTTAACATACTTGCTAATATACTTCAAACAGAAAATAATGCTTGGTTATGTAAATATGCAGATGACTGCAAACTTGGAGGTCTGGTACAGAACCACTCAGATGGTCAAAAACTACAAGAGAACCTGGACAAACTCTTGGACTGGACTAAAATAAATAAAATGTTTAATATAATCAAAATGCAAGGTAATGCACTTGGTGCCAACAATCCCAATTACGAATACAAACTGGATGGCCAAATACTAGACAACTATAGAGGGAAGAGACTTGGGAGTAATAATTTCAGATACACTAGCCACGGATGGGCATATTAGGAAAACAGTCAAAAAATGCCAGAAAATTTTGGGGAGCATTTTGGCAAATATTAACAGTAGAGATAAGGAAGTGATTATACCTCTCTACACTAGTCTAGTACATCCACATATGGAATATTGTACACAATTTGCAGCAGCTACAAATGTAAGGAGTAAGAAATTAAAGGAAGGAGTACAAAGAATAAAAAAGTGAGGTCAAAATATGACATATGGTAATAGGATAAAGAACTTGGGGCTATACTCTATTGAATACAGACAGTTAAGAGGAGACCTATGTTTAGTTTATAGAGCAACCAGAGATAAGGAGTTAATGGAGAACATAGGAATTAGATGCAAGGAACAAGATAAAAAAACTTTCATAATTACTGGTTATTAACCATTATTAACCAATTATTTTACCAGGAGAGACACACTAAGCTGAAAGTTTGTTTGCAGGTGCAACCTGGGAGCACAAGGAAGTTAAGTGACTTGCTCAGGGTCACAGTATGCACCTAGGGGGCTGTGGGATTCAAACCCAGGTCTCCAGATTTGCAGCTCAGAGCCTTAACCCACTGCGCCATACTGCCTCAAGTTAAAGGTTAAAGGGAGAAATGAACTAAAAAAAAGTATGGACTTTTTTACTCTGAGTAATAAAAAGCTGGAATGAGCTTCCTATATATGTAGTAGATAGTAAGACTACGGGAAGTTTTAAATATAATTTGGATAAATATATGGGAAACAAAAAAGTATGTACCACCAATAAAGTGAATAGGTGGCAAGTTCATAAAGGACAAATTGTCTTCAGAACTTAAATTACCTTTTTTTTTTCCTCACACACTCACACACACTCTTACGGCCAGCTGGCTCATTCCACACTTACCCTTGCTCCGTCCACTTTTAATGATTCTGTTTAAGAATGTCCAAGGTGTGCAACCCTATGCTTCTTGCCTTTTAAAGCTGACTGAGGTGTTCAAACAGACGCTCTCCAATCTGCCTTACAGATGTGCGGCTGAGTGTTCCCAAGAACATTCCACTGTGCAACTTTTGGCCAATGTTTCCCATAAGACCCGTTTGATCATTTGACATCAGAAGCCATGTTTTGTGCCTACTTATGACAGCAACATTACATTAGCACAATACATTAACAAAAAGAAATTACTAGATCAATCTGGTCACATGTCCTTCACAACATGTTTGATAATTACATCTTTTTATTATATATTTAGAGTGCTGGGGGGAGGGTCGCTTTCTAAAACTGACTGGCACTGCCTATAGTAACCAAGAAACAAATATTTGCTAGGACGGGTGAAGGAAAAGGAAGTTTATACAGTACTTGAAAGGGTCTGGGTTTTTTTTTTTTTTTTTTTTTAAAGAAAAGAACTTCATGTGAAGTTGTGCATAGTGTGAAATTCCCAACTCTGCCTCTGAAGTTCAGTTTCTCAGCACTCCTAACTGGGGGCTGGATAAGTCACCAGGCTGAAGTTTCAAGTGATGAAATTTCCAGAGTTCCTCACAGGCATCGGTGTGGAGGAAAGAGGTTTAGAAAATGGGCTGCTGGGGGAAGGGGATCCTTTTGGAACCCATGTTGGAAAGTGGAGTTTTACGCCTTGTAAAGTCATCAAAGTCCTACATTTAGTATACTGAGCAAGTTGCTAGCACAGCGAGAGTGCACAAAGCTCATTTGAATATAGCCTCCTACAATGCAGCCCAAAGTAAGGCACAGACAGGTGCACTCTGCATAAAATACAACCCTCTTCTGGCCACAGTGAGGTGTGCGCCTTTGGTAAATATATAGGCAGTTAAGGGGCCAAAGCATTTAGGGCATCCCAAACCTGTTTATGCTTTTCCAATAAGTAGCTGCATCTGAAAGTCCCCAAGCAAATGACTTCACAAAGCACTGAGAGGTCACTTGCATCCAGTTAATGTCTCATTAACAAGTGCGGCACAAACAACTGCTGCCTGTATAGTGTGGGACCTGACCCCCACCCACCCACCTCCCAAGCAGGCATATCTGGTGCAAACTGAGGAGGGGGGGAATTCTACACAACACTTGTGTAACCCCTTCCCTCATCCAATGCCAATTTAAAATAAAATTATATCCCTGGCAATCTAGTGGTTGCCCTCCCTCCCAGATAATCTAATCCCCAATGCCCAGTGGCACTCCACCTCTCCTGCCATCATCAGCCCTGGAGTCCAGCGGCAAACCCTTCCTCACATGCCCCCAACCACTTACCATGTCCTGCAGAACCTTCCACTCACCTCCATGGCAGTCTGCCATGCAAGGCCTCCAGACAGACCAACTCGTAAAGCATGCACCATTATTGGTAAAGGACTTGTGGGACATCCCTTTGAACTCACGGGGGTGTGGAGTACCACAGAGACCCAAGATTTGATTACCAGGAGATCGGGGAGAGGATACCACTAGACTTCATAACAACCTGGTATCCGGTCAGACTGGCTTGACCAGCCAAGTCCATACATCTTGTGCCCAGTCTGGCTGGTACCGCATTTACTGATCTAGTCTGGCCCAGATCAGGCAGTCCTGCTTTTATCTATTCCCGATATGTAATGCATGCTTCTAGGCAAAACCTGACTGGATCATTAGTTATGGTGTATTTTGCCAATCTCCTGCACTCCCATTTTCTAAATGCATTTATTTTTAACCATGTAATACAACTCATTAGACGTTAGCGCCTGTGAAAAAGTTAACTGCACTTTCATCTCATGAAGCCTGAGGCAGTAGCCACTCAACTTTCAACCTCATGACTTACCTTGCCCCCTAGCTGCTTCACTTGATGAAATTATCACCTTGTTCTTCACAAACACCTATGCGCAAGTCTATATGTAAATTTTAGATAGCACTTTCTTAGGTCTCAAAAGATGCACCCGTTTTTAAAGCCACTCGCAATGGCCCACACCAGACTGCTTTTGAGAGGGGGCAAACAAATTTCTAATGGCAGGATTCAAACATTAGTAAATCAAGTGAACAGCATAAATATGGCACTGTAACACCCAAACTGTCTAACAAGGAATACAGAAAAGGCTGGGGTGGCAGAATATGGAAGTCACTGCAGACTTCTCCAATTAGGGGAGTGGGTAAAGTGTATGGAACTTTGCCGCGCCAGACACATCTTTGACAATGTGGTTTACCTGGCTTGTTAGCCAGTCGTTATGATCCTAGAGTTTGTCATTTCACCAAAATGTCCATTACACATTTTTCAGTATATTCCAAGATGCAAGATTTGTTGTATTGAACTGTTAGTCAGTGATGGGTTAATGTTTTTCATGAAACCTAATGAGGAGAGAAGGTCTTTGTTAAGAGTTGCTTCCTGTCCTAACTCAGTGCAAATCAAGAAGCCACTGACGTAAACACTTATTAGAAATTATCTAGTGTCAAATAGTAATTTATTTTAGACTACTGTTGATACTTGAGAAGTTTGCAAATGGCAGAAAAACAAACCCAAAAAAAAACAGAACTGTGTACTGGGACAGGCTAGAACATTATTGTAACTCTTTTGCTTGTTCATACCAGATCAATGAACCAGCACTGATGAACTGGCACTCCAGTGTTATGCAAACTTTTTGAAGACTGTGGGGCTCCAGACGGGTTAGCAGACAGCATTTACAAGCGTAGAAATCATGAGTACCGAGAGAGGCGATATAGAGAAGCAGAAAATGAAGTTAAGCTACACCTGAAGCATTGGTTGAACAAGTGTTATTCAGAGCTAAGCAATGCTACCCGGGGGCGGGGGGTGCGTGCACAAACAGCTGACAGCCACTGTCCTTGCTGGAACAAACTACATAGGGAGCACAATTCTAGGGGGCATGAAGAGGTGATTCATCAGGGGCTGTTCCTGAAGGATAAAGATATATACAGGAGATCCAGTGCCAAATCTCCCAGTCCTGCACACCACTGAAAGCAGCAGAGGACCAACAGGTAGACCAGTGCCTTACGAAGGCTCAGGCATAAGAGGGAGTGGCTAGTTTTTCTAGCCAACTGGAGGGTCTTCAGGAGTAGGGGATGCCATTTGCCCAGACAATGGTTGGAGAGAGAATCACCAATGCCAAGAGGAAGTTGCAGATAAACAGTAGAAAAAAAAAAAAAAACACAATGGAAGGAGATAGGACCCCCCCCCCTGCTGTGAGGAATACAAGGTGTAACTATCCTCACTTTTATTCAGGCCAATATGACGAAAGCACCTAGCCAGCCAAATAGGTGAGCTTGAGGGCTCAGTGCATGTCAAACACTCACAGATCTGGGGAAGGGAGGAAATGACGGACACCAAGGCAGAGTGATATATTCTTGTCCCCATAGGAAGCAGGGGCTGGGGTGGCTGTCTTTGTAATGGAGTAGCATTTTGAGAACAAGGAGGTTCTCAAGGGACCACCCATCTGGGTCAAGCTAGGGAAAGAGGTGTTGAGCGTGTTACAGGCCAAAAGTAATAGTGGTGGTGGCTTTCCACCCCAAAAAAATTTTTTTACATTTTATTTATTCAAATCATTTAAAGCAGCAGTGCAATGAAAAAAGTTACTCAAAAAAGCTAATTTTCTGCTGTGGTTATAAAAAAATATTGACAGAACTGTTGATTCGGGTTTTCTGGATGCTTCCTACCCTGTGTACTGCACATTTGCATTTTCGTCTAGACTAATCCTCCCCAGGTCCTCAGTATTATTTCTATGCAAAAATGAGGCGGCCATCTTTATTTCTTGAGAAATAATTACTTTAAAACTTTCATAAAATTCTTAAATGATAATGAACAGAAAATTTCACCACCAAAATAAACTGGAAGACATCTGGCATAAATTAGAAAGAAAAAAGGTGGGGTCAAATTTTAACTAATTTTTGTTGCACTGCTGCTTTAAATTTTCTTATTTGGTTTACAAGCCATTATTTTAACATTTAGAGGGATTCTTAGTCTTATGCAGCCAAATCATGATTAGTCTTACAACGGACAGCAAGGTGACCCACCTGAGGCGAGGTCCTACTGCCATCTCTTGTGCAGGCAGCTGGGGGGGGGAGGAGAGTAAATATTAAATTGACGAAAGATGCATAAAACATGTGATGGCCAGAGCTGGGCTGTGCTTGCTAAAAACTTTCAACACTGGGTACACAAGAGGCCCCCAAACAGCTCAGTGAGGTATATGACAGGCCCCCCCAAACAAAGAGAGTTGGGGGAGAAAAGTCCAAAAAGGTCTATTCAGTCTGCCAGAGTGCCCAATTTAGCCCTGGGCCTACTGTTCCTCTATGGTTTTAGCCCTCCCCTCCATTCTCTCCCCAAAATCAGACATCCCGAGCAGCCACTATACCCTTCATTCTGTCCCAGCCATACTTAAGACCACTTACAGTTTCTGCGCCTACCACCTCAACTGGCAGCCTGTTCCACAACTCCACATCCGTCCAGTTCACTTCCACTCATGACCAGGTGACTGAGCTGGTATTCAGCAGTTCACCCTGTTAATGCCATTTGGGATTGTAAAGGTCTCCATCCAATCTCCCCCTCTCCTCCCTTCTGATCTCCAATGAGTATGTGTGCATTGCCTATAGGCACTCCTCATATGCTGCTACCCGACATTCCCCCCCCCACCCCAACCATTAAGCAGGGTGCATGACGCCTCATTGGTTAGTGAATTACAAGAGGAGCCAACTCCGATTCAGTGAAGATCCAGAGAGACTTTAGCCTCCCCAGACATTGCCTGGTATCTTGAGATGGCTAATGGCAGGCCTAAGACACTGTGTACCTTCAAGGACAGCTTCCTAGAGTAACAAGACCACCTGGGAACACGTTTTGAGAATACCCATGACCTTTTCCTCAGCAATGAGATGGGATCATCTTAAGTGCAAGCAAACAGCTAGGAGGCAGGGATCTACCATGCAATACTGAAATTTAAAATGCAAACACCCACCAGCCCGAGACAGACATCCCAACGTGGCACTTACCCAATGCATTAACATCCCAGATGGAACGAGACAGCGGACTCATGCTAGGTTTGTGGTCTGGAGAGGAGCTATGCCCCCCACACACCCCTAAATTATTATAAAACAAACTCAAGAGTCCTGGCAAACTCCACTCCTCAGGCAATCACTCGTCGGGATGATAATGCATTGGGTAAGTGCTACGTTGGAATATCGCTCAGTCCTGGGGCCAGTCCTCTTCAATATCTTCATCAGTGACATTGCAGATGGACTAGAGAGTAAGGCTTGTCTGTTTGCAGATGACACCAAGATCTGCAACAGAGTAGATGATCCAGATGGGGTGGGCAGAATGAGAAGAGATCTGGATAAACTGGCAAAATTGTCAGAAGAGTGGCAACTGGGGTTTAACGCAAAGTGGTGCAAGATCATGCACATAGGCAAGAGAAACCCTGAAACCATCTATAGGTTGGGAGGGGAGTTGCCGGTAATAACAAGGGGAAAAAAAAAGACTTGGGCATTATCACAGAGGACCTGAAATCTAGGCAGACCACTAAAGCAGTAGTTAAGGCTAGGGGGATGTTGGGGTGTATTAGTAGGAGTAACGCAAATTATAAGAGGGAGGTAATAATTCTTCTTTACAAGATGCTGGTTAGGCCCCATCTGGAGTACTGCGTGCAGAACTGGAGGCTGCACCTGCAGAAGGACATTAACAAAATGGAGGCAGTCCAGAGAAGGGCAACCAAAATGGTGCAGGGACTGCATCAGAAAACATACGAGGACAGATTAATGGAGCTCAATACATACTCAGAGCAAAAGAGGGAGAGAGGTGATATGTTCAAAACATTCAAACATCTTAAGGGCATTAACAAGGTGAAACAGTCCAAGTTTCAATATAAGAAAACTAGCAGGACAAGGGGACACAGCAAGAGATTAGAGGGAGGCCAATTAAGGGGTGATGTGAGGAAGTTCTTTTTCACAGAAAGGGTGGTGGATGCATGGAATGGCCTACCTCAGGAAGTGGTCGATATGACTACAGTGCAGGGCTTTAAAAAGGCATGGGATAGGCATAAGGGTGCAATATAGACGAGTACGAATAGACAGACCATTGGCAGTAAAGGCCTATGGCACATTCATAAGGTAGAAAAAAAAAAAAAATATGAGCAGACTGGATGGGCCTTGTGGTCCTTATTTGCCGTCAGCTTCTATGTTTCAGGCTGGTGAGTGTCAGGAAGTGTCGGTAGTGATACCAGGAGGGCATGACCACAGCCAAAGTATTCTCCTCCCAGGTAACACGAAAGACTACCTGGGCCACAGGCCACAGCCACCACGACCCAGAACAGCAGGCTTCACCAAGGTGAAGCACTCTGTCAAAGGGTCTGGAGCAGCTGCATGAGGTTAGTAATTCAGAGCACATGTGGGACTCAAGAAGCTGCTCTAAGCAGCCAGAGGTCTGCATCTCTAAAACAAAGGGAAAAAGGTCAGGAAGTTGGGACGTGTGAAATCCAGACTGCTGGACTGGACCCCAAATGGTAAAAACTGGATCCATGCACAATTTTTTTTTTTTTTTTTTTAAATAATAAAACTTTTGGTCAGTCCATTCCAGCTGGTCCTGGATTTGAGCCAGGGTAAGGAAATGGGTTAAAGCCAGTTCACCCAACCTGGACTGAAATTTTTGCCATTTTCATCTGGTGGTCCAGATTTCATCCATACCTGTCACCCTGCATGAAATCCAGACCAGGCAGAACAGATTGTAGCCAAACAAAAGGAAAAGAAAATGGACCAACTGGTCCAGCCAGAAATGCCACACTGCTCAAGTTGGACGGTTGTTTTTTTTTTTTTTCCAACCATTTTGGGTTTGGTCCAGATTTTACCCATACTCTACAAATGCAGTCCTCGACTCCAAGATCCATGGACACTTATCCTTGGGGGAAGAAACATAACACAGGCCACTGGCTATAATTAGGAAAGCCAGGGAAGGACAGGAAACCACAATAATAATTTTGATCATAAATATAAAACAGAAGATCATGTAGACAGATTGAGAAAGGGCCCATTTACAATGGCATTCCAGATACGGCGTATGTAAGGTTTACAGAACTGCAATTCAGAGTTCAATAAATACCTTGAGACTCCAACGCCTTCTTCCAGTACATGAATGAGGGGAAGATGGAGAGGATTTGGCCTACAGAAAACAGGGGAGGAACCTGTAAGCTAGAGGTGATAACCCAGATGCTAAGTGAATACTTCATATTGGTGCTTCCCCATGGGGCTCTGGGGAAGGAAAGGGGCTCACTGGAAGGGCCCATTACATTAGGAGTAGTCATGAGGCCAGCACAGAAGCATCACACCTACCCTGGTAGCTTAACTGACAAATGTCAAGCCAGGCAAGTCCCCAGGACAAATAGAATACACTATGGTAATGGTGGAGGTAAAGAGCCACTGGCATTACCACTTTCAGTAATCTTTCAGAAGGCTATCCTGCCTGGTGTGATGGAGGACTGGAAAGTGGCCAATGTGGTCCCCACCTTTCCCAAAACATAAAATAATGGGGCATAGCTGGACCACATCAACTACAGGCAGGTCAGCCTAGCAACATTATCACTGCTTTGCAGATTCCAAGTGGGTGGAAGAAGCATAGTCTAGATTGACTTAAGCCACACCTTTAACTCAGGTACATAACGTTTTCCACAAAGTACACTAGTGCAGTACACACAAGGTACATTAGTAACAGACTAGGTGACAGGAAGCAGAGGGTTGTGGTAGATGAGCACTGCACTGAGTGCAAGGTACTCTGCAGGGCCCCCCGGATCAACATTGCGACCAATGCTACTTAAGTTTCATCACAGTGGAAGGCCAGGGTCTCCAGCGGGCTGCATAGATTAGCTTACGGCAGTAAGCTCACCAGGGGGACTCCCTTGAGCATGGATACAAACTTCATGAGGACCTAAACAAGTCACGTGATTGAATCCAAGACTCCAGGAGTCCAACCAATGTAGCCAAAAGCAAGGTGCTACACTTGGGAAGGAAAAATGGAAGTAGGACTACACTGCTTGTGGCTACCGTTTGCTGCAGTTGGAAGAGGAAAAGGACCTGAAGGCCTTCACAAACGAGGGGCTGAAGCAGAACAAGCAGTGGGCAGTCACTGTCAAAAGGGCCAACAATATACTAGGTGAATGACCAACACAGCAGGGGAAGTAACCCTACAACTGTACAATGTCCTGTTCAGGCCCCACCAGGAGTACCACCATGCAGTTCTGGGCCACCCCAATACAAAAAAGGACAGAGGTAGTTAACAGGGTGCAAGTCAGGGTTATGGTGAACAAATGCCAACGTTGTAGAAAAGGAGGCCAAGAGGGAACATGATCCCAGTGTTCCACATGGAAGGTCAAGTGGAAATGTGATCCCAATCTTCCACATGCTTTAGGGTACTGATCAGACCAAGCAGATGTTTTACATAGTGTACTTCAGCTGGATGCGAGGGCACACCCTGAAGCCCAATAGGTGGTGAATTAAAGCGGAATGTTAGAAAGCACTTCTCTTGGAAGGCAATGATCTATGGAACAGCAGAGTCCATGAACAATGTAGGCATTCAAGGTAAGCCTGGACAGATGTTCGGGGTGTGCATCTTTGATGCGGTCTGCCTTTTGCTTTTCTCCTGCTACTGCCACCTTGTGATCCGGGTCATAACCTACCCAGTTATCAAAGACATAAATAAATAAGTCTGCTTACAAATGGAATCTCATATCAGAGTACAGTAACAATTTGTTGAAGAAGGAGACCAACCAATCATGCCACCCACTAAGAAAACACTATGAAACTTATAAATACAAGATTTAAAATTCATGCATGTCCCGACGTTGTGGCTTGTCAAGGGACCATTCTTCAAAAAGGTCTCCACTTTCATTGTTTTATTTGTAACCCCCCTGCAAATGGGGGTTCCCAAAAGCTTCCAAGAGCTTGCCTGAATGCTCCAAGCCTGGGTGGTGTTCGGCATCTAAGCTGCTTAAATGTGGTTGCAAGTGAGTGCTATTTGAGCCTCCACGTACTAAGAGCTGTCTGCTTGCAGACTTAGTTTGTATGGGGGGGGGCGCTGTATTTAATGCTCGAATCATGCCAGAGCTGTGGAGAAATCACTCAGTTTCTGCTGTCGCTGTATGCGCAGAGGTAGCCCTTTCAAAAAAGACGTAATTGTTTGCTGGTAATCTGTTAGAGTGATAATGAAAATGTAAGTAGTCTAACCTGCCTTTATTGCAGCTGGGACTCTTATGCCTCCATTTTGGACCTAAACTGCTGTGCTGGGCCGATTGGCTTGAGGGAGCCCTACAATGGAGCCTTTGGACGAATCAGAACTTGGACTATTAATTTGAGCCAGCCACAAGGGGATTGTATGGGCAGTGACTCTGGGAAATGTAGTTTTGACCTTGGCACCTTTTTCCACCAACACATGGAGACTTATTGTGAGTGACAGCCGAACCAGCCAACAGAATAGTGTGGAGCTAAAGGAAATGCCCTGCTCTGTGACTGGAAAGATTAGATCAGTTGTGACAGTGGAGAGAAGGAGCTCTGTGCTTTTGCGGTGTATAGTTTCACGCAGGAAGCGCATGTGAGGCCCTGAGGTTCGGCCTGCAGCCAATGCAAGTGCCAGTTCAGACTGAATCCGACTTGTGAGGAGAAAGGAGATCTGAAGAGTAGAAACCAGGCTCACCCTGTAGAAGACTGGAGAAATTGCTGAATCGTGCTCGGTCTGTCAGGAACTGAAGCTGCTGTGTGTTCTCCCGGGTATCTTGCAGTAATTGTGGTCGGGATCAAGGAGCAGCCTGCCTGGAATAGTACTAGATGTGAGAGTGCTTGTGGGGAATCGCTATTTCAAATCCCCTGTACAGTGAATTGTGTGCTGAAGCTGGAAGTAAACCCCAGCTTAATTCGGACTACATCTGTTTGCTATTAGCTGCAGTGGGTCCAGTCACAAGGAACTTTTCTCCATGCCCTGTTCTTCTGGCAATCCAGAAGGACGTTCTCCATCCGATCCTCAGCTTGGGTATTGAGAGTACAAATCAGGGTAGCTCCCTGCCATCTGTTTATCAAATTGCAAGTGTCTCATCTAATTATTGCAGTTTCATTTCTTCACAAACTGAGCCATCTGGCTCCAGATTACAATTGGGTATTGTGCATATATTTTCTTCTATAGGGCCCTATCCATCTGCACCTGCTGGCCAACCCAGAGCAACGGACCTGGCTAGCTCCCCCCTCCCCAACCTGGGTACACAGAGTGCGACTTTTTAGACCCTGTAATGTGCACGGTACTGTGATTTAATTCTACCAATTAACCTGATTGCCCCCTTCCTTGTTACTGTCCCCTCTAATAAATCAGATTTGTTATTGAACCATAGACTGTCTGTGGTATCAGTACATGTAGCAAAAGCATTGCATTGTGTTTGTGTATGTTGATTAACCTTGTTTTACAGAGGGTCCTCAGAGACGTGCTGCAGTATCAGTCTCGAGGGCAAGTGGTGCTCTATGATTGAACAGTGTGTGCATGTGGGGGATTGGGACTGCAACTCCTGTGTACCGTGTGAGCCACTAGAGGGAATCAAAGGGGGTCTCTCAATGTCCCAGAGGGCTGTGACCAAGCTAGTCTAACCACTACAAACCTTGACCAATGGGTGGAGGCACCCGCCGTAGAACCTAGGCCCCTCAACCTGTCAGTCAAGCAGGCAGGGGTAGTAGCCCTTGGGATAGCACCACCTGGGGGTTACATATTTCTATCAGTTTTTTTCCCCCAATCATGTTTTTCATGGCTGCCTATCAGCAATCGCATTTTTTTATATTACTCACACTTTTTGGCCGAAGGCTCCCTCAGATGCGATTTACATTCTCTTACTGAGCAGTGTGCTCCGTTTCCTGGCCCTACAGTATGAGATTTAAGAGAATTTGAAGATTACATATCACGTGCAACTGCCAGAGCAGCCTTCTGACTTTTGCAGGTTCTCCATAACTGTCGAACTCCATGGACCAAAACAAATATACAAGCATTGATTTCCTGCAGGCAACTCGCTGCTTTTACATAAAAAAAAAAAGACTAGAAAACGTATAAATGTTTTGAATTTCCTGTTCCGTGCTAAAAAAAAAATTATAGAAAGATGTGGTTCTCCTTGGCAGAATACCACTATTAGTTTCTGTCTGACACTAGCTATTTTAATTAGGGAATTGTCAGTTGCACTCGTTAAAAAAAACATTTTAATATTGAAACATGACAACTGTATGGACAGAACATTCTAGGTTACCCCTAGAATTGTATTTGAATGAAAGCAGACAATAGCAGGCAACAGGAAGAACCAAGTGAGTAATCACTGTAAACACAGGGTGGGTGCTGCTCATTTATGTCAGTGTACAAAATGTACACCTTGGTAGGATTAAGGTATATGATGACAGACTGACACAGCCTGTACATAGCTCAGAGCCATTATTAAATGCTGACGACACAGTATGTACCCTTTATCGTTTTGGGCCCCCTGATGGCAGTGTCTCCTCAAAGCACCAAGGTTACAACTTTGCTGAAGTATGGCCTAGTAAATTTGTAATGTTCTAACCATTATCTGTGCTGTGGTGTGAACTGTTTTTCTGAATACAATTTTGGCCGGACTTACAGCAGCATACCTGTGGCATTGTCAGTATTCAAATTAGCATGCGGTTAATGTGTTAGCATGGTTTCTGCAGAGGATATAGCGTTCTGTGAGGGGAAAAAAATAAAATCACCCTACAGAATATTTTTGAAAAGGCTGTGCAGATATAAAACTTTGTTCATACAAAATTCTCAGATCAGATTACATAGAAACAGAAGCAGCCAGGAGATTAGGACCTCTTGGCCCACCTAGTCTTGTGATATTCTCTCCCCTCCGCCCCCCCATCTACTCTGCTACCACAGACCCTACTTGATCTTTGGTCTTCTCCACCCTTTGCCCTACTTCAAGGTCCCCTTCTGTTGTGCCAGGCATGCTAGAAGTCAGTTACCATTTTAGCACGCACCAGCTTTGCTGAGAGCTGTTCCATGGTGGTGGTGGATGCCTGGAACAGTCACCCAACAGAGGTGGTGGGTACTAAAACAGTAACAGATAAGCACGAATGGGATAGACACAAAAGAACCATAGAAGGCAAATTGGGGAGACTAAACATCAAGTAAAGTCTGCAGTAGCACAGTAGATGGGGAATATCACAAGACTAGGTGGGCCAAGCGGCAACCTCTGCATTTCTATGAAATCTGTTCTGCTGAGAAGATATTTTGTATGAACAAAGCTTTATGTCTGCATAGTCTTGTCAAAAATATTCTGTAGGATAACTGCAAACATGAATAAAATAAATTCTAGCCCCAGCAGTTCCAAAATTAGCCTGGTCTTAAGACAATTTGAGAAGGGTTAACTTCTGAATCAGAGCTAGAAAAGTTATGCTTCAGAGTCATGCCAGCATTAGCATAGATAAACACAGTTGTGATGAATCAATCTTAAAATATTGATAGTCTTAAAGTTTATTGAACTTGGATACGATACGTACTGGTACATGTCAAATTTACTGATCTATTGTTTTACTGTAAATTTTATGTTGCATATTGTATTTTAACTGTGCAGCGCCTTGGTTTGGAAAGGCGATATACAAATAAAGATTTAATCTATTTAAGCATCACTAATTACAATTACAAGTGTAACCCCCCCCCCCGGCACTGTCCCATGGGCTACTATCCCTGCCTGCTTGACGGGCCTAGGTTCTATGGCGGGTGCCTCCTCCCAGAGGTCAGGGTTTGTAGTGGTTAGACTAGCTTGGTCACATCCCTCTGGGACACCGAGACCCTCTTTTATTCCCTCTAGTGGCTCACACAGTACACAGGAGTTACAGCCCCAATACCCCACATACACACACTGTTCACTCCAAGTACCACTTGCCCTCGATACTGATTCTGCAGCACGTCTGAGGACCCCCTGTAAAATAAGGTTAAACATACACAGCAAAATACAATTCTGTTTCCATAAGTACCAACACCACAGACAGTATATAGTATAACAAATCTGATTTATTTAGGGGACAGTAACACGGGAGGGAGCAATTGGGTTAATTGGCAGAATTAAATCAATCACAGTACTGTGCACACATACAGGGTCTGAAAAGTCACACTCTGGGTACCCAGGTGGGGTGAGGGGGGCTAGCCAGGTCCGTTGCCCAGGGTTGGCCGGAAGGTGCAGATGGACAGGGCCCTGTAGAAGAAAATGTATGCACAACACCCAATTGTAATCCAGAGCTGGATGACAGTCCATGAAGAAGTAAAATAATTAGATTTTTTATATTTATTTATTTAAGAGATTTACCAGGAAAGGCATACTGAGCAGGGTACTGCTCGATTCCAGATGCGCCCTGGGGGTAGGGGGTTACAAGGATGTAGTACATAATACATAAAGCACAATAGAACATACATAAATTGTAGGTATCCAGCAAAGGCCCAATGGGATGGGCGAGGTAACCGAGGTGCATATGGAGTTGTACACAGAGTAGAGTAGTACAGGCAGTATTTACAGGCAGTGATGCAGTAGCAAAATAACAGCAATTACATAGTGAGATTAGATTAACCTACTAGATGGATTTAGGTGAGAATATCAGACAGTAACAGAGGAGGGTCAATGCCAGATGACATATGGTACTAATTTAGAAAAAGAAAAAGAATGGAGCCCAGGATAGCCAATAGGAATTTGGCAGTGAGTTCAGCGATGGGGAAGGCATAAGCAGTTGGTGTCGAAATGCGTTTTGAGGAGGGCATTTCGATGTGGGGTACTGTTGGCGTGTCTGATGTCGGCTGCTAGGGATTTCCATAATTTGGGGAGTCTGAAACTGAAAGCAACCTGACCTGATCGGGTGGATGACACACTTGTAATTGAAAACAGGCTGCAGGAGAATACCCCGATTTGTACTCAACACCTAAGCTGAGAACCAGATGGGGGATGTTCTTCTGGGTTGCTAGAACAGGGCATGGAAACAAGGTCCTTGTGACCGGACCCCACTGCAGTAGATAGCAAACGGATTTAGTCAGAGACAAGCTGGGGTTTGCTTTCAGCTTCAACACACAACACACAGCACAGGGGACTGGAAATAGCGATCCCCCACAAGCACTATGCACATTTATATGTGCAAGGAAAGTACTATACCAGGCAGGCTGCTCCTCTATCCTGATCGCACTTACTGCAAAATACCCGGGATCACACACAGCAGCTTCAGTTCCTGACAGACCGAGCGAGATTCAGCAATTTCTCCAGTCTTCTACAGGGTTAGCCTGGTTTCTACTCATCTAGTGCTTCTTTCTCCTCACAATGCTGATTCAGTCCAAACTGGCACTCACAAAGACTGCAGACCGAAACTCGGGGCCTCACACGCGCTTCCCACGCGAAACTATACACTGCAAAAACACAGCTCCTTCTCTCTTCACTGCCACAACTGATCTGATCTTTCCAGTCACAGAGCAGGGCATTTCCTTTAGCTCTGCACTATTCTGCTGGCTAATTCAACTATCACTCACAATAAGACTCCCTCTGTTGGTAGGGAAAGGCACCAAGGTCAAAACTACATTTCCCAGAGTCACTGCCCATACAATCCCCTTGTGGCTGGCTCAAATTAAGAGTCCAAGTTCCAATTCGTTCACATGCTCCATTTTAGGGCTCCCTTAACCCATCTGGCCCAGCACAGCAGTTTAAATCCAAAATGGTTAGGTCATGCACGCACACACACACACACACACACACACACACACACACACACACTCCAGCTGCAATAAAGGCAGGTTAGACAAACTACAATTTTGCTAATGCTTTAAATGATTAAAAGCAAACAGTTACAGCTTTCAGATGGGCTACCTTTGCACCTTCAGCAACCGCAAAATGGAGCGATTACTCTGCAGCTCGGGTGGGATTCGAGCATTAAATCAAATAATTAAACACACAGTCCGCCCCCATACAAACTAAGTCTGCAAGCAGACAGCTCTTAAAGAGACAGTATGTGGAGGCTCAAATAGCACTCACTTGCTACCACAGTTAAGCAGCTCAGATGCCGAACACCACCCAGGCTTGGAGTATTTAGGCAAGCTCCTGAAAGACTTTTGGGAACCCCCATTTGCAGGGGGGTTACACAAGCATGGCAATGTGTTACAGGTCAGTGTTAATGATTTATATTGCTTTCAGTTCATGGTCATTTACAGCATATAATATTCAGTTAACCCAAATTCCAAGTCCCACAGTAGCCACGCTTCATGAACACTCAATATTAGACCATATGTAGTGTCCTCGTATTCCAAGCCACATTGGAGAAGTCCGGGTCCCTTTCACCCCAAAACAGCCACCTCTGCCACTTTGTTGTGAAGCGGCTGTATGCTGATTAACCTGGAGTGCCAGTTGTTCCATCCAGTATATTTCTGTCGTCACTTCTACCCAGTTTTAGTGGGTTGAAGGGGTCCAGGCTAGACCGGCATCAAGTTTAGCCTTCTGTGCCACTACTAGAGATGCATATTATTAGGTACATTAAGTCATTTCCTCATATCACTACACTGCTCATTTTGATGCCTCTACCCCACCTCTGCATTTTGCGTTTCAATGCACTTTATACTGTGCCATTCTAATGCATTTTGCCTTGCACTTCTGTTTCCTCCCTCGCCCCACTTTGCCTTTCCCAGTTACCAGTGTTAATAAATAAATATTCCCAGTATGGTGTGCATCTTTTTTTGGCAAGGAAGGGGGATCTACATTGACCAATTCCGCCCACCTCCCTCCAAAAACAAAAACACTCACCCAACTTTGGGCAAGACCAAGAAATCTGCACACAGCCTCCAACATCTTTTTATTTATTTGTAAAATCGGTTTACAACCTTTGAGCCAGAGGCTCATTTCCAAAAGGTACCTCATCACATTGAGGACAAACATAAATTTAGGTTACAGAATACAAGTAACTGAAATTAGACTTACACATATTGATTTCATACATTATAAAATTTAGTACAATTACATTGATACAGCTAGCACAAGCTGGTTATAACAGAGGTAAGATGCACAGGGGAGAAGGTGGGAGGGGTGAGGTGGAGTGCCACCCAGCGGACGTTGTCAAGTGTGAAGATATCAAGGCCACATTTAGAGACAGGAGCAGCTGCGAGTGTTAAAGAGTTGGCTCCAAAGGGCAGTTTTGAAGTTGGAGATCGTGGGGGCATTGGAGATGGGAGCAGTGAGAGTTAAACCAGGATGAGGCTCTGTAGCAGACAGACTTCTGACCATGGGTGGTCCTGGATCTGGGGACCAGTAGAGTGGTCTTGAAGGTTCGGGTTGCGGTAGAGTATGGGGTATGGTGGATGGAGGCTGTCACCCCAGGAGGGGAGAGCCCGAGTAGAGTTTTTTTGCGTGGAGGCAGGTTTTATAGTGTAGCCGTTCATCTAGGTTAAGGAGTTCAGCCTCGTCAGAGTTGACATGTATGTGTAAACCTGGGGGCACCAGTAATGAGCCTGCAGCCCTTATTTAGGGTGAGGCAAATTTTGTTGAGGGCAGTCATGTCAGCAGCACCATATAGACTGGCAGGCCATAGTCTACAAGGGACAGTACTGAAGATGCAACAGCAAGACGGAGAGCATAAGGGGAGAGGCAGTTTTTATAGCGGTACAGGATGCCAAGCCTTGTATTAATGGTGGATGCAAGGGCATCAGTGTGGGTGTGGAAGCTGAGGGTTGAATCGAAGGTAACCCCAAGGTATTTGTAGAAGCAGACTTGTTCAAGCAGTTGTTTGTCACTAGGGAGGATAGGGAGTGGGTGGTTGCAGGCTTTGTTTTGGGGGTGGGCAAAGAGCATTTTTTTTTTTTTTTATATAAAGATTAATGACAAGTCTATGCTCCTTAAACCAGGTTCAGCATCATTGTAGGAGTTCTGGAGGGAGATGGGATTGTGGTGTGTGGCAAAAATGACAGCATCATCTGCATATATAAGAATTTTGCCAGAGCATGCACTGGGCAGGGTGTTTAGAGTGAGAAGAAAAGGGGGCCCAGGATGGAGCCCTGGGGTACCCCTGAACGGAGGGGACGGGTTTCAGAGAGTGTCACTTTTTTTTTTTTTTTTTTTTTTTAAAAACACACACCCACACAGTGAGCGAGCAGATAGCTCATGCACCAGAGAAACCAGTGTGGCAGAGGGCATCCAGCAGAAGAGGGTGGGAGACAGTGTCGAAGGCCTTTGAGAGGTCAACGAACACTGCGTCAGCTAGCGTCCAGGAAGGAGTGTAGCCCACTGCCCATTCTGATATTACTGGATATGGATACATATATATACACACTAAAAAAAATAAAATAATAAAAAAAAAAAAAATAAAAAAGAATTCTAATGTTCCAACTATGTACCTGCCATAGCAGCAAGCTTGTTATCCTACAGGCAGACTGGAATGTTTTGCACCAGTCCTGGTCTGTTATCGTGAAGTTGTTCTCTCCCTCCCATCTTGCTGGCCCGATCTGTGGTCAGGTCTCAAAATATTTCACCAAGGGCCGAGATCTGTCCTGTGGCCATCCTCCCCATGTGTTACACAAGGTCTCTAAGACTGACCTGTCGTGGAACCCACAACTGCCTACTTTGTGTCTGAATACATGAGCCGATACAGTTTTAATGCAGATAAGACGTTTAAAAGTATGTGTGTGGTAGTGCTTGTATATTGGGGTTTCTTTTTGAAAGTAATTTTCAAATGCTTTTCTCAGCAGTCTCAGATCCTAGGACTATCAATTTGGCATGCATCATCTCAGTCTTAAGGTCTACTAACAGAACATTTTACTGAAATCATTGGTCCATGTTGGATTTATAGAGTGCTAAATTTATGTAGTTTTGCCCAGGAATAGAAGGGAAAAAAAAAATTCCTTTTGGTGGTTGAAGAAAAATGGTAATTCATGTTGTAGTTAATACTTGTTCACACGTGCCCAGTTCACTGAAATAACAGCCAAAAAATTGACAAAGAGTTAAGTTTGAAATGTTACAATTTTGGCCCAGATATGAAAAACTTTGTGCTGGGAGCAAACTGTTTGCACTTGGTTTGCATGGGTCCACTAGATTCAAAACACCAATAGCACGGGTCCACTAGATTCAAAAGGCCAAATAGCATGGGCAAACTGCATTAGTGCCGGGCAAAAGTATAATGTATGCAAAGGGCAAACAAAGGGGGGTACATGAATACAGACAATGCTATATTCAGTGCATTAGCGCCACACAAAGTGTTGTTGTGCGACTTAGCGCGGTGCAAATTACCGCCCAGGAAAAGGTAATCAACTCTGGGCAAACCAAGGTGGGTGGAAGTGTAGACACAGCAGCAACAGTTATTTTCTCTTCTTTCTCCAATGTTTTAGAACTGTTTAGTTATTGTGGCAGAGGTGTGGTACTGTGTTCTTTCTTGTAGTTCAAGGTGCTTTTGGAACAGCTGATTTCTATTGGTTTAAACGACTACTTTTTTTTTCCATTTTAAAAAAGCTACATCAACTTGGTTTGTTGTCACTAAGTAGCAGATGTTTTTGCATTGTGCTCAGATTCTGTGATAGAATCTGTATTAGTAGAAGGTAGATTGTGATTGTAGTTACCTTTTGATGGTAAGGATAAAGAGGTGAGATAGTGTATGTATTTTCAAATATTATAGAGGAACAGTGGCAGGATTTTTAGGACAGTAAATTAATAAAAAGGGAACTAGGAGAGCTTCAGTAGCAGAATAGCAGTATAATTGCAGTATAATGTGGGGAGTGGTGCAATGCAGTGGCTGTGGGGCAGCCATATTCAGGCAGATCTTCTGGACACTGAGGTGCTGCCCTATCTGCATGCATCTTTCTGGACTGCGGGATGAGGTAGCCAGACTCAGAGCAGAAGTAAACTGGGTCACAGTACCATCACCCCTATCCAGAGACCACTCAGTCCAATGCAGCTGCCTCAAAGGATGCAGAGAACGAGGAGTACTTGGATGACAGTGGGCTCAGGGAGGGTTAGACCAGTCAGGCAGAGGCACATCCCAGATCCTATTCCACTCAAGAACCATATGCCACACTGCCAAACAGGGACAACCAAATAGAGGTACCCAGAGAAATGGAAGGAAAGGATGTGGAGGTTAGCCATGCAAAGATGGAGATTAGCGCCCAGGAGGTGGATAGGCAGAATAGGGGCAAAATTCAGCAGAAGGGCAGACAGCAAGGTGAACCAGGGATAAAGGACAACCAAGGAAGGGGCTGGAGAGAAACAATGAAACAGTCTAGGAGGTCAAATCATGGAAAGTCATGTGCAAATGCCAGGGCCTTAGCAACAAGATGGAAGATCTGAGGCTGTCATGGTGCAGTCAGACCTGGACATTGTGGCCATCACTGAAACCTGGTGTAATGATAACCATGACTGGGAGTTGGCCATACCTGGCTACAACATATTCAGAAGAGACAGGGCAGGCAGGAAGGGAGGAGGAGTGGCACTGTAGTGAAAAATAACATAAGGCCACAGAGATCCAGGAGGAACAAATGGGGAGAGATACTGTGGGTTAAGCTGGAAAGGAAAATGGGGCCAGCCATCCGCACAGGTGTGGTCTATAGACCACCAGCCCAGGAGGAAGAAACAGATGGGAGTTGATGCTAGCCATCCAGAGGATGGCAGACAAGGGTGAGGTAGTACTGGTTGGAGACTTCAATATTCCAGACGTGGACTGGAGCATCCCAGCAGCAGCATCAACTAGAGCAGATTTATCCTGACTCCTTCAGGTGCCTTCCTCAAGCAACTGGTCATGGAACCAACTCGCAGAAGGCAATACTGGACCTTGTGCTCACAAACAGGGACAGTGTGATGGGGTAAGAGTGGGGAGCACCTGGGAACAGTGACCACCAGTCACTGTGGTTTGAAATCACAGAAAGAGCAGAACCAAACCACACAAAACACGATCCTGGATTTTAGGGGGCAAACTTTGAGAAAATGGGGAGATACTTGAAAGAGGCATTAAGGGGAATGGGGCAGGAATCAGGGGTTGAGGAACAGTGGGAAGTATTTAAAATGGGGATTACAAGAGCAACAGAATTATGTATTAAGCAGGTTAGCAAAAGGAAGAGGAGACCATTATGGTTTTCCAAAGAGGTAGCAAAGAAAGTGAAAGCCAAAAAGATTGCATTCAGGCAATACAAAAAGACACAGGCAGAAGGGGATAGGGAGAAGTACCAGGAGAAGCAAAGGGAGGCAGGGAGGTCAGTAAGGGAAGCCAAAGCTCAGACAGAAGAACACATTGCAAAATCAGTGGGTAGAGGGGACAAAACCTTCTACAGGTACATAAGGGAAAAAAGAAAGGCAAAGGGAGGGATAGTGAGACTGAAGGGGGAGGATGGGGGCTGTGTGGAGGATGACAACAGTAAAGCTGACATATTGAACAGGTATTTCTGCTCAGTCTTTACTGAGGAAGAGGAGGGTAATGGGTCTGAATGGAGTACAAGGGGTGAGAATGGTGCAGAAATGGACACAAGTCCCTTTACACGAGAAAGGGTCCTGAAGGAACTGGAAGTAATAAGAGTTGATAAAGCAATGGGGCTAGATGGGCAGCACCCCAGGATCCTAAAGAACTAAGAGAGGTGGTGGCTGAACCTCTGCTATCCTGTTTAGCCAATCACTAGAAACAGGAGGTACCCAAAGACTGGAGGATAGCAGATGTAGTCCCCTTATACAAAAGTGGGAACAAAGAGGAAGCAGGGAACCAAGACCAGTCAGCCTCACCTCGGTAGTGGGGAAGATCATGGAAGCACTACTGAAGGAGAGATTGGTGGAACATCTGGTTGTCAATGGACTACAGGACCCAAGGCAGCATGGTTTCACCAGGGGAAGGTCATGTCAGACCAACCTCATTGAATTTTTGACTGGGTGACTAGGAGGTGGATCAGGGAGGGCAGGACATGGCCTATCTGGACTTCAGCAAGGCCTTAGACACTGTGCCACATAGAAGACTATTGCACAAACTGGGGAATATGGGTGTGGGCAGGACAGTAGTGCAGTGGGTAGGTAACTGGCTGGGCAGCAGGACACAGAGGGTGGTCGTAATGGCTGTCACTCCACAGAGGGAAGAGTGACCAGTGGGGTACCAAGAGATCAGTGCTGAGACCGGTACTATTCAATATCTTCATCAGTGACATTGCGAGACCTAGAAGGCAGAATTCTCACTGTTCGCTGATGACACAAAGCTCTGTAACAGAGTAGACACACCAGAGGGTGTAGACAGAATGAGAAGGACCTGCAGAAACTTGAAGAATGGTCAGGGGTTTGCAGTTGAAATTCAATGCAAGGAAGTGCAAGATAATGCATATGGAAACAAAAACCCTGGCACAATATATCAGTTGGGGGTGAGGATAGCATGCACCAAGCAGGAAGGGATCTTGGAGTTATCATCTCTGATGACCTCAAGGCAGGGAAACATGTGACAAGGCAGCAGGTAAAGCAAATAGGATGCTGGGATGCATAGGCAGGGGCCTCACCAGCAGGAAAAGGGAGGTCATAATTCCATTATACAAGACACTAGTGAGGCGCACCTGAGTACACTGTGCAGTTCTGGAGACCTTACCCACGTAAGGGACATAGACAGGGTAGAGAAGGTTCAGAGGAGGGCAACAAAGATGGTGCATGGATTGCATCACAAGTCCTATGAGGACAGGTTGAAGGCACTGAACATGTACTCCTGGAGGAGAGGAGGGAGAGAGGATATGATAGAGACATACAAGTATCTTACAGGAGGAACAGGGTGCAGGAATGCACTATTTTTAAGCGAAAAAGATGTTCCAGGACTAGAGGGCATGGGATGAAGTTGGAGGGAGGACGATTCAGAGGAAACGTGAGGAAGAATTTCTTCACAGAACGGGTGGTGGACAAGTGGAACACCCTGCCAGAGGAAGTGGTGGGGGCTGAAACAATCATGGGATTTAAGAATGCATGGGATAGACATAAAGGAATTCTGGAGGTCAGGGGTAAGGGGCAACAGACTTCATGGAAAACATAAACTGAACTTACAAACTTAAATGGGCAGACTGGGTGGGCCATAGGCCCTTATCTGCCGACACTGTCTATGTATCTATGTAACAGGGAACAAGGCTGTCTGCAGCCAATGAGAAGGCAGTGTGGGCGGACTGCCTCCCTGGGCCACTCCATATGCACAGGCACCAGAACAGTGGAATACAATGCAGTTATATTGCTTAGAAGCCAACCAGCCAGTGGTAGACCTACACTGAAACGGCACGCACAACCACCACCACCACCACCACCAGGCGAACATCATTGAGCAAGGCTCATTTACAAGATTGACCTGATAAGGTCAAGGTTCAACAGTTGATACATAACAGATACATCATACACTTATATAAAACAGTTATACATACAGGGAAAAAATGTTTATAAACACAGTGATGTACAATAAAATTCACATGATACAAATGGGTTACAGGAGAGTTAAGCTAATATTTACAGTATATACATATCCCAGTGGAGGGGCCATGGCAAACACACAGTATAATGTAATACTAGGATGGTGAAGGTATTACTGGGTGCCATAAGATGGGGTTAATATATAATATGTAATATAATAATAATAATAATAATATGTTGCACAGTGTGAATTGTGTGTTGTGTTAATGATCTGAATTTAGTGTGCTTTTATCCCAGCTGCACATGCTGTGGCTCTGGGAGTCATCTGGCATTGTGCCTCGGCCCACTGTACTTACCTGGGCAACAAGGTGATAAATAGGGGATATACGATGAGCATGAGTGTGATACAGAAATTTTCCATATCACGAGTGCA
Organism: Neoceratodus forsteri; assembly: GCA_016271365.2. Classification (NCBI taxonomy): domain Eukaryota; kingdom Metazoa; phylum Chordata; order Ceratodontiformes; family Ceratodontidae; genus Neoceratodus; species Neoceratodus forsteri. The sequence goes on from CM057459.1 coordinate 1,442,660,686, forward strand.
CATCATGTATCCGATTTATATGATAGGGGCCCCTATAGCGGGCAATTGCTGCTTTGCCAATTTAGCATGCCAGGCAGTGCTAATTTAGCCCCGGGGCACAGTTTTAAATATCTGGCCCCTTGTTCAATGTTATCGAACTGTAGGTTCTTTAGGTGGTTTGGTGAAACAATATAATTAGGATACCTTGATGTGGTTGAAATGTCAGAAAAAATATTTTGGGTGGGGCTGCAAGTTTTAATCTCTGTTTCAAGTTTTTTTCAACCGATTATCCGAGTTTGTGTTACTTATTTTGAAATGAAGTAGACCCATTACAATAAAAATCAAATTCAGCATGTGTAATATTTTATTTCTAGCACTTAAAACTGTGCACAGGAATCCCTCAAATTGTTTACACAAGTATCAAGAACATCTACACAATGGGCTCCAAACTATTCATGGTGCTGCAGCAGAGTTTTCAGACTACATGCTGCCCGAGGTCCCCCCCCCTCCCCCAATCTTAATGCTGCGCAAGGTTTCTCATCTTACATGAAGATTCTAAACATCTACAGACCGACATTTTTCATCCATGCGGCACAATGCTTTTTCCAGGATCTACTTGCTGAGTGAGTAAAGATTTAGTGTTCAAGTTCCAACATGACTAAACACATTAGTCAAGATAAGTAACATTGAAAGAGGATACTTGGGTGAGGCAGAACAAGATGCACAATGACCCCATATTATGAAGGTTAGCGCAGTATTAACAGGCATACTATCATGCTAGCCAGACTCAGAATCTGTATTTGTATCTGTGCAGGGTGGGGAGCATATCCAAAAGGGTACCTAGCAAGGCACAGTGTGGATCATGCCAATACCCAGACTACACCTTCATAACCTTGCAAATGAGGGTGCCCTCTTGTACACAGTATGCAACGGTAGATTCAGAGGCTGTTCTAAGTACTAACTGGCTGCCGTGGATTATGAATCCCCACTCTGATCAATGTGCATAGTGGTGCATGACCCCTGCCCTCCCTAGATCACTGTTGCTGGTGATCCCCCCCACTTCCATAAGCCGCATCCTTGCTAGTAGATACTGCAGATCCCAACCTTGGCAGTCTAGTGGTTCCCCAACTGCTGCTGGTACAGTACGATATTAAAGATCAGAACCTCGGCAGTGTAATGGACTCTCCTCATTTCATTTTTATTTTTCTGAGTCCCTGCTTTTACCCATTTATAATATATTCCTCTTCTGAAGCGACTTAAAGACTGGAGCCGCACCTATCAAGGCACACAGCACCACACTTTGGTCACTAACCTTTATTCTTGTATCATGCTGGTGCTGCACTGCGGCATGTACTATACACGAGGCAAGAATTCAGACTGGTGACTTTTTCCAGCACCTAGAGAGGCTCCAATCTGAAGTCTCACTGGTAGGTATGGCAGCCCTTAACTCGAATTTTTTTTTTTTTTATATAAAAACAAATATTCAAAAATGATTTATATTTACTTCAAAAAAAGTTTCACCAATAAAGACATACTGAGCTGTTAACAGCTCATTTCATGATGTGTCCTAGGGGTGGGTAGTGGATGTGAAATACTATCTACAGTAAATGCATCATATCAAGAAGCAATCAAAAATTAAAGAAATTAGAATATCATTTGTACAGGTAAAGGCAACAAACTGCCAGAGCAGAACCAAAGTGTTGGTGGGGAAGAAAGTCATGGACAGCTGCATGATGGGAGTGACAACAGTCATGAAGGAGACCAAGAAGAAAGCTGAAGAGGCACAGCGAATAGCCAAGTGAGGGAAGGACCAGAGTTTAGGAAAGCAATATGAGAATGCAGACTGACCAACAGTCCATCTTCTGAAAAGAACAGTGAGGGAATAGGAAGTAATGATGCATAGAGGGTAGGAGGAAGCAGAGGGAGAGGAGAAGAGGGACGTAAGGTAGAAGGGAAGGGAACCAAAACCATAATTTGGATATAAAGGAAGCCCAACGGGAAAGGCACCTAGCATCAAGAGAGGCAAGTGAAAGAGCAGCGTAAAGTTAGCATTGGTGGTGGGGACGAAGGGAACAATCAAAAGCAAAATGAGAGTAAAATGGGGGTCCAGTACTCAAATATGGAGAATTATTAAAACAAGTTTACGGTGAACAGGAAGCGGGATATGTACAGTTTGTGTGTCATGTTAGAGTCCCCTCAAAGTCCTTTGTGTGCCAGCAGTGCTCAGCTTCACAGCTCACACCCAAAGAACTTTAGAATATACATTCATAACCATAAGACACCGTAAATGTATATACATATAAACATACATACTGGTTTGAGAAAGTGGATGTTATAGTAAGGTAGAAAGCAGTTTGCAGGGCTCAGTTTCATAATACGTTTGTATTGTCATAAATGTGTATTCTGGAGTTTGACAGCAACTGGCTTTGGGTTGACATCAACCAGTAATTTGAAAAACAAGAACAAGTTAAAAAAAAACCACACACCTCTTCCCATGCTTTAAATAGCAGTTGTGAACAATAAATTCCAACCAGATTTCACAGTTCACCAGCTGGCCTGGCACAACACATCACATTAGGAGTTCTGCACATGTGCCCCCCCCCCCCAAAAAAAAAAAAAAACTATGCTCAGCTGGGGCTGAGCCACCTACTTCCAGCCTTGGAGAGAAGGTTCACCCATCTCTCCATCCAGCTCATGTGCCCCTGTAAATTCCAATGTCAGAGGGATCTGCAAAATGCCAACAAGAGTGCTCCCATGTATTGCTCAGTCAAGGCTAGTGTCCCTCTAAAGAGGGAGGGGGGTGCTAAACTAATGCGAGAACAGCACGGTATTCTTTTAGCAAGCTTCAATAACCTAAAGCATGGCCTAGGACTCATTCGGTCCTCATTTTGTCCAAAAAGCAGTGTGCATCCAAGGTGCAACAGGACAGAGACCAACATAGGTAAAACATTAAAAATGGGTTTCTCCAATTCAGAACTACACTGGCTGTAAGCGTGTGCCATCTATAAAAATTCAAGAGTACAATCTCACAAGTACAATTAAAGTCAGTACAACTGGAGTAAACCAATACATATTAAAATGAAAGTTAGATTTTTGACCCACACTAACATCTTTCTTCAGCTAAACCGTTTGACAATATAAAACCCTAGCACTTGATTACTGCTAATCTCCTTAGCACCATCTCTGACATCCCTTCCCCTCTGCTACCCTATCCCTTCACCTTTCCTCCCCTCTACTTAATGCCCCCCAGTCTGTCCTGACAAGACCCATTGGCAGATTTCAACTTACCTTATTTTACCAGTAAAGCTTGTTTTGGCCGATTTTCAATTTACTGTTTGCATTCCTCTGCATGAAACTGCTTAGCGTTACTTGATTCTATTCTTTAAATTTACCGTGAATGTCAACTATTGCTTTTCTTATTTGCAATTATTTTACCATACCCTGTTTAGTCTGTAAACCTGTTGCTCGCCTTTCTCCATGTATACTGTTTTGCCATACTGTTTGTTCTGTTAACCTGTTGTATTATGCTGCTGACGTGGAACCTTTGTAAAAGAGCTCTAAGCTCAAAGGTATTTGTAATCAGAGATCTAAATAAATAAAAATAAATCAGTCTCACGAGACTAGGCAATATGTGGAAATTGTATCCCTAGGAAACAAACTACTGTACATCACCAGGCTGTCATATTTTATGGACAGAAATGCCATGCAAGAACATAAATACACTGTATGCCTGAACACATCAACACATTTGTCCACCCCCCCCAAAAAATCAACATTTGACTTGGACCACCTTTTATTGAGATGGCACACCCTCCAGCTATTGAACAAATGAGTTTTGTTTACAAAACACTCACAAGACCAGTTCTCAAATATTGTCAAGCTGTCTGTCATTCTAATTTGCCGATAAAAGAATCCAATCAAACTGAAACATGCAACAAGGATCAGTTTGAATGATCCTTCATATACCAAAAGGAGAGAGTGTGTTGGGACTTGAATCTTTTCAGAGATGAGAAAGAAAAGATGAGAAAGCTATGTGGAATGTTTTAGGTGCTTACAAGATTTAGATTTGGGCACTGGTCCAACCTCAAACAATGAGACTAGAAACAGAAAATGATCCGTTACTAAGAAAGGGAGGACTACAAGATGTTACTTCAGACAAGAATATGGCTAAGGAATCTGATCACTAAGAAAAAAAAATTATATAGTAGATGTTATAGGGAGACATGGCTGGGTTTATCGTATATGCAGGAAAGGGTGCCCCGAGTAAGAAGGTCCATCTCACCTCTTTTCCAGTTGATTCGATACAACTACTTTGGCCTCTCCTAAATATAACCTTTGGCTCTCAAACTTTGGCTCAGTTACCAAACTAACAGTTTAAAACCAGAATTTCGCTCATTAACGACTGACCTTTCTGCACACTAAATGCTAAGCAACATCCCCACCACGATTCCTTATTTGGAGGTTGTGGGCTGCAGCTGACAGGTACAGGGAGTGAGCAAGCTGCGAGATGTTAATGTTATGGATGGAATTACACGTGCGTGCGTGCAGTATGTGCATATGTACCAGCTGCAACATTAACATTTTATGGCTCACTCCCTGTACATGCTGGCTACTGATGCAGAACATCCAGGTAAGCAAGCACTGTTGGAAATCACCAACAGTGAGAGTGGCTTAGCATTTAGCATGTGGTGGTGGTGGGGGAGAGAAGAGACAGAAAAGTCACTGTTCTGGAGAAAGGACATGCTGGCTGCTTCTGGAGTTCTTAAGTTCAAGCACTGCGTTTCCCTTTCTGAATGATGGTTCATACTTTAATCCCCCAAAGTTCCATCTGGCTATGTACACAATGTTATACACTGAGAACAGTTTAAAGAATTAAAACCGCTAGACTAGCGGTAGCCAGCAAGAAGTATATATGGTAAATGTCATTACCTGTTTGTAATGCAGTCACAACTGAATTCGAAATCTGGTCCAATGACAGATTATTACTCTTGGCAATGTGATAAGTCACTGGTTCGTGTGTCACCCAAGGGAAGGGGCGACTTGCTTGCACTCTGGTCAGTGTGGAATGGGAGGACAGCAGACATGTGGAGCAGTCTACAGTGTAGAGTCTCAGCGATGGGTCAAAAGGGCTGGAAGCAGGCAGCTGCCAACCTAGGCAGCTGGAATAACTGGGGCCAATGCCTGCTACAGAAGACACTGTATGTCCCCTCTACCCTTTGTTTCAGGCCAGCAACTGGCTGTGGGTGCACCAGACAGATGCACTGCAAAGGCACCACTGGCATTCTGATTTCAAAGCCCAACAGCAAAAGATTCTGCAATGCAGGTCCTGTTAGGTGTTAATCTGACCCAATTGTTTTAAGGGGCTGTAATAATCAAGCAAACATTAAATAAAATAAGGCAGCATACCAACAAGCTGAAATCACTCCCTGGGTCACTTACTTTTCAAAACGTACTATACCTTGCTACTCAACCAATTGACATCAAAACCCTTGCTCTCGAGCCGCTATACCCTGCTCTTGCAATTTCACGTACACCAAGACACTTCACACCATCATCCCGCATCAGTAAGTTTTACACACGGTGTTATTCTTTGCAGTGTACTTGTCTGCATATAGTTTGACATAACCTACCCCCCCAGGCTGAATAGGACAGTGTACATCACAGACTGATTAACTTGATGGAAAACCGATGGTAAAGGTAAAAAGTGTAACTATGATAAATCAATTTCACAGTATAACAAGACAGTGACACCTCTGAAATCCAGTATCACAATAGGTTCACCCTTGCAAGCACAAGGACTAACCCCCAAAAAAAAAAAAAAAAGACAACACTTCTTTCATACACTATGGTTTGAGTGCTCTGCTCAATGGGATAATCTGATGGTGGCTTCCTGCATTATCTGGAAATCCTCAGTGACTTGGCCTTTCTGTGGCCACCCTGTGCATGTGAAATGTCTTACCAAATCACCTTTGTCAGACCTCCTGTTTAAATTTTTTTTTTTTTTTGGGTTAAAAAAGGGCTCTTAACACTCATTTTTTTCCCCTGGCATTTGAGGACTCATTTTAAAACATGTACAGACTAGGTGTTGTAATCCCTTTTATTTGAAAGATTTACAAGATTCCCAAAAACTTGATCCAATTAAAAAAGGTATCAGATCCTTATTTCTCAGTCCTGGTGTACTAGGACCAATACGGCTACAGACACATTTGACATTTTTAAATAATAGGATTATGGAGCTATTCTACTGTGCTCATTTGATTTTAAAGGTTTTAAAATGTCTTTAGTAGATTAAATGAAATTACATGTACACAGTTTCAAACATTTGGGATGAGGAACCATCAAAAAAAAAAAAAACGCTTACTTGCTATAAAAGCCCAACACTCAGGTATACCAGGGTGGACAGGGCACGCTCTTTATGTGAATACCACTACCTATCAGCAAAGTGCCATTTTTAGTGCGGCATTGGGATGGTGCAGCACAAACCATGACTGAATGAGGGCCTATCTGTGTCGGTGTGCATGTGCAATTTAATAAGTGTTTATCTAAGTTGAAACATTTGCTCAGGAATTAAACATCTATATTATGATTTTCAAAATCCGCAAGCTCCATAATGGAGCTCAAAAATCAATGTACTGCATGAGGGTTTTCACAAAATGTTCACACAGAACCCCCAAAATCTATACTGTGCAACAGTTTCTCTATGTGCTGAGAGATAGCTTTAAACATGCCATGTGTAACTCCACCCCCTTCTTTTTACACTGTCCTTGTACTTCCCCAGCTAGATGGCATGCAGTCCAAGAATCTCTTTCAGCTGTGACTACAGTTCCAGTTCTTTCAGTTGGTGGATGATACCACAGGATAACCCTCTCTTGGCATCAGGCAGAGACTAGGGGTATGTAGACATCCTCCTTGTCTAGAGAAAATGGGTAACTGCTCACCAGTTTCAAATACACTACATTTTTTGCTATTTACAGACCCTTTCCATTCATTGCTTTATGAGCTTTGTTCAGTTCTCCTTCCATGTCAGAAATAAAAATCGCTCTGCTATGCAATAGGTTGTCATGTTTGCCAACATATTTACAGCTACACACATGGGAACATGGACCCACACATTGCTATCCTTGTCAACACTGCAAGACAGGCTGAATTCTGACCCTGGACACAAGTCAAAACCTTATAGTCCCTTTATATAAAAAAAAAATTTATATTAATAAGTTTGCCCTTTCCACATCTTACAGGAGCATCATGACCCCTCGTGTTCCTTGTAATTCATCAGTGGGTGAGCTTTTACCTCAGTACAGAGCCTTTCCAAACACTGCCTTCTAAATTTACCAGAGCTTCCATATCTTGCTATGCAGTTTGGGTTCAACAGTTTGTTTTTTTTCTTTACTAGGAGGCAGCACCGCTGTAGAGCTTTTTTTTTTTCACACACACACACACACACACACACACACACACACACACACACACACACACACACACCCCCCTTTGAAGCCCCCCATAACATGCAGCACAGATGGTGTCCATTATGTTCTGTCCACAGATATGGTGTAGTTAATTATATTTGCAAATGGTTATTGTTTAAGAGTGGTTTGCAGTTTCTCTATTTTCATCCACCAGAATGCCCCAACTACTTTAGGTGGAGGAACTGCAGAGAATGAGCACTGCTTCCCAAAATGTTGCTGCATGTGTGGTGTCCTATAATGATGCACGTTATCTGGGGTTCAGTGAGTGGGCTTCTAGTCCACAAAACTAGAAGTGTACATTATGTCCTGATTAGATTGTTTGGCACTGCTGTAAAGGTGGAGCATCATGGACATGCAGCCCTTCTACAGCTTATTGAGCCAGGAAGAGTTTGTGGTGTCCAAGTGCAACATATTTGAACATTATGGAAAAAGTAAAGGCTACTTTTGGGGGTGCAGATTATGTTAAAATTTATCAGCCAACATCTGAAATGGATTTAATTAAACTACATTATGCAGTAATCTGCTCAAAATTTGCCAGTAACTGCAGCTGTGGAAACAAAAGGCATCAAAGTAAACCAAAATGTTTGGCGTCCCATGTGCTGCATGTCATCAGCACATGCTCTTTTCATAAAAGAGTAACAGCAAAGTAAATATATTTTATGCGGAGTGTCACAGAAAAGATACATTAAGTATTTCAGGTTGGGTTCTGTAATGCGGTGTTATTGTTTCAGTAAGACATTATTATGGGACATTTGTTGTACTGTTTGTGCATTACTAAGACACCATAATGGTGTACTTTGTACAGCATGTTATTACTGAATACAGCATGTTACTGGTTTATTTAATACTCTATAGCCCTCCTGGAAATAAAGTACAAAAACCATAAAAAAAAAAGCAAACAGTCCTTATTTGAAAGAAAAACATAAGTATGTTTCTTTTGTGTGCTCTTAAATAAGATTCATGCTCGACCCAGTGACCATCTGAGAGAATTAAACAAAACATTTTCCTACCCAGCATATTAACTGCTCAGTTTATATACCTTTATGTTTCTGATGTTTCTCTTAACATGTATGCATGTTTGACCATGTCTGAGACTGACCACTACAAAGACACCATAGTAGTGGTGTCCTTCATAAACATAATCCTGGGTTACGTTATTGATTTCATTTGCCTTTTCATATCAGTTGTCCCTAAATGCCAGTTGAAGTTTAAAAGAGGTATGCAAAAGCTTCTCTTTCAAGTTGAAGTTTTGATTTATTTATTTTTTTTTGATATAAACATTTGTTGGTGGAGGCCTGATTTCTGTAAGTTTGGTATCCCATGTGGTGCATGTTAAGCACAGTATAGGTTTTGGGGAAATGGATTAAAAAAAAAAAAAAAAAAGGATTCCTTTGCCTTGGATTTTGATCACTGCGTCTGCCACAGCATCTCCCTGGCCTATATTATTTGGGGGACATTTATGGTGTTTTTCAGTTTTATGCCAGTTTGTTTTAGTGAATGTTCATTGCAAAGACACCACAGCAGAAGTGTCCTTTGTAATGAACATTATTCTAGACAATCTTACCCTTTTGTTTGGCCTTGTTTTGCATCCGTATGCCTCAAATACTAGCAGACTTGATAGACCAAATTACCTTTCTTCTGGCCAGTTCCTATGTTCATATATCTGCAGAATACAAAGAGGAGATTCAATCCATGTAAAGCAGCAGAAATTATGTATCATTTGAATATTTTTTCATGCACATATTTTTAAATGTTTTTTAGGTTTTGCTGTTTTTATGCCATAGTTATGAGATGTGCCTAATTACATTCAGTATTTTATGATTCGATATTGTGACATTGTTACACCAGTGTCCATGTTACAAGTTATGTGTCAGAAAAAAGTTGTATAAAATAAAACATCCGTATTATTTGGTAGATTGGTGTCTATCTTAAGTACATATTGGTGCACAGCTGTACAACACAGGTGGTCCAGGAAATCAAATAAGATGCAAGACATAGCTAAATTATGACATGTTTGGGTCAGTGATTATAATGGTGTCTTAAGATGGATGGTTCAGCGATACCCCACAGGTAGAGATTAAAAACAAATAATGAAATGTTGCATACTACAGTACCTAAATAGAAGGCATAGACATTGTGATATAAAATAAACTTTATTGCTAAAAACAGAAAGTGACATGGACACCATGTTACATTATTTTTCATAAAATTTACAGCTGCAATTTTCAAAACATATAAATGAACTATCTTTATATGTGGTATTATACTACCACCATGTGTAATCACCGAAAACAAAGCACTCAAGAGCATTGAGCAAAGTTTTTTCGGGGTCACAAATGTCACACTTCCCTCCAGTATTGTATTTATGTGCACACACAGCACAAAGAAAGTTCCCACTCTCCTGTCTCAAATACTAAGAACATTTATTGAAAAATAACTACATTACTGCAAATTAAGGTGAACTACTGCATAAAACTCAAACCCTCAGTCTGGAAATGTGCTATTATGGTTTTCAATATAATGCCCACAGATACACTATTAGGATTGTCATGCTTCACTCTAATCCCTCACCTTTTTACCCAAGACCAAGCTACAGGTGAGGGACCATGTATAAATAGTGGTGGACGATTTACAGGTCCCAACATATTCAAAATATGCAAATACCACCATCAATACCCACCCCATCCTCTACCCTCCGTAACCTATGGCCAAGCTACAGGTCTGGAGTCATGCCATATAGGTCTGGTGTTTCCACACCCTACTCATTTTAGGTCTGTAATTAGAATACTTGTGGAGCAGAGCTAGTGCTTTACAACCATTTATGACGTGGTTTACTTTGCACACAACACTGTGGACCCTGTGTGTGCAAAGCAGCAGACTGGTTACAGATACACAAATACAGTACTATACACATTGCACACATGTAACTTTACCCAAGACACATACTTGGAACTACTCAAAGCATTTTATGTGCATGCCAGTTCATGCAGTGTCTTGTTGAAGCTGTATGAAACAAGATAAATCGATGGTACATATCCTAGTAGGCAATATGTGAAACATGCTGCAGTAAATGTAGGTCAGACAGAGTTGAGGAAGTATAGTGCAGTGGTTTAAGGCTCTGGGGCTGCAAATCTGGAAACCTGGGTTTGAATCCCACAGCCCCCACTTGCATACTGTGTGACCCTGAGCAAGTCACTCAACTTCCCTGAACTCCCAGGTTTCACCTGTAAACAAGCTTTCAGCTTAGTGTGTCTCACCTGGTTAAACAATTGGAATAGTAGAGTTCACAAGACCATGCACAAAACAAAATTGTGTGGTAACTTTGCATCAGACCAAAAGAGGCTCACACGAACAATTTATTTGTATTTCGGATGACACCTTTGAGCCGAGGGCTCTTTTACAAAGGTTCCATGTCTAGACAATAAGGTACAAAACATAACATGATCATGACAATGGAACTTACAAAAAAAAAAAAGACAAATAGGGTTACAATAATAGCAGCCAAAGGCATTGTCAAGGAATTGTGTTGATAGTTACTTATACAGTACAAGTCATAGGCAGCTTAGTGAAGCTTTGTTAGGAGTGGGTTAGTGGAAAAGAGAAAGAAGAGTGGTGGTGAGGGGGTGGTATGGGGGGGAAGAGAGAGAGGAGAGAAATGGGGAGGGCATTGCGTTGGGTATGTGGTAGATGGGAAACAGCAAGGGAGGAGGAAAAGACAGATTCATCCTATACCCAGTAATGGGGGGTAGGAGAGGAGGAGGAGGGGCAGGAGCTGAGGCAGTGAGGAGGGATGATTGAGGGTAGTCTTCCTAGAGGGGATTATAAGAAGCAATCACAGAAGGCACTAGCCACGAGGTGTTGACGTAGTTTACACTTAAAAGCACCAATCGTGGCAAAGTTGGAGATTTCTGTAGGTAGCAAGTTGAACCAGGTGGAGGCTCTGACAAGGTAAGAACACTGAGCTTGAGAGGTCCGACAGCGAGGTATTGTAAAGGTTAGACTGTCCGATCTTCTACTTAGGCGGCGGACATGCTGCGGGGTCAGTATTGATTGGACTCCAGGGGGCATAAGGCCCAGTGATGTCTGTCGTCTTAGCTAGGATGCAGGTCTGGTACTTTAGCCTGCCAGATAGCTGGAGCCAGTTGGCCTGCTCATAAATGTCACACGTGTGAGAAAGGTGGGCAGCTGAAATAAGGAGTCTACATGCCTTATTAAGGGCTACAGCTATGCGCCGGAGTGCAGCATCAGTAGCATATCCATAGATAAGCCCATAGTCAATAGTTGAGATAAGAGCTCTGGATAGCGAGGTTCAAGGCTTCAGCCGTTAGGCAATGTTTATGCTTGTATAGTAGCCCTATATGGGAGTTCACAGTTTTAGCGATATTGTCAATGTGTTTGGTATACGAGAGAGAGAGAGAGAGAGAGAGCAGTCAAGGGTCAGGCCCAGATATTTAAACACATCCACCTGCTCAAGAGTGACACCTTCGTGGTTGTTAATTATGAGCTTATGGTCCTTGTACTTGTTGTGGGTTCCATGGAACAACATTGTTTTAGTTTTTTTGTGGTTAAGGATGAGTTTGTGTGAGCAAAACCAGTCTTCCACTTCTGTGAAACAATGGAGGCTTGTAGCATGTAGCTGGATCTGTAGTGTGGCCTTTGGGTCACAAGGGTAGCAGACGGGATGGGAATTAGGGTTGCCATTTACAGATTTTGAATACTGTATGTTGGCCCTCTAGGAGAGGACCAAGAATTGATGCATGGCCCCATAACTGTAGCTTGGTCTTTGGCAACAAAGACAGCGGAAGGATGGGATTGAAACTTGACAAACTCAACAGGACATTTCCAAACTTTGTGGGCAGTGGGTTGAAAGCCATAATGGCACATCTCCAAACTGAGGGTTTGAGTTTTGTGAGGTAGCAACCCTGATCTACATTAATGTAGTTTTTGCAGTGAATATAAATAGTTAAAATATATTGACACATGTTATGATAAAGTATACTGATAGTTATATGGACACCAGTGAAGATAAAAATGACAAGAATAAAGGATATGCAGTGGGGACCTAGTGGAATACGAGATGTATCTGCACAAGAGCAGCTTGACCTCTGGTAACCTCACAAGTGGCATAAGCCATGAATGGAGTATCAGAGGTCAAACTGCTCTTGTGTAGATAAATCCTGTATTCCCAAGGTCCCCACTGATCTATTTATGCAACATGGAATAGGTAGGACAGCAGAAGTAGATTTGTTTGCAATCGTTTTTATTATTTTAATAAATATTTGTTGGACTTTTTGGTCATATGCCTCTATGTTGCTATACCTTGGAGTGGTTGGAAAGGGTTGCGATGGATGCTGTTACACCCGGACATCATAGTATGCATTTGGATTGGTGATTCTATAGGGTTTCAGAAATGTCTTGAAACATGACTGGGCCCAGGTCTTTTAGCAAGCGAGCAGGCTGGCAGTCTGTGGCAGTCCAGAGTGCTTGTTCCTGCAGTCAAGGTATTTAAATGTAATTGTGTGCCTGCATTCTCCCCCCTCCCCCTCAGAGAACAAAGCGGGGGGGGCAATCATCCTGCCGGGTTTCAGGTGTTGAAGGAGAGGGAACAAATGCTGGTTCTGGACAGAGTTCAAGTGCCACAGTTCGTGAGGTAAGAACAGATAAAATAAAAAGTTAGATACCAAATACGACAGAGTGGGGGTGTAGAAAATATTGTACGGGTGGAAAAATTTTCTGTAAGTGTTCATGGAGCACTTACAAAGTGTGGTGTAAAGGGGGCTGGTGAGTTGGGATGGAGTGGGTGGTTAGGAGAAAGTGAAAAGACATGGTGCTGGCGGGCACCAGGATGACATTAAACACACACACCCACCCCCACCCCAGTGAGGACGCATTTATATGGACAAAATCTGATTTATACATATAGGTGCTCCGACAAATGCATTTCTCACACTGCCTTTATCTCCAGCCCTATTGCATAAATAATTTTATGCACGGTAGGAATACAAAGTGGCAAATATCAGTGATATTTTTACCATGCGTGGACCTACAGTGAGAATACAGCGATATTCTCACTGTAGGTCCACATGTGACAAAATAGATCAGCGATATTGTCTTTCAGAATTCAGGAAGGAGAACGCTGAAGACCAGCGAGTTAGTCAGTACTCCATAGTCCCAAATGCAGCTTGACAAAATACACTTTTGGTATATGGATATGGTTATGGTTTAAATCATATTTGAGTCAAAGAAAACAGCAAGTAGTAATAAATGGTCAATTTTCTGAAGTAGGTAGTATACTAAGAGGTGTCCCTCAAGGTTCAATTTTGGGGCCATTGTTTTTGTTATATATTAATGAACTACCTTCCAAAATAAATACACAAATCAGGTTGTATGCAGATGATACAGTACTTTTAGCATCATCCAAATCTCAAAATGAAATGGTTAAATTACAAGTGGATTTTGATGTTCTACAGGATTGGTTTTCCAGCTCTAAATTAGTGATTAAAAAAAATTCAGGTTATGTTTTTCAATAAAAAAACAAAGGTTAATAAAACCGATCAGAGACAGGAAAACACTAATGAGGAATTGTAAAAAATTGATAATCACAGATCAATATAAATATTTAGGTGTAGAGATAGATTATACTTTCTTTCAGCTCATTAATACAATAAAGAAAAAATAATAAGATAGGGGCACTATGTAGGTCTTCAAGGATATTAAATCTACAAACCCAGAGGTTAACTGCAAATCAATTAATAATGTCTGTATTAGAATATGGAAATATGGTGTATAAGTTTGCAGGTCAAACATTTAAATAAGTCATATCATATAAATCGATTGGCAAGATTTGCCCTGAACTGTAGCTATAATACTTATCATTGCATTTTGTATAAAGACCTAAACTGGGACAGTTTCAGTATGATTTAAAAAACAATATTCAGTATTTATAAAATAAGATGGGATGATTGATGGAAACGCCTTCTTTTAGTAAATATTTATATATATTACATATACACACACACACACACACACACACACACCCCTTTTAAAGGGATTTAAAGCATAGAGGTTACACTTTTCCAAAAACTAATACAAGATATGGTACTATGACACTTAAGGCTCAGACTGCAAATATTTGGAATAATATTCCCCCTGAATTAAAGAAAGCAACTAAACTATTCCAGTTTAAATTAGGATTGAGCACTGTATTTTATGATGAATGTACTTGTTTTTAAAATGTGGATAAATGTGTTTGTTGGTCTGAAGATTTTTGTCTTGTATAATGTCAAAAAATTATTAGTTTTATGTAGTCTGAATTTTTGTATGTTATATTGAATAATTTGTTCTTGACACAGGACAACTTTGAAAATAGGTCTATAACCTCCCACTCCCCCTCCCCCTCAAGTGTCAGAATAGTTTAATTTACATGCAGCAGTGCAATGCAGCAAGCAGGTATACACAGGTGGGGTGGTACGCCAGGGAGAAACTCTCAGGAGGTAAAATGCTACTTCCATTTTATTTTTAAGCACATGCATCATCACCTTCCATGTCCACAGCACACCTGACTCCCCCACACCCGGCACACAGCTAACATTTCAACATCGGAATGACTTCTTCAGAGTTAGCATGTCAATGAGTGGTTTCACAATTTATCTAACCCCATTTAAAGTGACAGTGCAAAGATAGTGCTAAAACCCAACTGCTGTGAAGCAAATAAATATACCGTGGATCCAAACATTCACCCAGTAGACAGAATTATGGACAGCAACTCAAAGGATGAATAGTTACTACTTAAAAAGCGATAAAGGACTCTGGACCTTGTACTGAAGAACTGGGAAGCTGTAAGGAATCTGGACGTGGAGGAACCACTAGCTAGGAGTGACCACTAGTCAGTGTGGTTCACACTCAACATGGGGAGAAAAAACAGGGGGGCAAGGGTGACCATGTTCAGGGGGGCAGACTTCAAGAAGATGGGGGAAATTCTGGGCAGGCACCTGGCAGGTATGCAACCACACATGGATCCAGACCAGAAATGGGGCATCATAAAGGAAGGGTTGGCGGAGGCTACGGAGTCTTGCACTAGGAAAAAAAGCGAGAAGGGAAAAGAAACCCAGTTGGCTGACACAGGAAGTTATGGAAAGGGTGAGGGCCAAGAGGGCAGCATTTCAAAAGTACAGGAAAAATCAGGGAGCGGTGAAGATAGGGATATGTATATCAAAATCTTTATTTCTCCAGGCAATCACCGTTGAGCATAGCTCATTTACAGGATCGACTGGTTATATGGAAAAGTCCAGGGAGGTTACCAGCCTGGTCAGGGTGGCCAAGGTGTCCAGGGAGCCAAGACTGGAGCAGAGATTCAAAAGCAGAGAGAAAAAAAAAAAAAAAAGACTTCTTCTGCTACATTGGAGAGAGTGCGAGAGCGTGAGCGCAAGGATCAGCTGGTGAGGATTAAGAAGGATGGGGGGGTGAGTGGAGAAAGTCGAAGCAAGCAGAGGCACTGAACGAATACTTCTGCTCTGTATTCATGCAGCAGAAGGGGGGGCGCTCAGATACCCCAGGCAAGGGGGGGTGGAGAGAAGACGGATGTATTACAGACCACAGGTACTAGATGGGTTGAGGGCATTAAGGGTGGACAAAGCACCTGGATCTGATGGCATTCAACCTAGGGTACTAAGAAAGTTGGCAGAGGTCCTGGCAGAGCCAATGGCCAACCTATTCGATACCTCCTTGAACATGGAATGTGTACCACAGGACTGGAGAATGGCTCATGTGGTGCCCATTCACAAAAGTGGCCCAAAGAATGAACCAGGAAGCTATAGGCTAGTGAGCCTCACTTAGATCGTGGGAATGCTCATGGAGACCATCCTAAAAGAGACTAGTGAGCTTCTTAGAGGAAAAGGGTCTCCAGGATGGTCAACAGCACAGGTTTCTAGTGGGCAGACCCTGCCAGACAAACCTAGTAGAGTACTATGACTGGGTGATGCAGGAACTGGACAAGGGTCATGCAGTGGACATCCTGTATTTAGACTTTAGCAAGGCCATTGATTCAGTGGTGCATGGGAGGTTGGGAAGGAAACTGGAATGTGTGTGAGCAGGACCAAAAATGGTGAAATGGATCACAAACTGGCTAAAGGGAAGGCAACAAAGGGAGGTGGTGGTGGTGAGGAACCTCTCATCACCTAGAGCGGTGACTAGTGGAGTACCACAGGGATTGGTACTGGAACTGGTGCCATTTTGAATTTTTATTGCAGATCTCACATGTGATCCGAAACATGATCAGTCTGTTCACAGACAATACCAAGATGAGAGCTGTGGTTGATGATGCAGAGGTGTGGAAGGAGTTGCAGGAAGACCAGACTAAGCTGCAGGAGTGGGCAGAAACATGGCAGTTGGGGTTCAACATCAAGAAGTGCAAGGTTCTGCACTTCAGAGTCAGGAACCAGGGGAGGGATTATCACTTGAATGGGGCACAGTTCGGGAGCTCCACAGAGGAGAAGGACCATTAAGCATAAACAATTCTGCTCAGTGCAGGAAGGTGGCAGCAAATGCCAACAAAATGCTGGGGTGTACTGCAAGAGGGATCTCCAGAAGGGCAGTCATCCTGCCCTTGTATAGGTCATTGGTCAGGCCCCACTTGGAGTACTGCATCCAGTACTGGCACCCTATCCTGAAGAAGGGCACAAGATTGTTGGACTGGGTGCAGGTGCAGTAAAGAGCCACAAAGATGATCCTGAGATTAGAGAGCAAGCCCTACAAGGACAGGCTGGGAGAGTTGAATATGTATTCACTAGAGGAGGGAAGGGGGGGGAAGAGAATATGATTGAGACCTTTAAGTATCTGAAATGGATAAACAAGACCAACACGGAATGGATTTTTCATATGAGAAGGGGGGACAGACACGAGAGACCATGGACTGAGATTGAAAGGGGGGAGGGATGCAGGAGGGAGATGAGGAATTTTTCACTGAAAGAGTGGTGGGCAAATTAAACACCTTACCAGATGACAGTGTCCTGTAAGACTGAGCAGTTTCAAGAGGGGTTGGGACATGGTAAGGGGAAGAGATACAGGGTAGAGGAGGAAGGGGCAGCTGCAAGATGAGGTGCTAGCTGCACACTTGAGCAGACTCGATAGACCGGGAGGCCCGTTTCTGCTGGCAATTTCTTATGTTTGTAAAAGAGCAGCTGTACAGAGCAACTAGAGTATATACTGTAACGCACAGAATCATCAGCACCGCGAGGGGAAACCCTCCAACCCCAAGATACATGCAATATAGGAAGCAGAAATGCTGGGTAACATTAAGGCACTCTCGACTCCCAGTTCCCCCAATGCAAACAAGGGGATACAGCCAGCCCGGTGGCGTGGAGGGTTGAGGCGCTGGACGCCACACCTCCTGCTACGCCAGCAACCTAGGTTCGGGAGCGAACACGAGTGCTGGGAGTTGGTGGGGGAGGGTTGAGAATTGAGTGCCCTTATGGTGCTCTCCTCCCCGGGGTGGGAGAGGTGGGATGGCTTGGCATGGCAGCAAGCTGGGCAGCACATGATTAGAGCGGCTGATGCAGGCAGGGTTGTCATGCGCTAGTGCATCGGGGTGTTCACCACACATGGGGGGATGCTACTTAAAACCCCCGCCAGCTAGATAGGCGATGGCTCCACAAGCCTGCCTGCCACACGTCCATAACTTGACCTCTCATCTCCACCCCTTGAACTCCCCATGGACCTAGGAGTCCCATGGGGAGAGCCAATGCCTTTGAGGAGGTTGGGGGTCTCAGTGGGTGGTAGAGCAGCAGACGAGTTGGTAGCCTGAGAGAGTTCCAATCAGGTAGATGCTATAAAGAGATTCAAAAACAAAAAGCCATACAAACCATTGTGGGTCAGAACAACAGGGTCATATGCAGAAGAGGCTCTCTGATGCTAAACATCTCCACATACAGCTATTGGGGAACTTCAAGGGCAATCAAGTGTCAGGATAGTCGGGCTCATCTGTGCTACTGAATCACCTTCTAGCTCTGGGAATTCAGTTCCTCAGCCTCCCCTCTAGCCCGGGGGATTTGGTTCCTCCCCTCAAGCCAGGTGATACACTTCCTCACCCTTCCTCTGGCTATAGGCCTAGGTCTGGACAGTTACCACCACCATCACCACCACCTGTCCCTTAGTCAGCTCTTTACTCAACCCAGCATTTTGTCCTAATCCCACGTCCCTCAGCTTGCTTATCAACCTGGCACTGAAGGAGTGCCGTGCTGAAGTCCAGATATAGGATGTCCAACACCTGCACCTGTCCAATGACCTCATAACCCAGTCAAAGAAGTCCATCATGTTGGATTGACAAGATCTCTCCTGAACAAAACCTGTGCTGCCTGTCATCTTGGAGACCATTCTTCTCAAGGAAGGACACCAGCCTTTCCATTTGAATGGTCTCCATTAACTCCTCCAGTTATTCTGTTCCAGACATTGGTATACCATATCCATACAAGTGCCCTTTTTACTTCAGTGTTCATTTCCCCTCTTCTGTTCATGTTGAGTGCCACAAACCGACACCTAATCTAATCTATCGCTGATCTAACCACCAAACTCTTACAAAGATATCAGTTGACACTCCAGTTCACTTTACTATGAGAAGATACAATATCATACATCTGCATGAAAACAGAATCTTTGTCCCTTGGACCGCATCTGCTCCTACTGCTGATCTGCATCTGAAGTTCTAATCTGCTGCTTGTGACATCACTGCCTCTTCTTACTGGAGTACAACTGGCTTACAGTGTCAGCGGCTCAGTAGGTAGCACACTCGCCTCTGAGGCCGGGAGATCAGAGGGCTGTGGGTTCAGTTCCCACATCTGGCACTTGGGTTAATATCCCAATACTGACACTGCAGTGCAGCATGAGAGGGGTGCTGCACTTCTGAGGTGCCATCTTTCAGATGAGACGTTAAACCGAGGTCCCATCTGCCTGGATTGGTGGTAGTTCATGTAGATGTTAAAGATCCCATGGCACTTATCGAAAAGAGTAGGAGAATTTCCGTGTCCTGGCCAAATTTCCCTCATTCACTACAAATACCACCAACAGCTTAATCTGGTTCAAGGTCAGTTGGCATTCATCTGTATCCCCCTCCCCCGGGTCGTGCCTGAAAATAGGCAGGATTTGTCTAGTGCACTTACCCGGTCAACAAAAACTAAATAAAAAATAAAAACTAGGACTTCACAAGTGGATTTTGACATTACACATAGAAAAAACTGGAGGTCAACAGGCAAAGAGCCAGAGTCCATTGAGATCACACACACTGAGCTACCAACCTTTTCAATTTTATCCAAATCTATCTCCCCTTGAAGAAATGCACTTGGTCGGCTCTGGTGGTGCTTTAGTCAGGAAAAACACTACAGTAAACACAAATATGCAATGCACACAAAAGGCAACACAAACATAGCATGTATTACCAATGGTTGCTAAATGGCTGTTAGAACACCTACCACTCTGATGCTTTGAGCCATGCTGGCTTTTCATCAGAGAGCCTGGAATATTTGTCCCAGCAGTGACCTGGGAGCACAGGGAGGTTAAGGGACTACCTCAGGCTCAAGTATGCAAGTGGAGGCCGAGAGATTCAAACACATGTCTGCCAAGTCTCCAGCTGCATAGTGTAGTACAGTACTACTCGATACTGCCCCTGAAGAGTCAGTGTGACTCGAAGTTCTGTAGTGTTAGGCAACCAAGTAGCCTTTTAGCTGCAGCTCATTAAACATTAAGTTTGCATTGATTTTCTGGTGCACATTTATGTTCGTTTGTGTGTCCATCCTAATCCATACTGCAACTTCTGCACAGGGAAGGGGGCTGTCATCCCTCATTTTTTCACTAAGAATCCCTCTGTCTGTCCCTCTAACTGTCCCACTTATTAAGGAATGTCATTTTCTTTACTCTGAACTCATGTGTTCATACCCATCGAATGTCCTATTTTGTCCTAATTTACGAGGGATGCCCTTCATTTAACCCTTCATATTTCCTCTGTTCTGCATGGATAAGAAAGAAGCCATCCCATACAGGGAATGTACTGGTTCACACTGTAAACTTAGAGCAGAGACTTAAACCCAAAGACAGGACCATTTTCAGTGTGCTGGGCTTGTTCTAAAATGATGTGCAGTACCACATTTGGCAGTCACTGGGCTCCCAGATCAGTTAGTGACTCAGTGTCCCAGTAACTAAAAGGGGTTACAGGGTTATTAAAACAATACGTCTAGTATAATCCTCTTCTTGCCTCCTCTTCTCTCAGATCTCCTGTTCAGTCCCTTCAAAAAACAGTTTTGTGGCTTTTCTCCTCTTTTTGATACAACACATTTTACAAGTGCAATAACCCACTCCAGGTTGTGCTGTTATTGGGGATTAATGTGCACCTGGGTGCTGTGAGGACACACTGCCTGTGGCCTCATGCCTCTCAATGCACCCAATGTGCATTAATCCCCAACAGTAGCACACCCTGTCGTGGGTTATTGCCTACTTAATGTCAGATTTCTGGCCTTCCCTTACCTTGACCCACGAGAAACAGCTCATTACCTCAAGGGAATTAAAGTCCAAGAGGGTAGCATCTTCCAGAAAAAGAGATGTGCAAGAACAAGGGGGCACAATGTGAAGATAGAGGGGGGATGGCTCAGGGGTAATGTGAGGAAGTATTTTTTCACAGAGAGGGTTGTGGATGCATGGAACAGCCTCCCTGAGGAGGTCGTGGAGTCAAGAACAATGGTGGACTTCAAGAATGCATGGGACAGGCATAAGGCAGTCCTAAGGGCAGGTAAGAGGAAGTAAGCTGTTGGTTAACTAGGATCTGCAGCTTATCTGTTAGGTAGGAAAATGGTCAGACTAGGTGGGCCAAGCGGTCCTTATCTGCCGTCAAATTCTATGTTTCTATGTTTCTATTATGACACAAGGGTGGCTGCAGGCAGTGTGACTGTGGTCTCCATTTTGACACTAGTACCTCATCTCTGTCCGCTGGTTAGGGATGCTGAAGGCATGGCACCCAGGGGTTGACAGGGAGTCTGGCAGAACAAAGTTGATCTTGAAGGAAATAATGATGACCTGTCCTCAGCACAGCATAGACAGGATGGGAGAGAGACAAGAGCAAGACTGGGAGTGGGGTTAGCAAGTGAATGCTCACTTGTGGCCCAAGTCCAACTTGTACAGAGGAGAAACTGCTTACTGCAGAGCCATGTCCTCAGTACAAGAGAGCAAGTAGGCGGTGTGTTCACATTATGCTTAGCAGTGTGCTGTGAGATGCGCCCCCCCCCCACCCAAAATAAGAGATGGCTGCCAAACCATGGCATTTTTGTGGCCCTCCCTGTTGGAGGCCGAAGATCAATGCGAGCCATGAACGATTTTGTTGCTCATGTCTAAGTTATGGGGAGGTAGTAAAAGTCTGTACCCTAAATACAACCTGCAGGTACCTCCAAACTATCATAAAAATACCTTAATGCAAATCAGGTAGCCATGGCTGGATATCTCTAGTAAGCTGCGCTGTACATAATCAGTCTGAAGTGCTTTGGTTTTCTTACCAAAAAACAACTATACCAGTGGCATGCAGTGTTGAGCCAAGTCGGAGAACTATAGCTGTACTGAGCCAACTTGTAGCCGTTACAAAACTTGTAGACAAGGCGGGCATTGTTGTGGCAAGTCTGGCTTTCCTTTAGTCTCATTTGCAAGCCTGCCAAGAAGATACTAATTTTGTGTCTTAATGATTTATAAATGGGGGAATCTATTTGTCAACTCCAACGCAAAAGTTTTTTGCTTGAAAAAGCTAGACTTGTTAGATTTTCTCATGCAGGTAAACAAAAAGATCCCCCACTCCCTATCCTTTCAGTGCTTATTATGTGGATAAAACAAAAATAAACTGGTAAATCAGATGCAGTAAGCAGACAGCGACATTCAATGCATACATGCCACTAGAAAGTGTTCTCACTCTGGGCTCATAACCACCATCAGATACTTTTCCTTCACATTTGGAGAATTGCCTGAAGGAAAATGATCACACCTTTAGTCAAACAAATGTACATTTCCAATCCATTCACCTCAAATTTAGTTTGCCAGTTTAAGTTCTCAACTGTAAGTCTTTGCACCCCCCCAGTCAAAAATAAGAGCCATAAATTAGTACTGTCCCCACCCCTGTAGGAATCACCATGCTAGTTACCAGTTACAGCTCATCTGCACTGATGTTGACATTCTTTTGCTTAAGTCAGGAAGGTACATGGCAAGCAGAATGCTGCAGATCTTTCGTCCCCCCCCCACCCAAGTATCATGATTGCTTGGTGTGGCTGGAACGGAGAGGAAGAATAAGCATGCATGTCTGCAGGAAAGGTTTACACACCACTCACCTGGCTACTTCTCAGTTGTCCCCAGGGCTGTCAATCCCTGACTGCAGAGTCATTTGGTCTGCAACAGGAATACAGGTTACTTATGTGCAAGTCAAGGTGGAAATACAGACGCTCTCCCCAGGCACCTATACTGAGCCACACCTTTTCAAATTTTTTAAAATTCTTCCCTGACCAGGATTTCACAATCACTTTGCTTGGCCAGAAGCAGAAATTTAGGAAAAATGATTTATATGTGTAGTATACATAATGTACATCAGGCAAAGGCACAATCCATCCCCCAATCTGCGGCTTTATTTCTAGCCACTTCTGTGGAGGGACCATCAAATATTATTTTAGTGCCATCTGCGGACTGACGGACCATGCTGCTGGCTGCCACAGTACCGCCAACCTAGCTGCTTTCAGACTGATTTTTTTTTTGGTAGGGGGTGCTATATTCAGTACTGCCACCAGTGGTGGTGGCTCTCAGACTAACAGGGCAGGTTTCTGTGCCGAGACCAATGAAACTGGCACCCGGGATGACTACATCCAGCCCCAATTTCCATCTAATCCTCAGACGCAGTGGTCTGCAGGAGTTCCAGCTCAAAGGGATGGATGGCAGCAGGGCAAGAATGCCATATAAAGCTGGCTGGGGCACTTTCTTTTCTGGTATCATCTCTTGTCAACCACAAGTGGCACCTTGTAAGTGGAAAAATAACAGACTGCTAGCTTGCCAGTCTGAAAGTTGCAGTACAGACTACAGGACAGATGTTGCTACTGCAGTTGCTGTGATGAGGCAAGTGTGTTCTTTATTACAACTTCAGCAACCTTTTCAAACTCCTATGTCTGAGCAGCAAGCATTTGTGGTCCAGTTTGAGTGGGGAGAATTTTAAGTTTGCAGCTTTGCAGTACGAGTGGGGAAAGGAGTCAAGTTTAAACCAACATTTTTTGTTCGGTTCTGTCTCCTCCACACCAATCCTCAGACCTGCCCCACCTGCTGCCCCCCCATACCCAGGCTTGCCCCCCAGAGTGGAGCTGCCAGGAAGGTTCCCCCTCTCAGACACTGTTGGCAAGTCCCTGCTTACCCCCCACAGTGGAAATTGAAGACAGTGGAGACTGCAGCAGCAGAGCAGGTAGTCATGCAGAGGGAGCCAACTCCCCCTCCAGATGCTTGCTCCCTGCAGGCAGGCATGTGCAAGGATGTCCAGCATCTGCCCTGTCCCTCTAACATGCCGGTGCTAATCGCAGCAGTACCCCCAGCCTCCGCCAACGGTCCATAAAGTGCCAGAGCCTCTTCCTTCCCTCCCTCCCCCAGAGAAGGACAGCAGTGCCCAGGATGCTCGATCCTTCTCCCCTGGCAAGCCCTCTGACTCCTGAGTCCATTCCCAAACCAGAGTCGTCTGCGTCACAAGCAGAAAGTCAAACTGTTGCACCGGCACCAAATAAATGACATCTTGAGCCGCAGTTTGATGTTTTAGTCCAGAGATAAAACGGTTTTAACCACACGGAGACACACTTCCAAGAATGATCTTCTTTAAGAACAGCACTGTGTTGCGAAATAATAATGCCCAATGTGTTCTGATTAGGGTTACCACCTTAAGAAAACTTCTACAGGTCAGAGATCATTGTTCTATACCTTGCCTGTAGCTTTTAATGCTTTACCATCAATGATGTCTTGCATTAGCAAATTACAGTTGCGCAAGAACTAACCTTAACAGTAGATCTTCGAGAGCATCTCTTGCAGCAGGTTATAACACATAGGATATCAGCCATATGCATCATTTCCTCAGATGACTTCTCAGCAGTCAACCCTGGGACCTCACCCTAATGTTACCACGTGGTGTATGTATGGCACATATAAAAGGGGGAGGTCCCAGCTACTTAGTTCTTTTCCATCCTAGCGATGGAATGAGAAATCTTTTCTCAGGCCTCCAATGGGAACAGAGGAGGGAAATAAGGCAGTAGCTTGTGGAGCCAGAGAAAGACAGAAACAAGGCACCCTTCTGAAGTAACGGCAAGGGGAAAGGTGGGAGGGTTATAGCATAACCTGCTGCAAGGGATACTTTTGAAGATTTACTGCTACGCAAGTTTACATGCAGCTGTACTATCTTTGAGACAATCTCTTGTAGTATGTCATAACACATGGGAAGAGGAGGAGGATGAGGAGGAAATAAATCATCAGTACTTGGGACAGGAGGCCTTGTAGAACAGCCAGTCCAAAAAATGGTCCACTTCTTGGAAGCGAGGTCTATACTGTAATGCCACATGAATGTATGTACAGTAGACCATGTGGTGGCTTCGCAATTTTCTAAGGCAGACACACCCCAGAAATCCACCTTGGAGGAAGCCATACCTCTGGTGGAATGGCGTTTCAACCTCAGAGGTTTTTCATATTTTGTATAGAGAAATGAAATGTAGTTGGCCAACCATGTTGACAAGAACTGCTGTGAACTCCCCCCCCCCCTTCCCCCCAAATGCCCTGGTTTCCAGGGGTGAAAGAAAAAAAAATTGCTCAGTTTTTTGCAACTGTGAGTTGCGGAGAAGATGGTCTCAATGTGCTGTGCAGATAGAGAATATGAAGCAGGGATTCTCCTGGATTCCTGGCTCCACATAATACACTGGTAAGTGGATAGCCTGTTTGGAAAGTAAATTTAGAAACAACCTTAGGCAAAAATGATGGGTTTCCAAGACACCCTATTGTTATGGAGTTGCAGGTAGGTAGGTTTGCACATTAGTGCCTGTAACTCCGAGATACATCTGCCCATCGTAACGGCAACTAACATTATAGTTTTCCAAGATAATGGCGCATGCTGGAACACAGTGGGCTCGAAAGGGTTTAAGGTAATTTTTTCAAGCACAAAATTCAAATACTGCACCGGGACTGGATCCCTGTTAGGGGGATGAAGGTGTAGAAAACCTATTAAAAAGGTTTGCATTAAAGGCAACTGGGACAATGGTTTGTTACCCACAGGTAAATAATGTGGCAATGGCTGAAAGGTGGACTTTCACAGTGGAATATTTCAGTCCACCCTCTGACAAGGAGAGCAAATAGTCTAAGATGCTCTGAAAACACTCATAAGGATCTAAGGCCTGTGTAGATGTACAAACTGGAGAAGCATTTCTACTTTATAGGAGGACCATGTAGACAGCTTTGTAAGCCCACTAACATGGGCTTGTCTTGGGTGGGGCTCCTCTGCCCCATATCCAGCACTGCCCTGGGCAGGCTCGGGGTGGGGGAGGAGTCACACTTGGTGACCCCTCACTGCGACTTGACACTGCCTTGCCCAGCACCGGAGGCATCGAAACACTTGGTGCCATGAGGTGCGGGGTCCCAGGAAGTCTGCGATGGGGCCCAGGGCCTCGCAAAAGCAATTTTTTTTTTATTTTTTTAATTTTATTATTCTTTATTAAACAGGACGGTCCTCGTGCACATGCATGACCACCACTGGCTGGAATTAAAGGGGCAGGCTCCTTTCTGGCCTCACGGCAATGCAGCTGGATTTGCCAAGTGTTTCCTCAGTCCCCAAGCAAGCAGATGGACTGGGGAAAAGACAAAGGGTGACCGGATGAGCTCCGGTCATAAAAGCAAGGTGGGACAGCCTGAATCGTGGGTGAGATTAGTCAGGGGCCCCCAAAATCCCCCAGGCTGGTGGGAAAACCAAGATGGGGGTCCTCATGCTTCCAGGTGACCTTGGGCTTGCTGGGAAAATTACCAGCAGCTGCCTAGTGGTCACATGGGGCAGAGGGTCAATAGGAATGCCCCAGGGACTGGCACGAAAGAAAGAGGACAAAGGGTACAGAGAGCTGAGGAGGGGGCAGTGAGCCAGAGGGGAAGGAAAGCAAGGCCCCACAGAATAGAAGTGCTGGCTAGGAGGCCTGCCTACTCTGGCTGTGTCTCTTATCCCCCTCATCTCCTCTGCAAAGTAAGAAGGAAAAAAGGGCAGGACGACTTCTGTGGCTTGGTACAGGGTGAGGAAAACTGAGGGTTTCTTCCCTGAGAGCACCAGGGCTGACTGAGTGGGCTGGAGAACACAGCAGCAGTCAGTCCAGGCATCAGGAAACCCCCCTCACCAGGGTCAGTGTTCTCTGCCAGGGGAGAGTTGGGGAAGCAGGGCCAGGACCTCAGATGCTCTCATATGGGGGAGGGGGAGAAACTGCATCACTGTGCCCCTTCCCCTGTATAAAGAACAGGCAGCCGAGGTGAGAACAGCGGACAGGCCTGCCTGGTGAAGTCAGCAACCAAAGGCCTGTGGGTGAAGCTAGAGGCCAGGCAGGTGAAGAATCTTCACTCGCTCCAGTGGACTGCAGTGTGGTGGATCGCAAGCACTTTCGGCCTTGTAGGGCACAGCGAGTACCCCGTACAGCTGCACTGGGGAGACTATTTCTGCTAATAGGGGCTAGGGAGAGCACCTGACAACCCACAGACTGTTGGACTCAAATGGTTGTGCAAGGTCCCAAACGATATACAGGAGGCCTGCAGACTTGGGTACGGTGAGGTACCCACTGACGATAACTGGCCTGGGTGCACCCAGGGGAGGGGAGAAGAGTGGATACAGCAGTGTTTGGTATCTTGGAGGTTCGGAGGGAATAGCCCCCCACTTTCTCTGTATTAGGGTGTAGTGATAAAACTGGTTACTTGTTGTTCCTCTGCTTCTATCTGCTGTGTGTGTGTGTGTGTGTGTGTGTGTGTGTGTGTGTGTGTGTGTGTGTATAACCATTGTGAGGAGGGAGTGTGGGTCCAGGAGGTCCACGCAGGAAGTCATAAGGGGAAACAATTACTGATCCTGGGGAAAGAGCTAACCTGTTCTACCCTCAGGTGGTGACACCGGGGCCTCGGGTGGAGGCACCAGAGCACCACAGAAACTTCAGTCAGGACTCAGGCCCAGCCCCTCGGGAAGGTAATGCAAGAACCCCAAACACAGAGAATGCCAGGGCAGTCCAGGTAAATGAGAGTGTTGGGGGAGGGGGCGCACGCTGTTACAGCTGCCTGGTAGCCCTTAGGACTTCTGCCACCTTCAGGGACACCCTGAAGCGTGAGAGGACTATGTCCTCAGGAGCCAGGTATGCAGAGGGAGGGAGCGAAGGTCTGGGTGTAACAAGGATCCTTGCACCTGGGAAAACAGAGCCCCGCAAAAATTGGCGAAGGAAGGGGATCTGGTTCAGACAGCTGTAAAAGCAGAGGGAACCAAATCAGTCTCTGCCAAAATGGAGCTATGAGAATCACAGACACCCTCTCCTGGACCAGTAGGAGTTACTCTCTGAATGAGAGGAAAGGGCAGGAAGGTGTAAAGAAGTCTTCCTGTCCAGGAAAGAATTCCTGTCCAGGAAAGAGAACACATCCCACCACACAGTTCCAGGACCTCACTCAAGAGAGCCATAAAGCAGCAGTTTTGCGTTTGGCAGAGGGGCAAATGAATCCCACTCTGGGCAGTCCCACTGGTGGAAGACATTGTTTAGGACATTCTGTAGATTTCCCCATTTGTGGACCAGGGCAGTGGATCTTCTCAGGGTATCCCCCAAGGTGTTGGGCACACTGGGGATGTGGACCACCAGAAGATGGATACTTCTCTGGATTGCCCAATACCACACCCTCATTGATTATCTGTAGAGAGGGCAAGAACGGGTGCTTACTTGCTTGTATAGGAAGTGAACCATCTTAGAATTGTCAGATTGCACCCCCCCCATCCCGAGAGCAACCTGGGGAAAGGAGAGTCTAACACCTGTAAGGCGTAGAGGACTGCTGTCATCTGGAGTGTTAAATTGGATGTCTGTGTGGTGTGCGATACATATTTGGGTAGTTTTGAAGATTGTGCTGCATGTCGTTTGTTAGGATGTGCTGAGAAGGTGTGAAGACAGTCAGACTCGGGCATCTCCACCCTTTTAACTGTCCTCCACTGTCCCCAGAAGCATATAGGTTGTGTCAGGCCCTGGGGATAATTAGGAGGAGGAAGAAAAGCAGGGGGAATTGGAAAGGAGAGGGCAGATTTGGGTGGTGGGAACAATGATACCCTGGTGTGAAATGGGTCCAGGAAAGGGGTCCTCCCTGCCTGGTTCCCATCTCAAAGGCTCCGCTTTAAGCAGGCAAGTGACACGGTTTTCCTTCATTGCTCATCCTACTGTGATGGTGCCATGCAATGCCAGGTCCATTAAGAACAAGACTGCCTTAACAGCAGATCTTGTTGGGTCAGTGGACCTGGCTTGCATCAGAGAGACCTGGCTGGATAAAAATGCTGGTCCAGTGTTGGCTTCAGCAATTCCGGCTGGGTACTCTGATGCACTGTCAGAGAATGGATTGTAGGAGCGGGGGTGTTGCCATGTGTTTTAGATCAGAACTGGACCTTACAAAGGTTCCAGTAGGGACCACCAACTCCTCTGAATGCATCATAGGCGTGGGTGTAGGGTGCAGGATACTTTGCATCTATGATCCACCAGGAGATAGGAAAGTTTTCCTGCAGGAAGTCATGGACTTTATCATCGATATGGTATTGGGAACCCCCAGATGGTAGATTCTGGGGGATTTCAATGCCTGGGGTTGACAAACTCTCGTTATTTGTCCAGTAATTCCTCCAAATAATGAGTTCATTGGGCCTCACACAAGTTGTTACCTCCACGACCCACATTTATGGTCATTCATTAGACTTTGTATTCCTTCTGGAGATGGAGATCTTAAACTTGGTGGTGGAACCAGCTGGGTGTTCTGACCACCACACTGGGATTCAGTTTCATGGCTCCCCTCCATAGGCCTGCCCCTGCGGAGGTGGTCCATTGCCGCCCTTTGAGGGGGTGACCGCGGATGGCTTGATGGCGGTGCTGGACCTATTGAGTATACCAGGTGAATGCATGGATCCAGGGAATCTAGTACTCTCCTACAATAATATAATTCCATAGCTCCTGTTTGTGTTTGCTCACTCACTTCACCCAAGGTCCCCATGGTTTGATGGGACCTTGAAGAAGATGAGGAGGGTGGGTCAAAGGCTAGAAAGGGGCTGGCGGAAGTTGAGCCTGGAGTGTGACAGACTTAAATTGATGGACCATCAATTGGCAGTCACCCGTAAGAAGGTAGAGTTCCTGTCCAGGGATATTGCTGCAGTGCAGAACCGACAAGCTCAGCTCTTCTGGACTGTGGACAGATTAATCTATCTTCAGTCTGGCAGAGCTTTTTCACAAGAAAAGTATGATGAGTTTGCCACCACCAGATATGGGTTCTGTCTGGGCCCTTCCCCAGTGGGTATTGCAGAGGTAAGTGGGAGGTGGTGGGTGCCCAGTTCACCTGGTCTGACTTCAGATGGCTGGAAATCATGGAGATCGTGAGGGTTGTCCAGACTCTGCGGACAGTCAGCTGTAGTTTTGGACCTAGGCACTATGTGACTTCTAGTAGGGTGCGTAGATGAAATCAGCCCTGTCCTAGCAGAGATAGTCTGGAGGTCATAGGGGGGAGGAAGAGAAGAGATCTTCTGAGATCCCCTAAATGAGGTGGTGGTTTGATCCCTCCTTAAAAAAAAATCCTCCCTTGACCCAGACTGTCTGGCCAACTACATACCTGTCTCTAACCTACCCTTTTTGGGTAAGGTTATTGAGAAGGTGGTTGCACTGCAGCTGGACGATCATCTGTCCAACCAAGATATGTAGGATTCTCTCCAGTCTGGATTTAGGAAGAGGCATAGTACCAAGACAGCCCTTGTTCAGGTGCTAAATGACTTCCTAATAGCGAGAGAATGGAGGACTCGTTCCATCTTGGTTCTCCTTGATCTCTGCAGCATTTGACACTGGATTATATAGTGTACTGCTGGAGCACCTGTGGTTCATCTGTGGACTGTCTGGTCCTCAAATGGTTTCAATCTTTCCTCAGAGTGATGTCTGGAATTCATTCTTCAGCCCCTCTTTCCCCATCCTGTGGGGTACAGCAGGGCTCCATCTAGTCACCCATGTTGTTCGTAGTGTACATGTCAGCATTGGAAAAGATCATTAGGTGGTATGGTCAGTGTTTTCACTGTTTTGCAGAGGATACTCCGCTGTACATGTCCTTTGTGCCCAGACAAGATGTGATCCTCTTGGTATTTAACTGTCCGTCCGAGATCCAGGACTGAAGGAGTGCCAGCTGGCTACGGTTGAACCCGACTAAAACTGAGGTGTTGGTTGTGGACCCAGATCATCAGGAGATGGGTCTGTCAGCAAGACAACCTTCTGGGCTTTGGCTCGGGGGTGTTCAGCTGACTACTTCAGATCAGATGCGGAACCTGGGTGTTATTTTTGATGACTGCTTGACCCCCAAATCTCAGGTGTCTGCTGTTATCAAATTCTCTTTTCACCATCTGAGCAATATCACCCTGGTGAAATATCTGGTTCCTCCCAATGATCTTCCAGCGTTGGTCCATACCTTCATAACCTCCCACCTTGATTACATCTATGCCCTTTACCTAGGGCTACCTGGGGGTTGATATTTGCCACTTGCAGCTACTGCAGAATGTGGCACTCAGGCTATTGGCTGGTACTTCTAGAACCAGTCATACAACACCTGTGTGCTCTGTGGACTGCAGTGGCTGCCAATACAGTGGCAGATCACCTTCAATGTCAGGCTACTGACCTATAAAGCCCTACATGACCAGGGACCCAGTTACCTACAATATCCTGTTCTCCCTTACTGCCCCCTCTGTTCTCTCCAATCCACCACCGAGGGATTGTTAGAGATTTCCAGGGTTCACTTAAAGACATCGGGGGCCCAATCTTTCGCTTTTGCAGCCTTGACCCTGTGGAATTCTCTACCTCATCGGGTACGAGATTGCCCAACCATCCAGAGTTTTAAGACGGCACTAAACACACACTTGTTCAACCTAGCATATCCAAATAGTTTTTGGAGTGCATATTTAGTCTGGCACACTCTGATCTTATTGAAGTTGATATTTATGATCTAGTATTTTTATGGATTTTAATATTTTTATTTGTGTGCATTTTAATTTTTTGTTTTGTATATACAGTGCCTTGGTTTTGGAAAGGCACTTTTACAAATAAAGATTCCATCCATCCAAGACATTGATGTAGAAACTGGTCTCTACCAGAGTCCAGTGTCCTTGGGAATCAGATGTGCAGGAGATCAACTCCTCACCCTGTCAAGGAGGCATCTGTAGTCAAAATGAGACACAGGACAGGAGAACAAAATGGCATGACTCCCATATTAAGTTGTCCGTTGACTTCCACCACTGTAGAGCTTGAAGAGCTGGGGAAGACAGGGCCAGAGCACTGAAATTGTCCTCCCGCTGGTCCCATTGGACTCTCAGGGACCACTGAAGCACCCCCATATTCAGCCTGGCATGGTGGACAGTTAGTATCATGGCCGCCAAATGACCCAGGAGGCACAGGCAGTCAGACTGTTTGTAATTTGTTATACCTTGTCTGCTGTATTATGACTGTATGTGATGTTGGAATTTTTTGTCCGGCTATGCCTGAAAAAGAACTTGTTCCAGTGCCCTATCCCAATAAAAATGAAATTAAACGAAATGTGTTGAGACCAACCTACTGGACTCTAGTCTGCACACCAAAGCAATTGGGGCATCCCAAACAGCTCTGATGTAGAGGAAGCATTGTGCAGTGTCCAACTTGGATTTTGGATAGTTTACACAGCTGTCCCAACCTGGGCGAATGGAAGGGTCCGAGAAAATGGAACAGCAACCTTTGGCAGGAAGACACTTTCAGGAGCCAGTCGTCCAAGTAAGCAAAGACAGAGGCCATCTGCGACAGCCACTAGGCATTGTGTGAACACCCTCAGGCCGAATGGGAGGGCTCTGAACTAGCAAACAAAAAAACACACACACACACACACACACACACACACACACACACACACACACACACACGTTTGTGAGCAGGGTGCATCTGAAGATGGAGGCATGTGTCCTTCATAGTGAGCAGAGCCAGTCTCATGTTCAGTAAGGGAAGAATTGTCAGAAGAGACACCATCCTGCACTTTTTGTATTTACATACCAACATACTAAAATGCCAGCAGAATAGGCCTAATGGTCTTTCGTGCCTGCTTGTTTGGTCAGCACCCACTCTGGGAGCTGACCTTGCTGCACCCCCTCTCCCCGCCTTCTCTGGCTTCTCCCTTCCCAGTTCCAGATATTCTCGCTGCACTGGATTTTGCTTCCAGAATCCTTCCCCCTGTACCTGTACCACCCCCTCTTGAACCTCTCCACCATCTCTGCCTCCACCAGCCCCTTGGGCAGTGCATTCCATGGCTCCACGACCCTCTCAGTGAAGTAGCACCTCTTCCTTTCTCCCATGAATCTTCCCCCTCCAGCTTCCACCCATGCCCTCTATTTGCCCCCTCCTCCTTTCTTAGAGGCATCCTGACTGCTCCTCCCCTATTTACCCCCTTCATGTACCTGAAGACCTCTATCAAGTCCCCCCAGTCCCTTCTCTCTTCCAATGTGTACATATTTAGCTTTTCGAGCCTCTCCCCATAGGTCCTGTCCCCCAAGCCCCAGAAAATTCTGGTTGCCCTCCTCTGGACCCTCTCCAGGACTTTAATGTCCCTCTAAGTGTGGAGACCGAGACCCCCAAAATTCAAAACGGCGTGCAAGTCCCCTGTCCATTTAGGAAACCAGGAAGAAACTGAATAAATTCCCTGCACCCTTCTGTAGGAAGGGGAAATGGTTTTATGGCATTTTTTTTTGAGCCTAGCATTGAATTAGTCTTGTAAGACCAATGCAGGAACTGGGGTCAAAGAGAGGAGTGTCCATAGATCTAAAAGTAAGCCATGTCCACCCTGGGAGGCACAGTGAAAACCTGCACCCAGTCATGGGTATTAAAGGTCTCCCGGCCCATGACCAGAGAAAGGTAGTCAGGCCAAAGGCTGACCCTGTTGGGGGTTAGCAGGGACATAACTGGTTGCAGAGTTTAACACAGCCTTACACTTTGCAGCAGGCTGCCTCAGAGTCCTAGGTCTAGACCCATGAGGGTGGCTTCTTTGAAAGATTACTTGTGCGGTAAGGAGAGTTGTTGTACATCCTGGGAGAGACACGAATCTCTCAGCGAGCTTGCATGGCATCCAAGACAAACACCTGCAGATAAAGCGCAAACCAGTGCATCAACGGCATCATGTGGCCCTAAGCAGGTGGCAGAATACAGCCGTCGCAGTGGATAACTTTTCGGGGAAATCATCCTGAGGAGAACCAGCAGGAAGGGTCATAATGTAGTCCAGGTCACTCATCCCCGAGACATTCAATTTCTTGGAGTCCCCGGTAGTTGTTGAGGGCCATCAGACCAGTCATGTCAGAGGCTGGCTCATCCTGTATGGAAGATGCGGCCTGTAGAAATGGGTCCACTAAGTCCCCAGCCCTCAAAATGTAATCCAGGGGGAAAACAGGGGAAGAGCCAGCTGCCCTCTAGGTCAAAGAAGGCCTGGAGGGAGCAAAGGCAGAGACCTCTGCCCCATCAGTTATGGTAATGGGGCAGACTTTTGGAAGGTCCAGGATAGTGTTATCTGCACTAGAGCCTGGACATCAACCATAGTCAGCTGCCCTACGAACATGGTGAGGAACAGCATGGACAAAGCGAATGGGAACCACTGAAGGAAGAAAGGCAGTAGTGGCAACCTGACAGACCCAGATGAAGGGAGAGTATACAGTGGCAATCACGCTACAGCATGGTGTGGTACCAGAGTTTAAGTGCAACCTATTAATTTTACCTCTACTGTGCAGAGACTCTTGTTACGCGGTCGACTAGGGAGTCGATATTGAGCTCTGAGAAACTCAGCCGGTCATTGATAGGTGATTGTTGATGGGCCAGAAGTATAGTTGTAGCACAGTATATTGTCACTGCGCAGTCATGCATTGTGCAGTAATGTAACGTACAGTAGTATATAGCAACTGTGCAACCCACTGATCGGGTGCAGCGCTACCACACAATTATGCGAGGTGTGTGGTAATGAAGCGTACATTTGCATGAGAACTACTGTACAACTCCAACATCATTGATGAGGTACGCAGTGAGCCCAAGACCAGGCCGGTCATAGACGAGAGACTTGATGACAGGCCAGAAGCTACTGTCAGATGATGGCAGTCTGAGAAGGGGGAGGGCAGTGATGGAAGCCACGGGAGAACCCATGAACTCACTGGAGCCACCGATGTAAGTTAAGAGCCAGCAGTTGTCAACTGTGTAGAACAAGACATAAAAGCGGCTACCATCTCAGGTACCCCTGAACTCAGTCAGAGGAGCCATCAACGGAGGTAAGAGAGGAGCCAGCAGTTGTCAGTGTAGAAGATTGCATTAACAGCTGCTACCATCTCAGATGTCTACTTTTTTTGTTAGAGCTCTGGGCACTTGTTGGCCACAATGAGGGTTCAGGAGAAAGAAAAAAAAAAAAAAAAAAACAGGCATAGTGCTAGCATGGTTTCCACCTGGAAACAGGCACCAAACAGATATTCTGGAAGTCCTCTGTGGTGATTCAAATATTACAGGAACATTGGAATGAGGGATCCAAATATTACAGAACATTGGAATGAGGGATCCAAATATTACAGAACATTGGAATGAGGGATCCAAATATTACAGAACATTGGAATGAGGGATCCAAATACATCGGTAGATGAACCAGTTTAGAATGAACATTTGGTCATTGGAACTCTTAGTTGATGACTGGTAAGCAGACCTCCGAACGATGACTTGTTGCATGCAGATCGCTGTTGAAAAGAATTGAGGAGTAGCTGGGACCTCCCCCCTTTTATATGGGCCATATAGCCACCACATACTAATGTTAGGGAGAGGTCCCAGGGTCAACTGCTGAGAAGTCTTTCAGAGGAAATTACGTCTGTGGCCAATATCCCATGTGTTATGACCTGCTGCAAGAGACTGTCTCGAAGATGATCTCTATAAACATTCAGAACAGCCCCAAAAAGCATCTTTTCTCCTGCAACAGATGTAAATGTTTCACTGACTAGCCCCCCAACATTGTTGCTGTATATCTTCATTTAACAGATTTTTATCTTGTAAATTTATGTGTTTATTTTTTTTTTTTTATTGTATTTTTATTTGTTCTGGTCACCCATCTAAACAGGTCTTTGGGCCATGGACTTTCATATTTTAAATAAACAAAACAAAAAGCCCAAGGAGGGACATTTATTACTGAAACATGAGTTTGAGGGACAATATGCAACCCCGATCAATGCAACAAATCAGAATTAAGACCTAGGGCCCCATACTCGGAGACAGCCAGATGCGCTCACAAATCTATGTG
The DNA here is from genome assembly GCA_016271365.2 of Neoceratodus forsteri. NCBI lineage: Eukaryota > Metazoa > Chordata > Ceratodontiformes > Ceratodontidae > Neoceratodus > Neoceratodus forsteri. The sequence goes on from CM057459.1 coordinate 1,442,696,682, forward strand.
CCACACAAAGAATTGAGCTTGACAGCTCTGATGCAATATTCAAACAGAATGCACGATTGGCACAGATCACGCATTGTTTAAGTATCAGACCCTGGATGCATCGCACAAAATAGACGGCTGCCATGTCTGGCGGAGCGCATCCAGTGTACGGGCCTGAAGACCGCCCATAGGGGAATGCAAGGCACATACCTAGATGTGCCATTTCCCCCCAGGGCAATATTTAGCCAAAATATGCTGGAGCTCATTGGGCATGCATGGTAGAAAGGGGCCTTATGCATACCCATTAGCATGGCTGCGTCTGGCTAGGTGTGCCAGGCCAGCCACCCCCTCTCCTCAGCCCCATTAACAGTAATGAACAAAGTCCTCCTGATCCCATTTGCCATAGTGGAGTGGCCTCCGTCCCCTGTCCTGATTGCTGCAAAACAAAATCTGCCCGATCCCTTTTTCCATAGTGTAGGATTCCCCGATCCCCAATGTCTGTTTAAATGAATAACTGCCCAATCCCTATTTTTTCCTATAGTGCAGGGCCCCTCCCCATCCCCGATCACCATATTTATTATATGTAAAATTAGTCCCTTTCCATAGTGTAGCAGCCCCCACCTCAGTTGATAGTATCCCACCACCCCCCATCCAGACCCATGCCGGCAAGTGGCACACCTCTCCACTCTGCAATGGCCAGCCAGTTGTCAAACAAGAGCACATACCATTTATTGTATACACTCCATGACTGATCAGTCGGTGGCTGGCCATGGCAGGGTATGGAGGGTTGTACCAGTTGCTGGCATGGGTCAGGATGGGGGTGCAAGGTGGTGGGGTACTGCCAACCGGGTGGTCCACTACACTATGGAAAGAAACTCGTTTTACACACAATTCATTTGGTGATTGGGGCCGGGGATCGGGTCCCTATACTATGGAAAAAGAGGGATCATGCAGTTATTCATTTAAACAGAAATTGGGGATAGGGCCCTACACTACAGAATCTGATGGGTTTTTTTTTTTGTAAGACAGGATAATAAATGGAGTAACAGCATTAGGAGAAAGTTTGGTTTACAAGATGGTCCTGTTTATATAAAGTTCCAAAAGCATATAAAAAACATACAAATACAACACCAACAACTCAGTAACAAAATATATACAAACTAAGCTATGCTGTATAACAAAATGAATAAATAAATCTAAGGTATCACAGTTTAAATTATCATAACTCCCTGTACCTAGGGCTACCAGGGGTAGAAATCAGTCGCTTGCAGCTGGTGCAGAATGCAGTGGCCCGGCTTTCGACAGGATCATCTCAGTCCTGCCATATTTTGCCAGTGCTGCACGGACTGCACTGGCTACCAGTTCAGTGGTGGATCACCTTTAAAATTGTTCTGACTTTTAAAGCCCTACGCAGACTTGGCCAGGAATACCTGAAAGAGCTGCTGGTCCCTTACTGCCCTGGGCGATTGCTCTGCTCAGCCGATGAGGGGTTGCTAGAGATCCCAAGGGTGTGTCTGAAATCTTCTGGGGCTAGAGCATTGATGTATGCCACCCCTACCCTTTGGAGCTCTACCTCGTCGGCTATGTGTGTGCACAACAGTGAAAGGATTTAAAAGCAAGCATTAAAAACTTTCCAATGGTACCAAGCTGTTGGTGACTAACCATTGGGTGACAGCTTGATAATTTGTACTGCTGTGATGTTTGTTTTATTGCGATTTTAATATTGCTAAGGCATCTCGGTTTTTGAAAAGCCCCATACAAATAAAAGTATTATTCATGAATACATTTGACAACTGCACACATAACATATTGCACTGCTCTATTTATCAAATGTGATTCCTAACCATATCACTCACACGGTATTAGTGCCATCTTTAAGCTAGTTGAGAAAGATTTCATACATTTATATTGTTTATTACTAATTTTACAGAATTCCATTTTCTATCAATAATCAATAGGAAATGCATAAATATTTTTAAGCTTTAGAAATATAAATGAGAAATTTTGTATCTCAAATTATGAGCAAGTGATTTCAATTCTAGCTCAAAGATACTTTGGGTGACTCAGATTCAAAACACCGAGTTGCCCAAGCTATCCGCCTTTTGCTGTCCTACGGAAGCCAACCCAAATCATCATAACTCAGTGATGAGCACAATAATCCTTCTTCATTATGAATCTAGCCATTCTATTATACAATATATCAATTTTATATAGCAGGCCTTTTGTTGCTAGGTCATATACATGGTTGCCATACTCGAGAACTGAAAGAAGTTGATTTATTATGGTTTCCCTCATAGTTCTACTCATACAAAGAGACTGCCTAAATGCCCCCATTCTTTTATTTACTTTTGATACTGTATCTCATATATGATAATCAAATGTTAAGGTATCATCTGTGAATGGTGCTACTTCTGTAAGTGCAACGGGGATCAGGGCTGGGGGGATCATGGTGCCAGTTCTGGACTGTGAGGCGGAGCACTACCCTGCTCAGTGCATGGTTAAGGCAGGGTTTTTAAGAATCTCTTTGTACTGGTACACTCAGCTGCATCTTCACCAGGGGACAGTTGAAAATTGCGATGCGAGGAATATGCATGAGGGATCCCTCATTTGCATGCCTGCATTGCAATATTCCACACAGCTGTGCAGTTGGGTTTGCTGGGCACATCAGGAGCTTCTGCATACTGCCACACCCCCAAGAGCCATCACAAGTCCAGAAATGCAGATGCACCATGCATCTCAAAAAAAAAAAAAAAAAAAAAAAAAAAAATTATTACTATTAGCCATTTCTATCGTTTATCATTTTAATATATATTTTTTTAAGGTGTTGTAGTTTTCTGCAACATTGTAATGAGGTTTACACATAGTAATTTATGTAGTAACATTGCGTAATGTGCCTCTTCCGGATTGATTTGTTACAGTAACCTCAAGAAGTCTGTTCTGACTAGGCAGACAGCCTTATAATTGATCAAACCAAAACCTACAAGTGGCTCAGCATAACAACCATTTTACTGAGGCGAGCTGAACTAACTTCATTGTTAGACATTTTGTGCTCCAAATGCTTGCTCTACAGCAAGACAAACATCCGATTTAGCGGGACAGAAAAAAAATGGAGGCAAAGTTGGAGGCAACCAAGTGTCAGAGCGTCACAAAGAGTAAGCACCCGTAATGGAATTCAGACCAGGGTTTTCCAGGTTCAAAGCTGTGTGCTCCCACCACTAGACTGTCCCAAAACAGAAAGACTCCCACATGTTTGCATAATCCCCACCAGCTCATAGTAACAACATTCTTTAGGGTGCAGGGCAGTTGCAGCAGAATACCAATACTAGTTCGCTCATGGGTTAAATGAGCGGCACTGTCTGAAGATCCTTAAACAATGAGTCCCTTCATCCTTGGGCAGGGAAAGTGTAAGGAGCTACAGTGTGGGGATTGCATAATATCTACAGCCCTTTCCCTAACCGCACATCTTTCCAGGTTACTGCACACACAAAAAAAAATAGATAAAATATCTTAGGTATGTCTCATCCACCTCAGTCATCACTGATTTGGATGTCACAATAGCCAGAAGCAAAAGAAAACACCGGATGTTGTTTCAAAATAATTTTATAACTTAATTCCTCCCTCTCTCTCTACACACACACACACACACACACACACACACACACACACACACACATATATATATATCTATATATCTATATCTATACACACACACACACACACACACACACACACAGTATATAAATATACACACCAGATTTCCACTATAGGTATTTTGGGACCTCCGCTCATTAACAGTGGCACAGATTTTCTTAATCTGTCCCAATCGATTGCGCACAGCAACTGCGCCCATTGTGTGCCACAGGTGGGAAAACATGTTTTGGGCAAGATGTGAAAAGTGACAGTGGTACTGTTCAGGAAGTGTGCAAAAATTACAATTTTGAAAATCTGGAGTAAAAATATAAAAATTTGGCAACATTACAAGCGTGCCTAGAAACTACGCAATGCATGCCGGTATCAGATATTTTTGAGCATTTTTTTCCACCAAATTTGCAACATGAGCTTTTTGGGACCTCTCCTTATGAACACGGTCATGGTGATTTTCTTAATCTTTCCCAAACATCTATTTCGCACAGCGACCGCGCCATTGTGAGCCACAAGTACAAACATATTTTCAGCCAGATGTGAAAAACACCTGTACTGTTCTTAAGGAGGTGTGGAAAAAATGGCAATGTTGAAAATCTGGGGTAAAAATACTAAACATCCTCAAAGTTACAAGCAAGTGTGGGAATAGCGCAACACACTCTAGTAACAGTCATTTTTTGGGACTTTTTTCACCAAATTTGCAACATAGGCTTTTTGGGAGCCTACCTCATGAACTGAGACACCGTTGTTTCATTAATTAGTCCCAAAAGGTGATTCCATGCAGTAACTGCGAAATCCCCCTTCGGGACCCAATAACAAAATGACAGTGACTGAGTTCATGAGGTGAGGTCCCAAGAACCCCACGTTGAAAATTTGGTGCCAAAATTTGCAAAAATGGCTGAGATATCCACCTACGTTGGAACCCCCCCCACTGATGCCACTATACAGCCTACCAGCATTTCTTCAGTTTGCAGTTAGCTTTGAAGACTGCAGACATGTTCCAGGTCCACTAAAGATCGTCACGCTGGGCTCTAGAGGCAAGTATGAGGTGAGGGGGTGTGGGGAGGTGGGGTGCGCAGAGGGTGGGGCTGTCAACAGCAAGGGACCATTTTCTACTTTACAGGTTAAAAAAAAAGTAAAACATCGCATAGAAGGTTCTTTTTTTATTATTTTATTTTATTATATAATTACAGGTGTATTTGGCATGCTGGGGTGGGCTCCCAGCATGCCATCTGCAGGAGCAGATGGAGATTGGGCCCCCCATCAGCAAATAAAAAGGGGTCTGTGTTGGGGGGGGGAGACACATGATGCAAAGGGTGGGACTGGGCACCCCCCTCGGCAAACAACTTGTATGGGGGACATTATGCCGACAGAGATTGGGCTCTCCCATCAGCAAATGAACTGGGGAGTGGGGGGGCATGCCAACAGGGAGATTGGGCACCCGACATTGGCTTTTATGGTGACTATAACAGGAGGACAGCAACAGCCACCATTGTTTATTGAAATGTTGCACCAGGGAAATTGTTTCAAGTTGGTGGCACTCTAACTGCTGTCAGACAGCATGTGCATTTACTGGTGCCACAGACACAGACCCCCAAAAGCAGTCAGTACACTGGCCACAACAGGACCACACCTCGAAAACCTGCTATTCCAAGCTACCACAATATGTTGCTTGCGTGTGCACAAGACAACATAAAGACAGAATTTGATGGCAGATGAGGACTGCTTGGGCCCATCCAGTCTACCCATTTCTCCCTACCTACACCATTACCACAGACTGTGCCCTAGCTACAGCTCTTTCTCCTAGAAGTTATTTAGCCAGGATAGCCCAGCTGAAATGCAACACCTCATTTTAAGTAGGGTCCTGCTCTCTCCATTTATACTGCTGGGTGGGATGAATCACTGAGATGTTAAGGTGACTTTCTCAAAGTTAGAGCATGCGTTTCAACTGATCCCACTCAGTTCCCAGTCTGGCAACAACTAGACCACAGTGCCTGCCTCATAATGTACCTTTATTCCCCATGTATTCCAAGTAATGATTCATTTGTTCTAAGTTACTCCTCAGAAAGTGTGTTGGGAAACAGACTGGTCAATGGGATTCCCAAGCTGTGATATTAGTACAGTGATGCACCCCGTCTCCCACAATCTAAACACAAGGGGCGGCATCTTAAAATAGATCCATCCAAGGTGCATCCCACGCTATTTGTGTGTCCAGCCTGTTACACCAGCCATTGGCTAGCCTACCAGTGCCAGAAGTTCACATCCAGGAAAAGGCACAAATGTGTCCAAACCAGACAACTCAAATGAGTCAGGTTTTTTTTTTTTTTTTTTTTAAAGCAAATTATGACTGGTTTGTCATAAACCAATGCAATATTTGAGATGGCAGCAGCAATGCTGCATGGATGTTGTTCGGCAGACAAGTGCAGCTTCCATCTGTGGCTGCTTCCAGGCTTTTGAAAATCCCCCCTAGATTTATTCCCCCCATCCAAAACCCATTTTTATTATGAAAATAACTCTAGGGTGTGAGCTCGTTGTAGGATATACAGATCTCGCCTCGTGGCTGGTTGAAAGTGCTCTGCGTCACCTTCTACCTGGGGGAGTGAGGGAGGGGGGTGGGAAGACATCCTACAAGTAGTGTAGATTGGTGGGGTCAGGTAGTATAGTATGGGCAGAGCTGATGGACCTCTGTCTCCTCCTCCACAGTAAATCTAACTTTGTATGCCTAAAGGAGGGGAGGTACAGAATTAGAATTTACCCAAGTCTAAGGAATAAGGTTGTATCCTGCAAGACGTGGACCCTACAACATTGACATGTGTTATTCCTTACTCAGTCTCTTATTTTGCTGTGCAACCTATTCTGGACAGAGCAGACCCACAGGGCAGTGACGGGGGGGGGGGGGAGTGCAAGAGCTGCGGTTGCAGTATGGCCCACACTGTTAGGGGGTCCACTGCCTCAGAGATCAGCATTAAGAAAACCTTTTCTCACAAACTTGCAAGTTTCTCTTTGGAAATTGCTCATCCATTTGAAATCGGGGTTGTCAGCAGTGGTGTTAAAAGATTCCAACTCCAGTTTCACATGGTTAGTTTTTTGAGGGAGAGAGAGGAGGAGTACAGAACAAAGAAGCAATAGGGACCATTACTCAAAACATCTAATCTTGCGCTAGTGCCCCAGAAATAGCGGAACATATTTCATTGTTCAGTTCTTTGATTATGATGCCAGCAAGTTGGGGGGCGGCAGCATGTACAAACTATGTACGTTCAGCAGGATGCCAAAAAAAAAAAAAATTGTCCTATAAAAAATTCATGTGCCAATGGTTAGTTAACGTTTTTTTGATGGGGAGGTGGACCCCACAAAACATTTTGGGGGGAGCTACAGTTGTTGGCACAGCCGAGAGACCCAGGATGGATGGCACAGTCTGGAAAAGTTCTCCCACCGGACCACACCACCTTGCCCCAGAGAAATGGTCACAGGACTATACCCCCTAAAATGTGATGTCAGCCGAGAAGCGAGAGGCATAGCAGCATGGAGTTCATAATTGCAAGTCTACCAAGAAACCATTTCTACTCGATTACTCGGACAGGGGAAAGACATAGGTACGGTTGAAGAGGAAGCCGTGGGAGATATCTCAGATAAGAGAGCAGGCAAACGAAGAACTTTGAGCAAGGGCAAAAACAATATTCGGCTCAAACTTCAAATAATCTGCCACCAACTGTTTCTTTAAGTGTTGCTTGCACCTAACCCCTGCAGATGCCTGGAATCTTAGGGAAATGATAGATGAAACCCACCGAAACTTTCTGCCAGATTGCTTCAGAAATAAATTTGAAATACATCATGGGTTGCAGTAGAACCATTTAACTACTAGTGAGTGGCAATATCCAAAACTGCGACAGACAAATACATTATGGGTTGCAGGCAAAGCCACAAGTTAGTGATACAGGTCTTGTGAGGGATATTGTGTGTGTTTATTCCACTGTGTAGTGGATAAATACCACGCTATTGCCGTTTTACTGTTTCAGTTTAAAACGGACCCCGTTACCACTATAAATTATCTGAGCCACTGTTCCCCCTGCTGTATTGCCAGATTCTAGATGGAAATAAGATGTTTTAAGCATCGAAAACAAACAAAAAAACATCGATATTCGCTACTGGTGCTGCATAAGTTATAATAACCCAACCATGGTATATATTACAGATATTATAGTTAATAATAGGGTGCGTAGTAATGCATTGGTACTAGTGCTCTTCACTGAATCGGAATAGTAAGTACATACATACACTGAAAGGGCTCCAATGCTGTCACTGCTAAAGACTGGTTTCACTGGTTCTATCCCCGCCAAGAGCTTAGAAATCAACCACCATTCCAGTTCCACAGAAGGACAACTCGGTATCGGGACCTTCTGTCTTTGTAACCCCTTCCGCTGGATTAATCCCAGCCCGCAGCTCTCTCCAGGGTGCCATACACAAGTTGACGGAGGAGGCTGCGTCTCGGGCGCTGTAGCAGCACCCACTGCCAGGTGAGGCGCCTAAGCTAATTCCAGCCCCACCTGATGAGCCCTCGTTAACAATGCTCCACCCTCCCCGTCAGACCGTGGATATCATAAGTCAATTAGGCAGAAGACGATAACCTTCCCCCCCTTTCCAATAAGCCAGCCACTTTAAAAAAACAAATAAATAGGAGAACCCATAACAGAATAGTGGACGGGGTTGGGGGCAACGTTCAACATACACGGGGAAGAGGGTACCACTATAAGAGATCTAATCTCATCGGGTCCGATCCTCCAACCCGTGCCCTTTAATTCCCCCGTGGACGTGGACCACCCCCAGTCCCAGCCCTGGGAATAATGGCACCCCAGTTCAGAATGCCGCTCTAGTTACCTCCCAGACCCAAGAGAAGGGCCGCACAAAACACGGACAGACCCGGGGTGGGGTAGTACTGTACTTACAGCGTTGCTTCTTTTAACCCACAGCCTAGGAAGAAGCGGTTGGATTAACTGCTGTTCCACTCAATGCTTATTCCACAATGTCTTGACACTTTCTAGTCTCTATCAAGCATTAAAGCAAGTTCCAAACAGCAGCCGGTTGGACGCCCCCTTTCTCTGTGGTAGTGCCACCACCGCGTCTCCCAGCTTTACTGTAGCGACCAGCTCCGGTCCCCAGTGCCCACGTAACTTTCCCGGGATCCCTCCGAGTGCACTAAAATGCGTGATGCAAAGCGAAGAGAGACCAGTTTACAGTTTGCTGTGCTGCTACTTACTTCTGATGCTCTGCCTTTCCCAAATATTCAGACAGCAAAAGACCCCATTACAGTGGATCAGCACGCACACACCTGCCCCTTTTACCCCCTCCCACAGGGGAACTGCACCGCCCCTTCCTGCCTCACTCAACTATGGGGCGTGGGCCAGAAAAGCTATAGCGCTACAGGGCTGAGCTGCAACAACCGAAGACTTAATGTCGCGGTTCTGCACATTCTTTTCGGACTATGGGCTTCCCGGGTAAATAAACTATCAAAAAAGTGAATAAAGAGCTTGGTTACTTTATATCAATGTATCTACTACACCACCGTATGGTTTGTATGCCCTGTATTTGAGATCTTTTTTATTTATATTCAGTTATTCAGATGGCCAACTGAGGGCAACATCTCCTTTGTAATGGGATCCTTCCTGCATTTTCCCATTATCACAGCAGGCTTTTTTTGTAGTTAATTTATTTATTGAAATAAATAAACATGTTTCCAATTATATGCATATACGGTACAGACCAGAAGAAATGAGAAAGGATGTGACAATGCTTAAACCATGAAATAACATTACATAGGCTAGTGTGGATCATACTGTATATTCCTCAGAAATATAGGATTAGCAGGATAATCTGAACTGTATATTGAGGATAAACTAGTTACTAAAGTAACAATAAAACAAACCATATATTGAGGAGAGATGCATTAATTACTGTATATTAAACAGAATCCTTGCATGTAGAATAGGGTTGCCACCTTTTATGAAGTCCAAAGTGGGACATTTCTTACTGAAGCATGATTTTTTGCAGGACAACGGGTACCCTCGACTAATGCAACAGACCGGTTTTCTCGATATAATCAGAGTTAAGGCTAAATATTGTAGTTTCTTAGTTGCTCTCATTGTTTCTTATCATTTTAATGTATTTTAGTTAGGGTATTATAGTTTTCTGCAACATTTAGTGGAAAGTTAGAAAATACGTTTTTCTACTGTAAAGTCAGGACATACAGTATTTTTCATGTGTTTTCTTTTTTTTTTTTTTTTTTTTTAGGACACAGTTGACCAAATCAGGAAATCAGGACTGTCCTGTGAAAATCAGAACAGGTGGTAACCCTAATGTAGACTAAGATAGTATAGCGAGTCTGAGGATGCATTCCCATTATTTAGATTGCAAAAAGTTGAGGTAATCCTGCCAGCAGAGTTTAAATCCATTTAGTGGGTCTAGAGCCAGGTATGAGAGGTACTCCAGGGATACAACGTGAGTTAAATTATTAAAAATATCTGCAATTGTGGGTCTTATTTGGGATTTCCAGTGGATAAAAAATAATCCTTTAACCTGCATAAATAGAATATGTAGCCATCTATGTTGATGTTTTGACAGGTTTAATGTCTTTGTTCAGGATGCCCAGTATACAGTATTTGGGGTCAAAGGGAATAGCAGCCTTTGTAATTTTAGAGGCCAGATTATGGACAGATCACCATAGTTTAGAGATTGGTTCACAAAGCCAAAGAGTATATGCAGCAAATCTCCCCCTGGCATGTTACAGCGCCAACGGTGATCATTGGGTAGTTGTCCCATTCTATGAAGAAGAGAGGGACTTCTATACCAAAGGTGGAGAATTTTATATTGAATAAGCATGCTGCAAACCTCTTTAAAGGTACTGTGGCAAAAGATCCAACATTTATTCCATTGAGAATCTGTTATATCATCATGTAGAACTAGGTTCCATTTGACTTTGGCTGGGAGAGATTGATCTGGTAAGGAGCCTCTGGATAGCTTCAAAATTTTGCTGACTAGTCCAGATGAGGTATTTATCCATGTAGGAACATAAGAAAAAGTAGGAGTTAGTGTATTAGCTTGTTGCAGTACAGGGAATATAGCAGATTGGACTTATAAATATTTCCAGCACTCTTGTTTAGGTATATCCCATGTAGCTTGTAGATTAGCAATGGAGTTTAATGTTTTGCTATTGTTGGCTAAAATATCATCCAGGAAGAGTATGTTCTATTCTTCCGTGAGTTGCAGAATAATGGTTGACCACCAAGGGTTATACTCCAGTTCCCCGAAATAACAATGTATGGCACAGGAGTAGGATTAGTTTTGAGCCATTTATGTAGTTTAAACCAGTAGTGGACTGATGAGGCTGTAAGAGGGTGTCTCCTTAGATTCTTAGTCAGGGTATTGAATGTAAAACAGGTAGGAATTTTACCCGCAGTCAGAGAAGCTTCCATATCTAGCCATAAAGGAGAGTAGCTACTGTATAAGGTTTATTGAACCATTTCACAGTTTGTGAGGCAAGAAATGCCCAAAGATAGGCTAAGAGCCAAGCAAGACCAAACCCACCCCAAGACCAGTGAGCATGTAGTTTGATTTGACTGAACCTTGGGATATGGCCTTCCCAAATAAAATCCCCTATTATTTTATCAATTTTGGAGAAAAAGAAGGGTGGTAACTTTAATGGGATGTTTGAAAATAAAGTATCTTTGGAGTCATAGTCAGTTTTATGGCAGCAATTGTGCTAGCAAGAGATAAATCAAGGGTCTTCCCTCTGTCCAAGATTGTCTTTATGTCAGTAAGTGAGGGGGGAAGATTTACATCCCAGATTTAGTCGAAATTAGGTAAAATCTTACAAACATAGAAACATAGACTTCGATGGCAGATAAGGAACACTTGTCCTACCCAGTCTGCCCATTTCCCTACCTATTGGATAAGCTGCAGATTCTAGTTAACCAACAGCCTACTTCCTGCAACCCCCCACTATAATTGCCTTATGTCTGTTGCATGTATGTTTGAATTCCCCCACTGTTTTAGACCGCACACCCTCTCCAGGAAGGCATTTCAATGCGTCCACCACTCTTTCTGTGAACATTTTTTTCTCACATTACCCCTGAGCCGTCCCCCCTCTATCTTTAAATTGTGCCCCCTTGTTCTTGCACATCTCTTTTTCTGAAAGATGCTACTCTCCTGGACTTTGTTGATTCCGTTGAGGTACTTAAAAGTTTCTATCATGTCCCCCTTGTCCCTTCTTTCATCAAGGGTATACATATTAAGCTCTCTGTCTCAGTCTCTCTTCATATGGTTTCTTATATAGACCCTGCACCATTTTAATTGCCCTCCTCTGGACGGCTTCCATCCTGTCTATGCCCTTGCGTAGATGAGGTCTCCAAAACTGCACACAGTACTCCAGATGGGGTCTCACCAACTGTCTGTACAGAGGGATAACCCCTTCCCTTTTTCTACTTGTGATGCCCCTTCCTATGCATCCCAGTATCCCCCTGGCTCTCCTTACTGACTTCTCACATTGCTTACCCACCTTTAGGTCATCTGATATGACTACCCCCAGGTCCCTTTCCATTATTGTTGTTGTTAGTACCTCCCCTGCTATTGTGTACTCTTCTCCTGGATTTTTATTTCCCAGGTGCATTACTTTGTACTTCTATGCATTGACTCTAAGTTGCCATATGTCTGACCATTCCTCCAACCTTACCAAGTCCCTTCTCATCCTTTCTACCCACCTTGTGTATCAACTCTGTTACAGATCTTTGTGTCATCTGCAAAGAGGCATACCTTTCCTTCCAGACCCTCTGCAATGTCACCTATAAAGACGTTAAAGAGGGCTGGACGCAGTACTGAGCCCAGAAGTGCTCCACTAGTAACCCCCCTTTCTTCGGAATGTGTTCCATTCACTATTACCTTCTTATGTTTCCTGTTGTGCAGCCAGTTTGCTACCCAGGCTACCACCCTGGGACCCACTCCCAGGCTGACTAACTTGATTATTAATCTTTTGTGCGGGACTGTGTCAAATGCCTTGCTAAAGTCTAGGTAGGTCATATCCACAGCCCCTCCCTGGTCTATTACTTTGGTCACCCAGTCAAAGAGATCAGTTAGATTCATCTGACATGACCTTCCTGCTGTGAATCCATGCTGCTTTGGGTCCTGTGCCCTGCTAGCCTCTAGGTACTCTACAGTTCTTTCTTTCAGAAGTGATTCCATCATTTCCCCACCACTGAGATCAAACTAACAGGTCTGTAGTTTCCTGCTTCTGCCTTGCTCCCACTTTTGTGAAGGGAAATCACATCTGCCCTCCTCCAGTCCTCAGGTACCACCTCATCCTGCCATGATTTGTTAAAAAGTGTGGTCAGTGGTGTCACTAGGTCCTCACTTAGTTCTTTTAGGATTCTAGGGTGAATCCCATCAGGCCCCATTGCTTTGTCCACCTTGAGTTTTAGGAGTTCTTTCAGGACTCTTTCTTCTATAAATGGACTGGCGTCAACCTCACTATCCAGAGTGCTTCTATTATTTGGTTTAGGTAACTCCTCCTCTTCTTTTTTTGTGAATACTGAGCAAAAGTACTTATTCAGTATCTCTGCCTTTTCACTGTCTTCATCTGCCCACCTCTCCTCTCCTTTACTAATCTTCACTATCCCTCCCTTAACCTTTCTGTGCTCCCTAATGTACATATAAAAGGTTTTATCCCCCTTCTTAACTGAGTTGGCTATCTTTTCCCTCAGTTTGGGCCTTTGCTTTTCTGACTGCCTTCCCCACTTCTTTCTGCTTTAATTGATACAGTTGCCTGTCATGCTCCTTCTGTGATTCCTTATACTTTTTGAATGCAGCCTTTTTCTCCTTAACCTTCTCTGACACCTCTTTTGAGAACCATAGTGGTTTTTTATTCTGCTTTGTTTTCTTTATTTGTTTCACACAAAGGCTTGTTGCCTCCATGATGGCAGTTTTGATTTTTCTCCATTGTTCTTCCACCCTTCCTTTCTGGCCATTTGTTAATGCATTCCTCAGGTATTCACCCATTATGCCAAAGTCAGCCCTTCTAAAGTCCAGTATCCTTGTCTTTGTATGGCTTGTCTCCATGGTTGTGTTTATTGTGAAGCACACTGTGCAGTGGTCACTTGTTTGTAAATTTGTGAACCTCTCTCCATTTGAGAGTACCAGGTCTAATATTGCTCTCTACTGAGTGGGTTCCACCACAACTGTCTAAGGCATGCCCCCTGTAGGGCATTGTGAATGACCTTGCTCTTGGATGTGGCTGTAGTCCATGTCATCCAGCTAACATCTGGAATATTCAGGTCCCCCATCAACAGTATCTCCCCTTTTTCAGCCATTTTGAGAATATCCTCTATCATTTTGTTATCCATTTCCTCCCCTTGAGTCGGGGGTCTGTATACAACCCCTGTGCAGATTGTGATGCCATTCCCTGTCTCCAGGGTGACCCAGAGTGCCTCTTGTCCTCCCCCTTTACTTTTTAGTTCTGTTGCTTTGATCCCTTCCCTTACGTAGAGAGCTACTCCACCTCCTCTTTTACCCTCCATTTCCCTTCTGTAGATTGTGTACCCTGGTATGTTGACATCCCAGTCATGGTTCTCCGTGTACCATGTTTCTGTGACTGCCACAATATCCAAGTGTTCCTCTTCCATCAGGGCTACTAGCTCAGGAAGCTTGTTTCCTAGACTACGGGCATTGGTACTCATTGCCCTCCATTTAATGTTGGCTTTATCCTTTTTTACCCCATCCCTGCTCTTATTGCCCTTGTCTATTTTTGCATTTACCCCTGTCCTGCCCTCCGTCAAGCTCTGTACCTCAGTGTTTATCCTACTACCTGCCATGTTTTGTGGGGGGAGGCTTGAACTTTCCTGCTTCCTATCAGCACCTCCCCCTCAGCTAGTTTAAAAGCTTGCCAAGGAAGCATTTAAACCTGTCACCTAGGAGCTTGTTTCCCTTCCTGGACAGATGCAGACCATCATGCCAGTATAGACCTTCATTTCTCCAGGTGGACCCCAAGTCCCCAAAGAAGCCAAAGCCCTGTGCTCTGCACCAGTTTTGCAACCATTCATTAAACTGCATGATGTGTAGTACCCTAGCCTCACCCCTACCATAGACTGGCAGCACCTCTGAGAAAGTTACCGTGCTTGCTACCTGTCTGAGGCCCCTAGATAGGAGATGTCTTGAGGGGCCCATCGGAATCCAAGAGGGTTATTCATAAATGGTTTGCAAAGCTTGTTTAAAGGTAATACCTCGGTTTTACTATAATTAACTGTCAACCCAGATATACTAGCAAACGTATTTAATAATTGAGCGAGTGGGTGGGCAGCAGATTCTAAGTTATCAAGTAAAATGAACAGATCATCTGCATAAGACAGTGATGTACATCATCTGTTACCAATGGAAATGCCTTTAATTTCATTAATCTGGCAGAGGGCAGCTGCCAAAGGTTCAAGAGCTAAGATGAAAAGAGATGGGGAGAAGGGATATCCTTGCCTGGTGCCTCTGGCTAGATTAAAGGGTTGAGACAGAGAAGAGTTTGTAAGGACTCTGGCCAAGGGAGAGGTATATCACAGCAGGTTTAGTTGGAGTAGTAAGAGGTTAAGTGACTTGCCAAAGATCGCACTGAGAGTATTTAGCTCCAAAGAGGCTTGAACCTGTGATCTCCTGGTTCTTAATTCCTCTAACCATTAGATCACACTGCCTTCTTAAGGTTTATACTATAGACATGTTAGAATATGCACCATGATATAAAACACCTAGCTACCCCATCTGACATATTATAATGAGCGCCAAAGTGCATGGCTACACTGTCATAATGTGCACAAGGGTATAAAGTGGATGGCTACCCTATCTGACATGTTATTATGTGCATCATTGTATAAAGTGCATGGTTACCCTACCTGACATGCTATTATGTTTATCAGTGTATAAAGTGCAGGGCTGCCCTATCTGACATGCTGTTATGTGTATCAGTGTATAAAGTGCAGAGTTACCCTGTCTGACATGCTATTATGTGTATCAGTGTATAAAGTGCAGGGCTACCCTATCTGCCATGCTATAATGTGCATCATTGTATAAAGTGCAGGGCTAATCTATCTGACATGCTATTATGTGTATCAGTGTATAAAGTGCAGGGCTACCCCATCTGACATGCTATTATGCGCATCATTGTATAAAGTGCAGGGCTACCCTATCTGACATGCTATTATGTGTATCTGTGTATAAAGTGACTAGGTTTGCTGGCCAAGGCACCTAGCTTCACCTGAGCTCTTTTCCTCTAGGTTGCTTAAATGGACAGAGCAAAGAACCTTACCTGAGCAAGGAAAAGATTAAGGCTTCTTTTGGCTAGGCAGATTTACTGTGTGTTATTATTTTTATTTTGTACTCACAGGGATTGTTACTGTTTGTTGCTAACATTTTATTGCTTTATTTTTCTCTGATTCAAATTGTTGTTGCTGGGTATACCTTCTGCTGCATTATTACAAGGTGTGCCTACAGGTTTGTGCTTACAGATTACTGCTGTAATATTCTGATTCAAATTGTCTTTTGCAAGGTATATCTTCTGTTACTGCTTTATTTTTGTCTGTAGCAAAGTATTTCTTACAGGGTATATCTTCTGTGAAATTATTACCGGTGGTGCTTTACAGGAATTACAGTTTTATCTATCATTAGGGTAAACTTTCAGGGCTACTGCATTTGTTGCTGGCTGATTGTTTCTGCTCTTACCTCCTTGTTTCTTTCGTCCGTGGTTCTTCTTTTTTGGCAGGGGAAGGGCCAAGCCACCCATCCCCATCCCCAACCACCCCACACTACACTCCTTTTACAGGGTAGCACAGTCGTGACGTTTCCTGTAGCAAAGCAGGAAGGGGCGGATCAGAGGGGTATCCACACAGTGACATCATTTACAGGGGCACTAGTAATTTAACTTGTTATAACAAGTTATACAAAAACAAACAAACAAAACACAAAATCAAACTTTTGTTTCATTTTTTCCTTCTGTTTACTCTGACCAGGTTATAAACCCAGCAACTTACCTGGAATGGCTATCATTAACTGCAAGTACTGCGGAGCACTTTTCAGAAGGGCAGTTTTACAGGATTTAGGACACTGTCCTACATGCTGGGCTATTGGAGATCTAAGGGCTCAGCTCCAGGCAGCATGGGCAGAGATTGCGCACTTCAAATTGCATATTCAAGGGGAAATATAAGAACCACCCTCCATTTCCCCAACATCCAACAGAAGCACCTCGACAACAGAGGGTAGTTGGTCTGGGAGGTTGGCAGATGGTTAGGAGGGGCAAATCGGGTGCCCCATCACTCAGTGCTCTCCAGCATATCACCTCCACAAACCATATAAAAACTACAAACAGGTGTCTGCCTCTATCTCCAAAACAAGACAAAGGGACAGAGGACACTGCAGAGCAGGACACTGCAGCACAGGATCTAGCACAACAAAAACTCGCCCAAAACAGGAACCAAAACAAAAAATGCAAAAAAGGAAATCCAAAAAACTTCTGATCATAGTATACTCCATTTGTTGGGGAGTTGATACCTATCTCCAGCCAGGGGTAATGGTCAGATGTCTCCCAGGTACATCAGCGTGGAGAGACACTGACCGCATTGCTAAAATCGTTAAGGAAGCAGAAGAAAACATTGACTTCTTGGTACACATAGGGGCTAATGATCTCGCCAGTTGGTCAGTTGTGGAGACCAAGGAACATCTGACCAGGCTGTGTGATAAACTATCAACCATTTCATCCGGCATCTCCTTCTCTGAGATCCTGCCAGTCTGGGGGAGAGGGGCAGATGGACAGGTCAGAGAAGGGGAGATAGTGGAGCTAAACATGTGGCTCAAGGGCTGATGCCAGGAAAAAGGACACACATTTGTAGTGAACTGGTTGCAGTTTTGGGAGCGGAAGTTCTTTAAATTTGATGGACTGCATCTGACTAAGGAGGGAGTCAGTGCATTGGGGCAGAAGTTTGATGTCTTTGCAGAATATTTAAACTAGCAAATGGGGAGAGGGGTGCAGCACCCCATATGTTGCATGAGAAGAACACCCCTCCCCCCATCAGCTAGTGGACAAACAGAAGTTCAGCATGTTTGTAGTTTGCATCACCAGGTAAGGAAAAAGGTCTGGCTCCCCATATGACACACAGGAGAAACGCCAGATCTCACCCAACAACTAACACACTGAAATTTTCCCAATGGAAAATCATGTACACAAATGCTTGCAGTCTAGGAAACAAGATCCCAGACCTGCAGGCAATAATGACAGAGGCTAAACTTGACATAGTAGCCATTAGTGAGACATGGTTTACCAGTAATCACACTTGGGAGACTTCATTACCTGGCTATGTACTGTTCAGAAGAGACTGAGGTGCAAAAAGGGGGGGAGGTGTGGAGTGGCCTTTTATGTCAATGTTAATTTCAAAGCTACAGAAATTCAGAATACACATAAGGAGCCAGAAGAACTGTGGGTCACCCTGGAAACAGGAAATGGGACAGCCATACGAAATGGGGTTGCGTAGAGGCCTCCAGACCAGGGGGATGACATAGACACATCACTGTTAGAAGATATACAAAACATGACAGCTAAAGAGCTAAAGGGGAGGTTCTAATAATGGGAGACTTCAACATGCCAGATACAGATTGGTCAATACCAGCAGGAATATCTGCCAGAACTATACACATGTTGGATTCCCTGCAGGGGGAGGGCCTAAAACAACTGGCACAACAACCCACAAGAGACAGGGCTATTCTAGATCTAGTACTGATTAGGCAGTGGAGGCAGTATAGCGCAGTGGTCTAAGGCTCTGAGCTGCAAATCTGGTGACATCCAGCAGACCAGACCTGGGTTTGAATCCCACAGCTTCCACTTGCATACTGTGTGACCCTGAGCAAGTCACTTAACCTCCTTGTGCTCCCAGGTCACTCCTGTAAAAAAGCTTTCAGCTTAGTGTGCTATACCTGATTAAACAAATAAATAAATAAAGACTAACAGGGAAAGGATCTCCAGTTAGAAGGTCACCTGGAGGCCAGTGACTATCACATGGTATGGTTCAATGTGGCCACTAGAACTAAATCATCCCATTCAAAGGCAAAAATATGGGACTTCAGAGGAGTTGACTTTGATAAGATGGCCAACAGAGTTAAGCTAGCCCTGGCAAAAAGAAATACAGGTGAGGGGGTACAGGCAAAGTGGGCAAGCATTAGGGATGCAATACTTGAAGCAACATCCCATTGTGTTAGAGAGAAAAGGAAGTGCAAAAGAAGAAGAAGGAAACCACTTTAGTTCTCAAAAACAGTAGCAGAAAAGGTCAGAGCCAAAAGGCTGGCCTTCAAGAAATATAACGAAACGCAGCAGGATGAAGATAGGGAGGCATACCAAACTTCCCTAAGGGAAACAGGGAAGGCAGCAAGGCAGGCAAAGGCCCAAACCGAGGAAGCACTAGCACAAACAGTAAAGAAGATGACAAGACTTTCTATAGATACATTACTGAAAGGAGAAAGTCCGGAGGGGGTATTGCTAAGATCAAAGGGGATAAGGGGGCATGTGAGGAGGAGGACCATGTAAAAGCATCTATCCTAAATAGACACTTCTGCTCAGTATTTACTGAAGAGAAGGTAGGGCAGGGCCCACAGCTCAGCACCATGGACACAGGGGGGAGGGAGATGTGTACTAGTCCCTTCACAAAAGAAAGGGTCCTACTAGAGCTCGATAAGCTCAGGGTGGACAAGGCAATGGGTCCTGATGGCATACATTCCAGGGTACTAAAGCAGCTAAGGGTGGAACTAGCAGAGCCATTATCAGAGCTGTTTAGTGAGTCTCTTAGCACAGGAGAGGTCCCAGAAGACTGGAGAAGGGCTCATGTGATCCCACTCCACAAAAGTGGTAGCAGGTAGGAGGCAGGGAAATACAGACCAGTCAGTCTTACCTCAGTAGTGGGCAAGATTATGGAGGCACTCCTTAAGGAAAGGATAGTGCAACAACTGGAATCCATAGGAGCAAAGGATCTAAGACAGCATAGGTTTACAAAAGGAAGGTCCTGTCAAACTAATCTCATAGATTTCTTTGACTGGGTAACCAGAGTGGTGGTCCAAGGGGGAGCAGTTGATGTCACCTACCTTGACTTCAGCAAAGCTTTCGATACTGTTCCACATAGAAGATTGATTAATAAGTTAGGTAGGCTTGGGGTGGGTCAGAAGTTGGTCAACTGGGTGACAAACTGGTTGACGGGCAGAAAACAGAGAGTGGTGGTAAATGGTATACAGTCAGAAGAGATGCAAGTCACAAGTAGGGTACCTCAGGGATCAGACCTGGAGCCAGTCCTCTTCAATATCTTAATCAGTGACATTGCAGATGGACTGGAGGGTAAGGTTTGTCTGTTTGCAGATGACACCAAGATCTGCAACAGAGTAGATGATCCAGATGGGGTGGGCAGAATGAGAAGAGATCTGGATAAACTGGTAAAATGGTCGAAAGAGTGGCAACTGGAGTTTAACGCAAAGAAGTGCAAAGTCATGCACATAGAAGAGAAACCCTGAAGCCACCTATAGGCTGGGAGGAGAGTTGCTGGCAGTCACAAGGAAAAAGAGAGACTTGGGCATCATCATCACAGATGACCTGAAATCATCCAAGCAGACCACTAAAGCAGTAGATAAGGCTAGGGGGATGTTGGGGTGTATTAATAGGGGTATCACAAGTCGGAAGAGGGAGGTAATAATCCCTCTTTACAAGACACTGGTTAGGCCCCATCTGGAGTAATGTGTGCAGTACTGGAGGCCACACCTTCACAAGGACATTAACCAAACTGAGGCAGTCCAGAGAAGGGCAACCAAAATGGTGCATGGACTGCATCAGGAAACATGTGAGGACAGATTAATGGAGCTCAATATGAATACCCTAGAGCAAAGGAGGGAGAGAGGTGATATGATCAAAACATTCAAACACCTTAAGGGCATTAACAAAGTGAAAGAGTCTAACATGTTTAAATGTTAGAAAAATAGCTGGACAAGAGGATACAGCATGAGATTAGAAGGAGGCCGATTAAGGGGTAATGTGAGGAAGTTATTTTTCACAGAAAGGGTGGTGGTTGCATAGAACAGCCTGTGACACTAGGACAGCTGGTTCTGATCTCTGTATGTTTTTTGTAAAATAAAAATGGGTTATGGACTGTATGTCTTGAGAGATGCTGAGAAATCTGGTGCTCTTGGAGTGACCTCACTCACCCCCCCCAACCAGGTTTCAGATGAAAGATAAAAGCCATGAGAAACTGCTGAAACAGCATGTGAGATCACACACACACAGGTTTTAGATACAAGATGTTACATGGCAGGCCTGAAGCTAATTATAGAGTAGAACAGACCTTGATCAAGGATCTCCTATTTTATCTAAAGTTAATTACAGGCTGGAAGAGGCTTGAGTTGAGCATCCCTTCTATGATGTTTCAAGAAGGGGAAACCAGGTTTAGTATCCTGGTGCGAAACCATAAAGATGCTTTCATGTCCTGGAAGGGGGAAGCTTATCATGAGATCAAAGAAATGTCATTTGAAGGACATGAGTCAAGCTAAGGATTGCAGAATTTAATACTTGAAAAAGGCATCCTGTTTTTATATAGATATATATTTTTATATGTTCTGACAGGGAGGAGCTAGGTGACCTCATGCAAAATAGGTGGGGAAAACCAGCTTTTTAAAGATTATTCTGTTTTTCTTCAGAGATACTTCTATCTTGACTCTGACAAAGAAACATCTTGGGAGCACTTTAAGCAGGTATTTAGAGAGAGACAGTCAAATCTAAGTACTGTAGTAAGAATTGCTCTGTTTAAAACCTTGTTCTTTTAATAGATTTGTATGTCTTGTGATATAATAGTTCTGTATTGTATGTTTTATATATTATTATATATTTGAGTTAAACTCTTTTTAGAGCATACTTGGTCTGTTTTTGATTTTCTTTCATTTGCAAGAAAAGTATATATGGTTATAACAGACACTAGGCATAAGCTTGCATGGTGATATCAAACTGTAAAGAGAAGCGTTTTAAATCTGAGGTCTTTCTTAAAGTTTTTAAAGGTTAATTTCTGTACACATGGTTAGGTGCCCATAGGCAAAGATATCTGGCCCCTCGAAGACAGAAATATCTGAGCCTGTGCATTGGGTATGCTAACAAGAGGTTCACAGTTTGAATCCCTCCAAGACTGGAGACCAAAGGTTTATCTGAACTCATAAAACAGACAAGAGGGTTACCTTGTTCTGTTAAACTGTTCACAAGACTGCGCTCAGAGGTTGGCAGTTTCGGAGTAGAGAGCTGACCTGCTGAGTGGGTTTGTGACACAGCCTACCTCAGGAAGTGGTGGATATGAATACAGTGCAGGGTTTCAAACAGGCATGCGATAGGCATAAAGGAGCAATACAGATGAGTATGAATAGATAAGCCATTAACAGAGCAAATGCCGATGGCACATTCATAAGGTATGAAAAGAAATGGGCAAACTGGATGGGCCTTGTGGTCCTTATTTGTTGTCAACTTCTATGTTTCTATATTTCTAAGTGCAGAGCTACCCTATCTGACATGCTGTTATGTGCATCATTGCATAAAGTGCACGGGTACCCTATCTGACATGCTGTTATGTGCATCATTGCATAAAGTGCACGGGTACCCTATCTGACATGCTGTTATGTGCATCAGTGTATAAAGTGCACAGCTACCCTATCTGACATGCTATTATTTGTATCAGTGTATAAAGTGCAGGGCTACCCCATCTGACATGCTGTTATGTGCATCATTGTATAAAGTGCACAGCTACCCTATCTGACATGCTATTATGCGCATCAGTGTATAAAGTGCACAGCTACCCTATCTGACATGCTATTATGTGTATCAGTGTATAAAGTGCAGGGCTACCCTATCTGACATGCTATTATGGGCATCAGTGTATAAAGTGCTCAGCTACCCTATCTGACATGCTATTATGTGTGTAAGTGAATAAAGTGCAGGGCTACCCAATCTGACATGCTATAGTGTACATTAGAGTTTTCATTATAAAGTGCAGGGCTACTCTAGTTAATGTTATTTAATTTGCATTAGAGTAAAATGCATATAGCTATGCTATCTGGGGTCCGATATTCAAAACTTTGCCCGGGTGCAAAACTGAGTTTCCCCATTCAAACCAGGTTTTGTGTGGAAGGGCAATACTGAAGAGCCTGGTTAGCATGGGCAAACTCAGTTTGTGCCAGGGCAAATGGGGGGGGGTGCAATTGAAATGAAGGGACAGGGCCCTAAATATTGGTGCAGTCCAGGATCCAGAGTATATGTACCATGCAAGGCCATTTTGCTCAGTCCCCTTGCACGGCATACATACCACTGACTGAAACTCTGACTTACTCCCTTGCAGCCTTAGGGACTGGTGGAGGAAGTGTGGTGCCCCCCTGACCTCCAACACAATGGTCCCTGGTGGCTAGTGGTCCCTCCCCCCCCACCAACTGCTGTCCAGTTATAAAATAAAACATACCTCCCTGATGGTCTACTGGCCCTCCACCATCACCAATCACTGTCCCGAGAATAATAAATCACAATTGCCCCAGTAGACTATTGGTCGCTCCTCCATTGCTGATCACTGTCCTGATAATAATAAATCACAATTTCCCCTGTGGTCTGGAGGTCCCTCCCCATCGCTGATCGCTGTCCCGATAATAATAAATCACAATTTCCCCCGTGGCCTAGTGGTCCCTCCCCCATCACTGATCACCATCCTGATAATAAATCACAATTTTCCCGGTGGTCTAGTGGTCCCTCCTCTATCGTTGATCACTGTAGCAATGATAATAAATCACAATTTCCCTGGTGGTCTAGTGATCCCTGCCCCATCGCCAATCGCCATCCTATTAAGACATATAACCCTAGGGGCTAGTGGTCCCTTCCCCCAGCTGATCATCCACCCAATACATATACAAAATATTCCCTGGTGTCCAGTGTATCCCTGCTTCCCTATCCCCTGCACTGCCAAGTGATGCATTTCCCTGATGATCTAGCAGACCCCCTGCTCAGTGGCAGCTCAGTCAGTGGCCAGCCGAGCTGGAGAGTGGCGGACTTTTCTGGTCACTGACTCCATGTCGGGATGGGGGTAGTGGAGTGGTGGGTTACTACCTGCCAGGGTCAGGGGGTCCACCAGACCACCAGGCAAAGGGTAGATTAATTATACAGGGGATCGGGGGGGGGTCCACTAGACCACCAGGGAAATAGATAACATGGCAGTACAGGGGATCAGTATGGGGGAATGGGGTTACACTGGACACTAGGGAATGTTTTGTATATGTATTGGGCAGATGATCGGGTGGGAGGAAGGGACTACTAGCATCTAGGGATATATATCTTATATCTTAATGGGATGGTAGTCAGTGATGGGGACGGACGACTAGACCACTGAGGAAATTTGTAAGTTACTAACATACTAAAATGCCAGCAGAATAGGCCTAACGGTCTTTCAAGTATAGACTTCTAGCAAGTTATTATTATTATTATCGGGATGGTGACCTGCGATGGGGGTGGGACCACTAGACCACGAGAGGTGTGATTTATTATTTTCGGGATGGTGATTGGCAATGGGAGAGGGGCATCTAGTCCACCAGGGAAATTGTGATTTATTATTATTGGAATGGCAATCAGTAATGGGGACGAGGACCACTAGACCACCAGGGGGATATTTTATTTCATAATGGGCCAGTGATCAGCAGGGGGAGGAACCACTAGCCTCCAGGGAAATGTTATGTTTTATTATTGGGACGGTGAGCGGTGTGGGAAGGGGGCACCACTAGCACTAGGGATAGCTCTCAGGAAATGGGCAATCAGGGATTGCACCATGCTGTGCATCCTCGCTCCCTAGGCAGATGGGCCAATAATGTGCATGCCAATGGCCACTTAGCACCTTGCATGCCCAATGGACTCATTTGCATAGGTCTGTTTGAATATGGGGAATTTAGCACGGGCACAACTCATTGTGTTACCCTATTTGGGGGGAGGCGTGTCTGCCAAGCAGTAGGTGGCTTAGCACTAGGTCTCAATGGCCCTATATTCAGTTGAATAGTGCTGATGAGAAAAAAAAAGGGTCAGGGGCTCCCACCTTCCCTGGGTCTCTGCTGCTATCATTAGCCAATTCCATGCCAGGGATCAGGCATGGAAAACACACAAGACAACAGGCACCCAGTCATCTCTCCAATGTTAGCGTGCCCTCCACAACTCCTGCACTAAACTTATACGTCAGGCCAAAAATAATTATTTCAAGATGGCTTTCAGCTTAAACCTCAATCACCCAACAAATTTCTGGAAAACCTATCAAATCCCTACTTTTCCCCACCTGCCCAACCACCGACCCCGTCCCTAACCATTCAAGGCTCTACTGTCTCTGACCCTGGTGAAGTAGCATTTGCCTTCAATATCTTCTTCACCAGCTGTGCGGACTGTCTCCTATCAGCTCTCCTGCACCCTCCCATGCCACCCACCTCCCAGGCCTCCAGCTTCTCTTTTCATCTAGTCTCCCCAACCGATGTGTTAAAAGCACTGCGGGCTCTCAATCCCAACAAAGGCAAATGCCCTACGGGCCTGGACACCAAAATGTTACACCTGTCTGCCCCTGCTATCGCCGCCCCTTTGGCCGACCTCTTCAATCTCTCTTTTTCAATAGTTAAAATCCCAGCCAACTGGAAGCAGGCAATAGTCATCCCCCTCTCCAAAGGCAGCGACCCCTCCTTGCCAGGAAATTACTGCCCCATCTCCCTCCTCCCCATTCTGGCCAAACTGCTGGAACATCTTGTTCTCGCCCAACTCTCCTCCTATCTAGATATATCCTCCTCCTTCAACCCCTACCAGTCTGGGTTTCGCAAACTGCACTCAACCATCACCTCCCTACTAAGGATCACTGATGCCATCCTCACTGGCATGGATAAAGGGCACATCGCCTCAGCCATTTTCATCAACCTGGCCAAGGCCTCCAATACCATCTCCCACTCCCTGCTACTAGACAAATTAAAAGATGTCAGACTCTTTGGTCCTGCCACCATCTGGTTTCATTCATACCTGGCAGGCAGACACCAATTTGTAAAAATTGGCCCACACACCTCTAATCCCCTGCCAGTCACTACTGGAGTCCTCCAAGACTCAGTCCTGGGCCCGTTACTCTTCTCCATTTTCTTAAATGATCTCCTGTCGGCCTACCCATGCACATCCATCCACATGTATGCAGACAACACCATACTATATGCCACAGGCCCCTCCTCTGCAGAAGTGGCCACTGTACCACAACAGGACTTCAGCGCAGTTCAACATTGGTTCTGCTCCAACCAATTGTTCCTAAACACCAAGAAAACTGTCTCAGTAACCTCTGGCTCACAGGCAGGACTCTCCCATCTAGCCACTTGCCCCACATACCTAACCATGGACGGAACCCCCCTTCAGACATGTACCTCCTTCAAATACCTAGGGGTCTGGCTCGACCAGCACCTTGATTTCTCCACGCACATCAAATCAAATCACAAGAAACTGCACCCTAAACTTGGCATCTTATATCAAAACAAGGGATGTATCCCCACATCATCCCAGAAGGAAATTGTTCAAAAGATGATTCTTCCATTACTTGACTATGGCGACATTGTCTACGGCTCTGCTCCCCCTCCTCCCTAGCCAGTCTGGACACACTCCTCCATTCCTTCTGTCACTTCATCCTGGAAAGCCCACAAAAGACTCACCACTGCAACCTCTACAGCTCCCTAGCCCTGCCTTCACTCCAGGCCCACAGGCAGATCCACTGCGCTAGGTCTGTAGCTAAATACTGGACTCAGTCCCTTTCCCCATACCTGGAATCCGCCCTCTCAACACAGCCTCCACCAGCCTACTCCCTCAGGAGTGCCAATTCCATGCTCTTTCATGCCCCATTTATGGGCTTATCCAAAGGTCAAGCTGCTTTCAAATACCGAATGCCCAAACTTTGGAAAGCTTTGCCTACCGACATTAGACATATCACAAACTCGCAGCATCTCAACCTCCTCCTCAATGCCCATTTCTCCATCAGTTGTACATGCACCTAGCTCTAGCAAGGTGTCAGATCACCCAGTTCATGCATTATCTGCCTGCCGGGCCTCACTAACGGGCCCTGGTTGACACCGTACTTACAGGTTCTGGCCCTGGCTGCTCCTGTACACACAGGCTCATGCTGTGGACTTCCTCCCAGCTCTGTTACTGATACATATGCCCCATGGCGTTGTTCTCATCCCTAACTTTGCTAGTACAGTCTTCTAAGGCTGCTATCCTCTCTCAGCCCTGCGGCCAACTGTTTTCCCCCTAAACATGTAACTATGTCAACTGTGCATACTGTAATTACTGTATTTTCTCTAAACAATGTAACTATGTCAACTGTATGACCTGTAATTTCTTTACTTTTGTATGCTTGTATTAAATTTTGTGACCTATCCCCTTACTCCCAGGATGCATCTGGAATCGAGCGGTCCCCCGCTCAGTATGCTCTCCGGGTTAAACTCTTAAATAAATAAATAAATATAGCAGTTTTGGGCACCAGGGCAACTATAAGGGGCAGTACAATGTTTTGCCTTCTGCTTTGCCCAGATTTCAATATCAGGCCCCTGACCTGTTACAATGTTCATTAAAGTATATAAAGTTCACAGCTACCTGAACTGACATGTTATAGTGTGCACCAGGAGTTAAAGCACATGGTAAGCCTATCTGACATGTGGAGTTTTGCTACATGGGGTGTTACTGTCCTCCCATGACTTGGAACAGTATTGTTCTATGTGCATTTGCCACTTAGCTAATGACTATAACCCCCAACTTGTAAATGCTGTGTTGTCCCTGTATGTAATTAACTCTGTACCCTTGAATGTATGACCATATCTGTGCAACTGCCCTAGTTTGTAGTTCAATTCTGGTTGTTTCTGAAAAAGGGTATCATGTCTCAGTGGGCCTACCCAGTTAACAAAATTTGAATAAATAAAAAATATATTGTGCACTAGAGTTTAAAACATGTGGCAAACCTATTTGACATGTTATATAATGTGCACCAGCATTTAACATGCATGGCAATGTCATCTGACATGTTGTAATATGCACAGGCATTTAATGCGCATGGGAATGCCATCTGAAATGTTTTAATGTGTACCAGCATTTAATGTGTATGGCAGTGCCAGCTGAAATGTTATAATATGCACCACCATTTAACGTGCATGGTAAACCTATCTGACATGTTATACTGTGCACCACCATTTAATGCACATGGGAATGCCATCTGACATGTTATAATCTGCACAAGTATTTAATGTGCATGGCAAACCTATCTGACATGTTATAATGTGCATAGGCATTTAATGCGCATGGGAATACCATCTGACATGTTTTAATGTGTACCAGCATTTAACATGTATGGCAGTGTCAGCTGAAATGTTATAATGTGCACCACCATTTAATGTGTATGGTAAACCTATCTGACATGTTATAATGTGCACCACCATTTAATGTGCATGGCAAACCTATCTGACATGTTATAATGTGCACCACCATTTAACGTGCATGGCAAACCTATCTGACATGTTATAATGTGCACCACCATTTAACATGCATGGCAAACCTATCTGACATGTTATAATGTGCACCACCATTTAACGTGCATGGCAAACCTATCTGACATGTTATAATGTGCACAAGCATTTATTGCGCATGGAAATGCCATCTGACATGTTTTAATGTGCACCAGCATTTAATGTGTATGGCAGTGCCAGTTGAAATGTTATAATATGCACCACCATTTAATGTGCATGGTAAACCTATCTGACATGTTATAATGTGCACCACCATTTAATGTGCATGGCAAACCTATCTGACATGTTATAATGTGCACCAGCATTTAATGTGTATGGCAGTGCCAGCTGAAATGTTATAATATGCACCACCATTTAATGTGCATGGTAAACCAATCTGGCATGTTATAATGTGCACCACCATTTAATGTGCATGGCAAATCTATCTGACATGTTATAATATGCACCACCATTTAATATGCATGGCAAACCTATCTGACATGTTATAATGTGCACCTGTATTTTATGTGCATGGCAAACCTATCTGACATGTTATAATGTGCACCACCATTTAACGTGCATGGCAACCCTGTCTGACATGTTATAATGTGCGCCACCATTTAACGTGCATGGCAACCCTATTTGACATGTTATAATGTGCACAAGCATTTATTGCGCATGGAAATACCATTTGACATGTTTTAATGTGCACCAGCATTTAATGTGCATGGTAAACCAATCTGGCATGTTATAATGTGCACCACCATTTAATGTGCACGGCAAATCTATCTGACGTTATAATATGCACCACCATTTAATGTGCATGGCAAACCTATCTGACATGTTATAATGTGCACCACCATTTAATGTGCATGACAAACCTATCTGACATGTTATAATGTGCACCTGTATTTTATGTGCATGGCAAACCTATCTGACATGTTATAATGTGCACCACCATTTAACATGCATGGCAACCCTATCTGACATGTTATAATGTGCACCACCATTTAACATGCATGGCAACCCTATTTGACATGTTATAATGTGCACAAGCATTTATTGTGCATGGAAATGCCAGCTGACATGTTTTAATGTGCACCAGCATTTAATGTGTATGGCAGTGCCAGTTGAAATGTTATAATATGCACCACCATTTAATGTGCATGGTAAACCTATCTGACATGTTATAATGTGCACCACCATTTAATGTGCATGGCAAACCTATCTGACATGTTATAATGTGCACCAGCATTTAATGTGTATGGCAGTGCCAGCTGAAATGTTATAATATGCACCACCATTTAATGTGCATGGTAAACCAATCTGGCATGTTATAATGTGCACCACCATTTAATGTGCATGGCAAATCTATCTGACATGTTATAATATGCACCACCATTTAATGTGCATGGCAAACCTATCTGACATGTTATAATGTGCACCACCATTTAACGTGCATGGCAACCCTGTCTGACTTGTTATAATGTGTGCCACCATTTAGCGTGCATGGCAACCCTATTTGACATGTTATAATGTGCACCAGCATTTAATGTGTATGGCAGTGCCAGCTGAAATGTTATAATATGCACTACCATTTAATATGCATGGTAAACCAATCTGGCATGTTATAATGTGCACCACCATTTAATGTGTATGACAAACCTATCTGACATGTTATAATGTGCACCAGTATTTAATGTGCATGGCAAACCTATCTGATATGTTATAATGTGCACCACCATTTAACGTCCATGGCAAACCTATCTGACATAATATAATGTGCACCACCATTTAATGTGCATGGCAAACCTATCTGACATGTTATAATGTGCACCACTATTTGATGTGCATGGCAAACCTATCTGACATATTGTATAATGTGCATCAACATTTAATGTGCAAGGCAAACCTAGAAACATAGGCTTTGATGGCAGATAAGGACCGTTTGGTCCACCTAGTCTGCTCATTTCTCTACCTAATGGATAAGCTGTAGATCCTAGTTTTACCAACAGTATACTGCCTCCTCCTACTAGAATTGCCTTATGTCTGTCCCATGCATTCTTAAATTTCCCCACTGTTTTTGACCCCATGACCTCCTCAGGAAGGCTGTTCCATGCATCCACCATCCTCTCTGTGAAAAAATACTTCCTCACATTGCCCCTGAGTCATTCCTCCTCTATCTTCAAGTTGTGCCACCTTGTTCTAGCACATCTCTTTTTCTGAAAGATGCTACCCTCTTGGACTTTGTTGATTCCCTTGAGGTACTTGAAAGTTTCTATCATGTCCTCCCTCTCCCTCCTTTCCTCGAGGGTATACATATTAAGTTCTTTTAGTCTCTCTTCATATGGCTTCTGGTGCAGACCCTGCACCATTTTAGTTGCCCTCCTCTGGACTGCCTCCATCCTGTCTATGTCTTTGCAGAGATGGGGTCTACAGAACTGTTTGCAGTACTCCAGATAGGGTCTCACCAACTGTCTGTACAGAGGGATAACAACTTCCTGTTTTCTACTGTTTTCTCTCCCTATGCATCCCAGTATCCCCCCAGCCCTCCTTGCTGCCCTCTCACATTGCTTGCCCACCTTTAGGTCACTTGATATGACTACCCCTAGGTCCCTTTCAATTTTTGTTGTCATTAATACCTCCCCCCTCATTGTGTACTCTTCCCTTGGGTTTTTGTTTCCCAGGTGCATTGCTCTGCACTTCTTTGCATTGAATCTAAACTGCCATACTTTTGACCATTCCTCCAGCCTTGCAAAGTCCCTTCTCATTCTTTCCACCCCCCCTTGTCTGTTAACCCTGTTGCAGATCTTTGTGTCGTCTGCAAAGAGGCATACTTTTCATTCCAGTCCCTCTGCAATGTCACCTATAAAGACATTAAAGAGGACCAATCCCAGTACTGAACCCTGTCATACCCCGCTAGTAACCCCCCTTTCTTCAGAGTGGACTCTGTTTACTATTACCCTCTGCATCCTGTTGTCCATCCAATTTTTTACCCAGGTTGCCACTCTAGGACCCACTCACAGGCTGGCTAACTTGTTTATTAATCTTTTGAGTGGGACTGTGTCAGGTGCCTTGCTAAAGTCTAGGTAGGCCACATCCACAGCCCCTCCCTGGTCTACTGCTTTGGTCACCCAGTCAAAGAAATCTATTAGATTCGTCTGACATGACCTTCCCACTGTGAATCCATGCTGCCTGGAGTCCTGTGCCCTGCTGGCCTCTAGATACTCAACAATTCTTTCTTGCAGAAATGATTCCATCATTTTCCCTATCACTGAGGTCAAACTAACATGTCTGTAGTTTCCTTCCTCTGCCTTGCTCCCACTTTTGTGAAGGGGAATTACATCTGCCCTCCTCCAGTGGATCCATGACACCAGTGCGCCAACAAATTCGTCGACATCTTTGAGTGTGCCGGGAACCTGTTGATGCTCCCAACTCCGACGCATCTCAGAAATGACTGGCACCAGAGCAACCTCAATGCGGGGGGGGCTGTGCTCCCTCCACATCCCCCACTTCCCCCACTATAGATATCTAACTCTATGTCACACAAACAGTGGAGTTAGATATTTACCCCCATCGCCAAACTGTCAATCAAAGTGAACCCCCCATCACTGCCGTTATAGGGAGCGGTGAGGGTTTCATTGTGGGGGTTTTGGTGTGCTGGTGTCACTGTAGTGGCAGTATACCTCCTGCAGTCCTCAGGACCACACCCCCCTCCCATGATTTGTTAAAAAGGGTAGTCAGTGCTGCCACTAGTTCTCCCCTTAGTTCTTTTAGAATTCTGGAGTGAATCCCATCAGACCCCATTGCTTTGCCCACCTTCAGTGTTAGGAGTTCTGTCAGGACCCTTTCTTCAGCGAATGGACTGGTATCGACCCCCCCCCCCCATCCAGTGTGCTTCTATTATTTGGTTTAGGTACCTCCCCCTGTCTGACATGTTATAATGTGCACCAACATTTAATGCACATGGCAAACCTATCTAACATGTTAAATTGCGCACCAGCATTTAATGTGCATGGCAATGCCATCTGAGATGTTATAATGTGCAACAGCATTTGACACACATGGTAAACCAATCTACCATTTTATGGGGGAGTGGTGAAGTGACAGGCGCCAACTCATTGACTTAAACCCTATTGATCCGTCTGCTGCTGCCACCGACCTCAACTTCAGCCCTGCTGTCCAGATGCTAAAATGTATGGGTGGATTGATCTAGACATTACAGAGTGCACAGCTACCTTATTTATTTTATTTATTTGAAAATTAATAACCTGGAGAGGCACACTGAACCAAGGTTCATTTCCAGGTGCCATGCAAGGGAGGGGAACAATGGGAGAATAGTAGTACAGTGCACAATAACATGTCAGACTGAGCAACACTTGGTAGATTAAGTAGTTTCATCAGTAAATACATTCCAAAATAGATTGGTACTATGAATAAAGTATGGTCACAGCACAATAAGGCATCCCCAGATGAGTGCAGTTGTAAAAGCAGCAGCAATACATGGCATTCAGATATGATACTGACAACAGGTGAGAGATCTGTAGGATGAGTTTATGGCAGGTTTTGCGGTGGAGGGAATGGAGGTGATGAGGAAGTGAAACCAGTGGGCAGGAAATGGGGACTCTGCTGGGTGCCTTACCAAGGATGGTTGAGGCTCAGGCCAGGGTGGACGGGCGGTGTCTGGAGGAAGGGTAACAGGAGCAGATGAAGTGGGGTTGGAGTTTCAACTGGTACCCGAGGAAATACCTGTGATGGTCTCTGGAATGGAGGGAACAGGAGGCAGGAATAGTTGGGGGGAAAGGAGAGGGAAAGGAGCCACACCAATATTTGGATGTGAAGGAGGTACAGTGAGCCTGTCAATGTGAGGGCAGAGGGAGAATGGATAGGAAGGAATAAAGGGAGCAGTGGTGGGTATGGGGGGGGGGAGTTTGTAGCAAAATGGCAGAAGAAGTTGCAGAGGGTGTCCAGTCTGGCAAGGAAAGAGGAATGGGTAGTGCCATAGACCATATCTGTATAGTAGAAGACAGGGTGCACCATTTTAGTAACAAGCTTCCTGTAGACCTGGAGAGATAAGCAGTCTTTATTTCAGTATAGGGCACTACACTTAGTATGAAGTTTTGCATGGATGGCATCAGTGTGGGCAGAGAACTAGAGCTTACTGTCACACATCAAGACACTTGAAGGACTGACCTGCTTCAAGGGAGATGTCATCCAGTGCAGTGAACACTGGATTGGAGGGGCCATGAGTCTGGCCAGTTTCTGACTGGGGCAAGGTCATGGACACCACATTTTTAGTGTTGACTTGGAGCTGGCTGGATTGGAACCAGAGCAGAATGCTGTTGACATCCTGCTGGAGCGAGTCTTCCACAGCTGCGGTGGGGGGACAAGAGGTGTAGATGACTGTGTCACCAACATCAATGGGACTATGTGAGTTGGCATAGACAGAGGGAGGTCAGTCAGGAAAGTGGAGAAGAGAATGGGATGCAGGATGGAACCCTGTGGGGACCCCAGCCTGGATGGGTAGAGGAGGTGACAGGATGCCTCCTACCTGTACCAATTGTTGACAGCCCATGAGGAAGGAATGGAACCAATCAACAGCATGAGCTGAGAGGACCTCATAGATCAGCTTGTCCAGGAGGAGTGGATGGAACAATGTATCAAAGGCTTTGGTCAGATCGATGAAAATACCATCTGTTATGTGCCCCTGATCTGCCCTAGAGAAGATGGAATCAGTGACATGCAGTGAGGAGGAGGTGGTGGAATTGTGCTTCAGGAAACAAGACTGGAAACGTGAGAGCAAGTTGGAAGATGAAAGGAAGTCCAAGAGCCTGGAATTGAACATGGTATAATACGCCCCAGGGTTTAACGCATGTGGCATCCCTATCCGATATGTTATAATGTGCATTAGAGTACAACTCGCATGGCTACCCTATCTGACATGTCATAATATGTAACACAGTATAACATGATGGTTACTGTCTCTAACATGTTATAATGTTCGTCAGAGTATAAAATGCATGGCTACCTTATCTAACATCATAATGTGCATCAAAGTATAAAGCATGCAGCTACCCTACTTAACATGTTATAATGTGCATTAAAGTTTAAAGTGTACGGCAACCCTATATGACATGCTATAATGTACATCAGAGTAAAACAAGCATGGCTACCCTATCTGACATATTACAATGTGCATCAGCATATAAAGTGCACAACTATTTTATCTAACATTTTATAATGTACATTAGAGTTTAAAATGCATGGCTGCCCTATCTGATATGCTATAAGATATGTTAGAGTTTAAAGTGCATGGGCTAAATTCACAAAAAAATCACAATGCACAGCACAAAAGTTTGCATTTCACTTTTTGATTGACTAGGAGTTAAATGTTGCTATTCAGTCGGCTAGTGCACCATGTGATCTGACTGTGAATGGGGACAGGTTAACATAACGCTAACTCCAATATTTATTTTTTTTGTCTTTGGTAACAGGGTAAGGCCCACTAGACACAAGTGCCTGTTTTTAGGGGCGACCTGGGAGCACTGGGTGGTTAATCAGTGTCAGTGGCTCAAATAGGTAGCACACTCGCCTTTGAGGCCGGGAGATCAGAGGGCTGTGGGTTCAGTTCCCACATCTGGCACTTGGGTTAATATCCCAGTACTGACAATGTAGTGCAGCATGAGAGGGGTGCTGCACTTCTGAGGTGCCATCTTTCAGATGAGACGTTAAACCGAGGTCCCATCTGCCTGGATTGGTGGTAGTTCAGGTGGATGTTAAAGATCCCATGGCACTTATCGCAAAGAGTAGGAGAATTTTTTATTAAATCAAAAACAGATCAAATTGGATAATATATAAATCAGTATTACCAAATACAAAAGCATACAAAAGAAAAATAAAACCAAAATTAAGTATTGAATCGCACAATTTTAAAACTCAAGAAAACCAGTTGAACCCATCCCTCTCCCATTTATAAGAATACAAAAATCTTTCATTAAACTTAAAGGCAAAACTAATGTATACTGTATGAACTCATAACAAATGCAAAATAAAATTAAATTAAATTATGAAGATCTTATTTATCGAAAAAAATAACACATAATAGAATCCCTCCCCCCATATACCACAAGAAAGGCAACTAGAATCCCTTAATTCCTCAAATAAAATCAAAATGTTCCCAATGTTGATTCCAAATCTTAGGTACTAATTGGAGTTTCTCAGCCCGCTGCAGTCCCTTTATATCTTTCTGTAGTATAAAGAAGATTTCCAAAGCTGAAATTGATTGTTGCTGCAAAGTAAATCTACATCTACTTATCCATAACCAGTACAGAAAATGTACCATTATTACTCTAAGGGTACTATGAGACATATGCATCAGACCAGAAGGAATCACTCCATAATACAATAATGCAGGAGTAGGTGGTAGAAAAGGTGCCACTTTCCAACTATTTTTCACTACAGCCCAAAACTGCACAGCATATGGGCAGTGAAAATACAAATGATCCTTTGTTTCAGGTACAGACATACAAGTAAGTCTAGAACAAATTCTTTCCTGAAAGGATTAATGTCTTTGGTTCCCTTTAACATTGATCCGTCCATGAATTCCCAACCAAACTGTATCCCACATGTGATTTGGTATCTGTTTATCTAACACACATGCAGAAATCTGCTTTTGATAAGGAACTGAGAACTCTGCAAAAGATTGTGCTGAAAAACAAGACTCTAATACTTCAAAATAAAGGGCTTTGCGGTAAAGTTGAAGCACTGACTCATATCTAATATTCCAGATTTTAATTTGATCAAAAACCCCCTTCCCACTGACTCCCTAACCTAGGGACACATTTATTTTTATGTACAAAAGCGTTTTTCTCCCATTCACCCAATATACCTTTCAACTGCATACAGCCCCAAGTCCCCCCAATTGTGAACATCCTTTCATCAATGGCAAAATATTTTTATATAAAAATATTGAAAAGAAAAACAAAATAGGATTCAACATTCCGACTCCCCCATCCCGAATTCTCATATATAAAACATTTCTTTTGATAAGATTAAGCCTACTTCCCCAAAAACAGCTAAAGAAACATCCTAATAATTTAACCTCCAAACATTTAGGTAGCGGAAAAATCATGCTAAGAAATAAAAAAAAAAAAAAAAAAAAAAACAGGAACCAAAAAGGTTTTAATATAATATACTCGTTTTTTCTTAGAAACCTTCCATTTATTCCATTGAGTCACTTTAGATATACCCACTTGTATAGCCTTTTACCAGTTATAACCAGCCATATCATCGCCTCCAAAATAAATATCTAGAATTTTACACTGTATCATAGTTACCTGAAAACCTCCACAAGTCTCAGATACTAAAGGAAACCCACTTAAATGTAAACATTTGGTTTTCCCAAGATTGAGGCTTGCACCCGTAACTTTACCTAATTCCTGTATTAACTTGAAGGCTAAAATTAATGATTTCTCATCCTTTAAAGCTAAACATAAATCATCTGCATATGCTATAACTTTATACAGCCTGTAATCATAATTATTTAAACCCAAAATATTTGGAGATTTTTGCAATATACGTAACACTGGATCTAGGGAAAAGACATGCAAGAGAGGACTCAATGGACAGCCCTGTCTAACTCCTTTAAATATCCCAATTTTCTTACCCAAACGTCCATTCTCGTATGGCCTGACATAAGCCAGATCATAACATAATTGGAGCCATTGAACAAATTGGGAAGGAGCCCCATAAAACCTAAGACAATCCCACGAATAAGAATGAGAAACCCTATCAAAGGTTTTCGCCTGATCCAAACTAATGATATAACTAGGACATATCAAATCCCCTTTCACCACTACGTCTCCATCTATCAAGTCTCTCAACAAAATCAATGCATCAGTAATACCTCTACCAGGTACCGAACAAAACTGAGTAGGAATCATTAAATCCGGCATTACCAAAGCTAAGCGATTTCCTAAAAGTTTTGCAATATTTTAAAATCAACATTCAACAATGTGATTGGTCTCCAATTATCAATATTATACCGTACACCTGATTTAAAAGGAAAAATTAACAATCCCTCATACATTTGAATAGGCAAAAAGTGTTCAATTAGAAAAAAATTAAATAACTTCAACAAAATCCGTTGTATTACTGACCATAGTACTTGGTAAAATTCTCCTGGCAAACCATCTGATCCTAGGGAAGTATTCAATTTTAAACTATTTATCACCCTTTCCAATTCCTGTATTGTAAATGGTTCTATCATCTGATCCACTAAAACAGAATCCAACTTAGGAGGATCTGCAGCAGTCAATATTAATAAGGAAAATTTTTCGTTCTCTGTCAAATACCCAAATTTCCATTCTACATGGTCTTCAATCACTTCCATAATATCAATATTATTCCACACATCTCTACCACTTGCAGAAATCAAGGAGGGGATAATTTTCCTTTCCCTCCTCTCCTGACTGGTCAAATATGGATTTACTTGAGCTGTAGTACCATGGACACCAAATGACTGCTCTTTCATCAGAGAACTTAATTGTATTGAAAGCAAATCATCTGGTCTCTTACTGCTTCAATTTCAGACATCAAATCTTCCTCACCCTCATATTTCTAGAAAGTAAACCCTCAAATTCTGACCTATATCCCAAATATTCCTTATATTTATACCGTACCCTTGCACTACCCATAACTTTAAAAAAAAAAATCATACAACACTTAAAATCTTCCCATCATTGTCCAATATTATCATATACATCAATTGTAGTAACTTTATCCCAAATTAGTAGTTTTAACTGCTGGATAACCTCTTCTTCCAATAATATGGACGTATTCAGTCTCCAACAACCTCTACCTGTCTCCGTTGGAACAGGTACTGAGACATGAAAACCTATTAACCAGTGATCCAAAGTTTCTATTGGGATTGTCACCGCTCCGACTAAGGGTAAAGTTTGTTTAACAAAAAAAAAAAATCTATGCAAGAAAATAGCTGCCTTTTATAAAAAGTAGGCATTGTCCCTCCTAATTGCCCCGAGTGAACATCCTGTAAACCTGCAAGTCGAACAATAGTTTTTAACCATGTTTTGTCCAAAATTGCTTTCCCTTAACTATTCATTCTTGGAAATTGGTATTAAAATCTCCTCCCCAAATTACCTGCTGACTTGTATGTAGGAAAGGTTGTATTTTTTGCAACAACTTTACCCGCAGAGCCTTGGTTTGAGGTCCATACACATTAATCAGTCTACATGAAACAGAATTCAATACTACATTCAAAGTCAAGACTCGGCCTGGTTCCAGATCCACCATCCTCAAAATGTTAACATAAGAGGTAGTAAAACAAAACCCTACTCCACAACAAGCCGCTGTCCCTATAGACCACATGGAGCTACCCCATTTCCAATCACCAGAAGCTCGTTCTACTTCAGTTCTAGTATGCAGTCTGGTATCCTGTAAGAAATAAACATCATAATCCAAATGCTGTAATACACCAAAAGTAGCTATACTTCTTACACCAGACTTGATACTGTAAATATTTAAACTGGCTACCATTAATTTAAATGGCTCAGGGAGGAGGTTTCAGAGTTTTCACACTAGAGTTTGTTACTCACTTTTGTAGTTTCTGAGATTTTAGAACTTCAGGTTGAAAATTTGTTTCAGGAAAAGGTTCAACTTCAGTAAGTGAAATATCCACTGAATCAGTTGTCTCTGTCTCCATTGGGTGTTCAAGATCTGTCTGATCTCCCCATGTGGAGAAGGCTAAAAATCTATTACTGAGAGGTAAGGGGGATAAGGGAATTTCATCATTCCCAACCAAGGAACTTCCATCTTGCAAAGGTATCCCTAGTACTGCTGTAGTCTGTGCAGTAGCGGGATCTCCATCCAAGGTCTTACT
Source organism: Neoceratodus forsteri (assembly GCA_016271365.2). Lineage (NCBI taxonomy): Eukaryota > Metazoa > Chordata > Ceratodontiformes > Ceratodontidae > Neoceratodus > Neoceratodus forsteri. Next base: position 1,442,735,791 of record CM057459.1, read on the forward strand.
TCATTTCCCCTTAGTCAAAACTAAATGTGTATCCCTTCGGGATATGGAACTCTGAGGTATGGTCTCTGGAACTGCTGTAGTCTGTACAGGAATGGGATCTCCATCCACAGTTTCCTGAAGATTCTTCTCACTTTGTTTCCCCTTAGACAAACCTAAATGAGGACCCCTATGGGATGGGAAACTCTGAGGGATTACAAACGGGGTTTCCTTATCCCCCCATCTCAGGCTGCGGAACATCTAAAGTTACCTCCAGGAGGTTAATAGGGGCCACAAACAACAAGTCCTGCTGTCTAGATGATACATTTTGAACCCTTCTTCTAATCCACCACCCTCACCCCTCCCTACCTCCCTCTTCACCTACCAGTGTGAAATGCTTCTGAAGACACAAAGGGTTTCCTGGCTTGGGATAAAAAATACTCATGATCTGAAACCTCATCCGAGTTGTGTTCAGCCTAAGGACATTCTGCAAAAGAATGGTCAGCATCTCCACACAAATTACATATTAGAGGAGCCTGAGAACTTGCGGCTCAGTGGCCCAACACCCCACAACGAAAACATTTGGCTTGATCACAATCATTACTTAAATGCAGTAATGAAACACACTTATAACAACTCTTAGGTTGTCCCGCATAAAACAAAATCCCTCTATCCTTCCCCAGAAAGAAAGAACTAGGTAAATGTTGTATCCCTTGTTCATTTTTGGTTAACTGCACTCTAACAGTCCAACCCCAAGTACAAAACCTGTTATCGTCCATAATGGGCTTGGGGTGGTCGAAAACTGTGCATTTTTTTTCCAACCAGAATAGAATATTACTAATGTTCACACCTTCATTACGAAAAAGAAGAGTAACAGTTTTAATAGTAGGCTTTGTAATTGGAATCACTAGAAAATCCTTCCAAATATCCGTATCTTTGAGTTCATAATACAAATGCCAAAATTTATCCAATGCCAGCATAGTACAAAAGCTCACATCATACATCTTATCTCCCAGGGCATATATAAAAGCATATACTTCGGCAGGTGAAAAACCCAGTGAGTTAATTATTAAAGATTTGCCTACCCACAATCTATCAGAAACCACAGGAGCAAGACCTTTGTAGTGCAGATGTACCAAATACCTTCTCTTAGCAGCTTCAGCTGGCTTCCAAAACAGGCCAGCATAAGTTTGTTTGTGCACTGTCTCACCCAACACTCCGTCATCTCCGTGATGTCTCTGACCAGCATCAGTTGGAATAAAATTTTCTTGGTGATTCTCCAAAGCTGGCCCGAATTCTGTCCTGAAATTCCCCACAGAAGATTCATGAATTATTTCTCTCTCTGGAGAATTCATTGGCAGCGCTCATCTTCTGGGACTGTGGTCTAAAGGAACCATAGCACTGGCGTCTGGCGTAGTTCCTAGAACCTCTGCTTCTCTTGCATGATGTGCAGAATCAGTAGCCAAATTCAGGGACTTAACCTGTACTGGAGACTTTTCAATATTCATACCAGGAGTCTCAGAACACTTCTCTTCTATAACTTTTCCATCCATTCCTTTGGTTCCTGTAACTGGAATGTTTGGGTCAGAAACCCAAATGACATTCTGAAGAATCCAACCCGCCTCACAAAGAGCCCTTCCCAGGGTCCATTCAGTGGAGAAGCCACTAAAAGTCATATCCCCTTCAGCAAACTGCCCAGAATCGTAGAAGTTCCCGGTGCTGCTTCAGAATTTAAAGCTAAAAGTAAACGTTTGTTCCCTTCTTGAATCGGACTGACTTTAGATCTTTGCCTTTTGGTACGTTCTTCTACCAATCGTAATTTCTGAATCTGAAATTCATTTTCAGCAGCTTCTAACATCTCTAACAAATGTTTTTGCTTATCCTCCAACTGTTCCTGCAATAAACGTTCCTCCTCTAATCCAGTATTCAACTGATGTTGTTGAGCTGTAGCTCCCTGATCCATATCCATGTCCTGAGCCAACACTGGGTCCAGAGCCGCTGCTCCACATCCTTCCTCCACCTCGACCAGACCTGTACTGGAGTCCTCCATCCCTGCTGCAGCGCACCAGTGCTGTCTGCAGACAGAGTAGGAAAGTTTTTATTAGCATCAACAACAGAACATCAATCCAAAAATGAAAGGTACAGAATATACAAAGCATATTACATGATACAAAAATCATCAGGAGAAGTAAAAAGAAAACAACACTGATACAATATCACAGAGTTAGAAACTTGTGGGAAAAAACAAACAAAATGAAAACCAAAAAACTAAATAAAACCCTGATAAGATAAAATCAAAAGAAAAGAAAAGAAAACCAAAACTGATAAATCAGCCAGTACCCAACCACTGCATCGCTTTCCATTTTTTATGAAAAGCTGAAGTTGACAATGTACAACAATCCCAGTCCCAAACAACCAATAACCAGTCATGGATTTTCCAAAATAATTGATCAGGGGAAATATACAATGATCGTAAGGACCATATACATCGTGTTTGCCATATATGATATTTGATGCCCCCTAAAATCAATCTAACAGAATCTGGATTAAATAACCTCCAGTCCGAAGACAAAATTCCAAAAAATAAACAATCTTTGTCAATAATTGGGAATTGAAAATGTGCCCACTGAACATAAAAGAAAGACCAAAATTGTAGAATATAAGGACATTCAAAAAATAAATGAGACATTGTTTCAATACAAGACTGACAGGTACTGCGTCTTGGACAATATCTCTCCTCCATGCTCTTATGTTTTAAATTACCCTTGACATTTAACTTCCCATGGACAGTGAGCCAAGTGACATCCCACATATAATTCAGAATACTAAGGGAGGTAAGCATTGAAGAAATTTGAAGCACATCTGAGTCCGATTCATCTGGAAAAACAGGACTTTCAGAAAAATAATTATCCAATAAAAAATAATACGTACCCTTCCGCAAGGTATCAGTAATCAAGGAATATGAAACTCGTCATTTTTTCAGCTTTCCAAAACAAGATTGGAAATACCCTGGTAAAGTATTTATACGTGTTTGTTTATGAATAACTCCATCAGATGATCAACTATCCACCCACCGGGAAATATGGTTCATTATCCAAACTGACCATATTTTAGAGTAACCCATTAAAAGAGGAAAAATATTTTTATACAAAAAAATACTAAAAAAGAATAATACAGGATTTATCATGTTAAGTCCTCCATCTTTAACAGGTAAATATAGTACATTCCGTTTGATAGGGTTCAATCGACTGCCCCATATAGTTTGAAAAAAAAAGACTATATATAGCCATTTCCTTAGAAGTAGGCAACACATAGACAGCACTTAAATGTAAAAATATACCAATGAGGAATGTCCTAACCATATAAATTCTCTTTTTCTTAGACATATTCCACTTGTTCCAAGTGGCTATTTTCCACTTTGTAGTTTGAATAAGTCGATCCCAGTTATACATCGCAGTATCCTCTCCACAAAAAAAATGAATTCCCCAAATTTTGAAAACCTGAGACGTAACAGGAATCCCCAAAAGGCTAGAATGAGTAAAATTACTAGTGCCAAAGAAACTACACTTACTTTTTGACAAGTTAAATGCGGCGCCAGTACCTTTTGTATAAGCAACTGTCAAATTTTCTGTAGCTGCACAAGAAGGGACATCTGCCAAAAAAAGACATAAATCATCAGCATAAGCAATGACTTTAATCTCCACATCATCAGATCCTCAAGAGAGACCTCTAATATCGTCGGAAGCATATATAGCAGAAAGTAGCGGTTCTAAAGATATAATATATAAAATGGGGCTTAAAGGGCATCCTTGCCTCACACCTCTACTACACTTCTGTTTAGAACCCAACCAACCATTGACATAAGGGATAACTTCTACAGGAAAATAATAGCGTTGCAACCAGGTAACAAAAGTAGATGGAAATCCCATCTTAGACATACAAGTCCAAAGATATAGGTGAGACACATTATCAAACGCTTTCGCCTGATCTAAAGTAACACAAATTCCTGCCATTTCCTCTCTAGTACCCCTTTCAATAATTTCCCTTATAAGGATGAGGGCACCAGTGATGGTGCAGCCGGGTACAGAGCAAAATTGCATAGGTTGGATAATAGTTTGTAAAATACACGAAATCCTCAAACTCAAAATTTTTGTGAGAATTTTACAATCCGAATTTAAAAATAATCGGGTGCCAATTTTGCAAACGTTCTCTATCTCCCAATTTATACAAAAAGATCAAAAGCCCTTCATTCATACTAGCCAGAAAAACACCATGTGAAAGACTACTATTAAATACATCAATAAGCTGTTTATCTAAAACTTTAGTAATAAAACTATTAAGTTCATTAGGAAGGCCATCTTTACCCGGGGCCTTTCCTTTACAAAGATTTTGAATAACTCCGTGCAATTCCGTTAATGAAACAGGTGCCAAAAAGGAAATGAAAAATTTATCAGGCACTTGTGGTAAAGAACTAAACTTAAGCCACTCAGAAATGGAGTCGTGCGTGACATTAAAGTCTTCCTGAAATAAAGAGTGCACATGAGCATCAATAACCTGGAAAAGATCAGATCGGGAAGTAACTGTACAACTGTTTGAATTAATTAAGCGATGCATATCTTTCTTTTTCCGAAGTACCATATTATGGTCATATGGGTTCGTACATGCCAAGGAGCCATGGGTATTAAATTTTTGTTCCCTTTCCAATTTAATCTGTTTAGAATTGTGAAGCTGTGCTAATTGAACTTTCACCAAATTTAAATCATGAGTCGTAACTTCAATACCCATATTAATCTGTGAATAATAATACCTCAATAATTCCTGAAGATGTCGTTGGGTGTTTTTACGTGAAGCTCCTAACAAACGTCCGATATGTATAAAATACTATTTAAAACTAAGTTTTGAATCTTCCCACCAATCTTGTGATTGATCATACAGAAAAATACCAACAGACGGGCCCTTAAAACATCCAGAAAACCCTCCACTACTTCGGGAATCTCCAAAAGAGATAAATTAAGTTTCCAATACCCAAGTCCTTTGGAAGTATCTTTATAGGCAGAAAGGGAAAAACTCAAAAGGCCATGATCTGATGAAGCTATCAATTTGACTTGGGGGCGCAAAAAACTGAAGGGAAGATGAAACAAACCAATAATCAATTCTAGTTTTTCTAGTACCCTGTATGTAAGTGAAGGAGGGAGTAGTCTCAAAAATATCACGCAGTCCTGAAACTAATAGCAAGTTATTCAAACAATGCATATCACAGTAGACCTTAGAGGTAGCACAGTTAGTAGGTTTACGGGAAATATTAAAGTCCCCACCAAATGAAACATTTTTGCTAGTAAACAAAAAGGGTCTAAGAAGATGTAACAATTGAATGCGATCCCAAGTATTTTGAGGATCATAAATATTAATTAACCTAAACTGGACATCATCAATAAGGACGGCCAATAACAAAACTCTACCAGGGGCAATATGAATTTCATCTATGATTTTAAACTTGTGAGATGTAAAGCAAATTCCCACTCCAGAACATATATCCGTTCCCCCAGACCAAAAACAGGGCCCCAACCCATATATCAGTTGCAGTGATAAAATCTTGAGTAGTATACAGTCTAGTGTCCTGAAAAAAAATAATGACATTAAGTAAATCTGAAAAAAGGGCAAAAGTTATTCTTTTTTTATACAAGGATCGAATACTATTAGTATTCAGACTGGCTAATGAAATATCATAGCCATGATCCTTAGGACCAGACGTAAATCAAGTATTGGGATGCAGTTTTCTATTACTTTTACGTAAACCAACTCTAGTAGTCCTTTTTGTTTTACCTTTCGTCCCCACCCTGGGATCTAATACAGAATCATGGTCAGAAATGGTTTCTACTAGGGAAGGATCCTGAGAGGCCATATCAGAATCATGGTCCAATTGAGGCCAAGATGCCGTATTTATTTGAAACCAACACAGGTTCTGAAGATTGGGCCCAATCCAACACAGGGGTATATGGAACACTTGTCTCCTCAGGAGAAAAGAGACAGTACCAGCCGACTCAGACATGACTGGAGAAGAAACTACCAGCTTGCTATTTAAAACGTTTGCAGAATCACCATCAGAGGGACGCCTGTAAGTATGATGACCAGGTGACCGGATTAGAGTAGGTGATGGGGGGGGGGACTTGTTTAGACTGTTTAGAAGAAACAGTAGAAGGCTTTGTAGCCAGAGCTGCTGAATAAGATTTTGGACCCATAGAAGCATCAGGCGGAACACCAGCCAATAAATTCCTAGCAGCTTTAAAAATGATTAAATCCTGTAAAGCATAATCTGATTCTTCAGTATTATGAGCAGCCCACGGACAGTCAGAAAATACATGCCCCACCTCATCACAGAAATTACATTTTACAGAGTTCTCACATTGGTAACCCGAATGTCCAACTTCCCCACATTGAAAACATTGAATTTTTTCACAAGCAGTACTAATATGCCGAGGAGAACCACATTTGTAACATTGCCTGGGTTGACCAGGATAAAACAAGAAACCCTTATCCCGGCCAATAAAGAAGCAATTCGGGAGATGAGCAAATTCATTTTGAACACTACGAAGCTCCAATTTAATCTTCCAACCCACATTCCAGAACCCCTCAGCATCCAAAATGGGATCAGGTGTACCCTGGACATTACAACGTTTTCCCAACCAATAAAGAATATCTGCCAGATTTACCCCCTCATTACGAAACAAAACAGTAACAACCCGAAAAGGTTGTTTCGTCAAAGGAATAACCTGAAAATGGGACCACAAAGGGTTCGTTTTTAATGAAGCATATTTTAACCAAAAAGTGTCTAGATTAGCAGGAGTCCTGAAACTGATGTCAAAAGAATGTTCACCAGGAGCATGAATGAGAACATAGATGTCATTAGGCGTGAAGCCCAAAGATTGTTTTATCAACACCTTGCCCACATAAAACCTATCTGGTAATTCCTCCATGCCACCCAAATAACGTAGGTGAATAGCATTCCTACATTTAGCCACTTCCAATGGTTTAACAAATAAGTCAGCAAAAGATGTTTTCGGTACCTCAGGAGTTGTACCCGGAGAAACAACCGGAGTGTCAGACTCTAGATTAACAACAGTAGGTGCAATATTCGCTGAGAATGAAACTGAAACATCACTACCAGATACAACAGGTTGTAAAACAGTAGACTCTCTAAGGTTCAATGTTTGTTTACTAGGAAGAGTTTCCATTTCAGTCTGAGGCCCGCTGGAGTGTGCCAATATATCTTGCGGCTTGGTGGGGTCTGCGACCCAAGAACCATCGGCTTGTCTCGTCCAGCCCGCTGTGGAAAGAGCCAATTCTGGGGACCACTGTTCAGTCTGCTTCTGGTCGTCCGAAGCAGCATCTTGTGTAACCGGCAAAATAGTTGCCGTCGCAGAAGGAACGATGTCATCACAAAGACCAGGTCCCAGCTTGAAAGTCCTATGGAGAGATTCAGGAGATACTCCCAACAAATGTTTCTGCTTTTTTTCCAGTAAATCAGCCTGAGCTGAGGTAAGAGCTCATTCCATTTGTAGTAATTGAGCTTTGAGTTGCTCCCTTGGCCTTGACATTGCTTCCACCTCGTCGTCTTCACTCTCGGCAACCATACGTTCCGATTGAGGAGAAATATTATTAATAATAAGCACCAAAACAGGCTTTGTCTGCTGACTAGTATGTGCGGTAAGAGCGTCCACAAGACCATCCTGCAGCAGACCTCTGTCCTTCTCCACTGCCGACAGCATACTGTCGTCTTCCATCGTCATGACGTGTGGGATAACAACCCCTTCCAGAGCAGGGGAATTTCCCCGGTGTCCTGGCCAAATTTCCCTCATTCACTAAAAATACCACCAACGGTTTCATCTGGTTCAAGGTCAGTTGGCATTCATCTGTATCCCCCTCCCCCAGATCATGCCTGAAAATAGGAAGGATTTGTCTAGTGCACTTACCCAGTCAACAAAAACTAAATAAAAAAAATAAATAAATAAAAGTCACTTGCTGAGAGTCACACAGTATGCAAGTGGAGGTTGTGAGAATCAAACTCAGGTCTGGTCTGCTGGATATACCAAGCTTGATCACACTTCGTTCCTCTAACCTCTAGACTATACTGCCAGTCCAGATATTGCAGTGCTAGCACCACCAGCACCACCCTAACATGGAGCCAGGAGTATGACTCTGCAATGTATAGTGCAGGTGCGCTATTTCCTGTTCACTAAAGCAGCCATGTAAATGAGTCCTTTCGGCATGCAAGGCAGTATGTGGCCATTTGCATGCCAATTATAGGCCCATTTACATGGGCTGTAACGGAGTGCAGCACGCCCTTCCAGCCCCTCCCCAGAGGCAGCCCTTTGGCCACATTGTCTCATGGTCTCCCTCCTCCCCCCACGCAACTGCAGGCCCGAGGAAAAAAAAAAAGTGAAGTGTCTCTGGTGTCAGTTGTTTCCCCCACAGCTGATCGCCAGCCCGATTAAAAAAACAGAAGTGTCCCTGGTGGTAGTGGTCCCCTCACCCCTGATTGCCAGCACAAAATAAATGGAAGTGCCCTCGGGTTCCAGTGATCCTCTCACCTGTAATTGCTGGCCCGACTGAAAAAACAAAGTGTCCCTTGTGCCAGTGATCCCCCCTGCCATTGCCAATTGTTGGCCCGAGTAAAAAAAATTATGTTTCCCTTGTGTCTAGTGGTTCCTCTTGCCAACCGATGCCCAGACTGGCATTTATTTATTTAATTTTGGTAACCAGGTTGGCCCACTGAGACCAGATGGTCCCTTTTTCAGGGGCAAACCTGGATTAATTACAGAGTGTCATGAGGCAGTGGCATATACATTATACAATTATAAGCAGTAATTGGACACTTATTATAAGGAGTTCAGCAAAATTAGTCAACCTTTCACAAAAGCTCATTAAGCTTGATAGACAACAGATCATGAAATGGCAGACACAATGTATGGCAAGACAATAGATTACAATATGGTAGGTACACAGTGTGATAAGATAACCCCTAATCAGTTATAGCAGAAGCAGTGGGTTGGTTTCAGCAGATGAGATTTAAGCTCTTTTTTAAAACCCCTTAGGGAGGTGGATGTTTGGATGCTACACAGGAGCACATGCCATGGGGGGCGGGGGCATGGAGGAGAATGATCGGGCTCTCCAAAAGTTACAGACTTTAGGTACCTGGCGTAACTGGAGCTCCGAGGAGCTTCAGGTTCTTGTGCACTGCTTAGGCTGTAGTGGATTTTTCAGGCTAGGTGGGAGGTGTCCTGCCTCAGTTTGTAAACTAGGCAGAGGGAGGGGTAGGCCAGTCTGCCCTCAAGGGATGACCAGTTTAGAGAATTCAGCACTGTGCAGTGGTGTGCAAGTGGTTTTGCTGAGTTGGCGAACCTCCCTATCCTATGGTAGAGAGTTTTTAGCATTTGTAGGTCAGCGCCCTTAATGGAATACAGCACTGGAGCCCCATGTAGTATGGTGGGAAGGAGGGTACTTTGGGCAATTCTACAGCGATATTCAGAGGTAGAGAAGGGGCTTAAATGGTATAGGAGACCCAACTTCTGATTTATAGTTTTAGTTAAGTGCTTGAGATGGGTTTTGTAAGTACCATGTTGGTCGAGGTAGACCCTCAGGTACTTAAAGGAGTTGACTACCTCCACTCTTGTCCTGTCAGAGAGGCAGAGATCAAGCTTTTCAGCATGGTCAGTGCCACGACTTTGTGACCCAAATAAGATAGCTTTATTTTTTTTCCCATTTAGGACAAGTTTGTTTTCAAGAATCCAATTTTCCAGCAATGAGGGGTCTTTACTTAGGTGCTCATTTAGTTGGGTTGCATTTGGGGCAGTTCTGTACAGTACTGCATCATCTGCATATAGAGTAACTTTAGCTCATCCAGTGTTCAGTGGAAGATCATTTATGAACAGCAAAAACAGCAGCGATCCAAGGATTGATCCTTGTGGGACCCCATCTAGAATGGGCCGCTGGTCAGAGAGTGTACCGTGCCAGTTCACAATTTGAGATCTATCCTCCAAATAATTTGTGAACGAGGGATACCAACTTTTCAGCTAGTAGGTGATGTCAGACCAGATCAAATGCTTTTGTGAGATCTATAAAGATCCCGCCTACTAGAAGTCCTTTATCTACAGCATTTAAGATATCAGTGGTCAGGCTGACAAGAGCAGTATCGGTTCCATGCTGCTTTCTGAATCCATGCTGTTCTGGCATCAGTATTTCATATCTCTCCAAATAATCTTGCATTTGGTTGTAAATGAGCCTTTCTACGATCTTGTTTAGAGTAGGTAGAATCAATATTGGTCTAAAGTTTTCTACCATCCCTTGGGGTCCCCCTTTATGCACTGGGGTGACCAAGGCCACTTTTCATAGGGAGGGTACCTGCTCTTCAAGAAGAATTCTATTGAATAGCTAAGTGATAGGGGATGCTATGATTGGAGCAGCTAACCTTAGTAGCTTAGGCTCAAGCTTATCATAGCCTGTGGATCCTGTAATATTAATCCTCTGCAGAAGCTTTAGGATATCAGAAAGTGAGATGAGTTTAAGATAAAACTTTGGTCGTTGGGAGGGAGCCTCAGTTTTTTTTGAATAAGGGGTGCTAGTTAGATGGGGTTCTGTATTTACCCAGGTTAGCAAAGAAAGCATTTATCTCTCCGGCAGATTCAGCTGGATCTGTGAGGCAGGATCCATTAGATACTATGTCAGCATTTGCTGAAGCGACTGTTCTGTTTAGGAGGGTATTGATATGAGCCCAGAATTTTTCAGTCTCGGACAGACTTGCAGTTTGCAGGTCTCTCTGCTACCTTTTTTAGCTGATTTTAGTTCACTTTTACATTTGTTCTACAGAGTCCTGTATTTCACCCAGTCCTCAGTTAGGTTGGTGGATTTGTAAGTGTGCCAGGCCTTAGCTCTTAGTCTCATGAGGGCTCTTAGATTCCTAGTTAGCCATTTGGCATTCTGCCCCGTTACCCTTAATTGTTTGTAGGGGGCATAATTATTGGTGGCAGAGGTGAAGTAGTGTATAAAGATATCAAGGGCATCATCTAGCACAGGGGCGTGCTTTAGTTTTATTTTTTATTTCTTGGGAACTCGGAATTACAAACCTTTGAGCTAAGAGCTCGTTTACAAAGGATCCTCATCAACACTTTAGGAGAGACATTTTGTTGCAGCAGCATAATTACAGCAGTCAAATTGACACTGGGGTTGTACTACTAACATAGAGTTTACATAGGAAGGGGTAGCAAATACAGTTAGTTTACACAAGTCAAGACATGAATGAAGCAACTGGTAGCATTGTCAATTTCCCAGTGGAGGTACGCAATGTGCAGCCATCTGAGAGAAGTTAAGTGTAGAGAGACAAGTTGGGGTTTGGCAAGTGCAGGTAGGTGGGGGGAGTAGGAGGGGGGAGCAAGAGGTCAGGAAAATGCACTAGAGGCAGTGTTGGTTACTGGACAGAGGGCAGGTGGAGGGGAGGAGTATTGGAGGCATAGGAAGTGGACAGGGGATGGGGCAGGAGGTAGTGTGGGTGAACTGGACAGAGGGTGGGTGGAGGGAGGTAGTGAGGGGTACTGGACAAAGGACAAGTGGGGGGAGTTGGTAGGGGGGTGGGGAGGGGAGTAGATACAACCTGGCCAGAGCAAGTGGGCAGTTGAGTGGTGGGCCAGATGCTTGGATTACGTTTGACACAGGCAGCGGACTGGAGGAGAGATGGATTTACAGAGTTCGGATTTGAAGTGCCCTAGGTGTTGTAGGCTGGTGGTTGTGTTTGAGAGCTTGTTTAGCCAGGTGAGAGCCCTTATCATGAAGGCACATCTCCCCAAGGCTGATCTCCTGAAGGGAACAGCCAAGGCATGCCTGGAGATGCTTGTTGTGGCATGCTCACCTGGGGCAGGTCTGAATAACTCCTGCAGGGAGACAGGTGCCAGTCCCAGTAGGGCCTTCTTTCCTAGTAAGCAGGTCTGAAGCTTAATTCTATCCTGGAGGGGGAGTCACTTTGTCCTTATGCAGAGCTCGCAGGTGTGTGTGATGCGATATACATCCAGGACAAATCAGCATGCTTTATTGAGGGTAAGATGGACTTTGTGTAGGCTAGTGTCCGTGGCAGCACCATGAACCACGTTTCCATAGTTCAGGATTGGCAGGATTGTGCCACTGACCGCCTGGAGCCTGGCCTCAGGGTTGAGGCAGAAGCGGGGTCTGTAGAGTGTCCCCAACTTCCTGTTTGCAGCCTTAGTGATATTACTTAAGTGTTCATCGAAAGAGAGGGACTCATCGATTGTGACCCCCAGGTACTGGAAAAAGTGAACCTGTTCGAGGGTGGAGTCCGTATTGAGTGCTATTTTAAATGGTGTGGTGGATTTCCCCTTCTGGCGACTGGTAAAGGGCATTGTCTTAGTCTTTTTACTGTTGAGTCCAATTCACTTCAGCCAGGGTCCTTAGGAAGGAGACCTGGTCAAAGTGGGAGAAATCTCTAGTCAAGAAAGTTCAGTGAGGAGGGAAGGGGGAAGTCATTTTTCCATATTATAAATGGCGGGATGTGGTCACTAAGGGAGTCACTGAATGTTCCAGCCAGTTTTACTCTATCTGGCCTGGACACAAGAATCCACAGATTCGAAACGTAGAAATGTAGAGTGGTTGCCAGTTTTCATGTTAAGTCTAGTCAGTGCTTGGATTATCTGGGTCAAGTTGAGGTCCATTAGGGTGGACTTGGTATCATAGTTGGAGTGGGTACCCCAATGAATATTGAAGTCCCCTAAGTTAATCTTTTCCATGGGAGGCAGGCCCTGTACATCTGCTGCAAGTGCCTTAAAGGCAGCAGGGGCATCTTTTTTGGGGGGGGAGGTTGTATACACAGCTGATAATCAAAGATTTAGCATCACCCATTATTAGTTGCACAAACAGGGCCTCACAGGAGGAGCTGTCAGAGGTACCAGGTATAACTGGTTTGATGCTAAGCAATGATTTTAAGAATAGGGCAACACCCCCACCCTTTCTCTTGACTCTGTCAGCACGAAGCATCATATAGCCCAGGAGTTCAACTTCATGTCCTAGTATACCAGGGCTGAGCCATGTCTCAGAAACTGCCAACACATCAGGGGAGTATGTGCCAACTCATGCCTCAGTCTAATGCATTTTGGGCCGTAGGTTGTAAGTATTCATAAGCACCAGCTTCAGTCCCTTAGTGTTGGCCCAGGGCCCCGCATTAGCGACACCAATGTGAATGTTTGAGTTTAGAGGACTAGGATTCTGCAGAATGCTGGAAATGTAGTGCCAGTAATGCCAGTTTGTCTCATATGCTGTGATTCTGTCCAAAACTGAGAGGTGTATGGGCAGACGTAGGTAAACTATGCACAAAAATATTGGGAGAAACAATCCCCATGGCCCCAGGAGTATTTCCTGAAGGTATGAACTTAACATTATATCAAAACATTCTGATGGGGCATGCATCCTTAAGTGTAAAGCGTGCTACGCTTAGGCACTCGAAAAACACCCAGCCACCTACAGCGGAAGAATGGTATAATCAAATGGAGTTTGTCTCCAATAATGAAATAATTTACTACCTATTGCAAGACAAAATTGATGTCTATGTTAAAATATGGTCCCCCTTTTTAGAACTCCTACTTTAGTGGATGATCTTATGATAATGAAAACTTGCCTGAATCGAATAATAGTCTTGCACCACTTTAGAAGGCAAATCACTTTTAGTTTACAGCACTTTACTCTTAAGCTTAATTCTTTGAGTAACTGGTCTTAAAGGCACTGTAAGATTTATTGTACATATTTGACCTACTGTAGTAAGAAAGATATCTCCTCTCTGTTTTACTGTGGGGATAACTGTAATGCTGACATTGTATATAGATTGTGTCAACACTTATTTATGTATTGTCAATGTACATAACCTGGAAAAGAAAAAAACAATAAAATCTTACAATGAAGAAAAAAAAGAAAAGAGGACCAGGAATAAGTTCCACATCCCCAGCTAGGATAAGTTTGAGCGAGACTAGCATATATGTCAGAGAATCTTTCAGTGATATGGGGCATTGGAGGAGTGGTTGGTATACAGTAGGTGGCTTTTTGTATAGGATATTAGGGCATAGCAGTTTCCCTTTATCCAGAGACCATCCAAGTATATCAAGGTATACAGCCGAGCACCAGGGTGGCTTACCTCCAGAGAGTCATTTTCTGTTGGGTAGAGTGGCTTCCCTGGAGTAAGATGTATGTTTCACATAGCCAGGTCCAAGCCTAAGACTACTATTATGTAAACAACCCCTAGCAGGGCCCCCTTTAACATCCTGTCGTACTCTTTTTAAGGTATATACTGAAGAAAGAGGGTGCACACAATACCCATAGCTAGCAGTTCTAATGGAACAACTTCTGGCTAGCAGAGCCCTGAATTTGAGATAGAAGGGCTTATACGTACTTGAGGCTGACCCAGAGGCGTATATTTATAGCATTCCTCAAAGACTAGTAATTACCACAGGAAAGTTATTCTACCCCTGATAGTAGCAAATAGATTTGTAGCTAATTCACGTGGCTGACCAATTAAACCATCCACTTGTCACTCTATGCTCCACAGTTATTGGAGAAGATAATACAGTTGCTAGCAATCTCTGTTTCTGGGTGTAAACTCCGTTCTAGAGAAGTGAAGGTTCAGGATTCAGTCTTATATGGTAACAGTACATAGGCGATTACTGATGCCTAATTGGTTGCACTCTTGAGAGGGAGTGACACAAAGTCCATTTAAGAAGTGGTGGGAGCGGAGGTGGGTGGTCTGTGGCAGGCAGAAGAGGAAACCACATCTGTGTAGCAGGGGACAGACAGACAGGTATTGTCTCTCAACCCCTGATGTACTTCTCGGCTCCTGCAGTGGTCCAGGAAGGAACTAGCAGCAAGCACAAATGGGTGGTTGGCTCTCGGCCCGGGAGAGGGGACAGTAGCATGTGGTCTTCCCCTCGACCACTAATACAGCTCCCTGCATCTCTGGCAGTGTCTGGCTCATAGCAGGCTCAGCACAACTTTTAAAGCTGGCTGATTCTCCGTAGAAGAAAGGCAGTTTTTAAATTTTTGGTGCCAAGTATAGGCTGCTCACTTATTGGTCGCAGCTAGCAGCCTACCACATAAAGTCTGCAGTCCTTTCTTTTCTTGGGCTCCGGTGTAGCAGCAGACACGAGGGAGCATGACCGTAGTTCGGTGGAGGAAAAAAACACACCGCAGTAGTTCCTCAGTGGTCTCCAGCAAGCAGAAGAAGAAACCATGTCCGCATAGCAGGAGAGAGACAGCCAGATATTGTCTCTCAACCTCTGATGTAGTTCTTGGCTCCTGTGGCAGTCCAGGCAGGAGCTAGTAGCAGGTGCAAATGGGCGGTCGGCTCTCGGAGCAGGGGACGGGACAGGTAATGAGTGGTCTTCCCCTCGACCCCTGATACAGTTCCCTGGGTCTCTGGTGGCATCTGGCTTGTAGGGTAGCACGTGAGGTGGGCGCCTGAATTAAGTCACCATCCGAAACCATGGCGCAATGTGTGCAAAAGCCCGAATGGCAATGGGGGGTAGGGCGACCCAGATGTGGTGGGTGGCGACTGCAGCCGCATAGGATGTCGTTATAAGGTACAATGCTGCAGAAGGGAGAGGGCACGGCGAGCGTGGACTCGGGAGGGGTGGAGGGAATGTAGGGGGTGGTGCTGCGGTGGCTGGCGAGCTGCACTATGGTGTCAGGGTTTGGCCTCCGCTTGCAGTGTGTGGGGTTCGGGTCTGGGTCCGGGCGCTACTGCAATTTTGTTGTGCCCGGCCGAAACTTGGTTTTTGCTCTCCCCCAACATGCACCCCCGGAGCTGAGAATCCTTGGTAGGTGGGGGCAAAGCCCCATGTGGGATGGTGTGGGGCAGCCCCCACAGAAAGCAAAGGACCAGTCCCCGACGGCTCCTCCATGCGCAGCAGTTGTCAGGGTGGCAAAATTGCTTTTGCCCCTGACGCCATGATACGGTCGCCATTCGGCGCTCACCATTATCACATAGAACTGGCTTGTAGCAGGCTCAGCACAGATTTTTAAAGCTGGCTGATTCCCCATACATACAATATTCCCTGGTGGTTAGTGGTCCCTCCCCCCACCTGACCCCAGGCCCCAGTGTGACATTGCCTCCCCATTCTGATCTTTTGTATAGTATATATAAGCATTTCTCTGGTGGTCTAGCGACCCCACCTCCCTATCCCCAATCTCTCTGTAGTGTAATTGACCTTTCCCTGTGGTCTAATGGACCTTCGCCTCGGCAGGTAGTGTCCTACTACCCCACTCCCATCCCGACCCCCAGTCAGCGACTGGCACAGCCCTGCACTCTACACCACAGGTGGCCACCAACTGAGCTGTGAATGAGTGCATATTGTATACAGTATGCCCATGTTGACTGTCGGCTCACTCACTGAGCTGTCACTCAGTGAGCACATACTGTATACAGTACATGCTTACTGACAGCTCAGTCGGCAGCCAGATGTGGTGTGGAGCGAAGAGCTGTGCTGGTCGTTGGCTAGGGTTGAGATGGGGGGGGGGTGGTGGGACACTACCTGCCAGGGTGGGAGAGGGCAGAGGTCTGCTAGACCACCAGGGAAAGGTCTAATTGCACTATACTGGGGATTGGGGATAGGAAGGGGGTTTCACTAGACCACCAGGGAAATGTTTAAATATACTATACAGGGGATAGGAATGGGAGGGCCATGTCACACTGGGAACTGGGATCGGGTTGGTGAGGGACCACCAGCCACCAGGTAATATTGTATCTACAGTATGTCGGGCTGGGCATCAGGTGGTGGGAGGGACCACTACACATCAGAGAAACATGTTTTTTTTCCCTTGGGCCATCGAATGGTGATGGTGGTGGGGGGGGACCACTGGCATATGGGACATTTAGTTTATTTTAGTCAGGCCAGTGATCGCGGTGGGAAGGGGAACACTAGCACCAGGGACACTTCTATTTTTAATTTTGGATCTGTGATTGGCAATCAGGGGGGACCACTACTACCAGGGACACTACTATTTTTTTATTGGGTCAGTGATTAATGGGAAGGGGGGTGCCACAGTACCTCCACCCTCTGCCAACGACTAGGGTTGTGGGGGATTAAAGCAGGGTCTCAGTCAGTGGTTTTTGCTCCATGTAACAGGGCCCTACAAAAGGCCCTTGTGCAGAGCAAATGCTTTGTGAATGGGACAGTGCCAATATGCAGGTACCCTCCCCCCCATTTGAATTGTGGCCCCTCTACACTTTGCCTTGGCGCAAATCTGGTTTGAGATTGCAAACTGGGCTTTTGTGAATACCAAACTGGCACAAAACTGGGTTTGCTCGCACAAAATTGGGTTTGTGCCAGGGCAAAGTTTTGTGACTCTAGCCCCATGGCTACCCTGACATGTTATAATGTGTATTAGAGTATAAGGCACATAGCTACCCTATATGACATGTTATAATGTGCATTAGAGTAAAGCACACATGACTACACTATCTGACATGTGATAACGTCTTTTAGAGTATAAAGCACACAGTTACCCTATCTGTGATGTTATAATATACATTGGATATACTGCACATAGCTACCATATATAACATGTTATAATGTGCATTAGAGTTTAAAGCACATGACTATCCTATCAGACATGTTATAATGTGAATCAGAGTATAAAGTGCATGGTTGTGGTATCTCACATGTTATAGTTGGCATCTGTGTTTAAAGCACTTTACAGTCAGCGGTGGTTGCCGCAGTCAGTGGTCCAATCTTCTGGCTTCTGGGTTCCTGCTGATGCAGTGAGTGAGGGTTGGCAGGCAGTCTTCTCAAACACCTGTCCTGCCATCTGTTTTCCTTTGTTTTTTCCTTTTCCTACACTGGGGTGTGCACATTAACGTGCACATGTGGACATGCGCATGCTGCGGAGACCAGGGGCACCTCTCTGCTTCTGCTGCTCCTATCCTGCACTACCACCAGACCTCCTCCTGGTGGCAGTCATTCAGCAGAGCATACAGTCCTTCCCCACACTCAGTGTGAGAAGAGAGTAGCCCTTTAGGTGCTCGATCCTCTCACCCCACGGCCAACCCCCAGCAACCCGTGCTGATTTCTGAACACGGATCACTGATATTGAGTGAGGTGTGGTGTCCAGCACCTCAACCATCAGTGCCAGTGGGCCAGCCCTCACTCTGTCATGCTTGACAGACCAGAAACTGGTGCTCTAGCTGACACTCACTTCCTGCACCCAGCCAGTGCATGGGGGGGGTGGTGAAGTGACAGACACTGACTTATAAGCATTAATCACCAACAGAGGAGGGCTCTACCGGTGGATTAATGGCCGCTGGGGGGGGAATTGGTGCATGAGGGTGAAGCCCGAGGGTTTCAGCCCCCCAGCGGGCATTAATCACTGGTAGAGCCCGACTCTGGAGGTGATTAATGCGCCTGTAACATGGCAAGCGCGACGAAAGTAGTGTCGGACTACTGGGTGAGATGGTAATAAGGAGCAGTTCACGACAGTGACAATGTTCGCTGGTTAACTGTGGTACATTTGGCTGTTTTCAGCTGACTCTGCTACTGTGAGAACGTATGCGGTCACGGCGCATGCTAGACATTCTTTTAGATAGTGTTGAATATTAGTCACTTGAAACAAGGAGAAGATTACTGTGAGACACATATCTTAGTACACTAATTTGTCCATTCTTACCGGCCGTTTCTTTGCTCTCCTGTTCAATGCTGGCTGCTGATCATGGAAGAGAGCTGTGCAGTCTGGGGCACATATGTTGTGATGGTGGATCATCTTGCGAGACTAATGGGGGTATAGCTGTGGTACGTTGCTTGTCCAGCACGGCAGGTGCCCACGAGTTTTGTATCTCAGTTGCTGAGCACCTTGCATGGCTGCTCTGGTGTGTGACCTGTTGACCAACTCCATGGGTACCTCGGCCCAATGGTCACGGCGATTAGGCGAGTGTGTCATTAGCATAGCGATGTGACCGCTGAGACAGACAGCTACTGTGTCTGTGTGTGACTCCGCCCCACCGTGGTCTCGATTCTCTCCTCTGCCATTACATTGCTTTATCCGTGCTGTGTTCAGCGAGGCATGCTCACATACACAAACACACATAAGACCAGAGACTGAATGGTTTAGTTTTATTCTGTATTGTGCATGCTCCTGATAGCGAGCGTCTTGAGTCCCTCAACTACTCGGTGTGTCTCTGTTAGCGCAGCATATTGTGGTGACTCTGGGTACTAACCCAGCGGGCGTTAATGAGTGCTGCTGTCTGTGGACACTTGGGGTACTAGCCTGGTGGGCGGTAGTGCTGGGTTTATCACCGCTGGGACCGCATCAGCTGATGGCTTTGCACCAATGGGTCACCTCTATTTCGGCTGTCTCCAGACCCATGTTACAAATTGACTTAATTGCTACTGGTCTGTCTGTTGCTGTCACCCACATCGACTTCAGCCCTGTTATCTGGCTGCTGAAATATACAGGTGGGTGGATCTGGAGAGGAAAAACAACCGATTGGCTGTCACTTTTTGTTATCCTCGATTATACTGTGGATTTTAATCATGGATAAGAAGAAGGTTCAGCCAATCAGGTTGCTGGATTTTTGTTACCCAGTTCATGATGTGTGTTAGGTTATAAAGCACATGGCTATCCTGTCTAACGTGTTATAAAGTGCATCGGAACGTAATGTGCATGGCTACCATAACATGTTATAATGGGCATTAGTGTATATAATGCACAGCTACTCTATCTGATATCATATAATGTACCTGACTGTTTCTGAGTTGCACTTCTTCTTGTAAACATGTAAAACACTGTACTGTTTTGTTGTTTATATTATATGTTTCTTCTCTGACTGTATGATCCGCTACCTTTTCCTCCCCCCTTCTCCCCGAGGTTGCATCTGCAAATGAGATTCTTACTGTATCTCTGTATGTTTACTTGGTGAATTAATTTTGTAAATAAATTAACAGTGTCCATTAGAGTATAGAGTGTATGGCTACACTATCTGACATGAAATAGCACACAGAAAACACGACTCAGGTTTGCACGGGGGAGCCGTAGCGCAAGCAAGCCAAGTCCAAGGAAACAATACAGAAACTCGGCTCAACCCCAGTCAGAAGTAAGAAAATGACCATATTCCAGTTGTAAATGTAAAAAGCAATGTATTTATTTAGTTAAAAACAGTAGCACCACTCTGGAACTCCTCGTCTACGTTTCGCATCGCCCTTGACACTTTTTCAAGTCTTGAAAAAGCATCACAGACGACACGAAACATAGACGAGGAGTTCTAGAGCAGTACTACTGTTTTTAACTAAATAAATATGTTGATTTTTACATTTACAACTGGAGCATGGTCATTTTCTTATTTCTGACTGGGGTTGAGCCGAGTTTCTGTATTGTTTCCTTGGGACCCTGACATGTTATTAAGTACATTTAAATATAAAATATATGGCTACCCTATCTGACATCTTATAATGTCAATTAGAGTATAACAACTATGGCTACTCTATCTGACATGTTATAATGTGCACCTGGGTATAAAGTGCATGGTTACACTATCTGACATGTTTTAATGTACGTCAGAGTTGCAAGGGGTATGAAGTCCACGGTTACTCTATCTGATATGTTATAATGTACACCCTCCAGGAAGAATAAAGTTTACAGCTACCTTATCTGACATGTTATAATGTGCATCACAGAGTTGCACCGGGATATGAAGTGCACGGTTACACTATCTGATATGTTATAATGTGCGTCAGGGGGTGTAAAGTTTACAACTATCCTATCTGACATGTTATTATGTGCACCAAGGTATTAAGTGTACAGCTACCCTATCTGACATATTCTAATGTGCACTGGGGTACAAAGAACACGGCTACACTATCTGACATGTTATTATATGCACCAAGATATGAAGTGCACCGCTACCCTATCTGACATGTGATAATGTGCACTAGGTTATAAAGTGCATGGTTACACTATCTGACATGTTATGATGTGTGTCAGAGTTGCACCAGGATATGAAGTGCACGGTAACACTATCTGATATGTTATAATGTGCATCAGGGGGTGTAAAGTTTACAGCTACCCTATCTGACATGTTATAATGTGCACCATGATATAAAGTGTACAGCTACCCTATCTGACATATTTTAATGTGCATTGGGGTATAAAGAACATGGCTATACTATCTGACACGTTATTATGTGCACCAAGGTATGAAGTGCACAGCTACCTTATCTGACATGATAATGTGCACCAGGGTATAAAGTGCACAGCTACACTAACTGACTTGGTAATGTGCAGCGGGGTATAAAGTTCAGGACTACACTATCTGACATGTTATAATGTGCACCGGGGTAGGAAGTGCAGGGCTGCACTATCTGACATGTGATAATGTGCACCAGAGTATAATGTGCAGGGCTTCACTCTCTGACATGTTTTAATGTGCACCAGGGTATGAAGTGCTGTGCTGCATTATCTGATATGTGATAATGTGCACTGGAGTATGAAGTGCAGGTCTACACTATCTGACATATGATAATGTGCACTGGGGTATAAAGTGAAGGGCTACACTATCTGACATGTGATAATGTGCACCAGGGTATAAAGTGAAGGGCTACACTCTCTGACATGTGATAATGTGCACCAGGGTATAAAGTGCAGGGCTACACTATCTGACATTATAATGTGCACCAGGGTATAAAGTGCAGGGCTACACCCTCTGACTTGTGATAATGTGCACCGGGATATAAAGTGCAGGGCTACACTATCTGACATGTTATAATGTGCATCAGGTTATAAAGTGCAGGGCTATACTACCTGACATGTTGTAATGTGCACCAGGTTATAAAGTGCAGGGTTACACTATCTGACATGTGATCATCTGCACTGGGGTGTAAAGTGCAGGGCTACACTATCTGACATGTTATAATGTGCACCGGGGTATAAAGTGCAGGGCTACACTCTCTGACATGTGATAATGTGCACTGGGGTATAAAGTGCAGGGCTACACTCTCTGACATGTGATAATGTGCACCAGGGTATAAAGTGTAGGGCTACACTCTCTGACATGTGATAATGTGCACTGGGGTATAAAGTGCAGAGCTACACTCTCTGATATGTGATAATGTGCACCGTGGTATAAAGTGCAGGGCTATACTCTCTGACTTGTTATAATACCAGGGTATAAAGTGCAGGGCTACACTCTCTGACATGTGATATTGTGCACCGGGGTATAAAGTGCAGGGCTACATTATCTGACATTATAATGTGCACCAGGGTATAAAGTGCAGGGCTACACACTCTGACATGTGATCATCTGCACTGGGGTGTAAAGTGCAGGGCTACACTATCTGACATGTTATAATGTGTACCAGGATATAAAGTGCAGGGCTATACTACCTGACATGTTATAATGTGCACCGGGGTATAAAGTGCAGGGCTACACTCTCTGACGCGTGATAATGTGCACTAGGGTATAAAGTGCAGGGCTACACTCTCTGACATGTGATAATGTGCACTGGGGTATAAAGTGCAGGGCTACACTCTCTGACATGTGATAATGTGCACTGGGATATAAAGTGCAGGGCTACACTCTCTGACATGTGATAATGTGCACCGGGGTATAAAGTGCAGGGCTATACTCTCTGACATGTTATAATACCAGGGTATAAAGTGCAGGGCTACAGTCTCTGACATGTGATAATGTGCGCCGGGGTATAAAGTGCAGGGTTACACTCTCTGACATGTGATAATGTGCACTAGGGTACAAAGTGCTGGGCTACACTATCTGACATTATAATGTGCACCAGGGTATAAAGTGCAGACTATACTCTCTGACATGTGATAATGTGCACCAGGGTATAAAGTGCAGGGCTATACTCTCTGACATGTGATAATGTGCACTGGGGTGTAAAGTGCAGGGCTACACTCTCTGACATGTGATAATGTGCACCAGGGTATAAAGTGCAGGGCTACACTCTCTGACATGTGATAATGTGCGCCGGGGTATAAAGTGCAGGGCTACACTCTCTGACATGTGAAAATGTGCACCGGGGTATAAAGTGCAGGGCTACACTCTCTGACATGTGATAATGTGCACTGGGTATAAAGTGCAGGGCTACACTATCTGACATTATAATGTGCACCAGGGTATAAAGTGCAGGGTTACACTCTCTGACATGTGATAATGTGCACCAGGGTATAAAGTGCAGGGCTATACTCTCTGACATGTGATAATGCACTGGGGTGTAAAGTGCAGGGCTACACTCTCTGTCATGTGATAATGTGCCAGGGTATAAAGTGCAGGGCTACACTCTCTGACATGTATAATGTGCACCAGGGTATAAAGTGCAGGGCTACACTCTCTGACATGTGATAATGTGCACCAGGGTATAAAGTGCAGGGCTACACTCTCTGACATGATAATGTGCACCAGGGTATAAAGTGCAGGGTTATACTCTCTGACATGTGATAATGTGCACCAGGGTATAAAGTGCAGGGCTATACTCTCTGACATGTTATAATACCAGGGTATAGAGTGCAGGGCTACACTCTCTGACATGTGATAATGTGCACCGGGGTATAAAGTGCAGGGCTACACTCTCTGACATGTGAAAATGTGCACCGGGGTATAAAGTGCAGGGCTACACTCTCTCTGACATGTGATAATGTGCACTGGGGTATAAAGTGCAGGGCTACACTATCTGACATTATAATGTGCACCAGGGTATAAAGTGCAGGGCTACACTCTCTGACATGTGATAATGTGCACCAGGGTATAAAGTGCAGGGCTATACTCTCTGACATGTTATAATACCAGGGTATAAAGTACAGGGCTACACTCTCTGACATGTGATAATGTGCACTGGGGTATAAAGTGCAGGGCTATACTATCTGACATATTATAATGTGTACCAGGATATAAAGTGCAGGGCTATACTACCTGACATGTTATAATGTGTGCCAGGTTATAAAGTGCAGGGTTACACTACCTGACATGTGATCATCTGCACCGGGGTGTAAAGTGCAGGGCTACACTATCTGATGTGATAATGTGCATCAGGCTATAAAGTGCAGGACTACACTATCTGTCATGTGATAATGTGCACCGGGGTATAAAGTTCAGGGCTACACTATCTGACATGTGATAATGTGCACCGGGGTATAAAGTTCAGGGCTACACTATCTGACATGATAATGTGCACCGGGGTGTAAAGTGCAGGGCTACACTATCTGATGTGATAATGTGCATCAGGCTATAAAGTGCAGGACTACACTATCTGTCATGTGATAATGTGCACCAGGGTATAAAGTGTAGGGCTACACTCTCTGACATGTGATAATGTGCACTGGGGTATAAAGTGCAGGGCTATACTATCTGACATATTATAATGTGTACCAGGATATAAAGTGCAGGGCTATACTACCTGACATGTTATAATGTGTGCCAGGTTATAAAGTGCAGGGTTACACTACCTGACATGTGATCATCTGCACCGGGGTGTAAAGTGCAGGGCTACACTATCTGATGTGATAATGTGCATCAGGCTATAAAGTGCAGGACTACACTATCTGACATGTGATAATGTGCACCAGGGTATAAAGTGTACAGTTATACTATATGTAGCCGAGATGGCCAAGCATGCTTCAGTGCTTATGACATGAGTTCGGGAGTGGACTCTGGAATCAGGAAGCCAGGGCTGGGGCAAATGCTGCTCAGTGCACTCACAACTCTGAGAGGGAGGATGTCACAGTCGGTAACATAGTGAACACTTGCAGTAGGTCACAGAGCCTGCTTCCTCACTGGGGGGGGGAGAGTGGAGAGAACATACACACTAAGTGGTGCTATTCCACGTGAAGTCACCAGAGGGTCACTTGATATTGAGGAAGTGGGAGTGACTAGGGCCAAGGGAGAAAATCATGGGTGGGGAAGGCAACTTCAGGATGATGGCACTTGTGCACCGGGGCCCCACCTCAAGAACCCCCACTCCCATGCGAGATGGTATGTTCTGATGTGGTGGATCACCTCTGTACTTACCTCATCGTGGGAGGGGGGAGCTGTTGAGGATTCTTGACTGGCATTGATGGGGCTGTGCAGTATCCAGCTTAGAGCCAGATTGGGTGCGCCTGGCTTGGAGGATGAACACAGTATAGAAAAAAAGAAAGAATAAGCAATTGACTTTAAAGTGCAAGATACCCTATCCGGCACATTATAAAATGCACCAGAGTATAATGTGCATGTCTGAAAGATCAAGTTTAACATACATGTCTCAATCCTGACAAACCCTCACCTGATTCTGAAACTGAGCTGCAAAATGAG
The DNA here is from genome assembly GCA_016271365.2 of Neoceratodus forsteri. Taxonomy (NCBI): domain Eukaryota; kingdom Metazoa; phylum Chordata; order Ceratodontiformes; family Ceratodontidae; genus Neoceratodus; species Neoceratodus forsteri. The sequence continues at coordinate 1,442,761,097 of CM057459.1, forward strand.
TCACAATTTGAAAACAGTTTTAGATGTTTGAAATGCAAATGAGGAATTAGCGTGTACTTAAGATATGACTAATATGCAAAGGTGTTCAAATTACTAGTTACAAATGCAAGAACCTTGTTGACCCCTGTTGGGTTCTGATTTGAAAAATGAATGGTTTGCTGAGTCCTGACCCATGCAATAAGATCTTGAGAGAACCGAGTACCCCACAATCAAGACCTCCAGCCCTGATGTAGACCCATATGTTCCGATCATTAAGGAGCTGAGGTGACCCCAGTCTGAGGACAAGAGATATTGTCCATCATCAAATTCAGTTCAGCTATGATTTATTTTCTATAAATTCATTTCGGCTTTGAAGATTTAGTCGAAACACTTTGGGGAGGATTTCCAACCACGTGCATCTGTTTGCCAAATGTAACTGGTGAATTCCGCCTGAAAAGATAGACCACAAAAAGTTGACCTAACTTGTGTTTGTATTTCTTTCTTTCAGCAGGAAAAGCTTCATTGAGAAATTCTCATTTACAATGAGATCCTGTTTAGGGCAGGTAACATTACAAAAGGTAAGATGGCAGTACATATACAAGACATTAAAAATCAGATTATAAACACAGGCCATCGATATAATCTAATGCAAAGACTAGAGACAATAGAAGCATATATACATAGGATTTGTAACAGAGTTAACACATTAAGAAAGCTACTAACAAATGCAGTATTTACCATGTAGTAAAATAGAATTTTCATAGTATTTTAATAGTATACACATTTGTCCATGCAAAATTGATTAAGTAGAACCTTAAAATAAAAGGGGCGGAGTAAAGAATTTAGTTTAAGTGATTCCTGCAGGGCATTCCAAATGTGGGTGCAGCCCAGCTAAAGGCCATCTTACCACATTTCAAATAGGGCCTCTGGACATCAAGCAGATGTATATTTAAGCAGTATACCACGAGATGGTGTGGGTGAGGCCAGGATTTACCCACGGCTGCTGTGTTGTTCAGCCACGAGGCACAGCCGAGGGACCAGCAACTCACCAGCCGTGGGTAAATCCTGACATCACCCACACCCTTGAGTGGGATATTGCTATTATATTATTATGATTTTTTTTAAATTAAATGTTGGTATTAGAGGTTTTATCAATTGTTAGCAGAAAGTGATTGATATAGTGATTTATTGCTGTGAAGGAAAAAAAAAATAGTTTGTCATAGAACTGTAGTTGCTATTGGTGCCGGTTCTGAAGCACTCGCAGAGGCTGGTTGGTCGAACGCTCGAACTGTGGTGTGAGGTAAGTGCTAAGGAGAGTTGTGAGATGTTGTTTTTGCTAGAAAGTTTTTCGGAATGTTAGAAAAAATTTCATCAAGCTCAGTCTAATCTATTAGTTCGAAGGAACATTCCATTTTTTTTGTTTTTTAAATTTACCGCGGTCAGTAGCGAGGGTACGCAAGATAGTGGCAAAGGGCTTTGATGTTGCTTGTCAGAGGGATTCTGATAGGGTATAGGGCAAGAGGGTTCAGCTGGCACTTTTTCCCGTCGGGTACTAGCAGGATTTACACGTTGTAAATCCTGTTCAGTAACCAATCAGGAGCCAGCTTTTCTGTTACCTATTGTATAGTATGTTTTCTTAGGTTGTATAATCCCGTGGATCTTTGAAGGAGACCTGATATACGGTATATGGCAGCAGTGTATTCTGCAGAACTTTGAGCCTTGTAAGGACCAGAAGTGTGGATCCCTGAGCCTTCTGATGTCAATTGAAGTATAACACATTGCCATACAGAGGAGACAATGATGTGTTCTAGCCTGCAAGCCAGTGATAAATGGGAGTGCTCTGTGGTAAATCACATCTAGTTTAGCTAGATAAGAAATTGAGGTGCTTCTGCATAAAATATTGTCATAATGGAAGAAGAGTCATCTGAGCAAATCTTATTTTAGCCTCAGGGCTAAAACAGAATTTATTTCTGTAGTAGAACCCAAGTCTCTGTGTAACCTTTTACAGAGACTTTCAATACACACAGTGAACTATAACTGGCTATCCAGCCACATGCCCAGATACTTGAAGGCAGTTACCAGTTGCAACCTTTCACCTGTTACAGTTGAAATGCCTACTGAGGAGGTGGGCAAGATTGAGCTGGGACAGAGTACCATGTACCTGTTTTTTGTGGCATTTAGAAGAAGCTTTGAAGCACAGAGATTAATTTGGAGTTGATCAAACACCACTTTAAGGATTTTGTAGCCCTCTGGGATAGGAGTAGCAGCATACAGAACAATGTCTGCGTAAAGGTGCAGTTTTGAATTTACAGTGTTAGCACCCGGATCATTAGTATAAACCATAAATAACAGTGGTCCTAATATGGATCCTTGGGGCTCTCCTTTGCAAACTTGAGCACAGGAGGTTGATAATCCTTCCATATGTAGCTGCTGTTGTCTCCCAAGAAGGTACTTCCTAAACCAAGCTACTGCATGTGGATCTATGCCAATATTCATGAGTTTATTCTGTTGACTATTGTGGTCCACAGTATCAAAAGCTTTACTACGGTCTAAGAATATTGCCACATTAGTAAGTTTTTGATCAAGTGTAGAGATGCAGTGAATTTAAAATCCGCTGGCGAAGTGAACGCAAAGTGGCTACTTGGCACTGGCACTTTGCTACGCGGAGTGCCCCATAGGAAAGGCTCACATTGCCTTGTCATTATAACTACGCATTGTCATTCCACCTTAAACGTGAAGTAAGGCGGAGTGACAACAGTATTGGCAGCATCCCACCCACACAGTCACCAGAATGAATGTGCATCCCCAAAGTGCTACTGTCTTGTGTCCAGAAAACTCCCCAGTGCTGACGAAGTGAAATGAGAGTGTAACAAGAAATGCAAAGTCTCCCAGAATTAATGGCGCACTCAGTCATGCGCGAAGTGGTCAGGTCACACACAGAGTCACCAGAATTAATGTGCATCCCCAAAATGATACTGTCTTGTGTCCAGAAAACTCCCCAGTACTGATGAAGTGAAATGAGAGCGTAACAAGAAATGCAGTTTCCCAGAATTAATGGTGTCATGCAAACGCACAGACAGATTAAGATTGTGCTGCACACTCAAGGGATGCATACGAAAAGCTACAACAACACCTAACCAGTGCTCACAAGTCACAAATCCAAATCTGGAAAGGAATACATTTTGCCAGTTGGGGGATTAGTGCATGGCAGTGACAATCCACTACCAGTAAAGATACCACGAAGCAGTATAAAAAATTCATGCAGGTGCGGTGGATAGCAGGTTCACACTGCTGCAATCACTCTGTAACACAATAAAAGGTGTCTGATTTAATGGCACGCATCGCACACACACACACTCTCACATAGTACAAGTAATGCGTAGCAAATAGAAAACCTTTACTAATACAACCAAATGTTTTAAACAAACTGAAATTATACACTGCTGCACAACAATCGGCAAAAAAAGTCAAGAATTGCTAAAAATATAACTGTGTGTACATTAACACAGTTATACAAGAAAAATATAACCAAAACAGAAAGACTGCCTTTTTCTCCCAATTAATCTACCTACACTACAAATATGCCCCTCCCCAAAAGCACACTTCCAGGTACGCAGACTGACTATTCTAAATTAACATTCAAAATCCACACACAACAATAAACACTCAATGATATCAGCACAGAAGGGTTTCCTACAATCGATGTACTAAATTCTGAGCAAAAAATATTACTCAAAAAGGCATTTTAAGCAGCTTTTAGAGGTTTTGAATTGCAGAGCTCTGAGAGCAAACTGTCTTCAGCTACCACTGCACCCACACTACCCAGGCCAGAACTGAGGCTGTGCTGAACAATCTAGAGCCCATGTGACCTGCAATCCCATGAATAACTGCAGAATTTCATTTGGAGCTCAATTACAGGGTGAAGTGAAGTGAATTACATTGATTTCAATGTACTTCGACTGAAAATTGGTGGAGAAGTGGTTTGGGGAAGGCAGAATAATGCAAAGTCATTGGTTTCAATGGACTTCACGTTCCTCAGTATGAAGCAAAGTACTCCGCTTCACACTGTGAAGTTCTCTGCGGATTCTGCGTTACTCAGTGAATCACTTCATGGAGCAAAGTGGGGCCACTTCGCTCACCACTACTTACAGTACTGTAACTCACATGCTATATGGGAAGGAATACGAATGCCTATGGCTGTACTTCCCCGATGAGCTGTGGCGCAAAACTCCGTGACTTAAAAATGCTTATTAATGAGTACAATGGTGAGTGGTGAAGCCTGGAGAGATATACAAAACATGCTTACAATACATCAAAGTAACTAGTAAAAAATTAATGTTGTGATTCGTGATGTGATCGTGAATCGTGATTTGTGACTGCATTTGTGACCGTGATGATGAAAAACGTGATTCGGTGTCGGCGGTGTGAGATAAACAATATGGAACTGTATTGGGTACGCAAATGCCTATGGCTGTTCTGCCCTGATGAGCTGTAGCACAAACTCCCTGACTTAAAAACACTCATTAATGAGTACAGTGGCGGGATGGTGAAGTCTGGAAAGATACTACAAAGCAGACTTACAATACATCCAAGTAACTAGTAAAAAAATTAATGTTGCAATTCGTGACGTGTTCGTGAATAGTGATTTGTGACTGCATTTGTAACCGTGATGATGAAGAACGTGATTTGTATCACGAGTGACTCGTGATGATGGTCCTGACTTAAAAACGCATCTTAATGAGTACAATGTTCATGCAGAAGTATGCACCACACCTGTCCAGTACTCTGAAGGGAAGCCAAAGAAACAACTGTGACTTAAGTTACAGATGGAGATTGGGCCCTAAAGAGATGCAAATACATGGACAGATTAAGATAGTGCTGCGCACTGAAGAAATGCAGATGCAAAGGCACAACACCTAACCAGTGCTCACCATCAGAAATTCAAATCTGGAAAAGAATACCTTTGCCAGTTGGGGTGAGCCATGGGGGGGGGGGAGTGTACTGCACTGCTGCTTTAACAATCACTAGTACTGGTACCAGTAAAGATACCACAAAGAAGTACAAAAATCACACAGCTTCAGTGGATAGCAGGTTCACATTGCTGAAATTATAATGTGGCACAATAAAAGATGTCTGATTTGATGACACACGTCACACACATACTCACACACACTAAGTAATGAGTAGCAAATTGAAAACTTCTGTAATATAACCACATATTTTAAACATAGAAACATAGAAACATAGACTTTGATGGCAGATAAGGACCGCTTGGCCCACCTAGTCTGCCCATTTCCCTACCTACAGGATAAGTTGCAGATCCTATTTAACCAACAGCCTATTTCTTCCTACCCCCCACAAAAATTGTCTTATATCTGTCCCATGCATTCTTGAATTCTCCCACAGTTTTAGATCCCACAATCTCCTCAGGAAGGCTGTTCCATGCATCCACCACCCTCTCTGTGAAAAAATACTTCCTCACATTGCCCCTGAGCCATCCCCCCTCTATTTTCAAATTATGTCCCATTGTTCTTGCACATCTCTTTTTCTGAAAGATGCTACCCTCTTGGACTTTGTTGATTCCACTGAGGTACTTAAAACATTTCTATCATGTCCTCCCCTCCCTCCTTTCCTCAAGGGTATACATATTAAGCTCCTTTAGACTCTCCTCATATGGCTTCTCTTACAGACCCTGCACCATTTTAGTTACCCTCCTCTGAACTGCCTCCATCCTGTCTATGTCCTTTCGGAGATGGGGTCTCCAGAACTGGACGCAATACTCCAGATGGGGTCTCACCAACTGTCTGTACAGGGGGATAACAACTTCCTGTTTTCTGCTGGTGATACCTCTCCAAATACATCCCAGTATCCTCCCAGCCCTCCCTAACACCTTCTCACATTGCTTGCCAACCTTAAGGTCATCTGATATGATTACCCCAAGGTCCCTTTCTATTTTTGTTGTTGTTACTACCTCCCCCCATTGTGTAATCTTCCCCTGGGTTTTTGTTTCCCAGGTGCATTACTTTGCACTTCTTTGCATTGAATCCAAGCTGCCATACTTCTGACCATTCCTCCAACCTTTCCAAGTCCCTTCTCATCCTTTCCAAGCCTCGCTGTGTATCAACCCTGTTGCAGATCTTTGTCATCTGCAAAGAGGCATACTTTCAAACAACATTAAGTCTTGCTATATTATGACATATGCAGTGAGTCCCAACCTTCGAACTGCTCCGGAGGTGAAAGAGTTAAGTTTCCATGCCAGGAATGGAATCTTGAGTGCGAGCTTGGTTGAAAACTCTGTCTGTTGTTCTTCAAACTCAAACTGTCAGATTCTTTATTCCGCCTCACTGAACAGTCGCTCCGGAGATTTCTCCTTCTGCTCGGTTCATTTTGTCGGTTAAAAGTTATTGTTTTTCAGTTTTTAAACTGAATTTAAACCGCAACCGGTCAGTTCAAGCTCTGTCTGTGGTATCGTAAGTAATAGATAGGTTTTACATTTTTTTTCTGTGTGGAACTAGCAAACGGTATTATCGGTTCGGTTTGAACCGATCAGGTTATTCTTAAACTTCATTTAAATTGCATTAGAGTGCGGTTCCCGGTTCTTATCGGTTCTAAAAAAAACGGATTTCATTACGTTTTTTTTCCACGACCCGTGACACGGTTGGGAACTGATAAGAGGGTCTTGCTTGGCGGATTGCCATAAACGGGCAAGTTTTTGGTTAGGCTGGCACTATGTCTGAGAAACCCAAAAGAAAAACCGGGCCCACTGGGTTTCAACACTGCAGTGTCTGTGGGGAAGCCTTTGCCAAGGCTGACCCACACACCACATGTGTTTATTGTCTGGGGTTTGACCACCTCAATGCAGACTGCCAGATTTGCAAGAATTTTCCTGCAGCTACCCTGGATAAGAGAGTTGGTAGGCTCAGGGAAAGAGAGGCCAAGAAGTCCGCTGACCCAGATGGCCAGCCCGGTTCGGTGCCAACCGAACCAGAGGGAGTGCCCTCTGACCAGGGCGAGATTTCCTCGGCCAAAAGGAGAGCTGACTCGGAGGAGTCAGTCCCAGCAAAAAGGATTAGAAAATCAGCAGGTGTGGAGCCAAAATTCCCTTCTCCAACCACTGGGGAGATAGCCAAAGCGATCAAAATTGTCCAGTCGCTTTCCCCAGTTCCGACCGAACCGGCACCATCAGGTAAGTGGTCAGTTCGGTCGGTGCCACCGGTTCAAGAATATGAGATAGAGGAATTTTATGAACCGGAGGAGGGGGAGGAAGATTATGAAGAGAGTGAATGTGATTTTGAAAGTCTGGATGTGCCCATTGAACTGGACATCTCCCCAGACAGACCTTTAGGAGTGTCTCCCCCTAGGCTTTCTGAGTCCCCTTCTCATTTTATGTTTTATAAAAAGTGGCTGAAACCCTCCAGCTCCCTATGGAGGAAGCTGTGGATGACCAAGAGGAGCCTGACTATGTGGAAATGATGGATATTCCAGAGTCTAGGAGACTGTCTATTCCTTACATAAATCTTTTAGGAAACAGTAAAATCTTAAAAGCTCCTCACACATACCTCCTGTGGATAAAAGAATGGACAAGAGGTACACATTGTCAGGCTCTGATACGGAGTTCCTTTCACAACAATGCAGCTATGTTGGGGTAGTGCAGGCTGCAGCCTGTGATAAGGCAAATATTCCCTTGGCTTCACACCCCCCCGGCAAGGACTCCAGGAGAATTGATGCCATGGCAAAGAAACAGTACATGGCAGTATCCTTGGGACTCAGACAGGCAAATTATATGGCTTATGTTGCAAGATACCAGAAATTCAGATGGGATACTGTTATGGCTCTAGTGAAACAGGTCCCTGGCCCGCTTGCCAAGGAGCTGGAGCAGGTGGCTGCTGATGGTATTGAGGCATCCAAGGTGCAATTCCATGCTGCAGTGGACTCTAATGATGTGTCATCAAGAGTCATGGCTACATCTGTGGTACTTCGCAGAATGGCTTGGCTCAGGTGTACTAGCCTGTCACAGGATACCCAGGCTAAGGCCGTGGATTTTCCTGTTGTGGGTAACTCTCTGTTTGGGGAGCAGACAGAGAATTACATGAAGAAAATGGATGAGTATAGAACCACCTATAGGAGTGCACAGGCCAAGGAAAGGCAGGCCACTCCTCAGAGGCAGCTTTCCAGGGGCAGGGGCAGACCTTTTCACAGGCCTTTTTACCAAGCCCAGACCTCCTCTTCAGCCTATGCCCAGAGGAGGTTCTTCAGAGGGAGAGGCAGACGGGGTGCAAGTAGGCCTGCTTCCACCCCTCAGCCTAAAGCCCCTGCCAAACAGGCACCCTGATGGGATGGCCAGGGCCGATTCTCCACTACCTGTAGGGGGCAGTCTGGCTTACTTTGTCCAGGACAGGAAGTCTTTAACATCAGACAAGTGGGTCCTGGAAGTAGTAAGCCAGGGACTGGTTCTCAGCTTCAAAAAATTTCCAAAGATGAGAACCAGATCCTTTCCACCTGCAAATCCATCAGAGGCTGTCGCCCTAGAAACAGAAGTTTCAACCCTCCTGGCTCTCAGAGCTGTAGAAAGGGTTCCTCCCCTACACCAGGGCAAAGGATTGTACTCTAGGGACTTCCTTACCCCAAAAAAGACAGGAGAATGGCGGCCCATCCTGGATCTCAGATACCTAAACAAGCACCTTTTAAAACCAAAATTCAAAATGGTGACTCTGGGAATTATTTTACCCTCTCTAAGGCCAGAGGACTAGCTAGTGTCCCTGGACCTCAAGGATGCCTACTTCCATGTTCTTATCAGAAGCTCCCACCGAAAGTACCTCAGATTTGAACTGCCCTCAGGCCATTACCAATTCAGAGCAATGACCTTCAGTCTCACCTCTGCCCCAAGGGTATTCACAAAATGCCTGGCAGTAGCAGTTGCTCATTTAAGAAGGCAAAAGATTGCCATCTTTCCTTACCTGGACGACTGGCTCATAGTAGGCCAGTCTCCAGCCCAAGTCAAATTACACCTTCAGGTTACGCAGCAACTGCTCACATTTCTAGGTTTCCTTCTCATTCTCCCAAAGTCAGTTCTAGAGCCTGTTCAGCTACTCACCTTCATAGGCGCAGAACTGAACACAAAACAGGCCAGAGCCTTCCTTCCTCTGGAAAGAGCAAAGACCCTGGTTTCTCTGGCCTCCTCCTTCACTCTGCAGGTCTCTCGACCAGCAAGGCATTTTCTGCAGTTCCTAGGGCACATGGCTGCCTCCACAGCAGTAGTGCAGGGAGCAAGATTTCAGATGAGGGACATTCAGTTCCATTTGAGAGCCTTCTGGTCTCAAAGGAGAGACCCTCTAACCAAATTGATCCCAGTAACTCGAACCCTGATCCAAGCCCTCCAGTGGTGGCAGGACCAGAACAATTTGAGACAGGGGGTTCCCTTCATCCCTCAGTCTCACTCCTTGACCCTTACTACAGATGCATCCCTCTTGGGGTGGGGAGCTCACATGGGCGACCTCACCACCCAGGGACTGTGGTCCCCTCAGAAATCTCTGCTCCACATCAATCTGTTGGAACTCAGAGCAGTTTTTCTAGCACTTCAAGCTTTTTCCACATCTGTTCAGAACAAAGTGGTACAGGTCAGAACAGTCAACAACACTACAATGTGGTACATCAACAAGCAAGGGGGGCACTCGGTCTACGGCCTTATGCACCGAAGCAATGAAGTTGTGGTCTCTGGCTTATTCCCTGAACACCTCCCTTATGGCAGTTCACCTCCCAGGCAAGGACAATGTCCTGGCAGATGCTCTCAGCAGGATTTCCCAGGGCCATCACGATTGGTCACTGGATCCCCTAATTCTGGAGGTAGTATTTGCCAGGTGGGGCACTCCACAGATAGATCTTTTTACAGCCCCAGACAATCACCAACTTCCTCTTTTTTGCTGCAGACCCCCAGTGTTGGGCTCAGTCCCTCTGGTTGCCTTCCTTCTCAACTGGGAAGGGAAGTTTCTCTATGCTTTTCTCCCCTTCCCTCTCCTGTTCAAGGTGCTAGTCAAAATCAGATCTCAACCTTGCAAGATGATTCTGATTGCTCCAGATTGGGCCAGCCAGCCTTGGTATCCACTCCTTTTGTCCTTAGCAGTCCACCTTCCCCTGTGTCTTTCCAGGAATCACAATCTGTTAACCTGTGCCCAGGGGAGAGTTTGGTACCCGAATCTCAAATCTCTCAATCTCAAGGCCTGGCTCTTGAAGAATTAGAGTTTGCTGACCTACACCTTTCTCAAGGTGTACTGGATATTTTGAAGGCTTCTAGGAAGCCTTCCACCAGGGCTACTTATAATTCCAAATGGAAGAGATTTTCCATATGGTGCTCTGGCAAGAATATTTCCCCAGACTCTGCCGGTTTGCCCACAGTTCTGGATTATATGTTACATTTGAATTCTTTGGGGCTGAGACCAGCTACCCTAAAAGTGCACCTGGAAGCCATGTCTGCTTTCTTATCAGCAGGAAAACCCTCTTCCCTTTCAGCTCATCCGGTATTCTCCAAGTTTTTCAAGGGGTTGCTTCACACCAACCCCCCAGTCAGGGACCCTGCCCCTGCCTGGGATCTTAATGTTTGCATTGCCCAGCTTATGCAACCCCTTTTTGAACCCTTGTCTTCATCAGAGCTTAAGTACTTGACTTGGAAAACTGTGTTTTTGGTAGCCATCACTTCTGCCAGGTGCATAAGTGAACTACAAGCATTGTCAGTGGAGTCTAATTTTATCTCCTTTCATAGGGATAAAGTGGTCCTCAGGACTAACAGAAAGTTCTTGCCTAAGGTGGTCTCGGACTTCCACCTCAATCAATCCATGTCTCTCCCTGTGTTCTTCACTGACCATTCCTCCTCTGGTGAGAGGAGATTGCACAGTTTAGATGTCAAAAAGCGCCCTTAGCTACTACATAGAGCGTACCAAGGGTCACAGGTTTGACTCCCTCCAACTATTCCTCACTTATGGTGAGGTTGGTAAAGGGAAACCTGCCACTAAAAAGATCCATTGCCAGGTGGATTGTCTCTTGTATCCAATTTTGTTATCAAAAACTGGGTAAGGTTCTCCCTTCAGGCCTGAGGGCGCTCTCTACCAGAGGTACAGCTGCGTCCCTGGCTGCGGCCAGGGACATCCCTATCAAAGAGATATGTCAAGCAGCTACCTGGAAAACAGTTCACACTTTTACCAAGCATTACTCCCTGGACATCCAGGCTAGGAGTGATGCTCGGTTTGGCACAGCTGTGCTTCAGAGCCTATTTTCTAAGTAGGTTCTGTCCCTCCTCCATGGAGGTACTGCTGTGTAGTCTGCATATGTCATAATATAGCAAGACTTCATGTTGTTTGAAGAAAAAATTACTCACCTTAGTAATGTTGTTTCTTCTAATGGAGTCTTGCTATATTATGACCCCCCTGCCCCTCTCAGAACCTCTGTTTTGGGATGTGAGTGAGCAGTGCAGTGTTGGCACTTAGTAGTTGCCCACCTTGTTCTTTCACCCCTCCTTTCTGGGGTGTTTGCTGTTGTGTTTTTCATTTTTTGGATTCCCTGACTTGAGACCTTGTTTTGGGACCAAAAAATGTGTTCATATTTTAGTAGCCAGTTGGCTAGTGTAGGTTTACAGCTTCCACACAGAACCTTAGTGAGTTTTGCTCATAAAGATCTGACATTTTGAGTTTGAAGAACAACAGACAGAGTTTTCAACCGAGCTCGCGCTCAAGATTCCATGCCTGGCATGGAAAGTTAACTCTTTCACCTCCTGAGCAGTTCGAAGGTAGGGACTCACTGCATATGTCATAATATAGCAAGACTCCATTAGAAGAAACAACTTTAGTAAGGTGAGTAATTTTTTCTTTCCTTCCAGTCCCTCTGCAATGTCACTTATAAAGACATTAAAAAGGACTGTACCCAGTACTGAACCCTGCGGTACCCCACTAGTAACCCCTCTTTCTTCGAAGTGGACTCCATTTACAATTACCTTCTGTGTCCTGTTGTTCAGCCAATGTTTTACCCAGGCTACCACCTTGGGACCCACTTCCAGGCTAGTTAATTTGACTATTCATCTTTTGTATGGGACTGTGTCAAATCCCTTGCTAAAGTCTAGGTAGGCCATGTCCACAGCCCCTCCCTGGTCTACTTCTTTGGTCACCCAGTCAAAGAAATCAATTAGATTCATCTGACATGACCTTTCAGCTGTGAACCCATGCTGTCTTGGGTCTTGTGCCCCACTGGCCTCTAGGTACTCAACAATTCTTTCCTTCAGAAGGAAACTAAAATTATGCACTGCTGTACCACAACAATCAGCAAAAAAAAAAAATGGCAAGAATTATTGAAAATATTACTGTGTGTACATTAGCACAGTTATACAAGAAAAATATCACCAAAATAGAAAGCACTGTCTTTTTCTCCAAGTTAATCTACCTACACCACATATACGCCCCTCCCCCAAAGCACACTTCCACTGTCTCTCAGTACACAGACTGAATGTTGTACATTAACATTCAAACTCCACACACAAACGATAAACGCTTGATGATATGAGCACAGGAGGGTTTCCTATAGTCGATGAGCTAACGTTTCAGCAAAACAAATGACTCAAAAAGGCTTTTTTAACAGCTTTTAGAAGGTTTGAATCGGAGAGAGCTCTCAGAGCAGACTGTCTCCTACAGCTTCCTACACACACAACCCCAAACTGAGGCTGTGCAGAACAATCTAGAGCCCATGTGACCTGAAATCCCATGAATCACTGCAACATTTGCCTTTGGAGTTTCAAAACATGGCGAAGTGAGGTGAAATACATTGTTTTCAATGTACTTCGCCTTAAGAATTGGTGGAGTAGTGGCTTGGGAAGGCGGAGTAACATGAAGTCATTGTTTTCAATGGACTTCGCATTACCCATTGTAACACAAAGTACTCCACTTCACGTTGCGGAGCACTCCACGAATTAGCCTTCACTCCTCGAATCACTACGCGGAGCGAATTGGGGCCACTTTGCCCATCTCTAATCAAGTGCAGTGAACCAGTCATTGGTAATCATAACGAGAGCAGCTGTTGTGCTGTGTTGAACTCGAAAACATGATTGCATAGCAGTAATGAATATTGAATTTATCAATGTATTCCTAAGCTGCTCAATTGGCAGTTTTCCAAGCAATTTGGCTAGGACCGGGAGAATGGAGATGGGCAGATAATTACTTGATGAAGCCTTATCTCCTGACTTAAATACTGTTTAACACCTTAAATTCACTCCCCTTATATTTAGCTCTCCAAGCACACCGGACTTACTCACTCCATCTTATGTTCGGTGGTGGAACACTAGTGATGCCAGTGCATAGTGTTCCACCTAATATTCACAGTCTTTTTATTTTCACGCTAATTTGAAACCAGCGAATACAGTGAAAATAAAAAGACAGTGATTATAAGCTCTTATACAGTAATTATATAAGCAGTTTTCCACAGTAGTGGGATTTCTCAACTTTCTACCAACACGTTGAAGAGATGGGTTATAGGAGCAGTTAGGATAGGATAACCCATTTTTAGAAACAAGGGCTGAGTGATATCAGCATCAGCACTTTTTGAGGGGTCTAGGTTCCAAAGGAATTGTTCCATCTGCAAAAAGGAGAACTGCAGGGACCAGAATAGGGGAATAAGGCTGAGCCAGTAGATATCAAATTAGGTAATTTCTGGGTGGGTGACGGGATACTGACAATGAGCCGATTTTCAAAAGCATTCCCAGCAGAAGCAAAATGTGAGCTCTGTTCCTCTACAATTATTTGTCTGTACATAATTTGTTTACAATTTGAAGCTCCCTAGATAGTGATGAAGAGGCTAGCCCTCCTTTTATATCCTTTGTAGCTTTCCAGACTCTAGAGGGATCATTCTTATAATCATCTAACGGGCAAACAGTAATTTGCTTTGGCCAAACAAATTAATTTGGTGCAATGATTTCTAGTTTGCTGAAAAGCTGTCTAATACAGTGTTGCCTTGATAATTCTAGCTCTTGCCCAGTGCAGATTTCTGTCCCTTAGAGCTTGTTTGGTTTCACTAGTAAACCATGGGGAGCTTTCCTTTTTCGTTCAATGTTTAATAATGGAAGCAAGCTGCTTTATAACATTTAATACCTGTTAGGTGAACATTTCATGTGACACATGTATTGAGGGTGCCAGATAGAAGTCCTGCCAGACCATAGAGATATTCTTGTTCTATGAAATTAGTGAATGAGCATTTGTAAATAAATGAGGGCTTACTGTAAGACGTTTTACCCCTCTAACACAAACCGTCCCGTTATGGTCATTGAAAACATTGTCAGAGACAGCAGTAACTGTGATCCTCTGAGGTCTGTTTGTAAGAATAATATCTAAGATGTATAGTTTTTAGGGTTGGGTCTGGTGGGTTCTGAAACAAGCTGTGCACAACCAAATTCATCATATAACATAACATCTTTAAGTCATTTGACTTTGAAGTTAGCCAGTCAAAGTTTAGGTACCCCATAATAAAGGTTTGTTTGTTATTATCACCACTAGCAATTTTAGATACATAATTTAGAGTATCTGACCCCCCGTAGGTGGTCTGTAGCAGTCAATTACTTTAATTGAGTCAGCTTCTGAGATGGATATAGAAACTGTAATACATAGGGGATACGTTATGGCCAGTGATGGAATGCACTGTTTATGTGAATGAGTGGAGAGTGACCTTGGATATTCTCACAAGTGGTTGAGTGTAGCGGACCCTCGAGTGACGGTAGTTGATGTCACTCTCCACTCATTCACATAATTAGTGTATTCCACCACCGGCCATAACGTATCCAATTTATACAATAAAACTGTGTTTTTTGCTGTTTTTTGGGTGTGATGATGTCACCACAGTGGTATAAATGGATTTATTCCACTGCAGTGAGAATACATGTTTTTATGCAAAGAGTTATTTGCTCACTCCCATTGTAAAAATTAAAATTCAATTGGTTTAGAATTTAGATAGAGAAGCAGTTTAGGAGGATGTCTGTTTGTGTTTGACACAGAGTACAATTCCTCCACCATGTGTTCTTAGCGACCCTGCCTGTATAAGCTGTACTCTAGGATGGAAATCACGTTAACATCAATGGATGTGTTAAAGCACATTTCAGTTAATAAAAGCACTCTGGATTTGAATGGGCAACCCAAATTTCTAATGTGTCTAACTTGCCCAGCATACTATAAATGTTGCTGGCCATAAATTTCAGCCCATTTGAGTTAGCAAAGCCAAAAGGTGTTAGTTTTAAGGATGTAGGACCAGGATTTCATTCAGTATTTCCAGAACTGCGTAGTAATAGCATAAGGAATTGTTTGCTTATGTACAGTACAACCCCGATTATCCAAACTCACTGGGGGACATCAGATTAGTTCAGATAATCAAGGGGTTTGTAAAAACGAGGGTCCCATTAAAAATGAGTGGGAGTGCCAGTTGCGGTATTCTATTCAGCATGCTGTACAATATCAATTATGCCTTTCCCTTCATGCACAGCAGCTTAATGTTGCAGACGTTTCATGAAACCTACATTATGGATTCCATGCATTTGTTTTGGCAAGTATTAAATGATATGCTAATCTGTGTTTAGAGAAGAATTTGACTTCTCAAACACCGACTCTCAAAGCGCTTTACATACTGATGACTGAGATACTGGCGTGGCAGGAACTGTATGTGCCCTGACATGGTAGCAGCTGTTCATGCTCACAACATTCGCTTACATACATAGATAATTACAGTAAAAAACTGTTAATAGAGGTTCCATGGACCACACACCTAGGTCTTCCTGAAACCCATCTGATCAACCACCACAGATGGAAAGTAGTAGTAGTAGTAGTAAAATGTTTATTTATACAGGATATTAGAAGTACAGCTTCCATCACCTTTGGGGCCACAAAGGTCCTCTTTACAAGGTACACCTGTTTGATGTAACAATAAGTTTCAATCGTACATGACACCAGCATCAACTTACATACAAGGAGAGAAGGGACCTCAGTTAATTATCGCATCCAAAGGACGGCCTCTCCAACAGGACAGTGCCCTGCTAGCACCACACTGCAATGTCAGTTTTTGGTTAGGTGCTCAAATTCCAAGTGTGCAGCCTGACCCCCTGATTACTACACCTGTTTTTAAATACCCTGAGGCTATTACATAATCCGTCAAATGCTCATCCTAATCGGGTGCTAACTGACTGCAATATAACGGCAATTATAAACAATTAACACTGGGGACATGGTACGAGTTTGGATAATCCAGAGGTTCAGATAATGGGGGGGTCAGATAATCGAGGTTATACTGTATATGGCAGTTTTGTAGACACACTTGTGATGTCTGGTATTAACTTTGTATTGTGGGGGTACATGAATTGCGATAAAAAATAAATTAAAAAAATATATATTCTCCCGGCTAGCTAGTGAGCTAACGAAAGCCAACATGAAGGGCTCGTGGATTGGAGAATTATAGCTAGGCAGATATTTTGCCAACTGGGTAGTGTCAGGAGACCATAGCTGGAGCAGAGAAATGGAGCAGCTCAAGTTGGTCAAGATATTGAGTTTCATATCTAGTGCTCTTGCTTCCCATGGTGAATGGGCAAAAAAAAATAAAAGCCGCAAAAACCACATTTTGAGGATGGAGAAACTGGCTAAGGCCAGTGTCAGTGGCTCAGTAGGTAGCACACTCGCCTTTGAGGCTGGGAGATCAGAGAGCTGTGGGTTCAGTTCCCACATCTGGCACTTGGGTTAATATTTATTTATTTAGTTTTTGTTGATCGGGTAAGTGCATTAGACAAATCCTGCCTATTTTCAGGCACGACCTAGGGAAGGGGGATACAGATGAATACCAAATGACCTTGAACCAGATTAAGCTGTTGGTGGTATTTTTAGTGAATGAGGGAAATTTGGCCAGGGCAACGGGGAAATTCCCCTACTCTTGCTGTAAGGGGACCCTCTGGTCATCTTGTTCCAAGATGGCCACTTCTCAGGAGCCTGGCATTGGTGGAGTGCTTGCTGGAGAAACAGGAGTGTAAGTCTCCTCTCCTGTTTCTATTTCTCTAGACGCTCCTGTTTCTGCTGTGCAAAGTTTGGATAATGCATTGTACCTGTTTGCAAGTCTACTGTGGCTCCGGATTTTCTTCGTCCTGTTTTATCCCTGCTGTGTGCTGCTGATTTGTTCCCGGACCAGCTGCCTGACCATCAGCAAGGTTCTGTGCATCGGGAGATTGCCGACCTGTTAGCCCATAAGAAGGAATTGAAGCATCTTTGGATTGCGCTTCAGGCTGGCTTGGGGAAGGATTTTGTCCCTTGTAGCATTCCGTCTGTTGCTGTCTTGATTTTGCCTACAGTACTGGAGACTTCTGTACCCGCCTTCACTTCTTGGGAGCTTGGATTTGCCTCGGAGCTCGCCCACTTGGCTGGCAGTACACTTCCGCAATCGGCTGAGTGCCTTGAGCCGGCTGGCATTGCTCAGCCCGTTCATCCCTCGGTTCCGCTGGGTCACAGACTGGGCATGGGTTGCCAGGCACAACTCCCACCTGTTGCACTGCACACAATACCTTCTTGTTCTCCGATGTCTACTGTCGGCCAGCATACAAGTGATGGTTTACTTCAGGATGCCTCTTCTTGGTCACCAGATCGTGCTTTATGGGAAGCTGACTGGTGTCTGGAAAACGATGGGTCTTTGACGCCAGACCCTCAGGATTCTGCTGTTCAACGCTATCGTTCTGCAGTTGCTTCTCCTAATGTAGCTACCACCTCTTCTACAACTGACTTTGCTGTTCCTTTTTGTGGTGCACCTACAGGTATGGGCCCCAACAAATCTAGCGCTATATCTGTCACTGATATTTCTGATAAGTCTGCTGTTTTATCTGTTAAGCCTGATGTACCTATTCCTATTTCTGTGTCTGGTTCTGATAAAATTAATGTGCCTGCTTCTATTGTACCTGATACTGACCAGGATGTACGTTTAGGCCCCGCTGAGAGTATTTTACAGGATCCCTCTAGGTCGGCTTAGCTAAACCCTATGTTTAAACTTTCAGACCTGTTCCATAACAAAAGTGAACCTGCCCCTGGAGGAATGCTGTCCGATTGATCTTTAAGAGTGGCCTTGAATCCCCCTCCTGATAGGTTGCACATTGCCAAACAGATTTTGAAGGGTTCCATGAGATTTTTTTTCTTCAGAGATTTATGCTTTGATTCATTTAGGCAATGGCAGTTACGATGTTAGCTTTAAAACGGTTTCCTGTTTGGATAGATTTTGGACTCAATATCAGTCAGTTAAGAACTCCCCTTTGTGGCTCCCTTGTTTGGCTATTCCTCTTACCAAACCAGCAGTTGAAGTTATTAAGGTTATGTTCCAAAATGAGGGGGTCCACATTGAGGACATACTTTTTTGGCTTAAACAGAGGTGTGAGGTTTTAGATAAACCTTCCCCAATTCTAGACAGTGAGCAAATCTGGAACAGAGGTTGGAAAGTGAAGGTTAAGTTGTTTGCAACTAATACAGGCCCTGTTCACCTACCAAGTTCCTTTTTTTTAGGGAAGGATAGGGATGTTTTATTTTGCATTGGTCAGCCTAAATCTTGTTTTAAATGTGGGGTTCGCACTCACTTAAGCTCTGCCTGTGACACACCTCGCTGCAGCCATTGCCTGGATTACAGTCATGTCTCTGCTAATTGTGTCAATCTTTTTAAATATAATCTTTGTGACCATATTGGTCATAGGTACAGTAAATGTCCATGGGCCTCTCAACAGAGACGATTGTCCTCCTCAAGATGGTTTGATTAATAGGGCTCAACAGCCTCAAGCCAAGATGTCTGCTTCGGTTGCCCCTTCTCCTTCTTTAGTCCCTCCTCCCCCTCCCACCCCTACAGTCCTATTGATGAAGCTACCCCAATTGAGGCTTCTTCTCCAGTCATCTCCATGGCCCTTGCTCCAGCTGTGCCTGGGATGCTCCCCTTTTGGCCCAGGATGTTGACAGTGTTGTTTCAGACATGCCTCCCCCCCCCCACTCCTGTGCTGGAATCAAGGAAGGCTTCTGCCAAAAAAAGAACTCGCCCTGGTAAAGCCCTTAAGAAGAGTGAGACACCTGATCCTGTTTTTCAAAGCACCCCCAGCACTAGTGCCTGGAAAGTGGGCAATAAATTCTCAGCATTGGCTGTGGATTTGACTGATGAGGAATCTGGTAATATCATCTCCAATTCTTCCTCTAAAGCTTCAGTGGACATCCCCTCTGATCTAGACGATGGTGAGGGATCTCAACCTATTTCCCAAAGGACAAGGTGCAGGAGATGTAGTATGACCCCATGATTAGAAGTATGCTTTTTTTTTTTTTCCTTTTTTGGTTTCATGAGCTCCCTTCGGATCTCTACGCTTAATGCGAACAGTATCAAGTCTCGAGCGAGAATGCTTACTGTTTTGAGTTCCCTGATGCAACTTCATTCTGACATTATTTGTATACAAGACACTAGGTTGAAATCTGTGCCTGACTTGCGGCAAGCCTCTACATTATGGACCAAAGGAACTTCTTTCTGGTCTATTGGCCAGGACACTTGTGATGGTATTGGAGTTTTATTTACTAAGCCTGGCATTTCTGTCTCTCGATTGCTTGATATTGACCCTGGAAGGGCCTTGCTGTTTGATTTTGTTTATTCCTCTACACGGTTTTGGCTTATCTCCACTTATGCGCCTCAATCCAAAGCTCTTCATACTGCTTTGTTTTGTCACATTCAACCATTTTTACATACCTCCAGGATCGTTCTTCGGGCTGGAGACTTTAATTGTGGCCTAGATAGAGCAGACTGGGGTGCTCGGACGGAGAAACTATTTTGTGATACAGTTGCCCTTAGACAGATTATTTCTAGTGCTAGATTAACAGACTCCTATCACTGTCTGTTTCCCTCTGGTGGTAATACTTATTTTAGAGGCTTCTTATCCACTAGAATTTACTTTGTTTTTCTTTCCAGTATTTTACACATTGGTTCGGTTTTCTTGAAAGCTTGGGAGTTCTCTGATCATCAGTCTATCACTGTGTCCTTTGACTGGCATCTGGCTCCTCAGTGTAGGAAGAATTTATGGTGCCTTAATAATTCTCTTCTGATTGATGAATCCATATGGCAGGCCTGGAGACATGACTGGCATGCTAGGCTCTCTGTTGGTGAATTCTATGATGATGTGAGAACCTGGTGGGAGGATACTAAGTTGTCTTGGAAAGCCCTTTTCCAGTCCTATTCTTGATCTAAGACCTCTGCTTCATATACTACTTATTTGAAATTAAGGGATCAATTACAGAACCTGATTTCTTTAACTGAGCTCCATAAAAGAGATTATGGATCTCAGATACGAGATTTGAAATCTAGAATGTTTCAGCTTCAGTATAATAGGGCACAATCCTTGGAGCAGGAACTCTGCTTTGGGGTTTCTTTATCTCGAGGATCTTTGGACCTTTTTAAGGAATGCGCGCGGATAGTGGATAACAGGACTTTAACAGGGCTTTTTGACTCTTCTGGGCCACTCCTTACAGCTCCTGAAGATATGTTACAGCAAGTTGATTTACATTTTCACATGTTTGAAACTGCCTTTATTCCTTTTTCTGATGATTTTTTTCCTGGTCAGTTACCACAGATTTCTGCTTCTGACAAGTTACTGTTGGAAGTTCCCATCTCCAGTAATTGATTGATTGAGCACTTTGTTCTTGTTGTTACATCTATGTTGGTCCATTAAAAGGTATCAAATCATTTCCTTCTGGATCTATTCTTGCAAGGACCAATACGGCAACTACTAAATCTAGATTTCATCTCCAGTAATGAAATTGTTAGCCATTCAGGGGCTAAAGGTAGACTCTACTCCTGGTATGGCTGGGTTGGGCGCTGCCTTTTATAGAACTTTTCAGGATGACCTTGCTCCTGCATTGGCTATAATATTCAATGGGTTACTTGACACAGGTGCTCTGTCTGCCTCTATGTATCAGGTATCTTTGATTCTCCTTTTCAAGAAGAGGGGGAGAGGGAGGCTCTCAAGAATTGGAGACCTCTTAGCTTGTTAAATACTGACTTTAAGATCCTTAGTAAAGTGTTGTTAAATAGATTAGTTTCCCTTGCAGACACCATTATCTCCCCATTTCAGTCGTGTGCTATTCCTACGAGACGTCAGCATGATAATCTAATCTTGCTTCGAGAACTCTTCTTTCAGGCCAAACATTGTGACTTGTCTGGCTTTGTTATAAGCATTGACCAGGAGAAGGCCTTTGATAAAATATACCATCATTTTTTATTCGAAGTCCTCAGAGCCTATTGCATCCCAGAGATTTTTGTTTCTTGGATACAAATAATGTACAGTAAGGCCTCCCTTATCCCCAATATTAATGGCTGGTTAGGTAAGACAATTTTTGTTCATAGAGGGGTCCGACAAGACTTCCCTCTCAGTCTCTTGCCTTTTGTTTTTTGTATGGATATACTGTTGAGGTGCACTGATCAGAATCCCCTGATCATGGGGTTACTATGCATCCCACCGCCCCGGTTAAGGCTCTAGCATATGTTGATGATTTGGTTTTGTGTTTACATCAAGATACCTCTGAACAGGACCTCCTGGTGATTTTTTCCTCCTACTCCTCTTGGTCTGGATCCTTAATCAATCATTCCAAGAGTCAAGGTGTTGTATTGGGCAATGTTCTACTCCATGATGGTTTATCTTCTGTGGGTATACAGCTGACTAATGAGTGTATCACTGTTTTGGGAGTAAGTTTTGGGGGCGATGATATGGCTTCCCAGAACTGGAATTTAGGCTAACAGAAAGCTAACCGATTAGTGGCTTCTTGGAAGGGTAAACAATTGTCGAAAAATCAGAGGGTTCTTTTGATGAAGTCCTTGCTGATCCCTTTTTTTTATATGTTAGTTATGTTTTACCTCCCACCCAGTCTGTTTTTACCCCCTTATATAGTGTTTTTTTTTCAAGCATTATGGGGCAGCTGCCTCAACCCCATTAAAAAGGAGACCACATATAGACCCTTAACGGAAGGTGGTGTTTTGCCAACTTAAGCAAAGCAGCTTTTCATCCAAACAAACATCATTCACACACACACACACACAATGACTCAGTAACTGTAGCAAGCGAAAAGCTTTATTTTGCCAAGTTACAATAGAGAAGGAAATTATACATCACCGATTCCAAAAGAAAAGTCTACATCCAAGCCTCTCTCCAATGGGTGGGAAGCCCCCTTGTCAGCCTGGCCAGGAGTCTCGTGAACCGGGAGTTGGTCCTACAGCGATGCGTCCATCCTGCAGGTGAGGCTTCTAACCAGACAACAGGATTCTCCCAGTATTTATATCTTTTATTATTTTCCTAGAAATATCCAACAACATCTGTAAGCACTCAGACTGTCACGTCTGCACACTGGCCAGGTGCCCAGAATCATGCAATCCCAGTACAAACATCTGCTATCTAGATATTTCTCACATATTTGCTAAGAGGCAACATCCCGGACACTTGGCTGAGCGCCCAGAACATTGCAAACCCAGTGAACACAATCCTACACATTCCTTTGATTAACATCCAACCTTTGATTATTATATACAAAAACAAGTTACATTATATTCTTTGACAAAATGAGATAGTTGATTACTATACTATACAAAATGGGATAGCAATAATCAATACAATATATACATATATACATATCATTCGGTCCTTTGATTATTGTTAGAACGATTTGTATTTTAGATCCTAATTCGACCATTCGGTCAGCAATTATTACAGTCTGGATTTGTCTCTGTATTAATGTTTTATTCCTAATAGCCAAATGGGCTTTCATTAAATCAGTGTTCTGAATGATTTCCTTAATCTTTTCCAAAGATATACTAATATTAGGATTTTCGATTATATCAGGATGCCAATTCAAAATAAGTTGTTGTTCACTGTCTGGGACAAAAGTGTAAGTTATGCCCTCCCACCATAAGTGGGTCACATTCTTCAGACAACCAGAAAAGGGACGAGTTAAATTATACATTTGAGTAGTATTTTCTTGTCTAGTTACTATGCAAACATGTTGAGGCCCTATTTCAACAAACATAGTAAAGGTTAACGGTAAAATTGTCCACTGACAGAGGTTCACTGAATGTTCCAAAAGACATGGTTCGTATAGTCGAGACTGTTGTCCACAGACCATGCCATCCATGGTCTGTGAGCATAGGCTCAAATCATGGGTTTTATTATCATTATCTATGTAATCCCCATTAAAATGCGATAGGTAGTACTATATATTTACACATTAATTGTGGGTCACTGACATTATAATGGACAATTTGTCCAGAACAATACGTGTCAGTACATTTAACTTTATTAGAAGATACCGATATCCAATTAGTGACTGGTATCCATTGCTTAAACACGGTCCTCCATATAAATTCAATATTACTCATTAAATCACTTCGTGCTTTGTTCTTTTGTGTTAATGCATATATTTTTTGCATAGTGCATCCTGTCCAATTAATAAACTGCGATATGTTCTGGAATGTGCTTAACTGCAAAGCTTGTGACATATTAAACAATTGCAAGAATTCAGCATCGTAATCTAACGTTAACTTCTGCGGATTAAAAACAGTAGGCATCCATTGCGCTTGTAAATTAACTAACTGTGATACATCTGTCCCTGCCACTTTTCACTTGTTCGCTAATGATTCTATATCTATGCTATTCAATATTCCCACACCAGCACCAGTGCCACCTAGTAATGTATCATACCAAGCTCATCTATTTTTACATTTATGACTAGGAGCAAAAGTTATATTAAAATTAATAACATTCTTTTGATACTGTTGTGCTACTGATATACAAGTAGAAGGCACTTTAACCAAGCTATCATTACTAACAATAGGATGATTTCTTAATACAGTAATATAGTCTGCCCAAGTAGTTCTATTTTCTATTGCAGTTGCATTCATGCAAAACAAAGTATTTATATTAATTAGTTTAATAGTTTCGTTAAAAATGTCTGATTGATTCATGCAACAGTCTTGTCCTCGATGAGGAGTTATCATGCACATGTCTGATAAGTTGCAGCATTTAATAGCAGTCTTATTCTGCAAAGAGATTTCATCTGTGTCATAAGTATATTGGACAAATAATCGTCCAGTTCCACCAGTAGCTTTCCAGATTTTAATATTCGGTGAGAAGGTAATGTTCACTACTGGACACCCTTGCCCTACTGGACAGGTAAAATTATCTTGTGTTCTTGTTGTAGTGGAGTTCCTCCAACTCCACAATCCGTATGTGTTACCCAACTTCCGTATTCTTCCACCCGGCGTAACGGGCTCTGCCAAACGGGCCATAAGACACACCAATATTCCTTTTAATACCCATTGCAGGACCGATTCCAAAAGAAAAGTCTACATCCAAGCCTCTCTCCAATGGGTGGGAAGCCCCCTTGTCAGCCTGGCCAGGAGTCTCGTGAACCGGGAGTTGGTCCTACAGCGATGCGTCCATCCTGCAGGTGAGGCTTCTAACCAGACGACAGGATTCTCCCAGTATTTATATCTTTTATTATTTTCCTAGAAACATCCAACAACATCTGTAAGCACTCAGACTGTCACGTCTGCACACTGGCCAGGTGCCCAGAATCATGCAATCCCAGTACAAACATCTGCTATCTAGATATTTCTCACATATTTGCTAAGAGGCAACATCCCGGACACTTGGCCGAGCGCCCAGAACATTGCAAACCCAGCGAACACAATCCTACACATTCCTTTGATTAACATCCAACCTTTGATTATTGTATACAAAAACAAGTTACATTATATTCTTTGACAAAATGAGATAGTTGATTACTATACTATACAAAATGGGATAGCAATAATCAATACAATATATACATATATACATATCAGGTGGTCTCAATATGATACACCCCATTGCTTTTTTTGTAGTATATTTTACACTTATAATTCTGGGGCGCTTTGAAACCAGGAACTTCAGTTTGGAAAGATGCTGTTTTTACATTGGCTATCCCCTTGCCTACCTGTTTGGTCTGAGGGGCGTTTATATGGCCTTCGTTCCCTGAAAACTCTTCCAGATGTTTGGAAGTTCCATCTTAAACAGATGATGAAATGGCAAATTTCGGTTACTTTTCTCCAAGTTAAACATAGGAAGGAGATTTATTCTCACATCCTTTTTCAGGAAAGAGCAGACACAATCTCACTTGCTGATTGCCCCACAGGCATCATCAGTTTTAATCTGGACACTTTAAATTCAAAACGGCTGCCAGCCTTTGTGTGGGACACAACCTGGCTAATAGGACATGGGAAACTCAGTGTTCAAAACAATAATAAGCATAAACAGTTGGATGGTAGATATTGTCTAAGAGATACTTGTTTCAGGATTTTAGAAACTCAAGAAGATCTTTTTCTACAGTGTCCTTTTGCCTCTAATTTTTGGCAATTTTTGGCTAGTGCATGGGGAGAACCATTATTTGAGTCTTTATCTTATTTATATCTTGTGTATGGTGCCCTCCGACAGGGGTGGGGTCACTATCATGCTGAAACCCTTTTCATAGTATTTGCAATTATTAGATACTATTTATGGCATGCCAGGTGTGAATGGTTTACACAGCAACAGGTGGTTTCCTCCTTGGATATCTTTTGTAATGTCACTATTTCCCTTAATAAAGTTAGGTCATTTGATTGTAAACAATATTCTGCTGCAAAATGTAAAATGCTGTGGCTTCATTGTGAATCTTGGCTTAAACCCCTTAGATTACCAATGTTTCTTTTTCATTGTTCTCATTGTTGTATTTGTTATGCATTTATTTGTTCTTGTTTATATTTCATGTTCATATTGTATTTTTCTGCTTTATTGTCTGTTTGTAGTCCTTTTTTCAATGAAAATTCCCCTACTCTTTTCGATAACTGCCATGGGATCCTTAACATCCACCTGAACTACCACCAATCCAGGCAAATGGGACCTCGGTTTAATGTCTCTTTCGAAAGACGGCACCTCAGAAGTGCAGCACCCCTCTCATGCTGCACTACTGTGTCAGTACTGGGATATTAACCCAAGTGCCAGATATGGGAACTGAACCCACAACCCTCTGATATCCTGGCCTCAGAGGTGAGTGTGCTACCTACTGAGCCACTGACTTAATACTGGCACTGTAGTGCAGCATGAGAGGGGTGCTGCACTTCTTAGATGCCGTCTTTCAGATGAGACGTTAAACCGAGGTCCCATCTGCCTGGATTGGTGGTAGTTCAGGTGGATGTTAAAGCTTCCATGGCACTTATCGAAAAGAGTAGGGGAATTTTTTTATTGAAAACATCAAAAGAAAAAGGGTAAATCATAACACAGTGTTTAATCACACATAATTAGAACGTTACACACAGAATAACCCAAACCCTTTCAAGTACAACCCATTAAGACCTCCCTTCACCAAACCCCACTCTTTACCATATAATATAAAATTTAGTCAAACAGAACGTAATAAAAGACAGTATTAAGCACTCATTTGTATTTGAGAAACATTGAAAATCCCTTCCACCAATTATTAACCTTCCTAGTAGCATGGATTTCTATATCTTTAATGTAGACAGTCTCCAGAGCCATTTGAATCAACACTCCTACAGTCTCATAGGGCATAAGCCTCTGATACAAAACCCATTGGCATCTAGCTTCCCATAAATAATATTTGAGACAACAGCAAAAAATAACCAATGTATCCCTATGATAAAGGTCTCCAATAGCATGAAATTGTCCCAAAACTAAATTGTCATAAGTCAGGTTCTTCAACCACCACATTTTCCATGTCAAGGCTAGTAATTTCCAGAGGGAACAGGCATAGGAGCCGTGAAACAAGCCATGCTCCATGGACTCTTCCTGATTCATACAAGCATCATATGGACAATGTCTTTCTTCTCTAGCTTTATGCTTAGCGCTACTTCTAACCGCTATCCGCCCATAGACTGGAAACCACAAAATTCCCACATGTGTACAGGTATTCTAACATTATTCAATTGCTGCAGGACTCCTGGAATCAAAGAAGAGGGGCAGTTTTTAAAACCTGGTGCCGTAGGGAGGAGTGTGAACATTACCACCTGGTATAACTTGGGCCCTTTATTGTCCCTCACTATTTGTTTAGTTAGGCCTCATTTATAAAGCTTTTGTGCAGCAGATCTAAAAAACTGAAGCACATGTAGGTGCTCTGATAACTTAGGGGGAGTTTTGTGCCATGCTGAAAAATACCTAGATAACGGTGATCTTATTAAAGAATTATGAAGTGAAATCATGGGAACCAGGCCTTCTCTGATTGTCTCAGAAAGAAACAGAGTGTGAAAAAAGTCTACTGGGTCAATCATCCCCAGACCTCCTTTTTCCTTAGCTAAGTAAGTGTATTGTCTTTTTATAGGATTTAATCTATTACCCCAAAGCATTTGGAAGAAAAGACTGTACAGTTTGGTTTCTAGATGAACCAGAAGGGGAAATTTCATCGCCACGTATAAACTCATTGGGATAATAAACTGTCTAATAATTAGAACACATTTAAGTTTGCCCAACTTCCAATGTTTCCACTTTTGAATGTTTTGATCTACAGCCATTGGGGTGTTTTCCCAATTCAGAGAGGGGAGATTTTTGGGTCCAAAGAGAATCCCCAAAATCTTTAGGTGTTCATTAGAAATTTGAATGCCATGAATAATCTCTGGATCAGGATATCCAACACCCACAAACAGACCCTTACTCTTTAGAGTATTCAATTTGGAATTTGAAATAAAAGAGTAAGTATGCATAAAATCCAAAAATGAGGATATTTGGGTATGGTCAGAAAAAAATAAATGAATATCATCAGCATAGGCCTGTAAATGAAATACCATCTCTGTAGTTGCCCCAGACACCCCTCTCCAATGGGGAGAATCAGTCAAAGACCAAATTAGTGGGTCAATAGTAAAAATATAAAGAAGGGGACTAAGCGGGCATCCCTGTCGAACCCCAGTTTGTAAATGGAACCTGTCAGTAACTTCATTTTTTATTACAAAGTGTACAATTGCAGTGGCATATAAGGATTTAACCCATCTTATTAATTGAGCAGGGACACCATATGTCTCCAAGGTTAAAAACAAGAAGGGGTGATAAACCCTATCAAAGGCCTTCTGTTGATCAACTGAAATGATATTCCCATATTTCCCATTTAACGATAAACGTTCAGTCAGATCTCTAATAATCATTAAAGCGTGCTTGAATTTTTCTACCCAGAAGAAACATAGAAACATAGAGGTTGATGGCAGATAAGGAATGCAAGGCCTATCCAGTCTGCCCATTTATTTTTCTACCTTATAGATGTGCCATTGGCCTTTGCTCTGTCAGTGGCCTATCTAGTCATACTCATCTGTATTGCTCCCTTATGCCTATCCCATGCCTGTTTGAAGCCCTGCACTGTATTCATAGCCACCACTTATTGAGGTAGGCCATTCCATGCATCCACCACTCTTTCTGTGAAAAAGAATTTCCTCACATTCCCCCTTAATCGGCCTCCCTCTAATCTCATGCTGTGTCCTCTTGTCCTGCTATTTTGCTTATATTTAAACATGTTAGACTCTTTCACCTTGTTAATGCCCTTAAGGTGTTTGAATGTTTCGATCATATCACCTCTCTCCCTCCTTTGCTCAAGGGTATACATATTGAGCTCCATTAATCTGTCCTCATATGTCTTCTGATGCAGTCCCTGCACCATTTTGGTTGCCTTTCTCTGGACCGCCTCAATTTGGTTAATATCCTTGTGAAGGTGTGGCCTCCAGTAATGCACGCAGTACTCCAGATGGGGCCTAACCAGTGTCTTGTAAAGAGGGATTGTTACCTCCCTCTTATGACCTGTGATACCCCTACTAATACACCCTAACATCCTCCTAGCCTTATCTACTGCTTTAGAGGTCTGCTTGGATGATTTCAGGTCATCGGTGATGATGATGCCCAAGTCTCTTTCTTCCTTTGTGACTGCCAGCAACTCCCCTTCCAGCCTATAGGTGGCTTCTGGGTTTCTCTTCCCTATGTGCATGATCTTGCACTTCTTTGCATTAAATCCCAGTTGCCACTCTTCTGCCCATTTTGCTAGTTTATCCAGATCTCTTCTCATTCTGCCCACCCCATCTGGATCATCTACTCTGTTGCAGATCTTGGTGTCATCTGCAAACAGACAAACCTTACCCTCTAACTGAACTGAATGGTTATCTGAACAGTTATCTAGGTGTAAATCTCAGGTGATTAAAAGGATTTGATAGCTGTGAGGTTTAAATTACTTGTACAAAGATCTAGTAAGTAGGGGGAGTAGCTTAGCTAGAAGGAAGACTGCCTTAGAAAGATTCTGCTACTAGCTTGGCAGAAGACACCAGGAGGAAGGAGTGCTGTGTGACTGGATTTCTCTACTGGGACTATATTGCCCTCCCACCCAAAGCTAGTTCTACTTTTGTAGGCACAGGATTTGACTGACAACAGAAACTTCCTGTTTGGGAGCAGGAAGTGAGTGATCACAGAGCCACCAAAGACCCACCATCCTAGAAGTGCAAGAGTAGCTCTCTGGCCCCCTCTAGCTGCTGGAGGTCTGCCTCTGAGCAAGTAAGGGGTCTACTGAGAAATGCAGGATATTTTTGTCTCAGAACAGGACAATCAGGAGCTTGAAGGGCACACAGGTAGAAAATAAGGAGAGAGAGAAAAAAAAGAGGAAAGAGTAAGGATTGCAAACAGTTAAGGGGCCAGAAATAAGACATGATGGGAATGGTGCAGTGCAGTAGCTGTGAAGCAGCAGTCTTCTGGGAGACGTTCTGGAGGATGCAGTGTTGTCCCATCTGCAGGCAACTCTCTGGGCTGAGGGGAGGAGGTTGCTCATCTCCAGGCTGAGTTGGCCAGGATTTGTGGGACCTCCTTTTCCATCCAGGGACCACCAGTGCCATTGCCTCAGAGGCTGCCAAGAAAGAGGAGCAGTTGGACCACAGTGGGCTCAGGGAGGGTGAGGGTGGTGGACCAGAGGCACATCCCTCCAGTTGTACCTCTCCACAATTCCTATGCCATTCTGGCAAAGTGTGGTTCCTCTATGGAGGCACCCACAGTGGAGACCAAGGAGGATGCTGGGAACCACCACAAATGAGACCCACAGGAGGGTGGCAGGGGACCCCACAGGGGAAGGAAACAACTCCCGGTGGGGGACTCCATTGTTAGAAAGGTTGAACTGGGGGAGGAAGGGGAGAGGGAGGTAATGTGCCTGCCTGGCACCATGGCTTGGAGGGACAGGGAGCGAAATCCTCAGGATTGCCAGAGCAGCTGCACAGGTGAGGGAGCTGGATGTCATTGTCCATCTAGGGACAAATAACCTGGCTAAGAAAGGGATTAGAGAAATGCAGGAAGAGTTTGTGGAATTGGGGAGGGGCCTTAGACAAGTAGCATGCATGGTAACCTTCTCGGAGGTGCTGCCCATATGTGGCGTAGGAGAGGCTAGGGTGTTCTGCACCATGGGATT
Organism: Neoceratodus forsteri; assembly: GCA_016271365.2. Lineage (NCBI taxonomy): Eukaryota > Metazoa > Chordata > Ceratodontiformes > Ceratodontidae > Neoceratodus > Neoceratodus forsteri. The sequence goes on from CM057459.1 coordinate 1,442,791,555, forward strand.
CAATCAGTGGTTGAAAAACTGGTGTGGAGCTCAGGGATTTGGCTTCATTGGAGACTGGGGGTCCACCTGGAGCATTGCAAGCCTATACTGGCATGATGGGCTGCATCTGTCCAGGAGGGGAACCAGGATCCTAGGTGATAGGTTTAAATGCTTCATTGGCAAGCATTTAAACTAGCCAAGGGGGGAGGCACTGGAAAGGAGCAGGGAAAATCTAGCCCCCCCCCAAAAATCATGGCAGTAAGTGCAGTAAACACCAACATAGAGATGTCAATAGGGAGAAGCGCAGGGGTAAATGGAGAAAGTGACAAATGCACAAAGACAAGGATGGGTCAAAAGGGGAAGGCCATCAAGAAATGGAGGGTAATGAGTACCAATGTTCAGAGTCTGGGCAACAAGCTCCTGAGCTGGTGGCCTTGATGGGAGAGGGATGCCTGGATATCATAGCAGTCACAGAAACATGGTACACAGAGAACCATGACTGGGATGTTAACATACCAGGGTACATAACCTACAGGAGAGACAGGCAGGGGAGAAGAGGGAGGAGTAGCTCTCATGTAAAGGAAGGGATAAAAGCAACTGAACAAAAGAGTAAACAGGGAGGAGAGGAGGCACTTTGGGTCACCTTGGAGACTGGAAAGGGCACCACAATCCGCACAGGGGTTGTGTACAGATCCCCATGTCAGGAGGAGGGAATGGACAAGGATATGATAGAAGGCATTCTTAGGATGGCAGAGAAAGGGGAGATACTGTTGATGGGAGACCTGAATATGCTATATGTTAACTGGAGCACATTTGCTGCAGCCACATCCAAGAGCAGGGCCATTCTTGATGCCCTACAGGTGGCAGGCCTCAGACAGCTAGTTTCAGAACCCACTCATGAGGGAGCAATCTTAGACCTCATACTCTCAAATGGGGGCAGTGAGAGGATCTCAGATCTAGAAGTGGGTTGCCATCTGGGAACAAGTGACCATCAAACAGTGTGGTTCACATTAAATTCAACTACAGAGTCAAGCCATACAAAAGTGAGGGTACTGGACTTCAGGAGGGCTGACTTTGGCAAGATGGGAGAGTGCCTCAGAAAAGCACTAGCAAACAGGCTAGAAGGAGGTGTGGAGCAACAATGGGAATCATCAAAACTGCCATCACAGAGGCAAGAAGCCTTTTGTGAAGCAAATAAACAAATCAAATGAAAGAAAAGCCACTATGGTTCTCAAAGAGGTGGCTGTGAAAGTCAGGAAGAAAAGATAGCAATCCGGAAGTATAAGGAAACGAGAAGGAGCAGGACAGACAGTTGTACCAGTTAAGGCAGAAGGAAGCAGGAGGGAAGTCAGAATAGCAAGAGGCCCAAACTGAGAGAAAGATAGCCAACTCAGTTAAGAAGGGGGATAAAACCTTTTATAGGTACATCAGCAACGAGAAGACAAAGGGAGGGAGAGTGAGGCTGAATAGAATGAATGGTGGGTGGGCAGAGGGGACAGTGAAAAGCAGGGCCACTGAACGAATATTTCTGCTCAGTATTCAAAAAGAGGAGGGCGAAGCGCCTAATCCAATTAACAGAAGTACTCTTGATAGGGGGGTCGATCCCAGTCCTTTCACAGAAGAAAGGGTTCTGCAAGAACTCCTAAAACTGAAGGTGGACAAAGCAATGGGTCCTGATGGAATTCACCCCAGAATTCTAAAAGAATTAAGGGGGGAACTAGTGAAACCACTGGCTACTTTTTGTAATAAATCATGGGAGGATGGTGTGGTACCCGAGGACTGGAGGAAGGTGGATGTGATTCCCCTTCATAAAAGTGGGACCAAGACAGAGGCAGGAAACTACAGACCTGTCAGTTTGACCTCTGTGCTAGGGAAAGTGATGGAGTCACTTCTGAAGGAAAGAATTGTTGAGTACCTAGAGGCCAGTGGGGCACAGGACCCAAGGCAGCATGGGATCACAGCGGGAACGTCATGTCAGATGAATCTAATAGATTTCTTTGACTGGGTGACCAAAGTAGTAGACCAGGGAGGGCTGTGACATGGCCTACCTAGACTTTAGCAAGGCATTTGACACAGTCCCATGCAAAGATTAATAGTCAAATTAACCAGCCTGGGAGTTGGTCCCAGGGTGGTAGCCTGGTAAAACATTGGCTGGACAACAGGACACAGAAGATAATTGTAAATGGAGTCCACTCTGAAGAAAGAGGGGCTACTAGTGGGGTACTGCAGGGTTCAGTACTGGGTCCAGTCCTTTTTAATGTCTTCATAAGTGACATTGCAGAGGGACTGGAAGGAAAAGTATGCCTCTTTGCAGATGACACAAAGATCTGCAACAGGGTTGATACACAAGGAGGGGTGGAAAGGATGAGAAGGGACTTGGCAAGGTTGGAAGAATGGTCAGAAGTATGGCAGCTTGGATTCAATGCAAAGAAGTGCAAAATAATGCACCTGGGAAACAAGAACCCAGGGCAAGAATACACAATGGGGGGGAGGTAGTAACAACAACAAAAGAGGAAAGGGACCTGGGGTAATCATATCAAGATGACCTTAAGGTTAGCAAGCAATGTGAGAAGGCAGTAGGAGGGGTGGTGGTATACTGGGATGCATAGGGAGAGGCATCACCAGCAGAAAATAGGAAGTTGTTATCCTCTGTACAGACAGTTGGTGAGACCCCATCTGGCGTGACTGGCCCAGTTCTGGAGACCCCATCTCCGCAAGGACATAGGATAGAGGCAGTCCAGAGGAGGGCAACTAAAATGGTGCAGGGTCTGCAAGAGAAGCCGTATGAGGAGAGACTAAAGGAGCTTATATGTATACCCCTGAAGAAAGAAGGAGAGGGGGACATGATAGAAACTTTAAGTACCTCAGTGGAATCAACAATGTCCAAGAGGGTAGCATCTTTCAGAAAAAGAGAAGTGCAAGAACAAGGGGACACAATTTAAAGATAGAGGGGGGGAGGTTCAGGGGCAATGTGAGGAAGTATTATTTCACAGAGAGGGTAGTGGATGTATGGAACAGCCTTCCTGAGGAGGTTGTGGGGTCTAAAACTGTGGGAGAATTCAAGAATGCATGGGGCAGACATAAGGCAATTCTTGTGGCAGGTAGGAAGAAATAGGCTGTTGGTTAACTAGGATCTGCGGCCTATCCTGTAGGTAGGGAAATGGGCAGACTAGATGGGCCAAGCGGTCCTTATCTGCCGTCAAAGTCTATGTTTCTAGTCCATCTGCAATGTCATTAATGAAGATATTGAAGAGGACTGGCCCCAGGACTGATCCCTGAGGTACCCCACTTGTGACTTGCATCTCTTCTGACTGTATACCATTTACCACCACTCTGTTTTCTGCCCATCAACCAGTTTGCCACCCAGTTGACCAACTTCTGACCCACCCTGAGCCTACCCAGCTTATTTATCAATCTTCTATGTGGAACAGTGTCGAGACTTTGCTGAAGTCAAGGTAGGTGACATCAACTGCTCCCCTTGGTCCACCACTCTGGTTACCCAGTCAAAGAAATCTATGAGATTAGTTTGACAGGACCTTCCTTTCGTAAACTCATGCTGTCTTGGATCCTGTGCCCCTATGGATTCCAGGTGTTGCACTATCCTTTCCTTAAGGAGTGCCTCCATAATCCTGCGCATTACTGAGGTAAGACTGACTGGTCTGTAGTTCCCTTCCTCCTCCTTGCTACCACTCTTGTGGAGCGGGATCACATGAGTCCTTCTCCAGTCTTCTGGGACCTCTCCTGTGCTCAGAGACTTCACTAAACAGTTCTACTAATGGCTCTGCTAGTTTCATCTTTAGCTCCTTAAGTACCATGGGATGTATGCCATCAGGTCCCATTGCCTTGTCCACCCTGAGCTTAGCGAGCTCTTGTAGGACCCTTTCTTTTGTGAAGGGAGTAGTGCTCACCTCCTTCCCCCCCCGTGTCCATGGTGCTGAGCTGTTTGCCCTGCCCTACCTTCTCTTCAGTAAATACTGAGCAAAAGTATCAATTTAGGATAGATGCTTTTACAGGGTCCTCCTCCTCTTCCTTCTCCTCCTCCTCCTCACATGCCCCCTTTTCTCCTTTGAGCTTAGCAATAGCCCCTCTGGACTTTCTCCTTTCACTAATGTATCTATAGAAAGTCTTGTCACCTTCTTTTACTGTTCGTGCTAGTGTTTCCTCAGTTTCGGCCTTTGCCTGCCTTACTGCCTTCCCTGCTTTCCCTAGGGCAGTTTGGTATGCCTCCCTATCTTCATCCTGCTGTGTTCCCTTATATTTCCTGAAGGCCATCCTTTTGGCTCTGACCTTTTCTGCTACTGTATTTGAGAACCCAAGTGGTTTATTTCTTCTTTTGCACTTCCTTTTCTGTCTAACACAATGGGATGTTGCTTCACGGATTGCATCCTTAATGCTTGCCCACTTTGCCTATACCCCCCACCTGGGTTTCTTTTTGCCAGGGCTAACTTAACTCTGTTGGCCATCTTATCAAAGTCAGCTCCTCTGAAATCCCATATTTTGCCTTGGAATGGGATGATTTAGATGTAGTGGCCAAATTGAACCATACCATGAGATGGTCACTGGCCCCCAGGTGACCTTCTACATGGAGATCTGTGATCCTTTCCATGTTAGTCAGTACTAGATCTAGGATAGCCCTGTCTCTTGTGGGTTGTTGTACCAGTTGTTTGAGGCCCTCCCCCTGCAGGGAATCCACCATGTGTCTAGTTCTGGCAGATGTTCCTGCTGGTATTGACCAATCTGTATCCAGCATGTTGAAGTCTCCCATTATCAGAACCTCCCCTTTAGCTGTCATGTTTTGTATATCTTCTAACAGTAATGTGTCTATGTCCTCCCCTTGGTCTGGGGGCCTGTAGACAACCCCAGTTCTTATGGCTATCCCATTTCCTGTTTCCAGGGTGACCCACAGTTCTTCTGGCTCCTTAAGTGTATTCTGAATTTCTGTAGCTTTGATATTTTCATTGACATACAGGGCCACTCCACCCCCCCTTTTTGCACCTCGGTCTCTTCTAGCCAGGTACTGAAGTCTCCCAAGTGTGGTCACTGGTAAACCACGTCTCACTGATTGCTACAATGTCCAGTTTAGCCTCTGACATTATTGCCTGCAGGTCTGGGATCTTATTTCCCAGGTTGTGAGCATTTGTCTACGTGATTTTCCATTGGCCAGATTTCGGTGTGTTAGTTGTTGGGTGAGGTTTGGCATTTCCCCTGTGCGTTGTATGGGGAGACGGACCTTTTTTCTTACCTGGTGATGCATATGAGCTGCATACATGCTGAATCCCTGTTTGACCACTAGCTGAGGGGGGAGGGGTGTTCTTCCGATTCGACGTATGGGGTGCTGCACCCCTCTCCCCATTTGCTAGTTTAAATATTCTGCAAAGACGTCAAACTTCTGCCCCAATGCACTGACTCCCTCCTTAGTCAGATGCAGTCCATCAAATTTAAAGAACTTTCACTCCCAGAACTGTTGCCAGTTCCCTACAAATCTGTGTCCTTTTTCTTGGCACCAGCCCTTGAGCCACATGTTTAGCTCCCCTGTCTCCCCTTCTCTGACCTTCCATCCATCTGGCCCCCTCTCCCAGACTCTTCACAGAATTGCATAAGGGGAAAGGACTGAACTAGCACAAACCCTCAATCTGGCATTCAGAATACCAGTCAAGATTTAGTAGTCTGAATTTAAAATGGTTATTGGTTACCAATTATCCAGAAAGGTTTTGTCCCCAGATTTAAACAAAAAATCAGTAATCCCTCCATGAATCATATAGGGAAAATTTCTGATGACAAAAAGAAGTTAAATACTTTTTCTATACATAATGAAAATTATTCGGGAAAAGTTTTGTATAATTCATTAGTTAGGCCATCAAGGCCAGGGAATGTCCCTCTTTTCAGAGTTTTGATTACTCCCTCAATGTCTGCTGCTGTAATGGGTCTAGTCATCCCCAAGGATCTATGTGGATCCTGTGGAAAATTAATAGTGTGTAAAAACGTTAAAATTTCAGACTCGAAGGGGAGCTCAGAGGGGTGGTGAGATGACAAAAAGTCCTGCATAACTGTATGAAGACCTTCCTTAGAATGAATGATTCTTCCATCTTTATTTTTCAAAGAATCCAAAAAAGTCACATCTTTAAATCTTTTGAAAGCTTCGTAGGGATCTCCCTGTGGGAATTTTTTTGTTCCATTCTGTAATAATGCCTTCATGATGTTAGCCCTATCATATTGGTACTCCTGCATAGTGTTCTTTAAGGTAGCTATCTTGGTGGTATAATCAGGGCCCCTACTTTTCTGCGGCACAGTGGGACCAAGTTATGCGGCAAGACTACCATTTGCCACAGAACTTCTGCGGCGGTGGTTTGTAATTTCTGCGGAAGTTCTGCGGCATGAACAAACTACCACATCACAGTGTCAGCTTGTCATCCTGACTTCACTTTCATGGCAGTGGTTATAGCAATCAGGATGGTGGAAAGCACAGTAACACTAGTTCAAAAAATAACAAGACTTATAAAAATAATTTGATGCCTAAAAAAGCAAAACAAATGTCTCTCCCTTAAGGTCCTAGTCTGTTGCATAAATGACCTATGCAGTGGGGATCTTATGTAATAAATAAGGTATTTTTCTATGCATGCTATCTATACCATTAATAAGGTTTCCACTGTCTATCACTAATATATTTGTATGTGCTTTCTACACCACTCATGAGGTTACCACTGTGTATCACTTATATATTTATATGCAATCTGTAACATACATACAAATGTGTGTGTGTGTGTGTGTGTGTGTGTGTGTGGTGTGTGTGTGTGTGGTGAGAGAGACAGAGATACTGTATATGTGTGTGTATATATTATATTTATATATTTTTTTAATTTCCATGAACTTGCATCCTCATTCATACAGGTCCCATTGGAAATGGAATAGAGGAGTTATTGCAAAACTCATTTTTCATGTCAACCTGCTTTCCTTGACACACTGCGTAACACCATCAGGCCGTGACATGCATGTGAACCAATTGTGAGATACAGCTCTCCGGCCCATCACAATGTGTCCACCATGTGACAGGACACTACACCATACCTTCCCAGGCTTGGAGCAGTGATGTGTTCCACCAATCCTTGTGCTGCCCAGCCAGCTCCCAGAGCTAATCTCTGAACCTGAGTTACCGGCACGGGAAACTCAGCATGCTACCCTCTGGCCCAACAGCTGCCCCTGCACGCAACATTTCTCAATAACTTTTAGGTGATTCTATCAACCAATAACAATATGTAATCAATAACTCTGACAAAAATGCGTATGGTGCAATTATTTATTTAACAGGTCTATTCTTTCAACAGGTCTACACATTATTATATTTCACTTTTCTGGGCATAATTACTTTATTTTTTCTTAAAAATTTAGACAGTTAAATTCATTTTACCAGTTATTCATTTCAGTTAGCGTCTCTATACCTTAAAGGCACAAATAGGTTTGTACAAAGTGAGGTATGGACTTAACAGGTCTATGCTATTGACAAGGTTTTGTTTAAGTTGGCCCTAGTGCAACAATGTAAGACTGAAAATTGTATTAGGCTGTAGTGCAGGTTGAGCAAATATCACCATGCATGATGTGCTGTGCCACCGTCTCTGGCAGTGGGAGCTGTGGTAGATAAGTGACTGTTCATTTCTGTTGCAGAATGCAGCCATTTCATTAGCTAATGTATGATGTTATATGAATGATAACATCACATTCTGAGCACATAGGGGGTTTTGGATATAAAAAGAGGGGAAGGGAACCAGGTTCTATGTATAAACAGAAATATTAATAAAAAATCACCAAGAAGAGTGAATTCTGCGGCACCGCAGAAGTTCTGCAGTAGATTGCAAGTTCTGCGTAAAATCCTTCGGCCGCAGAATTCTAGGGGCCTTGGGTATAATCATGTCTAGAGGTATTTGCTATGGAAAAAAGGTATTGCAATTGCTGCCGTAATTTGAGATGTATGAGAAACTTGACATTATCTCCTGCCTTACCCAGTTTCATAAGTAAGGTCTGCTTTTGAATCCTTCCACCAGTCTCCTAAATTATCATAAAGAAAGGTAACAGAAAGTCTGGCTAGTAACAACTCTTTAATTTTCAGCATCACAGTGAGGTTCAATAAAACTGAGGAGTTCAGTTTCCATCTAGGTTTCTGTGGTATTTGTAATGGGGATGGTAAAAAATTTCAAAACTCAACTGGAATAGTCCTAAAGTGAAAGGAGGGAAGATTGTTGGAAAGAAACAAATAATCTATAGTCGAAGTGTACTTATTTCGTTTATAAGTAAACCCTGGGCCACTGAGCTGATTCTGTCCACTATCCAAGAGACCTGTCGTGTCCACTAGGTGACTAAGGGCATTTGAATCACAATAAATCTTTTTCCTTTGGCCTACTGGTCCCTCTGCCTTAGGTTGCAATACACAATTAAAGTCCCCACCTAAACAAATTTTGTAAGAAGTAAGTAAAAAAGACCTCAGGGCCAAAAAAAGGCATACCCTTTCAGCCTTGACCTGGGAGCAATATACAATAATTAATCTATTGGGCACATGTTTCCATAAGCCATTCATAATCTACAATCTCCCAGGAATTAAATCTATCAGTTTAAGTAAAGAAAAATTGTAAGAGTTAAAGAGTAATCCTATCCTGTCGGCTGTTTCTGTACCGAAAGACCAATAGGAAGGACCCCATACCCACTCTGTCTGGAAAAACCATGCCTGGTTACTTGTAAACATCCAAGTTTCTTGAAGAAAACAAATATCAACAGCAGTTCTGTGAATATACTCAAAAATCACCTGTCGTCTCCTAGAATTTAACAAACTATGAACATTTAAAGGTCCTACACTAAAGGAAGCCAGGATTTAAGCTGAAAATCAAAATCTTTTTCCTTCTCTTCTTTTATTCCTCTCCCCTCCCTCCCCCAGAGGATGCAGGGTCAGTGGGTCTGCTTTAGAGGACTGGGAGTCAGAATATCCACAGTCCTTCTCTGAATCTCCCCACTGAGTGGTGAGAACTGCAAAGGAATTGTTGGACTCAATATCCACTGGGGTTGGGGCCAAATTAGTTTGATATTATGGGATGATCTTCGAACAGGAACTAACAAAAGAGGTGAGGGAAGGTTCAGGGTCCTTCGTCACCTGCAATTCGGTATAACACACTGGAGTCAACAGAAGAGGGGCAGAGGGAAGGGGGGAGGGGGCTTTTGTTCTTCTAATTCTTCTTGTAAAAAGTTAAGGGGGGAGGCTGAACCTCTGTGTGGGGCATGGATTAGGCTCAGTCTGATCCTGAGAAGGGCAAGAAACAGAATATTTTGCCTGGTTGAATCAAGAGATCTGGACTGATGCATGAAGCCTTATTCTTGGCTGCCCATGTGCATTCTGAAAAGACATGCCCAGTATATCTTCACATAGATCGCATTTAGTATGATTGGCACACTGGAATGCGATGTGACCTATGTCTCCGCAATTGTCACAGCGGGGCTTGTCATAAGAGCTAGATAAATGGGTTCTAGATCCACATTTATAACAGACCCTGGGTTGCTCTGCATAAAAACAGACACCCTATCACACCCCAACAAAAAAGAGTTCAGAAAATGTTTAATTCCTGTATCTGTTTGTCTGAGTTTCACCTTATAGCGCCATCCCCCCCGTCCAAAACTGCTCTGTATCAAGTATAGCCTCAGGTGAACTTAACACCTCACATTTAAGGGATAACCAATAGGCAATATCCTCCACATGTACCCCCTCATTCCGAAACATAACTGTTACAAACTTAATCAATGGTTTAGATAGTGGAATGACCAAAAAGGGGGGGGTCCATGTGGGGAGAATTTTACCTGGTTATACCGTTACCAGAAGAGGTCAAGTGCATAAGCAGTACGAAAACTGACATCAAAGTTGTCTTCCCCAGAGACATTTATAAAAGCAACTACTTCCCTCGGGGAGAAGTGCAAGGATTCCTTTAATAACAACTTTCCAACATAATGCCTATCAGGCCGAACCTCCAGTCCACCTTTGTAACGTATCCGAACCGCATTTCTCCGTGGTGCAGCTTCCTTCTTGATTTTCGAGAATAAGTCCGATAATATACTCAGAAGAGTCCTGTACAGGGGAAATATGTGCACCCTCCTTTTCATTAGGAATGCCTGGGTCTACCCCTTGTCATGGTAAGTTTTGATGCACCTCAGAAACATCTACACCAGTCACTGGGAGTGGGGCTGTAGGATTTCTTTGAGTAGTTATTACCTTGAGCCTCCATTCAGGCATATTTTGTGAAAAATTAAATTTGGAGTCCCAGCCAGGGGTGGGAAGCCACATCCCTGATCTATTTTGTGTTCAGCCTGCCTCACTCAGAGCCTTCTGGTGTGACCAGGGTTCCATGGGAGGCATAGTAGGGTTTTGGGATGGAGATTGTAGGTTGTTTAAGGGAAGATGTAATGCAGACGACCCCTCTTGGGGTAAATTTGACCCCACTGTTGTTTGGAGAGCAGCAGTACTCCCCAGCCACCTATTTGCCAAAGTAATGGCAGTACGTTTGTCTTTTTTCTCTCCTCCTGACCCCAACTGAGGTGGCAAGCCTCGTTTGGAGAAGGAGAAAACAGTCATTCCATCTTGAAATGCAGAATCAGTTTGAACAATTACCTCAGCCCCTGAGACCCCTACCTGTCCAGAAGAGGGAGGTGGATCCCCGCGAAACACAAATCCCGTAGTTTTAGACAATGTGGTGACCCCGGGAGAATTATCCTTGTCAGGCTGAACAGTGTTAACTACATTTGTTATTTCAAGGCCTGCTAGTTGTTTGCCTTCTGTGCTTCCATGTCGAATAATGTGCTCTTCCGAAATGTCCTTGACAAGCTCAGACTTTAGGCATGAACCTTGAACGATTCCAGAACTGCCAGTCTCTGAATCGCGTGAACTACTTTGCATTTTTACAGAGGGAACGTAAGAAGAGCTGGGAGACTCACCTGACCTTGCGGCCGCTTCAGCTGTTGCCACATCATCCCCGAAAGCAGGCTTTTTGACAAGCGATATCAAAGGTTTGACAGCCGCACTCTCCTTTTGCAATTGTGTCAGCATTTCCTGCAAACAATCCATCTGTTTCTGCAATTTCAACGTTTCTTTGGTTCTAAAAAAATCTCATTGTGCAGACTTCTCGTCGGTTTCCACATCCAACTTACTCAGGTCTTCGGCAGACACATAAATCTCTGCATCCTCCTGTGCAATATGATTAATTTTTTTCTCATTGAGTACGAAGCTCTCCAACAAGGCAGAATGCTGTATCCTTTCACTATCCTCACGGACCTCCATTTCCTCGAGGATTTCAGTCTTCAGACTACCAAAATCCAGTTGCAGAGTGGCAGCCATAGCTCCAAGCTCCTCCGCGCCTACCACTCTCCCACACACCAACCAAGACTGACACAGAGACAGTCAGTCCATCCTCCTACAGGTGAGTAGGGGAATTTCCCTGGTGTCCTGGCCAAATTTCCCTCATTCACTAAAAAAATACCACCAACAGCTTAATCTGGTTCAATTTCAGTTGCTTACCATCTGTATCCCCCCTCCCCCCCCCCGGTCGCCCCTGAAAAAGGGACATCTAGGCCCAGTGGGCTTACTGGGTCAACAAAATTCAACAAACAAACAATTTGTGTTTGATTTGTGTAGGAATCTCTTGAGAAGTAAGGAGCCCCCTGTTTGGAGGTCTTATTAAAGCAGCAGTACTACCTAACCAGGAAGTGATCAGTTTCCAGGTTTGTAGCGCTACAGTAAATATGGTGGCTGCTATCTGGCATTGCTGCTTTTAACATGGCGGGTGGCAGAAATGTAAATGAAAACAAAGGAAAACAGAGCAAATTACAGGGTGATAGTACAACGCCAGTGAGAAAGGTTACCAGGTAAATGCTCAGCAGAGCACAGGGAATTAATTGTTGAAAAAAAGCACAATTTTTTTTTGTCTTGCACTGCTGCTTTAATACCTTATATAGCTAACTTACAAATTGGACAACACTTCATGAGAGCTCAGCAGTTATGCACGGGCAGCGTAGAAATGGCAACAAGTTGATGACTGTACAGAAATCACCCACACGGGATGCAAAGGTGAGTAATACAGCACTGCCAGAGAGCTCCTTCAGTACCTCAGACAAATAAAGTTAGATTAGAATCCTGCTGCTGCAGAGGATTATCCAGTTTAAATCGTGTCAGTTGAGCTCCCTGTTTAAATTACAGTTTAACAGCACTGCTAGAGGGCATCCACAGTACCCGAAACAATAAAGCAAGCTAAGGATCATTTTATTTCTAAAGATCAACTTGTTTGAATGTCCTGTGGCTACATTATGTAACTAAATTACAATTTGAATACTACTTTCATAAGGCTCCTACTGCAGGCAGTTTGTGCAAGGGTACCTAAGAAATTAAGGCTGGCTGATTTGCTACACAGTGCTCACCCACATAGATAGCAAAGGCTATATGTAAACATTAAGCCATCCAAAGGAGGGTTCTACTGGGAAATTAATGCCTGGTTGGGGGGGTTGTGGCACGAGGCTGCAGGCCTCTGGAATGGCTGCGCAAGACCCAGAATGGCTGCACTCAGATTATACCTGGGCTGTGTATATAACCCCCGATGGGAGGGATCAATAGCTAAGGAGAGTAATTACTGAAGTTGCCGTTGTCTGACAAGTAACAGACGCCATCATTTTAGGCAACTTCAATTTAAACTGGCTGGAAAATAAGCAGCGCAATTATGCCGAACTTCTCAAGGAGACAAATCTGACACAGATCATTGAATTGCCCATGCACCACAACTCCAGAACAGGTAATCATAAATTACTGGACTGGATCCTGACAAACCGCGAAGACAGGGTCAGCATCGTTGGAGTATTATCATACTACATCGGCGATCACTTCCCTACTTTTGTATGTGGTCTTGCGGGGGGGGGCCCTCAAGGATCATCTCTTTCAGGAACTTTGCCAAGGTAGACACAGATGCATTGATTAGAGATCTGGATGGCATTGACTGGTCCACTTTCTACACCTTGAATGATGTGGACACAGCATTGGGATACCTCAGTGCCACCTTAACCTCGGTACAAAAGAAACACTGCCCTATCATTACTCAGTGTGCAAGGGGAGGAAACTAAATGGGTTACCAGGGACCTGGTTGCCCTATTGAAAGCAAGGGACATGGCCTTGGTAAATTACAAAGTTGCACCCTCCCCAGGTAACTGAGCCGAGTATAGGCACCTAAAAATACAGGTGCAAGAGAGAAACCAAATCCCTTAAAGCTTCATACTTCAAGGCCCAACAAACCCAGTACCTTATAGATCCCTGTAGCTTCTGATTGGCAGCAAACTCTGTTCTCAAACCAGCTAAACAACACTGTGCTATCTCACTAGCGAGTGACGTACTGTAGGTCTACAAACAGATCCCAAGACTGTGGCAAACCTCTTGAACAATAAATTCTCGAATCTTGACTCGTACCTAGCCTAACTTCCCACTGCATCTGAGGGTGCTGTCAAGTAGGATAGAACAACTGTCTCTCCCCCTTTTTATTTTAAAGTTACATCTCACGTAGAGATATATCAGCTCCTAAGGTCTTTGCCCAACTTGGGTAGTGTGGGAAGTGATGGGCTTATGCCACAGTTCCTCAAGCTAGCAGCGGCAACTGTAGTGCAACCACTCTCGTACATTATAAACCTATGCTTGACCACCACCTACGTGCCAACACTCTGGAAAGAAGCAAGAATAATCCCCATATTTAAGGCTGGAGACCCGTACCTCCCTGAAAAAAATAGACCTGTATCTGTATTGTCCCACATGGGAGAAATCCTTGAAAAAGTGGTCCACCGTCAGTTATTGGAGCACGCTGAAAAATATGGGCTACTATCAAATGATCAACATGGTTTCCACAGAGGCTTTAGTATGACCACAGTGCTCACGAACTTCACAGATAATGTGCTCATCGAAGCAGACAGAGGTAACCTCTCAGGGGCCATATATGTGGACTTATCAAAGGCCTTTGACATGGTTGACCATGTGTTGTTGCTAAACACCCTATGTTCCCTGGGCCTCTCCATAAACGTTCCAAACTGGGTCCAAAGCTACCTAACTGGCAGGACCCAACTGGTGAGAACTGGTCCTGCCCTATCAACCCCCCCCCTCCAAGTACAGTCTGGTGTCCCCCAGGGCTTCTTACTAGGTCCCCTACTATACTCCCTTTTTGTTAACCCCTTACTCTCAGTACCTTTAAACAATAACAGATTAATGTACGTGGATGACCTCACTATCTTTAAAAGTGGAAACAACCTTCCTGGATCAAACCTCGACCTAAATGTGAACTTTAATGCAACAGTACACTGGTTCACACAGTATAGACTTCTTGTAAACACCAAAAAAACTAAATGTATACTGTTTGGCTTCAAACAGAAGCTCGAGAAGAGTACCCTTAACCCCAACAAAACCCTAAATATCTTAACCTCAGATGGCTCTACCCTTGAGCAGGTAAGAGACTTCAAATACCTGGGGGATATGCTAGACCCAACCCTTACCTTTGAGTTCCACATTGGCTCGGCAGTAAAGAAGGTGAACTAGCAAATAGGTATGTGTTACAGACTTAAATAACTCCTGTCTTCTGAGGCAAGACTAGTGATCAGGAGGGGTCACCTTCTCCTCGTACTCGATTACTGCTCCCCGGTAATAGCCCTCACACCCTCCTCACTACTAAATTGCATGAACACTGCCTACAAAAACATTTGTAGATTTATCACCCTAGCCCCATACCATACCTGGTTACCTGAAGGACCTTCTTACACCTGCTGTCTCAGTCTGCTCCCTCTGCTCCTCCTCTAGGGGCCTCCTCACGATTCCCAGGACAAGGCTAAAAACAGCTGGCGACAGAGCATTTAGTGTCACCACTCCTATCCTGTGGAATTTGCTTTTTCCAGCTGTTAGACAGGCCCCTTCTGTTGAGGTATTCAAGGCCCACCTCAAGGCTTTCTTGTATAATCAGGCCTTCCCAGACTTTGTTGTATAGCCTTGTCCTGACTCCAAACCTGTATGCCTTAATTGGCCCATGGCTATTTTTAAGTCACAGTTAGTGCTGAGGATAGTATTTATAAATCCTATTACAATTTTTGTAGTATTGTATATTTATGTCTTATATTGTGTTATCTGTGTATATATAATTTATTGATTGCGTTTTCTATGGAATTTTAATATGTTCGGCACCCAGAGCTTCAGGATGGGCATCTTTTTAAATACAATCTGCCTTATCTTGCCATCACTGCCATCTCTATCAATCCATGGGATGGCTCTCTCCCTCAGACTGGAGAGATCTCAAGCTTGGAACATTCATATCAAAAAAATTGTAAGATGGGATAGGATCACCTCTGTAAGGGTTGCTAAAGCTAAAAAGAAACAGACGCAAACTTAGATCCTCTACCTACAGGCTACTGGAATGCCCCAGACGTAATACTGAGATGGGAAGGAGGGCCTTCTCCTATGCAGCCCCCAAACTATGGAACTCCCTCCCTAATGAACTGGAAGCACCACTACCACCTCGTACATTCAAACTGAAGCTCCAAGAAACTAAGCTAGGTAGATCCTGATGTAAATGCTACACCAAGTGATAGCAAGTGTCTTCCCCCACCTAAACATATGACTAGTTAGGGTACCTAAATGCACTTAATGCTTGATGTCAGATTGCTTGTCTTATGTATGTCTGCCAAGCAGTTACGGTATTCTCTCTCCCACATTTGTATCTATGTTGTAAACCTGCGATTTTTATTTTTATTTTTCTCTCTACTGTGACTGTAACTAAACTGTGTTGTATCAGATGTGCCATCTAAATGGCCTGGGTTGTGCCTGAAAACAGTCCCTGGGATCAGAGCACCCATCCAGTAAACAAATAAGTAAATAATTCCCCCGTAGAACCCTCCTTTGGCGTGGCTTAATGCACTTGTAACATGACAAGTGTTTCCAGAAATAAACAGATTTATTATTTGTAATGCAAATAATGACACACATTCACACAGAGTTATAATTCTTATATTTAAAAGTATATTGATAGTACACATTCTGCTGAATGTAGCCTGTCATATAGATTGTGAGTGTAGGGACGTATTACTTTACAACATTTTGATGTAAGTGCATAGTGTTATTATTGCCAGATACACTTTTATAATTTTTACTGTTATGGTACTTTGTCTCTTACCTTATTGTCTGGATCAGTGCTAGATACACACAGAAGAAAATCGAAGTATTACGAGATATGCGTTGCATTGCATGATGGGACCATGCTAGGGTACATTTTCATGCTTTGTTCCTGCAGTTCCCTTGGCAGGCAAACAGATGGCTGTAATTGTTGGTAACTGTAATATCATGAGTAGAAACGGAATGATTTTTCAACCAGTAATTCCATACATATTAGCTTTATATTTATTAATATGGTACTTTTTTCCCCTAATTTACTGTTGGGACTGGTGCTACGTACTTCGATTTTTGTCTCTGTGTATTACAAGATATGGGTCGAACTGCATGATGGGACCATGTTAGGGTAGATCTTCATGTTTTGTTCTTGCAGTTCCCTTGACAGGCCAATAGGTGGCTGTGAAACAATGCTAGCAGCACAGCACTGTTTTACAGCCATCTGTTGGGTTGCCACAGGAACTGCACTTGGACAAATAATTTACTCTGGTTCACAAAGAGCAGCAGGGCATTACTAGGGAATTAATGCCTGGTTGCTCTTTGGTCAGCTGTTACAATTGCTTCAATGAAAAGTGCTTATCTGTGTCTAACATTCACTTCCTGAGTACCCCTGCTGCACATTACACAGTAAAGCTAGCTGAGGCTACACAGGGGTCATCCATATACGTAATATGGGGAAGATGCAGTAGCAGCTACTCTGTACACGAAGCAGAGATTCTGTATGACTTAGGCTTAGTGAGCTCTATAAGCCTCCAATTGCTTTAGATCAAATTCTGGGAGCTCCTCACAATGGCTAGTGATAAGCTATACAATAAAATGTAATGTATGCAAGAAGAAGGAACCATTTACCATTTACATTAAAAGAGTCAGCAGAGTCATTAGAGCTGGCAAACCATGCAGGTGTACCTGTCTGGATCATGCAGCATTTCCAACTGACAGCCATCACCACAGACAAAGCCCACGGTTGATACCCTTATTCCTCAGCCCTTAGAACTCTGGCCCATGCCGCGGAGGCTCACTTGTCCCACTAGCCCAAATTAAATGAGAGGTGTTCCAGTCTTAAACCCTGCACACAGTGCTTGCTGATTGGCTGGAGGAGGCAAGGGTATGTGAGCTGGCTGGGGTCCAGGAAGGCAAAAAAGTTCATGGCAATTGTTGGGAAGGAGCTGATCCTGACAGTTGCTTTCATCTGAAAGAGCTGGTCTTTGTTAGTTTTTAAATTCAAACTTTTGGCACCATCTCTCTTAAGTCCTGCCCACAGCACTTGCTGATTGGTTGGAGGAGGCAAGGGGTCTGTGAGCTGGCTGGAGTCCAGAAAGGCAAATGGGTTCAGCAGCAGTTGTTGGGGGCAGGTAAGGAAGAAGCTGCATTTACCTCTCGACCCCTTGGTGAGCTGACTCTTATCACTCTTAAAGAACTACGTCAGCTCCTGAAGCAATTAAATCATTATCCTTGTTGACCTAAACTTGGACTGGATCTCTGCCAGATCTGCTGATTTAAAGGAAATTAGTGATGTTAGGCCTAACCCAGATTTTGGAAGACTAGGTTTGCTGGTCAAGGCACCTAGCTTCACCTGAGCTCTTTTCTTCTAGGTTGCTTGAAAGGACAGAGCAAATAACCTTACCAGAGCAAGGAAAAGGATTAAGGCTTCTCGTGGCTATGCAGATTTATTGTGTGTCGTTATTTTTATTTTGTACTCACAGGGATAGTTACTGTTTGTTGCTAACATTTTATTGCTTTATTTTTCTCTGATTCAAATTGTTGTTGCTGGGTATACTTTCTGCTGCATTACTACAGCGTATGCCTACAGGTGTGTGCTTACAGATTACTGCTGTAATCTACTGATTCAAATTGTTTTTTTGCAAGGTATATCTTCTGTTACTGCTTTATTTTTCTCTGTAGCAAAGTGTTTCTTACAGGGTATATCTTCTGTGAAATTATTACAGATGGTGCTTTACAGGTTTTACAGTTTAATCTATCGTTAGGATAAGCTTTCAGGGCTACTGCATTTGTTGTTGACTGATTGTTTCTGCTCTTACCTCCTTGTTTCTTTCGTCTGTGGTTCTCCTTTTTTGGCAGGGAAAGGGCCCAGCCACCGATCCCCAACCACCCCACTCTGTACTCCTTTAATAGGGTAGCACAGACATGACATTTCCTGTAGCAAAGCAGGAAGGGGCGTATCCACACAGTGACCTCACTTACAGGGGCACTAGTAATTTAACTTGTTATGACAAGTTATATAAAAACAAGCAAACAAAACACAAAATCAAACTTTTGCTTTC
This sequence comes from Neoceratodus forsteri, assembly GCA_016271365.2. Taxonomy (NCBI): domain Eukaryota; kingdom Metazoa; phylum Chordata; order Ceratodontiformes; family Ceratodontidae; genus Neoceratodus; species Neoceratodus forsteri. Next base: position 1,442,810,008 of record CM057459.1, read on the forward strand.
ATTTTCTTCCTTCTAATTACTCTGATCAGGTTATAAACTCAGCAACTTATCTGAAATGGATAACATTAACTGCAGGTACTGCAGAACACTTTTCAGAAGGACAGTTTTACTAGATTTAGGACACTGTCCTATATGCTGGTCCATTGGAGATGTAAGGGCTCAGCTCCAGGCAGCATGGGCAGAGACTGCACACCTCAAATTGCATATTCAAGAGGAAATATATTATAAGAACCGCCTGCCATTTCCCCAACATCCAACAGAAGCACCTCGACTGCAGAGAAGTTGGTCCGGGAGGTTGGCAGGTGGTTAGGAGGGGCAAATCGGGTGCTCTGTCACTCGGTGCTCTCCAACATATCACCTCCACAAACCATATAAAAACTACAGACATATCTGCCTCTATCTCTGAAATCAAACAAAGGGGCAGAGGACACTGCAGAGCAGGACACTGCAGCACAGGAGCTAGCACAACAAAACTCGCCCAAAACAGGAACCAAAACAAAAAAAGCAAAAAGGAAATTAAAAAACCTTCTGATCATAGGAGACTACATGATTTGGGGAGCTGATACGTATCTCCAGCCAGGGGTAATGGTCAGACGTCTCCCAGGTACATCAGCGTGGAGAGACACACTGACTGCATTGCTAAAATTGTTCAGGAAGCAGGAGAAAACAATGATGTCCTGGTACACCTAGGGACTAATGATCTCACTAGCCGGTCAGTTGTGGAGACCAAGGAACACCTGAGCAGGCTGGGTGACAAACTATCATCCATTTCATCCAGCAACTCCTTCTCTGAGATCCTGCCAGTCTAGAAGAGGGAGGCAGATGGACGGAAGGTCAGAGAAGGGGAGCTAAACATGTGGCTCAAGGGTTGGTGTCAGGAAAGAGGACACAAATTTGTAGGGAACTGGCAACAGTTTTTGGAGCAAAAGTTCTTTAAATTTGATGGATTGCATCTGACTAAGGAGGGAGTCAGTGCATTGAGGCAGAAGTTTGACGTCTTTGCAGAATATTTAAACTAGCAAATGGGGAGAGGGGTGCAGCACCCATACTTCGAATGGGAAGAACACCCTTCCCCTCTCAGCTAGTGGTCAAACAGGAGTTCAGCACGTTTGTAGTTCATTTGCATCACCAGGTAAGGAGAAAGGTCCAGCTCCCCATACGATGCACAGGGGAAATGCCAGACCTCACCCAACAACTAACACACCAAAATCTGGCAAATGGAAAATCATGTACACAAATGCTCGCAATCTGGGAAACAAGATCCCAGATGGCAGGCAATAATGACAGAGGCTAAACTGGACATAGTAGCCATTAGCGAGACATGGTTCACCAGTAACCACACTTGGGAGACTTCAGTACCTGGCTATGTACTGTTCAGAAGAGACCGAGGTGCAAAAAGGGGGGGTGGAGTGGCCCTTTATGTCAATGAAAATATCAAAGCTACAGAAATTCAGAATACACATAAGGAGCCAGAAGAACTGTGGGTCACCCTGGAAACAGGAAATGGGACAGCCATATGAACTGGGGTGGTGTACAAACCTCCAGACCAGAGGGAGGACATAGACACATTACTGTTAGAAGATATGCAAAACATGACAGCTAAAGGGGAGATTCTGATAATGGGAGACATCAACATGCCAGATACAGATTGGTCAATACCAGCAGGAACATCTGCCAGAACTAGACACATGGTGGATTCCCTGCAAGGGGAGGGACTCAAACAACTGGTACAACAACCCACAAGAGACAGGGCTATCCTAGATCTAGTACTGAATAACAGGGAAAGGATCACATATCTCCAGGTAGAAGGTCACCTGGGGGCCAGTGACCATCACATGGTATGGTTCAGTTTGACCAATAAAACTAAATCATCCCATTCCAAGGCAAAAATATGGGACTTCCAAAGAGCTGACTTTGATAGGATGGCCAACAGAGTTAACCTAGCCCTGGCAAAAAGAAATACAGGTGAGGGGGTACAGGCAAAGTGGGAAAGCATTAAAGATACAATAGTTGAAGCAACATCCCATTGTGTTAGAGAGAAAAGAAAATGTAAAAGAAGAAGAAAACCACTTTGGTTCTCAAACACAGTAGCAGAAAAGGTCAGAGCCAAAAGGCTGGCCTTCAGGAAATATAAGGGAATGCAGCAGGATGAAGATAGGGAGGCATAGCAAACATCCCTAAGGGAAGCAGGGGTAGCAATAAAGCAGGCAAAGGCCCAAACTGAGGAAACACTGGCACAAACAGTAAAAGAAGGTGACAAGACTTTCTATAGATACATTAGTGAAAGGAGAAAGTCCAGAGGGGATATTGCTAAAGACCAAAGGGGAAAGGGGGCATGTGAGGAGGAGGACCATGTAAAAGCATCTATCCTAAATAGATACTTCTGCTCAGTATTTACTGAAGAGAAGGTAGGGTAGGGCCGCAGCTCGGCACCATGGGCACAGGGGGGGAGGGAGGTGTGTACTAGTTCATTCACAAAAGAAAGGGTCCTACAAGAGCTCGATAAGCTCAGGGTGGACAAGGCAATGGGACCTGATGGCATTCATCCCAGGGTATTAAAGGAGCTAAGGTTGGAACTAGCAGAGCCATTATCAAAACTGTTTAGTGAGTCTCTGAGCACAGGAGAGGTCCCAGAAGAATGGAGAAGGGCTCATGTGATCCCGCTTCACAAGAGTGGTAGCAGGGAGGAGGCAGGGAACTACAGACCAGTCAGTCCTACCTCTGTAGTGGGCAAGATTATGGAGGCACTCCTTAAGGAAAGGACAGTGCACCACCTGGAATCCATAGGAGCACAGGATCCAAGACAGAATGGGTATACAAAAGGAATGTCCTGTCAAACTAATCTCATAGACTTCTTTGACTGGGTAACCAGAGTGGTGGACCAAGGGGAAGCAGTTGATGTCGCCTACCTTGACTTCAGCAACGCTTTCGATACTGTTCCACATAGAAGATTGATTAATAAGCTGGGTAGGCTTGGGATGGGTCAGAAGTTGGTCAACTGGGTGGCAAACTGGTTGATGGGCAGAAAACAGAGAGCAGTGGTAAACGGTATACAGTCAGAAGAGATGCAAGTCACAAGTGGGGTACCTCAGGGATCAGTGCTGGGGCCAGTCATCTTTAATATCTTCATCAGTGACATTGCAGAAGGACTGGAGGGTAAGGTTTGTCTGTTTGCAGATGACACCAAGATCTGCAACAGAGTAGATGATCCAGATGGGGTGGGCAAAATGAGAAGAGATCTGGATAAACTAGCAAAATGGTCGGAAGAGTGGCAAATGGAGTTTAATGCAAAGAAGTGCAAGATCATGCACATAGGGAAGAGAAACCCTGAAACCACATATAGGGTGGGAGGGGAGTTGCTGGCAGTCACAAGGGAAGAAAGAGACTTGTGTGTCATCATCACCGATGACCTGAGATCATCCAAGCAGACCACTAAAGCAGTAGGTAAGCCTAGGGGGATGTTGGGGTGTATTAGTAGGGGTATCACAAGTCAGAAGAGGGAGGTAATAATCCCTCTTTATAAGACACTGGTTAGGCCCCATCTGAAGTACTGCATGCAGTACTGGGCCACACCTTCACAAGGACATTAACCAAATTGAGGCAGTCCAGAGAAGGGCAACCAAAATGGTGCAGGGACTGCACCAGAAAACGTATGAGGACAGATTGACGGAGCTCAATATGTATACCCTAGAGCAAAGGAGGGAGACAGGTGATATGATCAAAACATTCAAACACCTTAAGGGTATTAACAAGGTGAAAGAGTCTAGCATGTTTCAATATAAGAAAAATAGCAGGACAAGAGGACACAGCATGAGATCAGAGGGAGGCCGATTAAGGGGTAATGTGAGGAAGTTCTTTTTCACAGAAAGGGTGGTGGATGCATGGAACGGCCTACCTTAGGAAGTGGTGGATATGAATACAGTCTAGGGCTTCAAACAGGCATGGGATAGGCATAAGGGAGCAATACAGATGAGTATGACTAGATAGGCCATTGACACAGCAAAGGCCGATGGCACATTCATAAGGCAGAAAAAGAAATGGGCAAACTGGATGGGCTTGCGGTCCTTATCTGTCATCGGCTTCTATGTTTCTGTGTTTCTATGTTTTGTTTGTTGTTGTTTTTTTATATAACAGAGCCCACCAGACCTTATCCTAAGAACCCTACTAACTCCTCAATCTTGGACATCACCCTAACAAATGTACTGCAAAAAATCACTCATGGAGCAGTTTTCAACAACGATGTCAGTGACCATAATGCTTTAGCATGTGTCAGATGCTTAAAAAAGTTAAGCCCCAGTCAAAAATTGTACTATAAAGGTGCCTTACCTGCTTCTGTAGGGCCAGCTTCCTACATGATCTGGCAAATATCAGCTGGCAGGCTTTTTACCTTGAGAAGTGTGTACGTACTGCCACTGAAATTTTCAATGAACTTTTACTGGGTGTTGTAAATCTGAACACTCTCCAGGGGGAGGGACTCACAGCCTGTTTGCCCTGGCTACCAGCCAGCTCCAAGCCAGAGAGAAAGCCATGCGGTCAGAGACGCCAGCTGAGGAAGAGGGTCATGAGCCTACCTGTTAAAGGTTTCCTCCAATACCTTCATTCAATAGCCAGCAGCGTTTTTTTGCAGCACATGAGCTGTGTTTTGACTTAAGACTTTTATGCCTTCTGATTTCCCTATTGGCACTCAGTGAGCTCATAAAGGGGAGGGACTCACAACCACTTCAGGCCATCAACTCAAGTGGTCCTGCATGAGTGGTCCCAACATGAGTGGCACAGCAGGAGTGGGATTCCTCAAGGGGAATCACCAGAGGGGAGATGCCAGGATGCCAGGAGACTCTGCCTAGATCCCATCTTGCATGAGTCAGTAAGTGTTGTATTCTGTTTATAACTCATAACTTACTTGCCTAAACTATCAGCTTATAACACAGTAGGTGCACTGCCAGCTCACATTCTGTTACTGTCTCTTACATTTGTGCCCTCCGTGCAAACTGGCCAGCCTACCCTGTGTGATTTGTTCTGCTGAAGTATGTTATTGTGAGTCTGTTCTGGGCACTGATAGCCAACCTCTGTTTTACGGAGTTCTGTCTAAGAATACAGACCCTACTAAAGTCTGTATTTAAAGCTATATTGCTTTATCTACCCACAGGTCGACTATTAATCCACTGCCATATTATTTTATTGTCTGTTTTGATTTATTCACTACTGACTGCATTTGGTGTACTCTGAATTTCTCATCACTTCCACTGCGAGTTGCTAATACTGTTTTTTACTGCTGTGTTATTTTGTCTATTCTGATTATATATCTCTACTGACTGTATTTTGTTGTATTGTGTAATTATCTCATCACTGCCATTGTAAGTTGACAGTATTGCTTTCCATCCCTGCTGCCGCCTCTCAATGTGTTACTGCAATCTTGCCTGTTTCCCCTTCCTCCCATCTATCCAGATCACAGGGCGGACCTGTGTCCGACAACCTCTAAGGGTGATGTCATAGGAGCATGCAAGAACACAGTGCCTCGATTCTCTTGGAGTTCCTTTTATCGACCTGAGTTCGTGGATATTATGAGGTTTATCCATAGTGTACGCCCCACAAGCTGTAGCTTGGACCCTGGACCGACTACCCTAATTTTGGGTTGTGTTGATATCATTGGTCCAGTTTTGGTGCAAATAGTCTGGTGCTCCTTGGAATCAGGTGAGTTTCCCAGCTCCCTGAAAGAGGCGGTGGTGACACCTCTCTTGAAGAAAACTTCCTTAGACCCAGACTGTTTCTCAAGCTACAGACCTATCTCTAACCTTCCCTTTATTGGGAAGGTTATTGAAAAGGTTGTAGCTGCTCAATTGGATGACCATTTAACCATCCATAGTATCTACGAATCCTTCCAGTCTGGTTTCCGTAAAAGACATAGCACCGAGACAGCGCTGGTTCGGGTGCTTAATGACCTTCTGAGGGCGAGGGATCAAAAGAGACGTTCCATCTTGGTTCTCCTTGACCTGTCTTCAGCTTTCGACACTGTAGATCATGTGTTGTTGTTAGCATGCCTGAGGCAAATCTGCGGAATGTCGCGAACCGTTTTGCAATGGTTCACTTCATTCCTTACTGGGAGATCGCAAAGAGTTGTGTCGGGGATTTTTTCCTCTGGCCCAGTCTCTTTGTTGTGTGGAGTGCCTCAGGGTTCTGTGCTGTCACCCATGTTATTTGCAGTGTACATGCTGCCCCTCGGAAACATTATAAGATGGTATGGGCTGAGGTTTCACTGTTATGCAGATGATACCCAGCTATACCTGTCTTTTACCCCACCAGGATGGAGCTCTCTCGGTGTTTAACAACTGTCTGGGGGAAATCCAAGACTGGATGGATTCTAGTTGGTTAAAGTTGAACTTGGAGAAGACTGAGGTTTTGGTGGTGGACCTGGGTGGTCAGATTGAGAGATCGTGTACTGGCGCGCCTTCGGGAATTTTTCTTGGCAGCGTGTCACTACCAACCTCTGAACGGGTGCGTAACCTTGGGGTGATCCTTGATGATAGGCTGACTTTTCAATCTCAGGTGTCAGCCATCGTCAGGACTTCCTTTTACCATCTTAGGAATATTGCCAGGGTTAAGCACCTTGTTCCGTCTGACTCCTTGCCAACGTTGGTCCACGCCTTTGTGTCCTCACGCCTAGACTACTGCAACGCCCTTTACTTTGAGCTTCCTGGGGTTGAAATCCGCCGCCTACAGCTAGTGCAGAACGCTGCAGCCTGGGTTTTGACTGGGACAAGTAGGTCCTGTCATATTACCCTGGTGCTGCACGAACTGCACTGGCTTCCTATATGGTGGCGGATCACCTTTAAAGTCATTTTATTGACTTTTAAAGCCCTTCGCGATCAGGGTCCGTCCTATCTGAAAGACTTACTGGTTCCTTATTGCCCTGGCCAATCGCTCCGCTCGGCCGACATGGGGTTGCTGGAGATTCCAAGAGTGAGTTTAAAATCTTCAGGCAGCAGAGTGTTTTCTCATGCTGCACCTACTCTTTGGAATTCTCTACCAGGCCGGTTACGGGAGTGCACCTCCGTGGAGATATTTAAGAAAGAACTAAAAACTTATTTATGGAAAATGGCCTATTTGGAGAGTTAAGTTAGTCTGTAATATGATTGGAATTTTATTGTAATTTATTATGTTTTTATGATGTATCTTTATATGCTTTTATGTTTTGTATTGAAACTTGAATTTATGAAATTAACTTGTTCAACGCTTTGATATGTTGAAAGGCGCTATATAAATAAAATTATTATTATTACTATCCCTCCCTTCCTCCTGCTGTGCTGCATCTGTCAGACTCCTCCTACTCTATCCCTCCCTCCCCCGGTCATTGCACTGACTCCTTTTCTGCATCCCCCTATTTCCCCCACTGCACTGCTCCAACCCTAGCCAGCAAGCTCCCCCCCAGCTGTCTCCACTTACCCTCCTTCACTTCTTTTCCTGAATTTTGCACAACCTCCCTATATTGGGTCCCCCTGTCTTGCATCACTATTCTCCACATCTGCCCTGCCCTTTCTACCTTTCCTCTTCTGTCAGTCGTACAACCTTCCTATGTAGGGTCCCCTTCTTCTGCACTACTATACTACTGTACTGCTTATCTGCTCTTCCTGTCCCCTGTCCTTTTCCTCCAGCCTACTCAGTCCTCCTCCTGTCCTCCTCCACCCACCTCCCTGTACTGTGTACCCCTTACTTTATCAATCTAATTTCCACTCTCTCCTGCCCCTCTCTCCGTTCTTAGTTCCCCCACACTCCTCCTCTATCAAGTTCTGACCCCTCCTTCTTCCTGACTTTCCACTATGCTGTTTATCTCCCTCTCTCACCTTCCCTTCCTGTTTTCCCTAGCTTCCCTCCCACACACTGGCTTCCTTTCTCCTCCCCCCTGCCTCTCTGTCCCTTCCCTTCTCCTACCCTCCCCTTCTCCAGCCTTCTCTCTCTCTCTCTCTCTTGCACTCCCTCTGACTACCTGGTTGCTCCCCTCCTCTTGGCTCCGCCATGAAACCCCCATATCTTTTCTCCCCATCTGCCCCTCACCCTGCACCCCATCTCTTCCCCCTACCAGCCATGCAAATGCATCTCTGCCTCCATCAAGTTCCTCAACTCACTGTTGCTCTTAGTGGCAAGTGATGTTGAGCCCCTGTACATGCTCCCCCACTATGGTTAAGAGTGACTCACATCAATGCCAAACGCCTCCTTCCCAAGATCGACCAGCTGCAACCACTCATGGTTACTCTCCAACCTGATGTGTTAATTGTCTCGGAGTCTTGGCTATCCCTCAAAATCCCTGATTCTGCAGTCATTATCCATGGGTACCCTCTTTGAGGGGTGGTGGTGTTGCCATCTACACCTCCTCTACCTTCCAGTTTGTCCCTATACTCTCTATCATCTCACCCTCTGCTTAACAACTTCTCAAACTCTTTCCCTTTCTCTGTCCCTGTCTTTGTAGCTGGTGTCTGTTGCTGCCCTAGCTACCTCATCTGTCACTGAACTCCAGACTACTATCTCCACTCATGCTTCATCTGGGAAAGTACTCATTCTTGGGAACTTCAATGTCAAGTGACTGTCCCTCACACAATATAAATTCTGTCAGAATAGTAAGTCTCTTAACCTAATTCAATTGGTCTCCAACCCAACCCTTCACAATCATAAATCCCTCAATCACTCCTTGTTGGACTGGGCTCTTGCCTCCCACCCCCACCACATCATAGATGCCAACACCCTCCCTAACACCATTAGTGACCATGGTGGTATTCTATGCATACGAAATTCACAGTCCCAATGCCCTTCCCAAAGTCCTCCAGATCTGGTCCTTCCGGTTACTGGACTTGTCCTCCCTCCCTCCATGCTGACTTGATAGCTACCGACTGATTGCCCATCTCTTCTGCCAGCTCCATGAACTCATAGAAACATAGAAATATTGAAGTTGATGGCAGATAAGGACCTCAAGGCCCATCCAGTCTGCACATTTCTTATTCTACCTTCTGAATGTGCCATTGGCCTTTGCTCTGTCAGTGGCCTATATATTCATACTCATCTGTATTGCTCCCTGATGCCTATCCCATGCCTGTTTGAAGCCCTGCACTGTATTCATATCCACCACTTCCTGAGGTAGGATGTTCCATGCATCCACCACCATTTCAGTGAAAAAGAACTTCCTCACATTACATCTTAATCGTCCTCCCTCTAATCTCATGCTGTGTCCTCTTGTCCTGCTATTTTTCTTATATTGAAACATGTTAGACTCTTTCACCTTGTTAATGCCCTTAAGGTGTTTGAATGTTTCAATTATATCACCTCTCTCTCTCCTTTGCTCTAGGGTATACATATTGAGCTCAGTTAATCTGCCCACATATGTTTTCTGATATAGTCCCTGCACCATTTTGATTGCCCTTCTCTGGACTGCCTCAATTTGGTTAATGTCCTTGCGAAGGTGTGGCCTCTAGTACTGCACATAGTACTCCAGATGGGGCCTAACCAGTGTCTTGTAAAGAGGGATTATTACCTCCTTCCCGACTCTGTATTACCCCTACTAATACACCCCAACATCCCTCTAGCCTTACCTACTGCTTTAGTGGTCTGCTGGATGATTTCAAGTCATCGGTGATGATGATGCCCAAGTCTCTTTCTTCCCTTGTGACTACCAGCAACTCCCCTCCCAGCCAATAGGTGGCTTCAGGGTTTCTCTTCCCTATGTGCATGATCTTGCACTTCTTTGCATTAAACACCAGTTGCCACTCTTCCGACAATTTGCCAGTTTATTCAGATCTCTTATTCTGCCCACCCCATCTGGATCATCCACTCTGTTACAGATCTTGGTGTCATCTGCAAACAGACAAACCTTACCCTCCAGTCCATCTGCAATGTCACTGATAAAGATATTGAAGAGGACTGGCCCCAGGACTGATCCCTGAGGTACCCCACTTGTGACTTGCATCTCTTCTGACTGTATACCGTTTACCACCACTCTGTTTTCTGCCTGTCAACCAGTTTGCCACCCAGTTGACCATCTGACCCACCCTGAGCCTACCCAGCTTATTAATCAATCTTCTATGTGGAACAGTATCGAAAGCTTTGCTGAAGTCAAGGTAAGCAACATCAACTGCTCCCCCTTGGTTATCCAGTCAAAGAAATCTATGAAATTAGTTTGACAGGACCTTCCTTTTGTAAACCCATGCTGTCTTGGATCCTGTGCTCCTATGGATTCCAGGTGGTGCACTATCCTTTTCTTAAGGAGTGCCTTCATAATCTTGCCCACTACTGAGGTAAGACTGACTGGTCTGTAGTTCCCTGCCTCCTCCCTGCTGCGACTCTTGTGCAGCGGGATCACATGAGCCATTCTGCAGTCTTCTGGGACCTCTCCTGTGCTCAGAGACTCACTTAACAGTTCTGATAATGGCTCTGCTAGTTCCACCCTTAGCTCCTTTAGTACCCTGGGATGTATGCCATCAGGCCCCAATGTCTTGTCCACCCCGAGCTTATCAAGCTCTTGTAGGACCCTTTCTTTTGTGAATGGACTAGTGCACACCTCCTTCCCCCCTGTGTCCATGGTGCGGAGCTGTGGGCCCTACCCTACCTTACCTTCTCTTCAGTAAATACTAAGCAGAAGTATCTATTTAGGATAGATGCTTTAACATGGTCCTCCTCTTCACATGCCCCCTTATCCCCTTTGATCTTAGTAATACCCCCTCTGGACTTTCTCCTTTCACTAATGTATTTCTAGAAAGTCTTGTCACCTTCTTTTACTGTTTGTGCTAGTGTTTCCTCAGTTTGGGCCTTTGCCTGCCTTACTGCCTTCCCTGCTTCCCTTAGGGAAGTTTGGTATGCCTCCCTATCTTCATCCTGCTGGTTCCCTTATATTTCCTGAAGGCCAGCCTTTTGGCTCTGACCTTTTCTGCTACTGTGTTTGAGAACCAAAGTGGTTTCCTTCTTCTTTTGCACTTCCTTTTCTCACTAACAACTGTGCTGTTAACTGCTTCAATACCAAATACCTCACAATTTGGGATCAGCATACCCCCTTAGGAAAACCAGGATCCGAGGTTCCCATCTCCCTTGAATTTCTGCAGAGTCTCTGGCCTGCCTACATGCTTGTGATCTTGCCTGGAAGACTCACAAGTCCACTGGCTCCCCTGCTGACTTACTCAAGTACTGAGCCATTCGCAGTGCCTGCACCAGAGCCACTAGGCTCGCCAACGCTGAGTACTTCGCCTCCACCTTCCAGAGCAACCTTAACCACCCCCTCAAAGTTCTGGAAAGTCATCCACGCCCTCTTCTGTCCCCCATCCCAGTCTTTCTCCTTGTTCCTCAAGGTAGGTGACATCCCAATATCTGATGCCCCCTCTCTTTTGCCTCCAAGTTGAATTCCTTCTTCACCCTCTGTGCAGCTTCCTTCTCTCCTCCTTCCCCCACTCCTTCCCTCCCACCTCGTCCTACCACCCCATCTCTCCCTTTCTCCTTCTCTCCTTCTCTCCTTCTCTCCTATCACTATTGCTGACACCCTCAAGGTCCTCCTGGCTCTAAATCCTCCCAAGAGCAAGAGTCCTGATGGACTCGACACCAAACTCCTCCATCTCTCTGCCCCTGCCATTGCCCTACCTATACCTTTCGTTGTTAACCTCTCTTTCTCTCTTGCCTCAGTCCTTGATGCCTGGAAACAAGCCACTGTCATACCCCTACCCAAAGGTGGTGACTTCACCCATCCTGGCAACTACCATCCTATCTTCCTGCTCCCCACGTTAGCTAAACTTCAAGAACACCTTGTGTTGGCTCAGCTCTCCCCCTTCCTCAACTCCTCCTCCTCCTCATTCTTCACTCCCCCTCAAGTCTGGTTTCTATAAATTCCATTCCACCTCCTCCTTCCTTCTCCAGCTCACTGACTCCATTCTGTCAAACATGGATCAGGGCCTTATCACCCCAGCCATCTTTGTCGACTTGGTCAAAGCCTTCGACACTGTAGCCCACCCTGTTCTCTTTGATAAACTTAAGGCTGTGGGGCTCTCCAGCACTGGGTCAGGATAGCAACAGTCACAGTAACATGGTCAAGAACCTTGCAGTAAAAATGCTGCTACTTTTTTGTTTGTGGGAGGTATGCCCCCCCCTCCAGACTAATAGACCCTTACTCTGGGAGGAGCAGATCACAGAGTAAGAAGAAAATTGTGGGATGGTGGAATACTTTTTCCATGGCCCCATGTAAAAAAACTTAAGTCCCGACAGGCAAAATCTAGGGAGACCAGGATTTTTTTTTTTAAGTTGTTTAACCAGGAGTAGCCCACTAAGCTGAAAGCTTTTTTACAGGTGCATCCTGGGAGCACAAGGAAGTTAAGTGACTTGCTCAGGGTCACACAGTATGTAAGTGGAAGCTGTGGGATTCAAACCCAGGTCTGGTCTGCTGGACGTCACCAGATTTTCAGCTCAGAGCCTTAAACCACTGCATTATACTGCCTCCCTTAAGATTAGAACCCTGGTCTCCACTGCCACCCGGCCAAGCTGCTCCATTCCTCAGCCCTCCATTACACAGGAGCAGCTCAGCCAGCCTCTAGAATTCTGCTGCCCTTGTCCTGTGGCAGCACCACAGACAGTGACCAGGGGAGTGCTTACTGCAAGCACTGTCAGTCCCCTCTTACTGTCTGTGGCAGCACTATCCAGACTAGCGCTCTCTTTCCTTGTGCTATTCTGGTAGCGCTATTCTAACCAGGTACCAAGCTCTCCGACTCCTCTACTAATTGGTTCCACTCCTAGTTTGTGAGTATGACTCAGTCTGTTAGAATTGGAGATTCCCTATCCCCTCACTCCCTGTTAGTATTGGTGGCCCCCCAATGGTCTGTCCCTTGCCCGATACTCTTTTCATTCTTCCTAAATGACCTCCATGCTGCCTGAGACACTGCATCCATCCATCCACATGTACACAGATGACATGGTACTATTTACCACTGGTACCTTCCCTTCTGATCTGATGGCCAAGCTCCAATTGGACTTCAACAATGTCCAGCAGTGGTTCTGGTCTAATCAGTTGTCACTCCGTGCCAAGAAAATGGTCTCCATGACATTTGGCACTAGGCAGAAGCTCCCTAAGCTCACTGCTGTCCCCTTCTTCCACACTTTAGATTGAGCCCCAAATAATGATGTCCCCTCGTGGGGCATTGATGAGGCTCTCAAGGAGATGATAACCAAGGGTCAGAGAATGGAGTATTGTTGGCAGAGGACTCAGTCCTAGGAGGATAAACTGGCTTTGAGATTTTACTAAAGTGAATACTAAAAGCAATCAGTCATAAGACGGCAGAGTTCCTGTCCAGAGAGATTGCTGTAGGGAATAGCAGTCCTGCTCTGCTTTTTCAAATTGTGGACAGGCTTCTTCATCCTGCTTATCTACAGTCGAAAAAAGCATCTTCAGTCATCCAATGTGAGGAGTCTGCTCTGTTCTTCTCTGGCAGGGTGTCCTCCTTCAATGCTGGGATCTCCACAATGGGACACTTGTGGCCCCGTGGTGGCGAGTCGTGTTTATCCTCATGCTCTCTTACTGTCTGGAGTGAGTTTAGGCTGGTTGGGGTGACTGAGGGTTTGCAAGGGGATTTCAGAGCTGTGGTCCACATACTGTGAACTGGACCTGGGCCCATCTCATCTCTTACTGGGACGTGCTGAGTCTGTTGGGCCAGTGGTCACCGAGATTCTCTGATGTTCGCTTTTGGAAGGGATGTTTTCGCAGCGCCCTTAAACAGGTGATGGTGAGACCACTCCTTAGGAAACCATCTCTCAACCCTGACATCTTGGTGAACTTTAGACCTATCTCTAACCTCTCATATGTGGGTAAGGTTATTGAGAAAGTGGTGTTGCTGCAGCTCAAGCACACCTCACAGCCCATGACATCTATGAGCCTTTCTGGTCAGGATTTAGGTCAAGATGTAGCACTGAGATGGCACTAGTTAGACTGCAAAATGATCTCCACAGGGCGAGAGATAGAGGGGAGCAGTCAATTCTCATTCTCTCCTCAGCACTTCACAATGTGGACTACACAGTGCTGCTGGATTACCTAGGGAGCTCTGTGGTCTCACCAGTACTGTCATCAACTGATTTGAGTCCTCTCTTACAGGCAGGGTGCAGGGGGGTTGTGATGGAAAATTTCTCATCTGGCCCAAAACTTGTGCCTTGTGGAGTTCCCAAGGGTTCGATCCTGTCACCTGCATTATTTGCAGTGTACATGCTTCCCCTGGGTGAGATCTTTAGACAGTACAGCTTGTGTTTTCACTGTCATGCAGATTATACCCAGCTGTACATGTCATTTGCACCCAGGACAGATGGTGCCATGGAGGTGCTAAGTAAATGTCCAGCTGAGATCCAGGACTGGATGTCCTCTAAGTGGCTAAGAATCAATCCTGACAAGACGAAGGTGCTAATGATTGAGCCTGGTCTTTGGTGGGATGTGAACACTGCTGGGATGGGAACAGGATTATTTCTTGGCCCCATTCCTTTGGTGGCATCCTCCAAGTTGAAAAATCTGGGCATCATCCTTGATGATGGGTTGACACTTGAGACTCAGTTGTCATCCGTTGTCAGAAGTGGTTTTTACCACTTGAGGAATGTTGCCCGGATCAAAGCCTTGATTCTGCCTGATGATTTACCCTCACTGGTACATGCATTTGTGACATCACGGCTCAATTACTGTAATGTAAGGCTGCACTAAAAGCAAGAGACTAATTATGGGTCAAGGCTAGGAAACATAAAAACACAGAAATTGACTGCACATAAGAACTGCTTGGCTCGCCTATTCTGCCTATTTTCCTTACCTGCCGTATCCTCTCCCTCCCTAGCTGACCCCTAACAACCCACTCGCACCATGAACACTGGTCACCAGCATAGCAGGAGGTAAGGCATGATGCCTCAGCCCTCCACACCACTGTGCTGGCTTTCTTGTACCTTATTTATACACATGAGGTATTTGAAAGTCTCTATCATATTCCCCGCCTCTCCCACCTTTCCTTCAGGGTGTACATATTGAGGTCCTTTAGTCTCTCCTCATAGGGTTTCTGGTTCAGACCCTGCACCATTTTGTTTGCCCTCCTCTGGATTGCCTCTACTCTGTCTGTGTCCTTCCAGAGATGTGGTCTTCAGAACTGGACACAGTACTCCAGATGAGGTCTCACCAGTGGCATCACCACCTCCCTCTTTCAGCTGCTTATATGCCTCCCTGTGTACCCTAACATCCCACTGGCTCTCCCCACTACTTTGGTACACTGTTTGACCACCTTTAGGTCATCAGATATGATTACCTCCAGGTCCTGTTCCTGTTTGGTGGTCATCAGCACCACTCCCCCAATCTTTGTACTCTGCCCTCTGGGTTTCTGTGACCCAAGTTCATGATGTTGCACTTCTTCGCATTGAATCCTAGTTGCCACACCCTTAACCACTCATCAAGCTTTCTTAGATCCCTGTTCATTTTTTCCACCACCACCACCCCCAGAATGTCTACCCTATTGCAGATCTATGTGTCATCTGCAAAAAGGCATACCTTCCCTTCTAGCCCCTCTGCAATGTCAGCAGTAAAGATATTATAGAGGATTGATCCCAGTACTGATCCTCATGGCACCCCACTGGTCACCCTCCTTTCCTTCGAGTGAACTCTGTTTACCACCACTCTCTGCCACCTATCCCCCAACCAATTTCTTACCCAGTTTACCACCTTTAGAGCCACTCCAAGGCTGCCCAGCTTGTTTTCGAATCTTCTGTGTGGAATGGAGTCGAAGGCTTTATTGAAATCTAGGTAGGCCACATCCACCGCTCCAACCTAATCTACTTCTCTGGTCATAAAGTCAAAGAAATCTATCAAATTTATTTGACATGGCCTCCCCCAGTGAATCCATACTGCCTTGGATCCTGTATGCCGCTGGTTACAAGATATTCCACAATCCTTTCCTTCAGCAGTGATTCCATTATTTCCCCCACTATTGAAGTCAAGGTGGATGGCTTGTAATTGCCAGCTTCCTCCCTAATACTACTTTTATGAAGCTGGACTACATCCACTCTTCTCCAGTCCTCTGGGACCACTCCTGTCTCCAGTGAATGGTTGAACAGGACTGTCAGAGTTGCAGTCAGCACCTCTCTGACCTCCTTCAATATCCTTGGATGTATCCTGTCTGGTACCATTGCCTTGTCCACTTTCAGATTTGTGAGTTTCTTCAGGATTCTCTCCTCTTTTATATGGATTAAACTGTGGTCCCTCACCTTCCCCTTCCCCTTCCTCTGTGAACACAGAACAAAAATATTTGTTCGGGATGTCTGCTTTTTCCTTGTCCACATCCACACACTGCCCCTTTTCCTTCTTAGCCTTACAATCCCATCTCTGGTCTTTCTCCTTTTGCTTACATACCTGTAAAATGTCTTGCCCCCTTCGTTACTGCCAGGGCTATTTTCTCCTCTGTTTGTCCCTTTGTGCTCCTGACTACTTTCCTCGCCTCCCCCTGCTTCTCATTGTATACCTCCCTATCCTCCTCCCTCTACATTTCCTTGTACCTCCTGAATGCTAACTTTTTTTGCCCCTTCCTTCCCAGCCATCTCTTTTGAGAACCATAGCAATCTTTTTTTCCTCTTGGTTTTGCTTACTTGCCTGACGTAGAGGTTTGTTGCCATCCTTATGGCCCCTTTTAGTTTTGCCCACTGTTCTCCACTCCACCCATGTCCTCCCCTCCTGCCAGAGCATCCCTGAGGCATTCCTCCATCTTTGTAAAGTTGGCCTGCTGAAGTCCGGGACCCTCACGTTTGTGAGTTTGTGTGGTTCAATTCTGGCTCGGTAGTTATAATGAGCCACACCATATGGTGATCACTGGTCACCTACCATGATGTCTGCAATGCTGTCCCCATTGGTGAGTATCAGATCCAATATTGCTCCCTCACGAGTGGGCTCCCTTACTAGTTGCCTGAGGAATGCCCCCTGCAGGGAGTCCAGAATATTCCTGCTCCTGGTTGAAGCTGCAGCTGGGAGGCTCCAATCCACATCTGGCAGATTGAAGTCCCCCACCAGCAGAATCTCCTCCTTTCTCACCATTTTTTGGATGGCTTCTAGGACCATATCCAACTCCCCCTGTGCTGGAGGTCTGTATATCACACTGGTGCAAATATCAGTTCCATTCCTTGTCTCTAGGGTGACCCACAGTGCCTCCACCCCTTCCTGTGTTCCCTGTGTCTCTGTTGTCTTTATGCTATCCCTTACATAAAGAGCCCCTCCTCCCCCTTTCTTACCCTCCCTGTCCTTCCTGAGCAAAGTATAGTCTGGTATGCCTATATCCCAGTCATGGTGCTCATTGTTCCATAACTCAATACTGGCGACAATTTCCAGGTCAGCCTCTACCATAATGGCCACATGGTCCAGGATTTTATTTCCATGGCTACAATCATTTGTGCACATGGGCTTTCAGAGTCTTTTACCACCCTTCTTGTTAGCCCCCCTTTTTCCCTTTTGCCTACTCTCCTTACCCCGTCTGCCTTCATTCCCATTCCTCTTTATTTCTTCCATCCTTCTTTTCCTGCTATCAGGCACCCTTGGGGATTTCCCTCCCTTAGGGTTTTCCATACTGACAGCTTCAGCTTGTGGAAGTGGACAGTTTATGTCTCCCTGGTTCCTTCTACCACCCCTTGTGGCTAGTTAAAAATATGCTTGCCAATGAAGCAATTGAATTGCTCAGTGAGCACTGTGGTTCCCCTCCTGGATAGACGCAGGAGCACTAAAAGAAGCTCATGGCTGTGATATCATTTCAGTCAAAAAGGAACCATTGTACCCGATTAATACAGAATGCTAAAGCAGCTTACTACCTAAAACTCATGGAAGATAACTCCCATGACCCCTCCAAATTCTGGAAAAATGTGAAATCCCTGGAAGGAGGGGCTGCTGCTGCTACTTTGCCTAAGCAATTGCTGAGTAATGACAGGCTAATCACACTGGTGTTCAAGTAGGTGAAGACCTAGTCTTTCATTCCACTTTGCTGTTGCAAGGCAAGCTTCTGACTACTTCCCAGCAGCTTCTATCCCCTTCCCAGCCAGCCAGCCACTTGCCCCTAGAGGGGCCTGTGGCAACAATCACTTTTTCCTTCAACCTGTCCGCCAAAATCAGGTTAAACTGCTTCCTGAAAAAGTTTGACACCAGAAAAAATCCCAAAGCTGACAATTTGGAAAATGTTTTCCTTCTTTTGGGCCATAGTTTCCTGTCTGTCCCCATTACACAGCTGTGTAAACTCTCATTTCTCCAAAATACTAAGGATGAGTATGAAGCAAAAGGCAAAATAGCCCATAGATGCTCCTTAAACTACATATAGTAGGTCAGATTTGTATGTGAAAGCAAGAATCTATCTAGTCTGTTTTAACACGTTTATGTTTTGACTGATAATAACTGATGTTGGCACACTGTTCCATGGATGGGTTTATAATTCTCTGAGAGAAAAAGAATGCCCTTTTTTGGACCTAAATCTGTTTCTCTTCAGTTGAAGAGGATGACCTCTGGTGGCAATAGCTACTTTTTTTAAAATTAATCCCACATTCTATTGTTAAGAAGGGATCATTAATAATATCCCAAGTAAGTAGGAGGTCTCCCCTAAGCCAACACTGTTCCAAGGACATTAAATTAAATTTGGAAAGTCTTTTGACATACGACAAATTTTTTTCAGTGTAGACCGATTTCGTAATTCTTCTTTGAAGTCTTTCTAGTCTAAGTATGCATACAGGGGCTTCATAACTGAGAGACATACTTGCACTTCCTGTCCTGTCTGGGCAGTGCATAGCACGGTATGCATAAATTCTCAGTCATGTTAAAAAATTTTAATTCTGTAATCCACTATTCAAGTTATAAAATGTGTGCCATTTTAAATGCTAATGTTTGCACTTTTACATATTGCTGTCAAATGCTACTGTATATCGAAATTTTCACATCCTATTGTACCTCCCCCCCCCCCCAGGTTGCACCGGGAGACGAGCAACTTGTTGCTCAGTGTGCCTTCCTGGAGAAACATTTCAATAAATAAATAAATAATAAATATGCATGTTTGTTTGTTTGTTTATTAGCTTTATGGGTAAGTACACTGGAAAGAATATCTTTTGTTTTTCAGGTATGACCCAACATAAAAAAATACAAACGTACAATAACATCAGATAACAACAACAAATAGAGAAAAAAATAGGAATTACAAAATTCCATGTTACATATAATACATACAATCAGTTAAAACAATGACAGTCAGATAATATCTTAAAGTGCTGAAATAAAGATCTAGAAAAGAGACTATAGGCTCCCAATCTGTTAATACCCATTGGTACCTCATTCCATATCTTTGGGGTTACATATGTATAGGACCATTGCCCACACATTAATCACTTTAAAGGTAACTTCAAGAGGTCCCTGTCCATCCTGGTTCTAGACAGAGAGTTCAATCCATACCTTTGTAATGAGCTAAAACGATTCACAGGAACACCAGATTGTAATATCTTAAATGTAAACCTGGCAAATAAAAAAATAAAATTCAAATGAACAGGCAGCCATCCCATTGCTTGCGAAACAATACAGTGATGTATTCATCTTGCTGCAGAAAGTGCAAACCTTCCTATAAGTTGTAAGAAAACAGACTTTTTATGAACAATATGACTAGATGCATTGTCTGTAATAACAGAAGCATAATTCACTATAGGGAATAAACATTGTTTTGTTATGGCCATTCTAGTCTCAGAAGTCAACAATGACTTCAGCCTATACAATGCACCAACCCTGCTATGTATCTTGGAACTCATCTTACCTACGTAAGGCTCATAACTTAATGTAGGTTCCATTAGGACACCTAAACATGAAAAGTTATCAACATTTTCATATGATGAACCATCAAATGCAACTACTTGAAGGCTCCTCACCCTATCCCTTAGCTTGGCTGATGTTCCAAAGACCATGTTTTTTGTTTTAACTTTATTTAGTATTATTTTATTTATTTATTTGTACATCGGTTTACAACCTTTGAGCCAGAGGCTCATTTCCAAAGGTACCTCGTATTAGTCTATTGGAAGTCGGCCATTGTTGTATGTTATTCATTTCTACCATTAGGATTTTATCTAATTCATCTATCGTAGGTGCATGAGAATAAATCACTGCATCATCTGCATATAAAGTGATGCAAGCCCTATCTAATACAGTAGAAATTTTGTCAAAAAATAAGGAAAATAAAATGGGACCTAATATGGAGCCCTGTAGCACTCCATACTTAACATATGCTTTCTCAGACAAACTTCCATGAAACCTAATCTTTTAATACCTATCAGTTAAGTAATCAGTAAACCAATTTAGTGTTGATTTCCCAAAGTCCAAAGTACCTAATCTACCAATAAGCAGCCTATGATCAACCAGATCAAATGCCTTGGTCAAGTCCACGAATGCAGCCCCAGTTAGACAGCCTTCCTCCATTCCTTCTAGGACCACATTCATGAACTCAACCAAGGCAGTTTCTGTCCCAAAACCTTCCCTAAATCTGTACTGTCTCTGACATAACAAGCCATATTCATCTACATAAGTTATAAGATATTTATAAACTAACTTTTCTTGTACTTTTGCTAAGGCAGACAATAAAGATATTGGCCTATAGTTTGCAAAATTTTGAGCTGACCCTGACTTAAAAATTGGAACTACAACAGAACACTTCCATAAATCTGTGACTTGGCCTGTCATGAAGGATAAGTTCATTAAAATGCTAACTGGGTAAGCTAATACAGAAGCAGCATCTCTAAGTAAATTAGATGGAAGCTCATCACGCCCTGCTGAACTATCCAGTTTTATTTGCTGTAATAAATTCTTTACTTCAAACAGCGTAGTAACCTTTAAGTAAAATTTAGGCCTCTGATCTAGACAGGTCATATCAAAACTATTAACTGGTTCATTTACCTCTCAAAAAAAGTATCCAAATCTATAAATTTTTTATTAAATATGGCAGCTATTTGTTGTGAACAGGTTATTTATTCACCTAACTTCGTAACAGGTTCTGGATCATTTTTAGGATTAATAAAATTATTAACAGAGCTCCAAAATTTCCTATTACCTGCCAATCCATTTATTTGTTTTTGTGTGAAGAAATTTCTTTTTGCTAACTTAATTTGGATTTTACACTTATCTCGTAAAAAAACGATACGTTTGGTAAGTATTAGTAGTTCTATCTATGTTATACTTTTACCACATTTTATCACGTTCCTGCATTAATTTTAACACCAATGAAGTAAGCCATCTAGTTTTCTTACCTGTAACTCTTCTTCTTCTTATATAAGGAGCAAATTTGTCTAACACAGAAAAAAAATTCAATTAAAAAAAATCCAAAGCAAAATTAACATTAGGGACAGAGTACAAATATGTCCAATCAATTTTGTTTAACTCATCACAGAATTTACTAAGATCAAAACCTGAAAAATCTCTTACCATCTTAACTAATGGCTTAGATTTTTTTATTGAATCATGTTTCCAAAGACAAAACACTGGGTGGTGATCACTTAATACATCAGCTACTACCCCACATTTTAGAATATGATTAAGCATATTTGTCAATATCCAGTCAAGTACTGTATATCTACCAGATTTCAAGTTTAATTGAGGAGGTAATGTAATTAATTGTTCCAAATATACAGGGGCCAGTACTCCACTAAATTTTGAAATCTCAGAGCCTACCCAACTTAAATTAAAATCTCCCAATATTAAGCATTCCTTCAAGACCCTAGTATTTAATTTATCTACCAGTTCCTGTAGCCTGTCCTTACTTGTCCTTGGAGGTAAATAGGTACAACAAACATTTAGCTTTTTTATGGATCCCAGTACAACTTGAATTACCAAACATTCACCATATATTATAATACCCTTTAAAACATCCAGTTTGGTTACCACGAAATGGTCCTTAACATAAAACATAACCCTTACTGCCTTCCCTTTCACGCTATCCTTTCTAAAAATCTTATAACCTGGGACTGCAATTTCAGCATTAGTAATATGAGGGTTAAGCCAAGTCTCTAGAATGGCTAAAATATCTGGGCCATAAGCAGTGATCCATGCCTGAACTTCATGAAATTTTGAGGAGAGACTTTGTGTATTAAAGTCTAACGTATGCACGGTATAATGGAAGAAGAATATTTGGATCTTTAGATGTTATGTTATGCTTAATTGCCCACCAAATTTTATTAGCTTTACTAATAATACCAGTCATATGAAGATCGAAATTTAGTTCTGAATTGATGGTAATACCGAGATCTTTCTCACTAACCTTACTGATTATACTTCGTTATATAAGTAACATGAATTTCTGGGATGTTTTCCAAAGTATAGGACACTACATTTGGAAGTGTTAAAATGCAGGCTCCATTTGATGGACCATGCCCCTAGGGCATCAATATCCACCTGTAGTGCCTCGATTTCCTTAGGAGTACTACAAGCATTAGTAATTTTGCAGTCATCCACATATCTATAATTTACAGTTTAGGTTATGTGATAGATCAGAAATAAAAACTTGGAATATAACCAGGGCCAATACTGATCCCTGAGGAACACCGCTCTCTACCAGTAGCTATATTGATTTATGGCCGTCAATAATAACCCTCTGCATTCTATCTTTTAACCAGTCGGAGATCCATCGTATAATCAAGGGATTGATACCATATTTCAGTAATTTATGAATTAATGCCCAATGTGGCACAGAATCAAAGGCCTTTTTGAAGTCAAGAAATATTACATCACTGGGAATTTTATTGTCAAGATTGTCACTGATATAATCATAAAAGGTTAATAGATTGGTTGAGCAAGAACGTCCCTTGACAAACCCATGTTGGTTTGCATCAATGACCTCCCTGTGCTATCACAAACTGCCCATGTCATCTCCCTATTCAAATCTGGTCATAAGAACAATATGGACAATAACAGACCAATATCCATACTCCCCGTCCTTGCCAAATTCCTGGAAAAGCTGGTAAAAAAGCAGCAGTGTGCCTACCTTGATGAATCTAGTATTATCTCTTCCCTTCAATCTGGATTCAGAGCCAACCACAGCACCACCACAGCATTGGCAAAGGTACTGTAACAACTTATTGTCTTACTGCCTTGGATTACAAGTTGGTCTGCAGGGCTTTTTTTTTGTAGCTATCAGCAAAGCTTTTGACACCTTTGACCATGATGTCCTATTCAAAAACTCTCTAATGCAGGAGTCAGTGCTACAGCCTTCCCCTGGTTTGCTAACTATCTTGCTGGATGCCAGTAGTAGATAAATATAGATAGCCTTTCCTCCTCCTGTGCCTCTATTAACAAAGAAGTCATGCTGGGCAGACTGGGTGGGCCAAGCAGTCCTAATCTGATGACAAATTCAATGTTTCTATGTTTCTTCTCCATCTTGAACTATCATGACACAGTGTTCAGTGCTGCTCCCAAGACCACCGTGGCCAAATGGATCTCCCCTTCCACTCCATTTGCCACTTTGCCCTAGACTGCCCCCCCCTGCACCAACCACTGCTTCCTCTACTCCTCCCTTTCCTTCCCCTCCCTTGAGATCAGATGCCTTGCCCATTTTCTTCCTTTATCTCAAAATACTGGCTTGAGTCCTTCCCCTCCTACCATGCTTCCCTCCTCACCTCCTCCCACCACTCCCTACCCCCTTTCACGAATTCTGGCTTTCACTCTCCTCTCAAGGAAATTCACTGCTGGTCAAGTTGTCTTCTTCCGGTTCCCCAAACTTTCAAGTTTTCTCCCCATTACCATCTGCTTTGCCCCTTCCTATCACTCTCTCACCTCTCTCTTCCTTGACTACTCACTCCTGCAGTTGCCTCGATACTGAACCTGAGCTGCTGCCTTATATAGAAGCATAGAAACATAGATTTTTGATGGCAGATAAGGACCGCTTGGCCCACCCAGTCTGCCCATTTCCCTACCTAATGGATAAGCTGCAGATCCTAGTTAACCAGCAGCCTACTTCTTCCTACCTCCACCACCTAGAATTGCCTAATGACTGTCCCATGCATGCTTGAATTCCACCACTGTTTTTGACTCCACAACCTCCTCCAGAAGGCCATTCCATGCATCCACAACCCTCTCTGTGAAAAAATGCTTCCTTAAATTACCTCTGAGCGGCCCCCCTTCTATCTTCAAATTGTGCCCCCTTGTTCTTGCACACCTCTTTTTTAAAAGATGCTACCCTCTTGGACTTTGTTGATTCCCTTGAGATACTTGAAAGTTTCTATCAATTTCCCCTCCTCCTTTCTCGAGGCATACATATTCAGCTCCTTAAGTCTCTCTTCATATGTCTTCCAGTACAGACCCTGCACCATTTTAGTTGCCCTCCTCTGGACAGCCTCCATCCTGTCTATGTCCTTGCGGAGATTGGGTCTCCAGAACTGCATGCAGTACTCCAGATGGGGTCTCACCAACTGTCTGTACAGAGGGATAATAACTTCCTGTTTTCTACTGGTGATGCCTCTCCCTATGCATCCCAGTATCCCCTAGCCCTCCTTGCTGCCCTCTCACATTGCTTGCCCACCTTTAGGTCATCTGATATGACTACCCCAGGTCCCTTTCCATTTTTGTTGTTGTTAGTATCTCACCCCCCATTGTGTACTCTTCCCCTGGGTTTTTGTTTCCCAGGTGCATTACCTTGCACTTCTTAGCATTGAATCTAAGCTGCCATACATTTGACCATTCCTCTAACCTTGCCAAGTCCCTTCTCATCCTTTCCACCCCACCTTGTGCATCAACTCTGTTGCAGATCTTTGTGTCATCTGCAAAGAGACATACTGCTTATAAAGACATTGAAGAGGACCGGTGCTAATACTGAACCCTGCGGTACCCCACTAGTAACCCCCCTTTCTTCAGAGTGGACTTCATTTACTATTACTCTCTGTGTCTTATTCTCCAGCCAATTCTTTACCCAGGCTGTCATCTTGGGACCCATTCCCAGGCTGGCTAACTTGTATATTAATCTTTTGTGTGGGACTGTGTCAAATGCCTTGCTAAAGTCTAGGTAGACCATGTCCACAGCCCCTCCCTGATCTACTACTTTGGTCACTCAGTCAAAGAAATCTATCAGATTTGTCTGGCATGACCTTCCCGCTGTGAATCCATGCTGCCTTGGGTCCTGAGCCCTCTGGCCTCTAGATACTCAACCATTCTTTCCTTCAGAAGTGATTCCATCATTTTCTACCACTGAGGTTAAACTAACAGGTCTGTAGTTTTCTGCTTCTGCCTTGCTCCCACTTTTGTGAAGGGGAATCACATCTGCCCTTCTCCAGTCCTCGGGTACCACTCCATCCTCCCATGATTTGTTAGAGGGTAGTCAGTGGTGTCACTAGTTCTACCCTTAGTTCTTTTAGAATTCTGGGATGAATCCCATCAGGCCCCATTGCTTTTTCCACCTTCAGTTTTAAGAGCTCTTTCAGAACCCTTTCTTCTGTAAATGGGCTAGTATCAACTTCTGTATCTAGAGTGTTTCTACTGTTTGTTTTAGGTACCTCACCCACTTCCTTTGTAAATACTGAGCAAAAATATTTGTTTAGTATCTCTGCCTTTTCACAGTCACCCTCTGCCCACCCTCCCTCCTCTTTATTAAGCCTCACTAGCCCTCCCTTGGTCTTCCTTCGCTCCCTGATGTACCTATAAAAGGTTTTATCCCCCTTCTTAACTGAGTTGGCTATCTTTTCCTCGGTTTGGGCCTTTGCTGTTCTGACTGCCTTCCCAGCTTCCTTTTGCTTTAACTGATACAGTTCCCTGTCCTGCTCCTTCTGTGAGTCCTTGTACTTCCTGAATGCTTTCTTTTTCTCTTGAACCTTCACTGCCACTTCCTTTGAGAACCATAGTGGTTTCTTACATCATTTTGTTTTGTTAATTTGCTTCACACAAAGGCTTGTTACCTCTGTGATGGCAGTTTTTATTATTCCCTATTGTTCTTCCACCCCTCCTTCCTGCCCATTTGCTAGTGCATTCCTTAGGCACTCACCCATTTTGGCAAAGTCAGCCCTCCTAAAGTCCAGTACTTTTGCCTTTTTATGGCTTGACTCTATTGCTGTGTTTATTGTGAACCATACTGTTCGATGGTCGCTAGTTCCCAGATGGCTACCCACTTCTACATCTGTGATCCTCTCTTCATCTCCATTTGAGAGAACCAGGTCTAAGATTGCTCCCTCTCGAGTGGGCTCCAATACTAGTTGTCGAAAGCATGCCCCTTGCAGGACATCTAGAATAACCCCACTCTTTGAAGTGGCTGCTGAAACTGCACTCCAACACCTGCTCCAATATCTGCTCCTCCAACACCTTGAACCTACACCAGTGCAGTCCCCTTCTACCCTACCCAAACCAAAACCACTGCTTCCACCCTGAACTTGGTGTTGCTTTGTGTACATTGCAAATGTTGTTATCCTCCAGTACTTTATTGTGTTGTAGTGCTCCTTGCAAACGCTGTTATCCTTCTGCACTTTATTGTATTGTAGTGCTCATTGCAAATGTTGTTATCCTCCAGTGCTTTATTGTATTGTAGTGCTCACTGCAAATGTTGTTATCCTCCAGTGATTTATTGTATTGTAGTGTTCATTGCGAATGTTATCCTCCAGCGCTTTATTATATTCTGTGCATTGCAAATGTTGTTATCCTCCAGCACTTTATTGTATTGTAGTGCACACTTCAAATGTTATCCTCCAGTACTTAATTGTTTTGTAGTACTCACTTCAAATGTTATCCTCCAGCACTTTATTGTATTGTAGTGCTCACTTCAAATGTTCTTATTCTCCAGCACTTTATTGTATTGTAATGCTCACTTCAAATGTTGTTATCCTTCAGTGCTTTATTGTATCGTAGTGCGCATTGCTAATGTTATCCTGCAGCACTTTATTGTATTGTAGTGCTTATTGCAAATGTTGTTATTCTCCAGCACTTTACTGTGTTGTAGTGCTCATTGCAAATGTTATCCTCCAGCACGTTACTGTGTTGTAGTGCTCACTGCAAATTTTATCCTTCAGCACTTTACTGTATTGTAGTGCTCACTGCAAATGTTGTCTTCTAGCGCTTGATCGTATTGTAGTGCTTATTGCAAATTATGTTATCCTCCAGTGCTTTATTGTATTGTAGAGCACATTGCAAATGTTGTTTTCCTCCGGTGCTTAATTGTATTGTTGTGCTTATTGCAAATGTTATCTTCCAGTGCTTTATCATATTGTAGTGCTTATTGCAAATGTTGTCTTCCAGCGCTTGATCGTATTGTAGTGCTTATTGCAAATGATGTTATCCTCTAGCGCTTTACTGTATAGTAGAGCACATTGCAAATGCTGTTTTCCTCCAGTGCTTAATTGTATTGTAGTGTTTATTGCAAATGTTATCCTTCTGCGGTCAGAGACGAGAGTGGGGAGGTACTGGGATGGTGGTGCAGCTAGTAAATTAGTGGCAGTTAGTAGCAAAGGAGTACTGCACTCACCACTGAATGACAGAAACACACCGGAGTTCAAGTAGGTGAAGACCTAGTCTTTTATTCCAATCTCATCGTCATCAGATAATCCAGTCAGACAGTGGAGGAGGGCTGCAAGCACTCAGTTTACATTTTACCCTAAACAAGGGCTTCCTCACAGCTAATTATCAACCCATTACAGGTAGGGTTACCGCCTCTCCTGATTTTTCACAGGACAGTCCTGATTTGGGTAACTGTGTCCTGCAAAAAAACATGAAAAATACTACATGTCCTGACCTTATAGTACAAAAAATATTTTCTAACTTTCCGCTAAATGTTACAGAACACTATAATACCTTAAATAAAATACCTTGAAATGATAAGAATTAATATAAGCCACTAAGAAACTACAATACTTAGCCTTAATTCTGATTACATAGAGAAAACTGGTCTGTTGCATTGGTCGAGATTACGTACTGTCCTGCAAAGAATTATGTTTTAGTAGAAATGTCCCACTCTGGGCTTCTTAAAAGGTGGTAACCCTAATTACAGGTGTACTTATATACACATTAAAGTAAATCACATGTGTTGTTTCACCCAATCCATTTACATAGAGCAATGGAACATTCGAATGAGTGCAATTGGGGTCTAGCTGCATATTTTCTAGCAAATGTTAGAAACGGTGTTAGAAAATATGCAGTTAGACCCTGAATGGCTCTTGGTAACTATGGACGTAGAGTCCTTATATATAAATATTCCCAAGGAAGGGGGACTAAGTGCAATAGAATACCCACTACTGAAATAACAGAGTTATCACAGAACAAAATAAATATAACTGGGCTAACAGACACTGTTTTGAGTAATAACATCTTTATGTTTGAAAACAAACTGTTTAAACAAGTGAAGGGAATGGCAATGGAAGCCATGTTGGCACATAGCCTGGCAAATCTCTACTTTGGAGAGTGGGAAGACATGGTAGTTTTTGATGTAGACAACAGTCCACAGCGGGACAATATAAACATCTATAAATGCTTTATACATGATATATTCGTAGTGTGGAAGGGGAACAAAGGATGAACTGATGGAGTTAATCCAGTACCTAAAGGATTCTAACCACAACTTGAAATTTAAAGTTGCTTGTGATTTATTGTACATAAATGTCATTGATCTCACAATTAACAAGAATTCAGATGGGACTGTGGGAACAGATTTGTACACTAAACCCACCGATAGGAATAGACTTCTCCACAAGGACAGCTGTCATCCTCCACATATGATTCGTAATCTCCCAAAAGGACAGTTTGTACAGCTTAAAAGGAACTGCTCAAGCACCTTACTCCATTCATTCATGACATGTACTGTGCCTACTATCAATGTATCTGCACTGGAGTGCTATTCTACAATCTGTATTGGGTTGCAAACTGTTTTACTTGTACTCTAGTTCTCATGACTTGTATTTTAACTGTTCTCAAAAGTTTATTGCTACTGAATGTTATCTATGTGTTGTAAAACTATGCCAACATGTAACTGTCATGTATCTGTCAAGCCACAGTGTACAATTTCCCCTTCCCCAGGACGCACCTGGAAACAAGCTCCCAGCTCAGTGTGCATTTCCTGGTGAAACTTTTCAGTCAATAAATAAAAAGTAAGTGTAAGTAAACAATGATAAAGCAATATTGCCAGTAGTACAAATGCTTTATTTTTAGGTTGTTACCTGTTCACAGGTACCACCTAAACCATGCACATGCCATACACCCCTGCCTGCCCATAAACATACTGAGTAACACAACAACCTGCATATCCCCTCAAAAAACTTCAGATGCTGACTTTTAAATGGAGTGTTGCAGTCCAGTTTAGGTTGTAACCATATCTGGCATTGAGATTTTATAAGTTATTTTTTGCTTGCACTGTACAGTAACATAGAAACATAGAATTTGACGGCAGATAAGGACCGCTTGGCCCACCCAGTCTGCCCATTTCCCTACCTACTGGATAAGCTGCAGATCCTAGTAAACTAGCAGCCTACTTCTTCCTGCCCCAACCCCCTAGAATGGCCTTATGACTGTCCCATGCATGTTTGAATTCCACCACTGATTTTGACTCCACAACCTCCTCCGGAAGGCTGTTCCATGCATCCACAACCCTCTCTGTGAAAAAATACTTCCTTAAATTACCTCTGAGCCGCCCCCCATCTTCAAATTGTGCCCTCTTGTTCTTACACACCTCTTTTTTTGAAAGATGCTACCCTCTTGGACTTTGTTGATTCCCTTGAGGTACTTGAACGTTTCTATCATGTCCCCCCTCTCCCTCCTTTCCTCGAGGCTATACATATTAAGCTCCTTTCGTCTCTCTTCATATGTCTTCCGGTGCAGACCCTGCACCATTTTAGTTGCCCTCCTCTGGACAGCTTCCATCCTGTCTATGTCTTTGCGGAGATTGGGTCTCCAGAACTGCACACAGTACTCCAGATGGGGTCTCACCAGCTGTTTGTACAGAGGGATAATAACTTCCTGTTTTCTACTGGTGATGCCTCTCCCTATGCATCCCAGTATCCCCCAAGCCCTCCTTGCTGCCCTCTCACATTGCTTGCCCACCTTTAGGTCATCTGATATGACTACCCCCAGGTCCCTTTCCATTTTTGTCGTTGTTAGTATCTCACCACCCCCATTGTGTACTCTTCCCCTGGGTTTTTGTTTCCCAGGTGCATTACCTTGCACTTCTTAGCATTGAATCTAAGCTGCCATACATTTGACCATTCCTCTAACCTTGCCAAGTCCCTTCTCATCCTTTCCACCCCACCCTGTGCACCAACTCTGTTGCAGATCTTTGTGTCATCTGCAAAGAGACATACTTTTTCCTTCCAGTCCCTCTGCAATGTCGCTTATAAAGACATTGAAGAGGACCGGTCCTAATACTGAACCCTGCGGTACCCCACTAGTAACCCTCCTTTCTTCTGAGTTGACTCCATTTACTATTACTCTCTGTGTCCTATTCTTCCGCCAATTCTTTACCCAGGCTGTCATCTTGGGATCCACTCCCAGGCTGGTTAACTTGTGTATTAATCTTTTGTGTTAGACTGCGTCAAATGCCTTGCTAAAGTCTAGGTAGGCCATGTCCACAGCCCCTCCCTGATCTACTACTTTGGTCACCCAGTCAAAGAAATCTATCAGATTCATCTGGCATGACCTTCCCCGCTGTGAATCCATGCTGCCTAGGGTCCTGTGCCCCTCTGACCTCTAGATACTCGACAGTTCTTTCCTTCAGAAGTGATTCCATCATTTTCCCTATCACTGAAGTTAAACTAACAGGTCTGTAGTTTCCTGCTTCTGCCTTGCTCCCACTTTTGTGAAGGGGAATCACATCTGCCCTCCTCCAGTCCTCTGGTACCACCCCATCCTCCCATGATTTGTTAAAAAGGGTAGTCAGTGGTGTCACTAGTTCTACCCTTAGTTCTTTTAGAATTCTGGGATGAATCCCATCAGGTCCCATTGCTTTATCCACCTTCAGTTTTAAGAGTTCTTTCAGAACCCTTTCTTCTGTAAATGGGCTGGTATCAACTTCTGTATCCAGAGTGTTTCTACTGTTTGTTTTATGTACCTCCCCCTCTTCATTTGTAAATACTGAGCAAAAATATTTGTTTAGTATCTCTGCCTTTTCACAGTCTCCGTCTGCCCACCCTCTCTCCTCTTTATTAAGCCTCACTATCCCTCCCTTGGTCTTCCTTCGCTCCCTGATGTACCTATAAAAGGTTTTATCCCCCTTCTTAACTGAGTTGGCTATCTTTTCCTCGGTTTGGGCCTTTGCTGTTCTGACTGCCTTCCCAGCCTCCTTTGCTTTTAACTGATACAGTTCTCTGTCCTGCTCCTTCTCGATTCCTTGTACTTCCTGAATGCTTTCTTTTCTCTTGAACCTTCACTGCCACTTCCTTTGAGAACCATAGTGGTTTCTTACATCGTTTAGTTTTGTTTATTTGCTTCACACAAGGCTCGTTACCTCTGTGATGGCAGTTTTTATTATTCCACATTGTTCTTCCACCCTCCTTCCTGCCCATTTGCTAGTGCATTCCTAGGCACTCACCCATTTTAGCAAAGTCAGCCCTCCTAAAGTCCAGTACTTTTGCCTTTGTGAAGCTTGACTCTATTGCTGTGTTTATTGTGAACCATACTGTTCGAGTGGTAGCTAGTTCCCAGATGGCTACCCACTTCTACATCTGTGATCCTCTCTCCATCTCCATTTGAGAGAACCAGGTCTAATATTGCTCCCTCCTGAGTGGGCTCCAATACTAGTTGTCTAAGGCATGCCCCCTGTAGGGCATCTAGAATAACTCCACTCTTAAGTGGCTGTTGCAACTGCACTCCAGTTAACATCTGGCATATTCAGATCACCCATCAGCAATATCTCCCTTTTCTGCCATTCTAAGTATACTTTCTATCATTTCCTTGTCCATTTCCTCCCCTGAGAAGAGGTCTGTATCTAATCCCTGTGCGGATTGTGGTGCCGTGTCTGTCTCCAAATTTACCCACAGTGCTTCTTCTCCTCCCTGTTTACCCTTTTGTTCTGTTGCTTTTATTCCTTCCCTTATGTAAAGAGCTATTCCTCCTCCTCTTTTACCCTCCCTGTCCCTCCTGTAGATAGTGTATCCTGGTATGTTTACGTCCCAGTCATGGTTTTGTGTGTACCATGTTTCTGTGACTGTCACGATATCCACATGTTCCTCCTCCATCAAGGCCACTAATTCAGGAAGCTTGTTACCCAGACTACGGGCATTGGTACTCATTGCTCTCCATTTTTTGATGGCTTTACCTTCTGTTGCAGCATCCCCCACTGACCTTTCTACCTCGGTCTTTTTCTCATTTAGTACCCTGTTTTGTAGGGAGAAGCTGGGATTTTCCTCCTGCGTATCAGTGCCTCCCCCTTTGACTAGTTTAAAAGCTTGCCAATGAAGCATTTAAACCGATTGCTCAAAAGACTTGTTCCCTTCCTGGACAGATGCAGACCATCCTGCCAGTATAGGCTGGTGTCCTCCAGGTGGAACCCCAGTCCCAATGAAGCCAAACCCTGTGCTCCACACCATTTTTCAACCATTCATTAAACTGCATGGTGCTAATTACCGCCTCCCCATGCCATTGACAGGCAGCACCTCTGAGAAGGATACTGTGTGCGCTGCTTGTCTTAGGCCCCATCCCAACTCTGCAATGTCCTCCTGCACTGCTCTAATCTCATGATGAGCCAAGTCATTTGTCCCTAGGTGGACAATCATCGCTCAGCTCAGACTCCTTGCAGCTGTTCTCGTGATCCTGAGGATGCGCTTCCTGTCCCTCAAGCCATGGCACCAGGCAGGCACCTTACTCAGTTTTCCCAGCTCCCCCAGTTCTATCTCCCTAATAATTGGAGTCCCCCACCAGGAGCTGCTTCCTTTCCCTGTGGTGTCCTCCTGCCTCCTTCCTGTAGGCCTCCTTGTGACAGTTGTCATCAGTCTTCTCTCTGGTGCATCCATGGGGAGCTATGCTCCCCAGAATGGGGTATGGATTGTGGAGTGGAACAGTTGACTGGGTGTGCCTCTGTTCCACCATTCTCACCCTCCCTGAGCCCACTGTGGTCCAACTGCTGTGCTTTCTTCGCGACCTCTGAGGTAGTGGTGGTGGCTCTAGTGCTCCCTGGATGGGGAGGTTCCCTTCCTACTGTTCGGTGTGGCCTGGGGGAAGATTTCCTTACTACTGTGCAGTGCAGCCTGAAGCCGGGAAACTTCCTCCCTCAGGGCAGAGAGTTGTCTGCAAATAGGGCAGCATCTCAGCCTCCAGAAAGACTCCCGGAAGACTGCTGCCCCACAGCCATTACATTGCACTACTCCCCACGTTTATTTACCTTTTTTGGTTTGTTTTTGTGTGTGTGTGTGTGTGTGTGTGTACGCGTGTGTATGATTGGTTCGTTATATAGAAATATATATATTATACAATGTGCATGCTTATATTGTCAGTGCAGTGTGCTAGAGAGGATATGACAGTGATATACCTTGCACTCTTGAGAAATGATGTCAGAACCTCAGGTATAGAGAACTATTTCCAGGGTGGGTGGGGTGAGGGGTGGGAAGGGTTGGGCCTAAACTGTGCCCTCACAAAACAATCAGCTAAAGCTCTCACCCACCTGCGATGAGTGCCTAGTATATATACATATAACCATAGAAATATAGACTTTGATGGCAGATAAGGACAGCTTGGCCCATCTAATCTCCCATTTCCCTACCTACAGGATGGGCCGCAGATCCTAGTTAACCAACAGCCTATTTCTTCCTACCCCCACAAGAACTGCCTTATGTCTGTCCCATACATTCTTGAATTCTCCCACAGTTTTAGACCCCACAACCTTCTCAGGAAGGCTGTTCCATGCATCCACTACTCTCTCTGTGAAAAAAATACTTCCTCACATTGCCCCTGAACCACCCCACATCTTTAAATTGTGTCCCCTTGTTCTTGCACATCTCTTTTTCTGAAAGATGCTACCCTCTTGCACTTCGTTGATTCCTCTGAGGTACTTAAAAGTTTAAATCGTGTCCCCCCTCTCCCTTCTTTTCTCAAGGGTATACATATTAAGCTCCTTTAGTCTCTCCTCATATGGCTTCTCTTGCAGACCCTGCACCATTTTAGTTGCCCTCCTCTGGACTGCCTCTATCCTGTCTATGTCCTTGCGGAGATGGGGTCTCCAGAACTGGATGCAGTACTCCAGATGGGGTCTCACCAACTGTCTGTACAGAGGGATAACAACTTCCTGTTTTCTGCTGGTGATGCCTCTCCCTATACATTCCACTATACCCCCAGTCCTCCCTACTGCCTTCTCACATTGCTTGCTAACCTTAAGGTCATCTGATATGATTAACCCCAGGTCCCTTTCCTTTTTTGTTGTTGTTACTACCTCCCCCCCATTGTGTATTCTTCCCCTGGGTTCTTGTTTCCCAGGTGCATTATTTTGCACTTCTTTGCATTGAATCCTAGCTGCCATACTTCTGACCATTACTCCAACCTTGCCAAGTCCCTTCTCATCCTTTCCACGCCTCCTTGTGTATCAACCCTGTTGCAGATCTTTGTGTCATCTGCAAAGAGGCATACTTTTCCTTCCAGTCCCTCTGCAATGTCACTTATAAAGACATTAAAAAGGACTGGATCCAGTGCTGAACCCTGCGGTACACCACTAGTAACCCCTCTTTCTTCAGAGTGGACTCCATTTACAATTACCTTCTATGTCCTGTTGTCCAGCCAATGTTTTACCCAGGCTACCACCCTGGGACCCACTCCCAGGCTGGTTAATTTGACTATTAATCTTTTGTGTGGGACTGTGTCAAATGCCTTGCTAAAGTCTAGGTAGGCCATGTCCATGGCCCCTCCCTGGTCTACTACTTTGGTCACCCAGTCAAAGAAATCTATCTGATTCGTCTGACATGACCTTCCCACTGTGAACCCATGCTACCTTGGGTCCTGTGCCCCACTGGTCTGTAGGTACTCAACAGTTCTTTCCTTCAGAAGTGACTCCATCACTTTCCCTACCACAGAGGTCAAACTGACAGGTCTGTAGTTTCCTGCCTCTGTCTTGGTCCCACTTTTGTGAAGGGGAATCACATCCACCTTCCTCCAGTCCTCTGGTACCACACCATCCTCCCATGATTTATTAAAAAGAGTAGCCAGTGGTTTCACTAGTTCCCCCCTTAATTCTTTTAGAATTCTGGGGTGAATTCTATCAGGCCCCATTGCTTTGCCCACCTTCAGTTTTAGGAGTTCTTGCAGAACCCTTTCTTCTGTGAAAGGACTGGGATCGACCCCCCTATCAACAGTGCTTCCATTAATTGGATTAAGCACTTCCCCCTCCTCTTTTGTGAATACTGAGCATAAATATTCATTTAGTATCCCTGCCTTTTCACTGTCCCCCTCTGCCAACCCACCATTCATTCTATTCAGCCTTACTATCCCTCCCTTTGTCTTTCTACGCTCGCTGATGTACCTATAAAAGGTTTTATCCCCCTTCTTAACCGAGTTGGCTATCTTTTCCTCAGTTTGGGCCTTTGCTATTCTGACTTCCCTCCCTGCTTCCTTCTGCCTTAACTGGTACAGCTCTCTGTCCTGCTCCTTCTGTGTTTTCTTATACTTCCAGAATGCTATCTTTTTCTCCCTGACTTTCCCAGCCACCTCTTTTGAGAACCATAGTGGCTTTTTCTTTCATTTTGATTTGTTTATTTGCTTCACACAAAGGCTTGTTGCCTCTGTGATGGCAGTTTTGATGATTCCCCATTTTTGCTGTACCCCTCCTTCTAGCCTGTTTGCTAGTGCTTTTCTGAGGCACTCTCCCATCTTGCCAAAGTCAGCCCTCCTGAAGTCCAATACCCTCACTTTTGTATGGCTTGACTCTGTAGCTGAGTTTAACGTGAACCACACTGCTTGATGGTCACTTGTTCCCAGAAGGCAACGTACTTCTAGATCTGAGATCCTCTCACTGCCCCCATTTGAGAGTATGAGGTCTAAGATTGCTCCCTCATGAGTGGGTTCCAAAACTAGCTGTCTGAGGCCTGCCACCTGTAGGGCATTGAGAATGGCTCTGCTCTTGGATGTGGCTGCAGCAAATGTGCTGCAGTTAACATCTGGCATATTCAGGTCCCCCATCAACAGTATCTCCCCTTTCTCTGCCATCCTAAGAATGCCTTCTATCATATTCTTGTCCATTCCCTCCCCCTGACATGGGGGTCTGAACACAACCCCTGTGCGGATTGTGGTGCCCTTTCCAGTCTCCAAGGTGACCCACAGTGCCTCCTCTCCTCCCTGTTTACTCTTTTGTTCAGTTGCTTTTATCCCTTCCTTTACATAGAGAGCTACTCCTTCCCCTCTTCTCCCCTGCCTGTCTCTCCTGTAGGTTATGTACCCTGGTATGTTAACATCCCAGTCATGGTTCTCTGTGTACCATGTTTCTGTGGCTGCTACAATATCCAGGCATCCCTCTTCCATCAAGGCCACCAGCTGAGGGAGCTTGTTGACCAGACTACGGGCATTGGTACCCATTATCCTCCATTTCCTGATGGCCTTACTCCTTTTTGCTCCATCCCTGTCCTTCTTGCCTTTGTCACTTTCACCATTTACCCCTGCCCTTCTCCCTATCGACACCTCTATGTTGGTGTTTACTGCACTTACTACCGTGATTTTTTGGAAGGGGCTAGGATTTCCCTGATCCTTTCCAGTGCCTCCCCTCTTGGCTACTTTAAATCCTTGCCAATGAAGCATGTAAACCTATCACCTAGGATCCTGGTTCCCCTCCTGGACAGATGCAGCCCATCATGCCAGTATAGGCTTGCATCACTCCAGGTGGACCCCCAGTCCCCAATGAAGCCAAATCCCTGGGCTCCACACCAGTTTTTCAACCACTGATTGAATCCCATGGTACGGAACACCCTAGCCTCTCTTACGCCATAGATGGGTAGCACCTCCGAGAAGGTTACCGTGCGTGCTACTTGTCTAAGGCCCTTCCCCAATTCCACAAACTCTTCCTGCACTTCTCTAATCCCTTTCTTAGCCAGGTCATTTGTCTCTAGGTGGCCAATGACATCCAGCTCCCTCCCCTGTGCAGCTGCTCCAGCAATCCTGAGGATTTGCTCCCTGTCCTTCCAAGCCATGGCACCAGGCAGGCACCTTACCCCCCTCCCCTTCCTCCCCCAGTTCTACCTTCCTAACAATGGAGACCCCCACCAGGAGTTGTTTCCTTCCCCTGTGGGGTCCCCTGCCACCATCCTGTGGGTCTCCTTTGTGAAGGTTCCCAGCATCCCCCTTGGTTTCCACTGCGGGTTCCTCCATAGAGGAACCACACTTTGCCAAAATGGCATAGGAATTGTTGAGAGATACAACTGGAGGGATGCGCCACTGTTCCACCACCCTCACCCTCCCTGAGCCCACTGTGGTACAACTGCTCCTCTTTCTTGGCAACCTCTGAGGCAACTGCAGTGGCACTGGTGGTCCCTGGATGGAAGAGGAGGTCCCACAAATCCTGGCCAACTCAGCCTGGAGATGAGCAACCTCCTCCCTCAGCCCAGAGAGGTGCCTGCAGATGGGACAACACTGCATCCTCCAGAACATCTCCCGGAAGACTGCTGCTCCACAGCCACTGCACTGCACCACTCCCATCATGTCTTATTTCTGGCCCCTTAACTGTTTGGAATCCTTACTCTTTCCTCTGTATTTTTTTTCTCTTCTCTCTCTACTTACTTTCTGTCTGTGTGCCCTTTAAGCTCCTGATTGTCCTGTTCTGAGACAAGAATATCCTATATTTCTCAGTAGACCCCTTACTTGCTCAGAGGCACACCTCCAGCAGCTAGAGGGGGCTGGAGAGCTACTCTTGCCCTTCTAGGATTGTGGGTCTTCGATGGCTCTGTGATCACTCACGTCCTGCTCCCAAACAGGAAGTTCCTGTTGTCAGTCGAATCCTGTGCCTATAAAAGTAGAACTAGCTTTGGGTGGGACAGTGGAGGGCTATATAGTCCCAGTAGAGAAGTCCCGTCACACAGCAGTCCTTCCTCCTGGTGTCTTCTGCCAAGCTACTAGCAGATACATAATGGACTGATCAATTTTCTGTTCATTTAATTTTGCAGGCTAAAATGGATAGGTTATGCATGTCCTGATTGCTGTACATTTAAAAAAAAAAATGACCAAATAGAAATCTGTTTTGTGATTTTTAAGCATAGACTTTCTCAACGTTTCTCCAATATACATGTTGCTGTATATTCAGTCTTAACCCTCATTACTTAGAACAAACGAAAACAGTTTTTATTTTGTGTTTTGTCCCAGTTGTGAGTCCACAAATAACTACTTCAGCAAATTTCTACATTTTGCGGTGTTTCTACACTTATTCTAGTAACATTTAAATACATATAAATAGTGGACAAAGAGTTATCGTTATTATTGTTCAGTGATGGAAGTTCTTCAAGCAGCTTTACTCATAGTATGACAGGCATGTGTGTCTGAAAATTACTTGACATCCCAGTCTAACATATTCACTGTTTATTTTATTACATAAAGTGTATGTATCATCTGATGACATTTGGGGGAGGGTGGTGGCTTCTTACATGGGGAGTTCAAGTAAGCAATATGTCATGACCAAGGATTAGTTCACGAGTCTAACTACCCACTAAAGGTGTGATATGACAACAGGCACAGATAAGTACCACATTTTCTCTAGATGGTGATTAGGAAACTATCAAGACAAGTCAGGATGTTGGTAGCACTGTGAATTCAGCATGTCCCTGGTCGTACTGCTGCATGATGCTGTAGGCAGAATTCCATCTTGCCACTGGAAATCATGGTGATCACATGTGCCGCAGCCTGCCCCCCCAGCTTCAGAGCTCCCTCCAGGAGCAGGGACCTACGCGGGTGCCTGGAAGAGGCCTCGCTAACGCTGGAAGCTCACTACCACAGCCTGCCCCCCCCCAGCTTCAGGGCTCCCTCCAGGAGCAGGGACCTATGCGGGTGCCTGGAAGACGACTCGCTAACACTGGAAGCTCACTACCGCAGCCTGCCCCCCCAGCTTCAGAGCTCCCTCCAGGAGCAGGAACCTACATGGGTGCCTGGAAGAGGTAATTTAAAGTACCTCTAAGCTGCAACCTTGTGAGGGGGTTATCTGTGCTGAACTACCACGGTGCTGGACTGATTTGCCGAATGTCTTTTCTTAAGAATTTCTTTTACCTGTGGCCATAGCCTTTTGTATGTTTCACATCCTCGCGAGTGCGTAGGAAGTGCATGTGTCAGGACAGTTTGTACATGCACAGCATACCCCTGCAAATCCTGCTGCATCCTAATGAGCTCCTTTGTTTCCCTTCAATATAGACCTCGCTATCGCTGGAAGCTCCCTACCGCAGCCTGCCCCCCCCAGCTTCAGAGCTCCCTCCAGGAGCAGGGACCTACGCAGGTGCCTGGAAGAGGTAATTTAAAGTACCTCTAAGATGCACACTTGTGAGTGGGGGTTAGCCCTCACCCTTAAACTTATGCCTGACTCCACCAGGGGCCCCCCTATATCTCACTACGGCATACATTCCACCAAAGCACCAAAATCCGGCGATGTTATCCTTAACCGATTATCTTGCTACCCTCCAACACAAGGTTTATCACATCCTTGTGGGGGACCTAAACGTGAACTGGCTCAGTGCCTCCTCTTCCACCACCCGAGATACCTTTGCGGCTATGGATCTGACGCAACTCATTTCTCAACCCACAAGAGTAAACTCCAAGAGAGGTACCAGTACCCTTCTAGATGTAATCATCACAAACCGCCCCAAAAAAATCCAAGATATCCAGGTCCTCCTGGACTCACTTAGTGATCACTCCCCGATCCTATTCCGCTGGATGACTTCCACACCCCAACTTAAAGCCCAACCCACGCTCCGCATGCACCTCAGACCTGGTGGGCTAAAAAGTCTCAAACGACTTCTTGCCCAGATAAACTGGTCACCCATACAGCATGCTCCTGACATAGACACAGCTCTCACCTTCTTTTCCCAGACTTTCAACAAAGCCTGTGACCTCTATGTGCCCCTTACCAGAACACATACCAAAAAGCTCAGTGTGCCCTGGGTTACCCCTGCCCTACGTCAGCTGCTCAAGCATAGGGATAACCTATGGCACCTTGCCACTGAAACAGGCCGGGTAGCTGACAGACAGGCTTATAATGCAGCATGGAACAAGTGCACCTGGGCTACCTGTAAAGCAAAGGCCGACCATTACCAGGCCACGCTCACCTCCTCCTGGGGGTGTGCGCAAACCTTCTGGGACAATGTTAAACAATTTAATGGGAGTGCCTGCTCCTCCCCCCAGCCCAGATCACCATGGACAGCTCTACCTCAACTGACCCGGCCTGCATAGCCAAATTCCTAAACACTACCTTCACGGACCTTAGCTCGGTCCTCCCCGGTAATTTCTTTGACCCTCCTCCCTCCCGACTGGCCCCTGCCATCCAACACCCTTGTTTCCACCTATGCAGGGTAACTGACCAGGAAACCAGACTGCACC
Source organism: Neoceratodus forsteri (assembly GCA_016271365.2). NCBI lineage: Eukaryota > Metazoa > Chordata > Ceratodontiformes > Ceratodontidae > Neoceratodus > Neoceratodus forsteri. Next base: position 1,442,850,443 of record CM057459.1, read on the forward strand.
TGCTCAAAGCTTTAAAGAGCAATAGTCTCGGCAGTGACTCCCTGGGCCCCAGCATTCTCCGTTAGGTGCTGGACCAGGTACTTGCTCTGCTCACCACCCTACTCAACAAATCCCTCTGCCTGGGGCAATTCCCAACTGCATGGAAAATGGCCATAGTTGCGCCCATCCACAAAGGTGGTGACAGGTCTAATGCAGGGAACTACAGACCTATCTCCATCCTCCCACCCCTCTCCAAAGCCCTTGAAAAGCTGGTGGCCTCTCAAATCACTGAGTACCTAACCAAGTACAACATCATGGCTTCTGGGCAGGGCACAGTACCAGAATGCCTCTAATTGAATTTTCAAATTTCATACGCTCCTCCCTGGATGCCGGCGCCCTAGCTGGTGCAGTGTTTGTAGATCTCTCAAATGCTTTCAACACTGTCTCCAACCCCCTCCTGCTGGAAGCCCTCTCCCATACTGGCCTATCTACTGGGCCGATCTTTTGGTGCACAAGCTACCTATCTGACCGCCTTCAACATGTCAAAATCAATGGGACACTTTCCACAACCTGTCCCATCTGCTCCGGTGTCCCCCAGGGCTCCATCCTGGGACCGCTACTCTTCTCAATCTACCTAAACACCCTACCCAGTGCATGCACTGGTAGAATTCTGCTGTATGCAGATGATGCCATCCTCTTTGCCACCCACTGCAACCCCAGCGCCCTCCAGGACACACTACAACTCACCTTCAATGATGCAGAAACCAGGTTCAAAGAGCACAGACTTGTCATCAATCTCAAAAAAAACAAATCAATGCTCTTTGCCCACCCTCAGAACAAAGCCAGTAACTTCCCACTGCACATCCTCCCCAGCTCCAAGCAACCCCTTGAACTAGTCCACTCGTACAAGTACCTTGGGATCAGCTTCGACACAGCCCTCTCCTTCCACACCCATATTGATGCACTTGCCTCTGCTACTAATGTGCGGCTAGGTATCCTCTACCGCTATAAAAACTGTCTCCCCCCGTTGGCCTCTGACTAGCAGTTACATCCTCGATACTGTCCCTGGTGGACTATGGCCTACCTGTACGGTGTGTGGCTGACTCGATCACCCTCAGTAAAATCCGTGTTGTCCTGAATAAGGCATGTAGGCTTATTGCAGGGGCCCCCAGGCTCACTCACACATGTCAGCTATATGACTTGGCAAGGCTGCTAAATCTGGATGAGCAACTTCAATACGAAACCAGCCTCATTATGAAAAAAAACCTTCTCGGGCTATCCCCCCTGGGCTGACAGCCTCCATCCACCAAGCCCAACCCTCGGTTAATACCTGAACCTCCTGCAAGATCACCCTTCTGATCCCTAGAACCAGGACATGCCATGGACAGAGATCTTTCTGTTATAGAGCCCCAGTCTGGTTTAACGTGCTCCCACCAGCCATCTCTGACACCACTACTATCTCCACCTTCAAAACCGCACTGCAGAACCAGCTATTTAATGTACATAATTGCACCAGTTGCTAGTTGTGACTTAGTCCACCACATACTGACAATGCTTGCATGAGCGGCACCACTGTAACTAAAATGGTTCCTTCGCTCTACAAATATTTGTAAATATACATGGTTGTCAATATAAATGGTTGTCATTTTATTACAATTTGAAACTCTGTGATGTAACAATGAGCCTGTAATGTAATGTATTTGTCCTCAATGTGATGTAACAGTGAGCCTGTAATGTAACGTATTTGTCCTCAATGTGACAAAGTACCTTTGGAAATGAGCCTCTGGCTCAAAGGTTGTAAACTGATGTTCAAATAAATAAATAAAATAAATAAATAATACCCATGTCACAATATGTCTTATGGCAGTTATTGGATATAGCAATGTAAAAGACACAGAAGCCAAAAATGAGTTTCAAATATAATATTTTTTTTTTGTTCAAAATATTAGTATGCTAAAACAGCAGTCCCAAAACCTTTTTTTGAAGGGGGGGGGGGGCAGGTGGATATGATGCAGAACGTAGATGCAAATGATGAATAACACAAGGAAAGTCACCATGCCACATGTTCCAAAATATTTTTGAATAGCTGCTATTGATTACTCTGGTAAACCATCAGTAAACACAGTCTGATGAAAATAGCCACAATGCTAGATGTGCCAGGAACCTATGTCACCATGTAGTTTTTCCTTTCTTCCTCATCAAATCACTGTTCAAATCCCTTCCTACGTCACTAACACAGTCTCCATCTGAGTGCACCTAGGTGTTGTGGTTTCACCATGGTTTGATCCTTGTAGTTGTTCTTATCTCCACGTAATCAATGGACTGCCTTCCTGGATGGGAAAGATGGAGAATCTACACCAAGTCACAGTTCTTTGACAGATGGGTCAGATAGGGAGTGCTGGCACAGTTCCTTTTGATTCACCTGACTCCATCGGCCATTGGATAGTTTGGTGCTTCCTTCCATTTCACCCTGTCCCCATGGATACAGGCTCACAGGTGAGATTCCACGTACATGTCCACACTAGCATGATGCCACACTGAGCTTCCATCCTGCACTCGCCACTCTCTTGGTGCCCTTGGGTACACTGCCACCTGTGGTCATCAAGTTGACAGTATTGCAGCTGGGGCTGCGACCCACCCTCTCCTGTGTAGGAGACTGTCCACTTAGATGGTTAACCCCACCGCCCACCTCTGTTATCTCCTATGACCCATTCTGGTTCTCCAAATCCAGTTGCTGGTGTCACGAGTGGTAACATTACCGTTGCAGCAATAGCACAGGTTCAACATGCTTTTTCAACAAGTTATTAAATGTCTGCTTGATGAAAATGATGTATCTATGATCATAATTGGTAAAAGTGAAGAATTCTAGCAGACACGTTGACAGACTCTTTACGTATTCAAATAAGCATTTACACTCTTGCTGATAAAGGGTTCAATGAGAACTGCAGTGCATGTGACATCAGCAGTAGTGCTCACAATGGTGACTGATCTGATATCTTCATGTTGTGACAGTGTAAAACTGTCAGTGTCTTTTTTTTTTTCCTTTTATTCCAGCATTTTTACTTTTGCTGGCAGGAGAAAGATTCTGTGGCTTCACTGGCTGAGGAGACAGTTTTACTCACAGAACCTGCACTACATGTCAGCGTCTCTGTGATAGTACTTTGCATTTTTTACACGTACCCTCACATATATTTAATTTAAATCAATGACTGTTAGAATACTTTGTTGGAAATAAATGCCAAAATGGGTTCTTTGGCACATCTTACACAGCATCTTCTGATTACTGGTCAGTTTTACTGATGAGTTACCAGATAAAACAGTAGCAGCTGTTCAAATATTTCTTTAAACATTTGGTATAGTGAGTTTTTGCTTGTGTGACTGAAACATAGAAACATAGAATTTGATGGCAGATAAGCACTGCTTGGCCCACCTAGTCTGCCCATTTCCCTACCTAATGGATAAACTGCAGATCCTAGTTAACCAACAGCCTACTTCCTCCTACCTCCCACTAGAATTGCCTTATGTTTGTCCCATGCATTCTTGAATTCCCCACTGTTTTTGACTCTATGACCTCCTCAGAGAGGCTGTTCCATGTATCCACAACCCTCTCCGTGAAGAAATACTTCCTCACATTACCTCTGAGCCGTCCCCCCTCTATCTTCAAATTGTGCCCCTTGTTTTTGCACATCTCTTTTTCTGAAAGATGCTACCCTCTCGGACTTTGTTGATTCCCTTGAGGTATTTGAAAGTTTCTATCATGTCCCCCTTCTCCCTCCTTTCCTCAAAGCTATACATCTTTAGTTCCTTTAGTCTTTCTTCATATGTCTTCTGATGCAGACCCTGCATCATTTTGGTTGCCCTCCTCTGGACAGCCTCCACCCTGTTTATGTCTTTTCGGAGATGGGGTCTCCAGAACTGTACACAGTACTGCAGATGTGGTCTTACCAACTGTCTGTACTGGGTGCTGAGGCAGGTTCTAGTTCATGCCTGTATGTGGCAGCTTCATACTGTATGATGGAATGATGGTATGCATTGAAATCCATGCTTGGAATAAGTTGATGTGCTACAGTAGTGACTTTATTATGATGTTGGGCTACAGTACTGTTACTAAGGCAGCACAACAACACAGAATGCGGCCACACAACTGCTTTGTTATATCCAATTTAGCTATGACTTTTTTTTTAATTTGAGATTAGAGAAACAGCTGCAGCACATTCAGTTAATAATCTGAGCCTGCTACCAACAGGGGCAGATCCAGGAGTCCTATAGATGGGGGAGCTCAAGTCAAAGTAAAAATAAAAATAATAAAAAATAATAGGCAAGGGGTCTGGTACGCCACCTAGGCCCCCAGAAATTTTTTCACATTTTGGTGCATTCTGGTGCATTTTGGAGGGTATTTCTAATGCAATTTCTACTCATTTCCTCCCTCCCCATGCTTTGTTAGTTGCACCCTAGCACCATTCCCAGAGTCCCCACAGTCCACATGACAGTACTGATGTGCTGATCAGGTTTTTGAGCCATTTTGAGTGCTCACATACTTTTGAAACATATTTTGTCATATCATTCATTGCTTCACCTACATGTCCAGGTTACAAACAAGTTCTCTTGTCAATATAGCCCTTTGTTTGTGAAAGTAGTCAACCTGGGAGGTGTAAAGTATGGCCATTAACACCATTAGCAATTACTTAACCTAATCTTTTCCACTGCAGCAAAGCTGCCCCCACCTTTTGTAACAGTAACAGAGCCATTTGTCTTCCACTTTCATTTGCTGGTAAACATTTTCATATCTAACAACATTTAGGCATTTTTAAATGTTTTAAATTTTTTTTTTCCTCAAGAAAAAAGCATGGGTCCCCAAGATGCAGGGGCACAGTTTGCACCTAGCTAAGGCCAGCTCTGCTGGAGGACAGATGAGACCTGTGTGGCTCACCCAGCTTTCATGATTAAGAATGCAGCAGTGTGTTACTAATAGCGGAGCTCCATGATGGGGGAGCTATAGCACCCTTAGCCCCCCCCCCTAAATCTGTCTATGACCATCCCTCAAGATCCCACAAACTGCCATTACTCTGAAAGGTAGTGAAGTATCTGAAATGTGCATGTATCACCATGCACTATAAAATATAGTGTATGGGCAATCAAACACAGACACATCTGTGTTTTCACCTCGAGTTTTCTATGACATCCAGTGAACCTATCACGCTTTGTTCTCAAGGTTCCTGGTTTCCATTGAAACCTCTAAATACTCATTTCCATTTACAAGCTTGTTGTGTATGGCTGCCTATAAATTATTCTCTGTATGTCTACATATCTTAGTATTTCTAGATCCAGAGAATGATCATTATGCAACATTTTAACACTGTGAAAAAGAAATGGGAAATTGTTTAACCAGGAAAGTTACACTAGGCCGAAGCTTTCCAGGTGCGACCTGGGAACACAAGGAAGTTAAGTGACTTGCTCAGGGTCACACAGTATGTAAGGAGGGGGCTGTGGGATTCAAACCCAGGTCTCCAGGTTTGCAGTTCACAGCCTTAAACCACTGCACTATAATGCCTTCCCCAACTGTGAGATTACATTTCCAGAAGAGGAAATGTAACCTCACAACTGGGTAACTGCCATCCTCCATTGTACATTCAATGGCTGCTATACATGATTTGTGCAGCGGTATGTGGAAAATGTGCATACCCTTCCCGCGTAGCTGCACACCCGTGGACAGGTGCACACATGCCAGTATTCACAACTAGCATTGGGATGTGCATTGGGGTCATCGGTCCTAACTCTCACCCCATTCTCCTATACTTCTGCTGCTTTACACATGTGATGGGGTGAGAGTTAGGGCTGATGACCCCAATGCGCACCCCAATGCCAGTTGGGGGGGTGGCCTGGGGGGTCCAAGGGGGGTTTTCAACCCTAACACCAAATTTTCTCACTTTTGTTGCTGTGGAACAACCCTAACTGATGCATTAAACGGAGTTTTTGGCCTCTAATATATATATATATATATATATATATATACAGTATATACTGTATATATGTGTATATATATATATATATATATATATACTGTATATATATTGCATCATTTGTTGTAATACAGTTTTCACATGCTGTACTATTAATTTTTTTATTAAAATTCTATGTCAGTTAATAGATGCTCTAATTAGAGAACATAAGGAAAAGATGAGACAACTCTTGCAAGAGGAAAAGACTACAGAATCTCATGAGTTACAGATTTCCAGTGAGCTGGAACATGATAAAATAGCCAGAGACATCTTCGTTTTCAACCTGCACTTCTATTGACGCGACACATGACTGAAGTCTATTATGAGATATTACATATCAAATGGAGGACATAATTGCTGAGTGTTCTGATAGCATAGTAAATACAAACACTAACGGTACTGAACCTGTACTCTCAGAAGAAAGTTTCCAGAATGTAACATGTGATAACAGTTATGGGAAGCCAAGAAGTGCAAAGCAGTCTATAAGTTAAGGTACACAGATGAAGAAAATGGGAATATGTAAAGGTAGATGTATGTGTGTGTGTGTGTGTGTGTGTGTGTGTGTGTGTGTGTGTGTAAAATATATATATATATATATATATATATATATATATATATATTATAGTGGCACAGTCACGCCACTATAGTTAGGGTTCAGTTGTCACTTTCATGTTAAAGTCAAATGTTTATGTGTTAATAAGTTTGGACTCATTCAATGGATTTGCCTGAAATTTGGTATGTACGGTGGGGCATAGTAGATCTCTTGATATGCCAAATTTTGTTTCGGTCGGACTTACGGTCTTTGCATACAAAAATGCTGAAAAATGTAAAATTATCCATTTTTGGAGGCAGCTTTTGGGATTTTGGACATGGTCCTGCACAGCTGTTGTATGGCATGCCACTCTGCGAGATGGCTCATTTGAAAGAACTTTAGTGGCCGAACATGTCATTTTTCATTTGGTGAAAATATATTAAGGCATTCAAAAGTTATGCCACTTTTAAGTTCCCATTATAAGTTAATGAGAAAATTTATATGTATGATTTGCAAACAAAGAATGGGATTCTGGCTATCTGGTCCCGCCTGGTGATCAAAGAATTTGCAGCCTCACAGTTCAAGAATCTTTGTCCCCGAGAATTTTAAAAATTCTTTGATCGTGAGGTCCACCATCTTGTTTTCAAATTTCCGATCGGAAAAACACAAATATCTTGGCTCAGGGGTTACTTCTGAAGTAAAACTTGGATAGGTTTTACTCAGGGGACTCTGATCTATCGAGCCTTGGTTTCATCCAAATTGGTCAAAAAATAGAGTTATGAGCTTTTAAAATCTTAATTCGTGGCTCGCTAACAATCTTTGATTGTGAGCCTGCAAATTCTTTGATCACGATTGTGCATCGTGAACGAGGGACAAGATGGCCAGATTTAAACATCTATTTTCTCAGCCCAGGAGTGCCCTAGGAAGTTAAATGAGGGTGGGTTTTGCTCAGGGGGCTTCGTTCTGCCTGATCTGAATAAAATAAATCATGATTTTAATATCCCGGGTAGTCTAGTGCCCCCCCCCCATCTGTATAGAAAGAATAATGTTCTGCATTTCCCTGGTAGTCTAGCGGTCCCCCCAATCTGTATAAAATTAATATTATTGTCCATATCCTGGTAGTCGAGGCCCCCAATTATGATAAAATACATTCTGATGTCAATTCCTTGGTAGACTAGGTACCCCCAATGTGTATTTGATAAATTATGTTTTGTATATCCCGGTAGTCTAAGCGGCCCCAATCTGTATAAAATTAATATTGTTGTTCATATCCCTGGTAGTCTAAGCGTCCCCCATCATGATAAAATAATAATGATCTGCAATTTCCTGGTAGTCTAGTATTTACTTCCACCCAGCTGTGTCAGCTGCCCAGTCATGATGAACCCATTAGCTAATTAACTTAATTTATTTACTTAGACCTTTCAAAACCTGGAATTTGTCCAAGCACTTAATGACGTGGTCTAAAGTGCATGCAGAATACTAATCTGGGGTTCTAGTGTTACCACAGTTTTGTATTTGAACCACAAAACCACATTCCAGCAGTTTATTACACAGTCATTAAACCAAAACGAAACCATGGAATTGCAACTTGCAGTTTTAGGAACTAATACTTTTCAGAGTTTCAAGGAATTGCACAAAATTGGAAATGCATTTCAGAAATGAAGTTGGCAGTCTTCACTCCACAGCCATAACAGCTACTCTGCATCCTTAAGGGATTTACACACAAGATGTACAGTGCATGATAGACTTCAGTAGTTTAGTACAGCAGTCTGTTAAGCCAAAAAAAAAAAAAAAAAAATTAGGTTCACAGTATCAATGGCTCAGCAGGTAGCACACTTGCCTCTGAGGCTGGGAGATCAGAAGGCTGTGGGTTCTATCCCACACCAGGCACTTGGGTTAATATCCCAGTACTAACTACTGCAGTGCTGCACTCCTGAGGTGCCGTCTGTCAAATGAGACATTAAATTGAGGTCCCATCTGCCTGTTCTAGTTGTAGTTCAGCTGCTGTTAAAGATCTAAGGCACTTCGAAAAGAGTAGGGAATTTCCCCGGTGCCCTAGCCAAATTTCCCATTCACTAAATACCAACAGCTTAATCTGGTTCAAGGTCAGTTGGCTCTGCATCTCCCTTCCCTGGGTCGTGTCTCAAAATAGGCAGAATTTGTCTAGTGCACTTACCCAGTTAACAAAAACTAAACAACAAACATGTGAAAGTGCTAGTCAGCTGTGAAAATGCATGACACTTGGCGCAGATTGATTGGCTAAATAAAAAAAAAAAAAAATCCTGTAGTCTCCTGTGCTATGCGCTTGCAGTCTACTGGTATGCAGTATTGGAAATGGTTAGCACTGCCCTCTGTTTTGCATAGCAGTTTACTAAGTATACTCTCCAATACCTTGAACCAAAGTTCTTCATAACCTGCAAATAAAAGGGTGATGGTTGTGATCGGGGCCAAAGTATATCCTCCCTTGAACCTCCTAAATACACGCTACATGTACATATATGGTTTTTAAGGTTTAGAGCAGTTGTATCAACACATGGGCAGTGGTGCAATAAAGGAGGAGGTAAAGGCAATTTCGGAGGATTGTGTAAAACAAATTAGACTGATGGCTACACATATTGGCCAGTGGTAAAATAAAAACAAAACAGGGTGATAGCCAACTGCACTAAAATACTGAATGTTGAACACTGCTAAACAGTACACTCAGTCTGCATCCTGTAGTCTTAAGCAGCTTTGTTTGCATTTTATTGTATTGGGTCTTGTCAGGCATCGGTAGATTTTTCATTTTCTGTTTGTGGTAGTGTAATGTAATTTGAGATTACTTTGAGTAGTTTATTGTGAATGTTTAGTTACATTTTATACAGGATTTACTTGTGTACCTACCAGGTAACATAAAGCCACAATCCAGCATTGCAGGCACAGACTTTCTTAAATAATGAGTTAGGGCAGCTAAATGCACTCCAAATCAGTCTTGGGTTGGTGTGAGGATACCTTATTTTGAATATTCGTCCAAGTATTTGTATTTAGGGCCCAAGTATTTCTTGTTAGTGCTTCATTATTTGGCCGTGGAACTGTGTGCAAGACTTTCAAATCTCCTGAGACTTCCTGTCCAATCAGAGGCCACTTTGGAAGCTCACTGAAGGCAGGACATATAACCCAGCATTAAGAAGCTACAGGCAGACATCGGAGAGGCTGTGAAAGAGCAAATTCTACTTCCATCTATATGTTAGAAGCAGAATCTTGACAGTTTTGTGTTCCCTTTCTAAATCCGAAGCTTGGAGGGTCAACTTTCTTTCGCTGGTGTGAAAATTAATCAGAACTGCTAAGTTGTTTATTTTGTTCTTGAAAGTGAAATAAAAAACCTACTGATAGGCCTGTTTCTGCTCTGGAAACAATCTCTCACAGGTGCAAATTAAAACAACTTGTAACCTGGGGAAGAGAAAGGGTCGCGTTGGATTGGCTGAGCACCATCAGGTGGCGATACATTAAAGATTGACAGTTTTTTGTGCACTTTTCTCTGCAACTAATCCATCATAGGTGCGCATAGTTTTTTCATGCAACCCCTGCTTAATGGCAAGAATTTAGAAGTAAATAGAATAGGCTACTTTAGACTTTTGTGCAGTGTAATAGAATGTTTTTCTATAGACCTTCTTTGTCCCCACTTCTCGTTGATGTCTTTAGACACTCCACTGACCTTGTTCTCACAGCCATGCAAGATGCCACTACCATTATGTAGACTAGGACCACTATGTGGTGAGTGACAGCTGACCAGCCATATAGTTCGTGCAAGAACCTGCTGGAGTGGGGGGGCTGTTCTGCATTGAAGTCCTGGATCTTCGTTAAGAGGTATCTCTTGCAGCAGGTCATACAGTTGGGATATACTGCTGGAGGGCACTCCATGCACGGTAACTTTCATGAGCAGTGTGTCTAGGGGTGGCCCACGATGATATCTGCATAGCGATGGGTATAAATGTGTGGGCAGCCCTGAGGACTCCACAATTCTTTTCCTGCTGTCTACCAGTTCACTCCTACTGTGTGCAGCTTCTTGCAACAGCTTTATAACATAGTTCAACCACCAGACTTATGGAGTTTCTTCCATTTTTTTTCTTTAACTTTACTCTGTCTCTCCTCCTGAATCTCCATTTCTGAAATGTCGTTGTGGCCAGAAGACTTACCACTTGACAAACACTCCTTGCATTTGGTGCCTGGTGGCCACTCATGATGCTTCTTCTTGTGGCCACTGTCAGGACTTTAATAAGAGTACTCGACGATGACTGAAAGAGTGGAAAAAGTATGTCATGGAGCAGAAAGTCTTAGAAAAGCTCAAAGCCAGGACCTCCTCTTCGCCGTCGTCAAGCTCCCAGCCACTGAAGGTGAAGGATAAGCACCATTCAGATAAACATGGGCATGGAGACAAGAAGGCTGCTAGAGATGGACGCATGTCTCATTTGTCGATGGTTTCCACTGCCAGCCTTCGGACAACAGCAGCCTCTCCCATTTGGACAATACATACAGGGTTCTGACTGCACTGGCACATGAATGGCAGACCATACAGACCAAGCCTTAAGGACCACTGTTGACTAGCACTCTACTTGTCCTTTCCACCCTAGCTCTGTCAATGGCTTTATCAGCCCTTGAGCTGCCTTTCCATCTCCTGTCAATGCCCGCACCCTCTCCGTTGATGTCTTTGGTGCTGCCTGACTAGATATTAAATGGACATGGTCTTTGCTACACCCAGGACCTCCAGGGGAATGGGTTCTCCATCGACCCTTCCATCGATGCAGCCTCAAAGGCCATCAACCTACCACATCCCATCGATGCATGCTGTCTTCACCTCTACAACTAGGATATCTTTGGGCTCAGGGAAATTCTTGATCACTGTACCCTCAGCCGAAGCCAATCTCCTCTGTTGCCACCTTCCTTCTGGTAAACACCACAAGTCCTCTGCCTCCATGTCCCCCTACATCTACTACACCATCTGTCAATGTACCCTCCATTGTTAAAACCATTGAGGAAGTGGTACAATCACTTCAGCAGCCAGCATTTTCTCCTCAGCCTGCGCTGTTTGACACCAGCAAAGTGCCCATGTTGTGCTTCCCTTTCTCCAATTCATGCCCTCCCTTGAGGATGAGGACATGGATGATGACATGGGGAGGATATGGAGCACGTACTCATCCAGTACCTCAATTGTCTCATTGGTAGGTGAGGATCCCACCACTTACATGCCTCGATTTTCCCCTCCAGATGATTTTGCCTTTATGGTAGTCATGGCACAGTTCCAGCAAGTCATGCGCTTCACTTGTGGAACAGGATCAACAGAGAAGAAACTTGGCTGATTATCTTGACCTCCCAGAGGCACGAGACACTATGATATCTCCTATTGTACATGTCTATAATGACACCATCTCAGCTGCGTGGCACAAGCCTCATACCAGTCCTCCAGTCTCCAAGAAAGTGGATTTCTTGATCAACCTCCTCCAGACAAGTCTTACTTTAGCATAGAATCTGCTTGACAAGCAGAGGCAATCAATGCTGCCCATGACAGAACTAAAAGACCAAAGCATCACAGTTCTCTTCCACCAGATAAAGAATCGAGGAAAACAGACCTGATATTGGGAGGTCTGTGCTGCTTTGTAGTAGCCTTGTGTATTTTGAACTATATGGGGCATATGTTAAAATACCAGAAGACCTTTGGACTGTTGCTTTGGAAATGGCTAGTAAACTGTCACAGTGCTGGAAATAAGAATTTGCTCATGGCTACCCTCCAAGCTGGGGCTAGTGTGAATAGATGCTAAGAGCAGGATATGATGCCACTGATGCTTCAACCCGCCTCCTCTGCCACTGTCGCCTCTTAAGAGACATGCCTGGCTCAGGTGTCAGGCTTCACAGCAGACATTCAACAGTCTCTGTTGAATGCTCCTTTCAAGAACAAAAGCTCTTTGGAGATGCTCAGGATATATACTGAGTGAATTATAAGTCTTGGCAGGACCCTGTGCTTGGTAAACACCACGCATCACTGCAGCCTCATGGTCCTCAGTGACTTCTCCTTTGAGCCTCACATAGACCAAAGGTGATCCCAGACAGCCAACAAAGAAAGTCTATGCCAGCTTTCTCTGCCACCACCACCAAGTCCAGAAGAGATGCCGCACCCGGTACTCCCTCAGCCCCCCACTCTTCCTTAGAGGGTCTCCTGCTGCCATCTCCTAACACAGAGGCAGTGGGGTAATGCTTCTCTTTACATCTGGAGGCATGGAAGTCTATCACAACGGACAAGTGGGTGCTTCCGATTAGAAATATGAGGTGTCACAAATGTGCTCCGCAAGTCAGGCCCTCTGCTCCTGCAGTGCCAACCTCGAAGCGCAACAGGAGACAAACAGGGTAACCCTCCTGTCTGTTTTGGGTCTGAATCACTTACCAGCCTCAAGTCCTGGAGGTCAAAAGTGAACCTTATGCTAGCATACCCAGTTAACAGGCTCAGATGTATATTCTCTTCAGGGAATGCAATATAATCTTTCACCCAGAGGCACCCAGCCAGGTTCTCCAATTATACCTTTACGACTCAATATGAGACCTAGGTGTATTCTCACCTTTAGCAAGATCAGTAATACATTCAGGCCTCTTAGCTGTCAGAATTAAACACTGGTTCAACATTCACATGCAAAAGAAACTGAAGCTACAGGCAGTATTCTCAAGGAAAATATTGTTTACTAAAATTGTAAAATAGGTAAAATATCAAATATAGAACATGAATACTTAGTCACCAAAATAATTCTGGAAATTACAGAACAAATAAAACTCCTGCAAAATGCTGAAAAGTTCCAACCTGCTCTTTCTAAAGTGCCTACTTACCAGTACACAGACTGTGTGTCTTTGATTTCAGAGTCCTTCCGCCCACTTCTTGGATGCAAGCACAATTGAAAAGCCAGTTTTCTCCACCTCCTAGTGATGTCACCCATGAGGTCACTTATATCTGTGATCTGTAATCAGACTATGGATATCCACAAGGATGTATGTTGTTACTGTGAAAATCGGCAACTAGCAATTTCCCAAAATGAGTCTTTCAGCAAAACATTCCCTTCGATGTTTCGTAACCCCACAATCTGTCACTAGTTCTCTGCTAGCCGAGAACCATAAAGGATCAGTCAAATGACTTCCCTTCCTGCTAGGGTCATAAAATTAGTTTCCAGCTTCAAAAGCAGGAGCAAGTTATAAGGGGTAATAAACTGTCCCTCTGGAAGGAAGTCTTTTAATTACTGGTTTCACTGGCCAGTGTCATGACAGCCTGCTGCTTCACTCAGAGGTCAAAGGTCAAGCTTCTTACACACTGGCTGACTTGTGTGCCAGGCAGTCTGACAAATTTATTTAATAGAATGTTATAACAATAAGCAGGTGGCAGTAAACACATGAGGTGCACTAGAACTCTATAGCATGCCCCTCCAAAGCTCCCTCCCACTGTCTGCCAGAGCACTTACCTGTCCTCCTGGATGAATCCTCTCATTCCTTTAAAAGAAGTGGTGCAACCTGTTCCCCATACTCTGCAGGTGAAAGTTTCTACCTCACTTCTTCCTCATACTGAAACATACCAGAGACCTTTGCCCGATTCTGAACTCAATCTCAGTCTTTGCATACAATACAAAAATTCCATGTGGCAACTATAAAAGCCTTCTCCTCTACTACAGCAAGGTGACTGGCTCAGCTCCCTGGACATGGACACCTACCTTCATATAAAGATCCACAAAGCTCACCGCACATACCTGCTTCCAGCGTTGGGCGCCGAACACTATCTGTTTCAGGCTCTACCATTCAGCCTCAGCTGCACCATGAGTATTCACCAAATGTCTGGCTGTTGTAGCAGTGGCTCTTCACTAGGGTCACTACTGTCATCCCTACCTGGATGATTGGCTTCTCAAGGCCTCATCCGGGGAACCATCTGCCGCCGTCCTGCATCACACCTTGCACCTCTTCTCTCAATTTGGAATCACTGTCAACCAAGCCAATTTGCATATGATGCAGTCTCAGTACTGCAATACATAGGAGCTGTCCTGGACACCTCCCTGGGCAGGGCATTCCTACTCTAGGACAGGGCACAAAAGATGAGGGTTTACACAGCACTCATCACTGCCAGACAATACCTACAGATGTTGGGTCATATAGTGGCGGCCATCACCACAGTCCTGTGCCTCCAGCTACATAAGGGACCATTTCAGTGGACATTGAGAGCTCAGTGAGGCCACTGTCCGCATAACCCCATCTTTGCGGAAAGCTCTCTTGGGGGCTCGACCCACTCGACTTATGTGGGCATTCCCTTCCATTCCACACCACTGAAGCATGTTCTGACCACACACACCTCCAAATCGGGCTGGGGAGCCCATCTTGGTGATTACTAGACCCAAAGTCACTGGACACCCCGAGACCACACTCCACATCAACATACTGGAAATGAGGGCAGTCTACAATGCTCTGGAGGTATTCCACCCTTTCTTTACACCGGGGCCCTACTTGTACAGTCTAACATCTGTGGTTTACAACATAAATAAGCAGGGAGGCACCAAATCATAAACCCTATGCAGAGAGATCCTGCGGGTGTGGTGGAGAGCACTATATTCCACCTACATCTCATGGCAATCCAGTTCTAGGAGCACACAACAGTGGATCATCTCAGCCACCATTTACAGTCTGAATATGAGCTAGCCTCCAACGTGGTTCAACACCTATTCCACCTCTGGGGCATACCAGTGATCTGTCTCTTTGCAACACCTGACAATGCCAAGCTTCCCAGTGTTTTGCTTGATAAACCTGGACCAGGGGCTGCTACCAAGACGCCTTGTCCCTCTTCTGAAAAAGGCAATTGTCTATGCCTTTACTCCTTCCCCTCATACAGAGTCCTAAATAAAATTGCAGTTGGAGGGAGTAACCATGATGCTGATGACCCCTACTGGCCCTTTATAAATCTGGTTTCCTCCTCAGCAGCTATCTCTTGCAGAACTGGTTTTCCTACCATCGCCCAGACCTACTGACACAGTGGAATTGGACAGTCCTGCACTAAAACCTCTGGTCCCTTTACCTACATGCCTGGCTCTAAGGATGTTGAGATTGCCAGACATAAGGTTGCGAGTCTGTCGCAAGAGTCTTACTTGCCTCCAGAAAAGTCTACAAGGAAAACCTACACCTCCAAATGGAAAAGGTTTGCTCACTGGGCAGTCTAAAAGGATATAGAGCCCATTCCTGTTAGGTAGCAGAAATTCTAGAGTACCTTTTTGTGACAAGGTCTAGGATATTCCTCAAGTTCATTTAGCGCCATATCTGCCTTCCATGAACCAATTAGCTACCAGCAAGTTGTCCAAGTTGATATCAAATGTTTCTTTAGGATTATTGCACTTGAAGCCTCCAGTACATAACCTGGTCCCTCAACTTCATGTGAAAAGTTGACCAATTTCCTTTGAGCCAGCCGTGACTTTGTAGCTTCACTTTCTGTCATGGAAAGCATTATTTTTAGTTGCAGTTACTTCTGCTCGAGGAATTTCCAAGCTACAGACTCTTATGTGCAACAAGCCTTATTTAAATTTCCATAAGAATAGGGACTTGCCAAGAACAAACCCTAAATTTCTATGGAAGATGGTATCAGAATTTACTCTGAACCAATCTATTAATCTTCCTGTGTTGTATGCAGAGCATGTCAGTCCAGGGGAAGCATTGCTCCACACCTTAGATATACACAGAATATTAAGCTGTTACACTGCTCGAACCAAGGACTGCTGTAAAATGAAGCAGTTCATTGTTTCACCCCAAGGAAAGAGGGACTACCGGTTTCCAAACAGACTTTGTTGAAATGGCTGGACAACTGCATCACATACTGCTAAAACAAATACTACAAACCTCTCCCAGGGAATGTGACGACACATTCCACTAAAGCCATTGTAACCTCCACAGCTTGCTTAAGGGGTGTTTCTATTCCAGAAATCTGTGACGCCACTACATGATAGACAGTGCACACCTTCACTGAACACTACAGTTCAGAAATGGCCTCCAAAAGGGTTAACTTTGGTAGAGCTGTCCTACAAAGACTCCTCTCATAACAATCCACTCATTCCACCCACATCGGCCAACAACTGTTTGGGAATTGTGCCAAGTTTATGATCTACGGCAAGAGATGCTTTCAATGAAGGTAGCACAGTTATGTACTTACCGTTAACAGTAGATCTTCGAGAGGATCTTTTGCAGCAGGTCCTACATCTCTCCCACCATCCCCCTCCATCTCTGTTGCAGCTAATTTTCTGCTCCACTCTCACCAGGCAGGTCCTTTACGTGCTCTCCTCTCTCCCCCTTGGAATGCAGAGCCATGATCTGGTCTCCGGCAGGGAACTGAGGAGTCCTCCGGGCTGCCCACATATATATACCCGTTGCTATGCTGACGTCATCGTGAGTAGCTCCAAGATGCACTGCTAGCAAAAGCTACCATGCATGGAGCACCCTGCGGTGGTATATCGCTAGTGTATGACCTGCTGCAAGAGATCCTCTCTAAGATCTACTGTTGCATTAAGAACATAAGTGTACCTTCCATGGTGTACTATACAAGGATGATCTACAGTCAGCATGGGGTGGGATGTTGAGAAAAGTGGACGGGGGTGGGGTCAGAGTGAGCAGGCAGGGACACCAGTAAGGTGCTGGTCTCGAAGTACAAATGTAGTATGGTAGTAATTTGCATACTTTGCGACTGAGTGAAGCAAGTCACTTAACCACACTGATCCTGGGACAGACCTGAAACTAGCACCAACTCGGTGTGCCTTCCCTGCCAAAAGGGCAGACTGCTGCTTGACAGATGGTCCATTTCCCTTTGACATTCTGTTGACCAAATTCTACATCTTTCGTATTTGACGCAGGGCAGGTGGCTGCAGTTTGCCACCGCCTGATGCCTTTTGCTCAGATCGGAGTCCTCCATCTTGGGAGGGATTCTTGAGTTAAATTTCTTTCTTTCTCACATTCTTGTGTGCGCGCACTTTCTCTCTCTCTCTCTCTCCCCCTCCCCTCTCTCTCTCTCCTGTTCTCTCACATTCTCTCTCTTGTGCTCCCACTCATGTTCTTGTGCGGTTCCTCTATCTTGCTCTGTTTCCTTGCTGTGTGTTTGGATTTAGTTCTGTTTCAGTATGTTGCAGATCTTCCCTTGTCAATCTTCACCATTCATTACTGCTGGGTGTAAGCTGCATTCATGCACCTGCACAGGAGCTTATTTGGGGAGGAGTCTGCTCCAGTATCTTCTCCAATGAAGCCGACTCAATGCGTGGCGCACAAGAGTTGGTTCACAGCCACAGACCCCTCCTCCACCCCAGTTCTGTTTCTACCGCCATCAATGTCACCCCTGCTGTGCGAGTTCGAGTTTCACCTCTGTCTCCAGGCCTTTGCAAATTCACGCTATTCCTGCTCCTCCATCTCCATCCTGGTTCTGAATATCGCCAGATGCCATTGAAAACTGGTAAGCCCATTCCTGTTATTTCTTACTGACTGTGCTGGGTTCTTTTTTCTGTGTTTGTAAAATTTCTTTACACATCATGTCTAGTTCGGGGGCTGAGAGAAAATGCAAAGTGGGCAATGCCCTCATGCATTGGTTCCCCTGTGGCCGGCATTTTTCTGTAACAGACCGACAAGATGTTTGTCTGTGTAGCCTGGGTCTCAACCATGATATGGACAACTGCGATGCCTGTTTCTCCATGGATTGCCGCATTCTTGAGATCCACACATTTAGTCTGCAGGTCCTTGCCAACTTTTGGAGGATGGCGTCATTCTAGGGATGCCATGGCAAGATCTCTTCACCCTGTCTCAGTTCCTCTGGGGTCTATATGGCCAGTGAGGAGGAAACCTCCTCCTGATTCAAGCCTTGCCAGTAAGGTTTCTTCTGTGGTGCCAGAGGATCAGCTCTATTCTCTGCAGAGCCATGTCAAGAGCACTGCCATGGCAGTCACCTCCACGGAGGTGCGCAGGCTCCTCCAGTGTTGCGGCCCAGGGTTACTGGGCCCAGCAGACCCTCAGTGCCACCTGCCAGTGTAGTTTTAGATCCCGGTACCGTTTGAGGTGCCGGTGATGGAGACAGTGCCACAAGTGGTGCCATGTCCCGTGGCGGTGCCATTTGCAGCTTCGCTGGTAGAGCTCCCAGGGTCACTAGAATCATGGTATGTGTGGTCTCCTCTTCGGAGTCGGATGACTTGCTGGCTGATCTGGACTGGTGTCCTGACTCCTCAGTCAGAGAGTCCTCTTGGACTCTGCACTAAGTGGCCCAGTGTTTGCCTTCCAGGCTCCCTGGAGTATGCAGTCTCTGCGGGGCCCCCTTGCTGACTCTGGTGTTGGGGGAGCTGCAGTGAATGGCAGTTCGAGAGCCTGGTGGGATGGTCTCACCTCAGGGGCCGAGCAGCTGCCACCTCTGGTGCTGCCTCAGCTACCTTGATGGGGATGGGATTCATTCTTCGCACCTTCCTCAGGGGACAGCAGGATTGGGGACCCGTGGCACTGGGTTTGAGGAAGAGGTCGGCCCTGAGTCAGAGGGCTTGAGAGGCTGGGGTGAAGTGCAGAGGCCTTCCATTACCTTGCTTTGGGGTAGGAGCCACTGTGCTGAGCCCTGCTTCTCCTTCTCTGAGACTTCAGGGTGCCTTAGTGGGCAGTGCTGCCTTCTGGATCCATGCAACCCCAGTTGCACCACAGAGGAGAGTCTCCCCGAGCTCAACCAGGATTTTTTTCACATTTTGCAGCATCCGCTGACTGGATCAACCCTCGGATCCCTGTGTGTGTGTGTGTGTGTGTGTGTGTGTGTGTGTGAGCCACTGCAGGTCTCAGAGGTCAGGCATGTTTGGTTAGGTGCCCTTCCACAATCCCTCTGCAGACACATCCCCCTCTCCCAGGCCATGTGGGCCCTATGGGACCCTTAACCTGGGAGATGTTAAGGGCCACTGTGGTGGCCTTCCCTAGGTATGTTAGAAGCATGGACGAGCACATCTTGCGCTTGTCTCCCCCACTGCAGGAAGACTCTGAACATCTGAGTTCCTCGGCATCCTACTCTGAGGAAGAGGAACACTCTGTCCACCTTTCCTCCAATGCTGATTTTGCTGAATTTCAGCGATTCCTCTCGTGGTTGGTTCAGGAGTTGCACATTTCCCATGTGGTAAGATACAATATCAAGTTGGAGACGTGCTCATTTGAGTGAATTTAATGCTAACCACTTGGTGAGTACCTTCTTGGCCTATTCCCTTCCAGGAAGCATCGACTGTACCTGGCAGTCACCAACCGCCTCACCCCTGGCCCCAGCGGACTGCAGGAAAAGGTTTTGTGCTCCCCAGGAGTCTCTTGGTTCTCTGCCTCACCCAACCTTGTTGCTGACTGCTTTAGATACTCCTTCTGGGCTTCAACACCCAGCACACAACTGACCACCGGATCCGGATTCTGCTCAATTCAGCCGGTGGGAAAGAATTTTCTCCCCTGCTCGTATTACTCTGCACCAGCTTGCATCAGGCTCACCACGTTGTCTACAACAGGCACCTGTGGTCGATTGCTGGAGCAGCACTTGGCATCGTTGCTCGATTCAGAGGAATCTAAGCAAGCCATTGCTTCCTCTGCTTAGAGTTTGGAGCTTACAAGGCACCAAGCAAGGGCATCATATGATGCCAGTGAGGTAGCTTCCAGACAGGCAGGGACAGCGATCTGCCTCAGGCGGACGTCATGGCTTTGCCTGTCTAGATTGTCACCCATTGCCTTGCATAGGGTGATTTCCTCCACTTTCCAGGGGACACCCCTTTTCTCCCACAGGGCGAGAAGGAACCTGCAGGGGTGCTCCTGTCCCACCAGCCACGGGGGGCACCTCCTCATCCTGATCAGCCTTAGGCCATTTTTGGTCTAGTATGGCTATAGGGTCTTTCCTCCTGTGTCTCGCCCACAGGAGGCTGAGGGATGCCGTTCCCTCAGGGCAGTGCCAGGTCCCCCTCTGGGCAGGCTTGGTACTCACCCAGCAGTAACGAATGGTGAAGATTGACAAGGGAAGATGTGAAAATTGCGTACCTACCACAATTCTTGATCTTCTCTGTCTTCATTCATTACTGATTCCTGCCCACCTTCTCCTCTTGGGCCTTAGCTCCTGGGCACCTCCTCCACCCTGCTCACCCTCTCCCTCTTCGAAGCCAATTGGGGACAGAGTCCCCCTGGTACCTCAGGGTCCTCTGTTTCTTTCTCAAAAGTCAAAGAGCTCAACCTAGGGCAAGAGAGTAGGGTCTTCACCCTAGCCTTTGAGGTAACTCCCTGGGATTCTCAGTGGGGTGCACTGTAAGGCCCATGCCACATCTTGGCATGGATCTGTCTATCTGTTGTAATCCCTTTAGGGTGGGGACTTCATCAGGGCATCCTGTAGGGGAACTTTGAGACTCTTCTTCCCTCCCCCCCACTGTCCCTTTGCTTAGGGGTCATTCTGGACAGAGTCCGTTCCTATAGGATTTTTTTCCCACCTTGGCTAAGCCTCCGGTGGTATGCTAGAGGGCCATACTTCAGGACTTTCGTCCCGAATGTGGGTTTAGGGGTGTTGGGGGATGGGTGGGGGAGAGCAGATCATTCCATGCTTTATATTTTCCAAGACCATCTCAAATTCTCTTTCAGGACCTAGGTCCCGTGGTCATTGAAGTTGACTGGATCCTTGCACCTGTGTCTTCATACCTCTTGGTTTTTGTGGCTGAAACTAAGCTAATGGTCTTCTGGCTTAGCGTGGCAGAGGTCTCCCCTTCTGTCACTGCCTGTCGCTGTAGAGTGTGTGTGTGTGTGTGTGTGTGTGTGTGTGTGTGTGTGTGTGTGTGTGTGTGTGTGTGTGTAGTGGTAAATGAGTGAGATAAAACAGTGCATCATCCACTGCAGTGTGATATTTTATCGCCTGCTCTACTGTGATATCGCCATTTACACACACAGGTCACAAAAGGTCATCACCCTCGCAGCTTTCCCTCAGCGTGCAAGAAACACCTGTGCTGTTACCATAGACACAAATGCAGAACTACTTCAGAGATCTCACTGCTGTCTACAGCTAACTCAGTGAGCATTACAAAACACACCTATTCTCTTCCCCCCCCCAACTTCCAGCTCATTACTGTGACTGCAGCCAGAATTCTAAACAGCACAGCTTCACAGAACAGCCTAAAAAACTACTGCCTGCAGCTAACTTAACTACCACTAAAACACACTTACTTGTTCCTCAAACTGATTCTCACCCATTACAATTACTGATACTTTGAGCTTGACTGCAGCCAGAATCCTAAAGAGCACAATTTCACAGAACACTCTGCCTGCAGCTAACTTAATTACCATTGAAAACAGTAGCAGTGTTCTGACTCTCTGCCTCTCAGCTCATTACAATTATTGTGATGCTCTAGCTTCACTGCAGCCAGACTGCTAAACAATACAGCTTCACAAAAGTGTGTTCATCACTCCTATCTAAAACTAACTCATTTAACATTGCAAAACACACCCATGTGTTTCCCAGAGTTTATAACACTGCCAATCCATTCAGAAAAGCTCACACACAGAATGAGCAAACACTTAAACAGGAATAGAACACAAGACAGCATAACAAAACTTCTGAAACTCTTGGCCCTATTGTATGTATCTAATACGTGATGGGCAGATTGTGTGCTATGGCAAATATTGTCACTCCTGCAGAGTGACAATATTTGCCATATCACACTCATGCCCATCATGTGTCTGTGTGTGTCTGTGTGTCTGTGTGTCTGTGTGTCTGTGTGTCTGTGTGTCTGTGTGTCTGTGTGTCTGTGTGTCTGTGTGTCTGTGTGTCTGTGTGTCTGTGTGTCTGTGTGTTCTGTGTGTCTGTCTGTCTGTGTGTCTGTCTGTCTGTGTGTCTGTCTGTCTGTGTGTCTGTCTGTCTGTGTGTCTGTCTGTCTGTCTGTCTGTCTGTCTGTCTGTCTGTCTGTCTGTCTGTCTGTCTGTCTGTCTGTCTGTCTGTCTGTGTGTGTATATATATATATATAATGTATTTTACACACACTATATCTTCTCCTTCCTTTCTCTTGCCGCTTTCTTTTCCTGTGCTGCCACCCAGGCTGGTGCCTTAAGGCCAGTTGGAGGAGTTATTTTCCTCTGTCCTCTGTAAGCTTATTACTGTTTCAGTTTATCCTTTCCCTATCCCTAGGCTCCCTTGCCTCTCTTTGGTTTTCTGTATTCCCCTTTTGTTTCATCTGAAGTTTTGGCACAACAGAGCTGGGGTGGAGGAGTAGTCTGTGCCTACCATTAACCTTGTGTGCTATGTAATGTGTCTGCCTTGTATGGTGCTGTGGGTGCAGACACCCCCCAAGATTACACCCAGCAGTGGTGAATGATGAAGATACAAGAGAAGATCAAGAATTATGGTAGATACATAATTTTCACTTTTCACGGTTTGCCGCCTTGGTGACATTGGGCTACCACATCAGTTCTGATCGCACTGTAATGACACAGCAGCAGAACCAGTCATTGGCCACATGAGCGGTATCTGCAAGAATAAGAGACAGTATAACAAATGTGTGTAAGAGGCTGACAGGAAGCTGTACAGTTAGAGAGAATGAAGAGGGTTAGTACCCCGGAGGAACAATAGGTTCCAGGAATTGTAGGGAACTTGGGCAGACTGGATGACCCTCTGTGGTAGTTTGGTTTTTCTGCTGTGGTGTTGTATATTTTTATGCTGTCATCTCTGTTTCTGTGTAAAGTAATATCTCCACTTCCCCTCCCAGTGAAGGAAAAAAAAAACAATCCCCTTGAATACCTAGGACACTGTTTAAGCCTTTCCTAGCTATGGCAGCCTCCCTCTCCCAAAAGAAATATCCACAAATAATACAGCCCTTTGCTGATAGGGCACAAGATAGAATTCCAATCCTGCCTGGGCATCTGTAGGATGGTGGCTACAGCAGCACAGTAGTGATGGTCTAGTAATAAGAGTCCTCATCAGTCACATCCGTGGTGGTGGGTTGGATTCATAGGGTAAATCAAATGCAGTCAAAAATCATAGGTGGTGGTAATTTCTGTGTGTAACCCCCCCTGCAAATGGGGGTTCCCAAAAGACTTCCAGGAGCATGCTTGAATGCTCCAAGCCTGAATGGTGTTTGGCATTTAAGCCATTTATCTGAGTGTGTTTTTAGAGCCTCTGGTACTGTCTCTAAGAACTGTCTGCTTGCAGACATAGTTTGTATGGGGGGGACTGTGTGTTTCTCTGCTCGAGTACCACTCGAGCTGCTGCCAATTCACTCCATTTTTGCAGTCACTAGGAGTGCAAAGGGAACCTATCTGGAAGATGTAACTGTTTGCCAGAAATCATTTAGAGTAATAATGAAAATACAGTTTGTCTAACTGCTTTCTTTGCAGTCAGAACTGTTTGCCTAGTTCCCCATTCTAGTTTTGAACTGCACCAATCAGTGTGGGTTAAGGTAGCTCTAAAATGGTGCCTTGGATGAAGCAGAACTTGGACTCGTAATCTGAGCCAGCCACAAGAGGATTGTATGGGCAGTGACTCTGGGAGATGTAGTTTGGACTTAGGCGCCTTTTTGGACCAACAGGGGCAGTCTATTGTGAGTGACAGCCAATCCAGCCAAGAACTGGGAGGAACTCAAAGGAAGTGCCCGGTTTTGTCTGCTGGAGTTTCAGTTGAGCTCTGGCAGTGAAGAGGGAAGGAATCCTGTGCTTTTTTCGTGTGCAGTTTTAGTTGGGAAACGTGTGTACGGCCCTGAGTTCCGGTCTGCAGCTTGTGTAACTGCTTGTTAGGACTGAATCCGTCCTGTGAAGAGAATCAAAGGATATCTGAAGAGTAGAAACCAGGCTCACCCTGTAGAAGACTGGAGAAATTGCTGAATTGCACTCGGTCTGTCAGGAACTGAATCTGCTGTGTGTTCTCCCGGGTATTGTGCAGTAATTGCGATCGGGATAGAGAAGCAGCCTGCCTGCTATAGTACTTTCTTTTTACCATATAAATGTGTGAGGAGGCTTGTGTAGCTCAAGTGAATCCTGCTGCCATTAAAGGACTTTTGCCTGTTGCAGTTTGTCATATAAATGTATGAGGAGTCTCGTGGAGCTCAAGAGTAGCCCTGCTGACGTTGAAGGACCCTATCTTGTTTGGAGGTTGTGAGTACTAATTCAGGGTCGCTCCCTGTTGAATTGCCACATTGAATCCAGATGGAATTACTGTACTGCCGACTGTTTAACTAATTTTTCTTTTCTCTGTGAAAGGGCCCCTACCAGCTGCCACGGTTTGGACTAGCCACTAGGGCTTGGGTACCCAGGGACAGTAACTGGTAGGGATAGGCCTGTGCACAGAGCCATAGGTAGATGAGTAAAGTGATAAGCTAATTAACCTGATTTCCTGCCTTGTTATATCCCCCTAAATAAATCGGAGCTGCTTGTTTCAGCAAAGTTATACTGCCTGAGGTATTTGTTTATGTTAAAGTATTGTACTGTGATTGTTGCACTGTATTTTCCTATTTTACAGGGGGTCCCAGTGGCTGAACCAGTCCTGGGGGTAAAGTGTATACTGTGAAGGTAATTCTGATATACTGTGTGGGCACTAGTGGGAAGAAAGGGGGGTTGCAGTGTCCCAGAGGGCTGTGACCAAGTTAGTTTAACTATTGCAAACCCTGACCTCTGGGTGGAGGCACCCGCCATCGGATCCAGGCCCCTCAACCTGTTAGTGGCAAATCAGGCAGGGGTAGTAGCCCCTGGGATAGCGCAATCTAGGGGTTACATGTGTAGTAGCAGGACTTGAGCTGCTCAACTTCTGAAAACTGCTACCATGACTGGTATCAAACCTAAGGCTCTTGCTGCCACTTGAGCTTTCAGAATTTCTGCTTTACCTTCCCTTGTCCAGCCCCAGAAGTCAGCTTTTTGTTTTTGATGCTGCACAAGATGCTGCTAAAGAAAGAGAAGACGACTGAGAATAAGTGTCAGTGGCTCAGTAGGTAGCGCACACTCCTCTGAGGCTGGAAGATCAGAGGGCTGTGGGTTCAGTTCCCACATCTGGCACTTGGGTTAATATCCCAATACTGACGCTGTAGTGCAGTATGAGAGGTGCTGCACTTCTGAGGTGCATCTTTCGGATGAGACATTAAACAGAGGTCCCATCTGCCTGGATTGGTGGTAGTTCAGGTGGATGTAAGATCCCATGGCACTTATCGAAGAGTAGGAGAATTTCCCCGGTGTCCTGGCCAAATTTCCCTCATTCACTAAAAATACCAACAGCTTAATCTGGTTCAAGGTCAGTTGGCATTCATCTGTATCCCCCTCCCTTGGGTCATGCCTGAAAATAGGCAGGATTTGTCTAGTGCACTTACCCAGTCAACAAAAACTAAAAATAAAATAAAAAAAAAAATAAAAAAAAAGTTTAAGAAAGCCTAGCTGCAGTTAAGTCGAGGGTCAGGCGGCAGTATGGAAAGGCTACTTGAGGAAAGGGGAAATTGTTTAACCAGGAAAGGCACACTAAGTAAGGCCTTGTTTCCAGGTGTGACCTAGGAGCACAAGGAAGTTAAGTGACGTGCTCAGGGTCACACAGTAAGCAAGTGGGGGCTGTGGGATTCAAACCCAGGTCTCCAGGTTTGCAGCTTGGTGCTCTAAACCACCATGTTACACTGCCTCCTAATCTATACAATTGAGTAATGGCATTACACTGTACTTGAGCATGAGTTAACAAGCATGAGACACAGTAAATGAAGCAAGACACCATTGTAAAGATAAGTTAAGTTTGCAAAGCCTCCCTATTTTGGCATAATGATAGATTAATAGCATAGGAGGCCACTCAATCAGCAGTTGACATTTGCACAAGCCAAAAAATACAAAACATTTACAATATAAATGTAACATCCTAAGAATGGGGGTTCCCAAAAAGTCTTCCTTGAGCTTGCCTAAATGCTCACTGCCAGGCTGGTGTCCTGTGTTTTAGCAGTTTAAATGTGATTGCCAGAGTTCCTGTATAGCCTCTGTGAGCTGTCTCTAAGAGCTGCCTGGATTGTAGTCCTAAGTAATCTGAGAGGGAGCTCTGTTGAAAGATGTAACCGTTTGCTGAAAATCATTTAGAATGATAATGTTTGTCTAACCCTACCTTCTTTGCAGCAAGGACTGTTTTGTTTGTCTCCACTACCTTGGTCCTGGACTGCGAAATGGACCAATCAGTACTGGTGGGACCTAAAATGGAGCCGGACTACAGGAGCTGTCTGGAGTCAAAATCTGTAGGAATTGTAGTTTTGGACTTTTTGCACCTTTTTGCTGAAGGGTGGGGAGCTTTTGTAGTGACTGACAGGAGGATCAGCAAACCGAATCTTTTGGATCTTGTGGAATTTCCCAGGCTGCTGCAGCTAGTTTCAGTTTTGAGCTGAGAAGTGAAGTAATAATGCAAAATGATTTTGAGGAGCAGTTCTTGTAGTTTTGCATGGGATAACTGTGAAAGGACTGAGTTTTGGCTTGCCTGTCTGCTGTCCCTGAGAGGGAAAGTAGTTTATCTGGACTGAATCGCAGTTGTGAGGACTAATTAAGCCACTGGGACTGTGACCAGGCTTTAACCTGAAGAAGACTGAAGATTTGCTGAATGCGATTGGCCTGTCAGGATTTCCAGCTGCTTTTGAATCCCCAGTTTGTGCAGATACTTTGCGATTGTGACCGGAGAGCGGTTTGCCTGGTACTGTAGAATTTCCTTATATGTAAATATAAGCGGGCAGTATAGCCTAGAGGTTAGAGGAATGAGGTGTGAACGAGCTTGCTACATCCAGCAAACCAGACCTGAGTTTGATTCCAACAACCTCCACTTGCATACTATGAGACTCTGAGCAAGTCACTTAAACGCCCAGTGCTCCCAGTTCGCCCTTGAAAACAGGCACTTGTGCCTAGTGGTCCTTACCCGGTTACCAAAGACTAAAATAAAATAAAAAATGTGCTGTGTATTGAAAGTGGGTCATGATTTGGTTCCCCACTGTGTGAATGGTGTTCTGCATGCTGAAAGCTTTATCCAGCCTAATCGGACTGAATCTACGTTCATCTCCATTTGGCCTGGGCCATGTCACGCTTTCCCTATCAGACTACCCCACTGCACAGAGAGAGCCACCGACGAGGGACCTGCCTGGGGATCAGCCCCCTGCTCCATGCTTGAACTGGAACGATGCCTCGGCAAATTGTATGGGCCCTGCTTCTTCTAGGACTCCATATTAACCACCTGCTGTCTCTATTTTCATCTAGCCTGAGTCCAGTCTTTAGTATCGTCAGTAAACATCAGGGTAGCTCCCTGCAAAAATAGCCTAATCTAAAAGTGTGTCATCTGATTGTCTTGTTTTCTTTTCAAGAACTGAGCCCTCCAACTCCGGAATACAAATAGCGTGTGTTGTGCATGTTGTTTTCTTCCATCACAGGGCCCCAACCAGCTGCAATGTTCCTGGCTAGCCCACCATTCTCCATCTGGGTACCCAGAGTGTGTGACTGTTTATGGACCCTGAAGTGCATGCATAACTGTTTGATTGATTGATAGAACCTTTAAGCAAATTAACCTGATTAAGCCCCACCCTTGTTCAAGCCCCTTAAATAAATCAAATGTAACTTTTTTTGCATTTACCCTGACTGTGGTTCCAGTTTGTGCAAGAGTACTTTACTGCTATTTGCCGTGTATAACTTTCTTTTACAGGGAGTCCCCAGGGCAGGGCCAGAGGAAAGCCCTGGTGGTAAGTGCAAACAGTGTGGGTACTTGTGTGGTATATCAGGGGTATTGTGAAATGATTATTCCGGCAACTAGTAAGGAAAGGGGGGGGGGGTTACAGTGTCCTGGAGGGCTGTGCCCAGGTTAGCTTGACCACTGACCTCCGGGTGGAGGCACCCTTTTCAGAACTCTGGGCACCTTAACTTGCATCTAGTCAAGCAGGCAGGGGTAGTAGCCCCTGGGGATAGTGCCACCTAGGGGTTACATAAAGTTGTGTATTAACCCCAACATTTCATCAATGGGGCATGCTTAAGGGAATGTTTTTACTGTTAATTTCCTATCCCTTTTGTGCTTTCCCCACTGGATTTTGACTTTACCTTGGTGCTTTTATAGCTGTGGTTTTGCTTAACATCCTCACTGTGCTTTGCATGATATAGACAAGAATTGATATCCATTCAGAAAAGGTTATTCATATTTTAATGAAAGTGCAACACTGCAGGAAGGAAGCATGGGGGTGGGGGAATACACAGTTAAAGAGAACCAGTCTGCAAAAGCAGGCTGTTATATGGGGGCAAGTTATATTTGTACCCAAGCAATGGCAAATTAAGCTTAATGAATGAAAACAAGTCATTTAAGACATGTTCAGGGTGTAGTATTGAACGATGTGCTAAATATCCTCTCAAATGGCACACTCTGTAGGGGGTATATGATGCATCTCAAAGCCAGTTGTGTTTATTACATCACTTGATGCATCTTTTTGCCCAGTAGCCTAATGGAGCAATGTAAAAATGACTCTGCACCACAGACTAGCCATTCAAGATATTTTCCACAGAAAAGTACTGTACTTGTGTCATCTTCTGTTGCTTTTGATGAAAGGATATGCTGAGCAGTGGCCACTCATTCCCTTGAGGGCTGCCTCCAGTACCACCATGTCTTCCCCATCTCTGCCAGTGGAACAAAATCTCCCTTACTCCCTTAAGCTGTTTAAAATGCTGCGACCAGGAGTTTCAAAGGTGGGGACGCCACCCTTGCATCCATACGTCGGATGCTTGCTGCCTCTCTGCGAATGAGTTGGGGTGCTTGCAGCCAGTTTGCAAACATCCCAATACATTTGTGACACTTGCTGCATTTTACAGCGAAGACGGCACATGGATCTAATTTAGATAAATGCATAATTTTGGGGGAACAAGTCCTAGTAAACACGACCAGAAGTTAGACCACCTTTTGGTGGTCTTAACTATCTAGGTGGGTGTCTGGCCGCTGCATCTATAAAATGGAGCGAGAGTGTGAGTGAGAGATAGATATATATGGAGAGAAAGGGGGATAATATAGAGACACCTCATGACTGTCTTAGTTACAATGTTTAGGTTACATTAAAAGCCTCTGCACCTCATCAAGGTAACTAGCCTTACAGAAGTCCTTTCACAGCAGCATACTGTACATACTGGATCAGATCACTCCTATAATCATGGCCTCTAAGTTTAGCACCCACACATCTTCCAAAGATCATTCACAAACTTGCACTAAAGCATCAAAGGGGGAAGGGGACAGTTCTTCAGGTTCATCACGCTCTGTTTGTGTTTGTTGCCTTGGCCTGAGGCTCACGTTGCCCCTGAATGTTCCAGATTGTACTGTACTCTGCAAAGTACATGGAATATGCTTGCCGACACCCATACATCCCTACACATACACCCATACAGGTTGTGTGTGCCTGCTGGTCTGGGGTCCGTCTTCTAACAGCCCTTCTTTATTTGGTTTCACTTTCTTGTCACTCAAGCAATTCTGACTTAAAAACAAAACAAAAAACAAAATCTGCACACTGCAAGTATACAGAAATCAATCCTCTTGGCTTAAGATTTAGAAGGGGAATACAATTTATGAATTACTAACACTGAGAAGTGGGCATTAGCTTCACTGGATCATGTTGGTCTATTTCCACTGCAGAACCAGAGTAAACATCTGGTGTGGCATAGGGTGGGACCTGCAAGCCACTAGGCTTTAACTCCACTTTTGTTCCCTGCCTTCTACTGGTGCCGAGGCATACCCATGCAGTTGCTGCATCCCTGTGAGACAGGTGGAATGCACCAGGCCACCACCTGCTAGCTTCATAGGCAAATTGCAGGGGTCGCTGTG
This sequence comes from Neoceratodus forsteri, assembly GCA_016271365.2. Taxonomy (NCBI): domain Eukaryota; kingdom Metazoa; phylum Chordata; order Ceratodontiformes; family Ceratodontidae; genus Neoceratodus; species Neoceratodus forsteri. Next base: position 1,442,880,744 of record CM057459.1, read on the forward strand.
GGAGTGGCAATGGTGGAACCCCTCCCCGATCAAGAAGTGCTGCTCCTATTGCTTCTTCACGAATTTCGTTGCCCACATCGGCGTGCAAGTTATTATCCAATGATTATTGGCATATTTCTGCTGCAGCACTTATGATTCAGCAGTGTGGTATTTTTCACTGTTTGCAAGCTGTGCAGTACTTTATCAAAACAGACGTGCGTCTCGGAGAGCAGGTTTTGTGTGTGTGTGTGTGTGTGTGTGTGCGTGTGTGTGTGTGTGTGTGTGTGTGTGTGTGTGTGTGTGTACTTAAATTGCAAAATGGGTATAACCTGAGTGTGTCTGTCTCTGTGTGTGTCTCTCTCTCTCTCTCTCTCTCTATGTATCCAGTTTTGTTCTCGGAACTCATCAGATACAGAAATTTACATCGACAAGATAGGCAAAAAAGGGGATTTCAATAACACAGGCCAATTGAATTTCCACTTCCTTATTCCCCTCTGAGGAGGGTCCCATCAAAGGGGCACAGTGGTGTAACCCCTAGATGGCGCTATCCCAGGGGCTACTACCCCTGCCTGATTTGCCACTAACAGGTTGAGGGGCCTGGATCCAATGGCGGGTGCCTCCACCCAGAGGTCAGGGTTTGCAATAGTTAAACTAACTTGGTCACAGCCCTCTGGGACACTGCAACCCCCCTTTCTTCCCACTAGTGGCCCACACAATATATCAGAATTACCTTCACAGTATACACTTACCCCCAGGTCTGGTTCCGGCACTGGGACCTCCTGTGAAATGAGATACAGTGCAACAATCACAGTACAGTACTTTAACATAGACAAAATACCTCAGGCAGTATAACTTTGCTGAAACAAGCAGCTCTGATTTATTTAGGGGGATATAACAAGGACAGGGGAAATCAGGTTAATTAGCTTATCACTCTAATAATCTACCTATGGCTCTGTGCACAGGCCTATCCCTATCAGTTACTGTCCCTGGGTACCCAAGCCCTAGTGGCTAGTCCAAACCGTGGCAGCTGGTAGGGGCCCTTTCACAGAGAAAAGAGAATTAAACAGTCAGCAGTACAGTAATTCCATTTGGATTTAATGTGGCATTCAACAGGAGCGACCTGAATTAGTACTCACGACCTCCAAATAAGATAGGGTCCTTCAATGTCAGCAGGGCTCACTTGAGGTACACAAACCTCTTCACACATCCATATAAAAGAAAGCACTATACCAGGCAGGCTGCATCTGTATCCCGATCGCAATTACTGCACAATACCCGGAGAACACACAGCAGATTCAGTTCCTGACAGACCGAGTGCAATTTTCAGCAATCCTTCCAGTCTTCTACAGGGTGAGCCTGGTTTCTACTCTTCAGAGATCCTTTGATTCTTTTCACAGGACGGATTCAGTCCTAACAAGCTGTTACACAAGCTGCAGACCGGAACTCTGGGCCTTACACGTTTTTGACTAAAACTGCACACTGAAAAAGCACAGGGCTCCTTCCTTCTTCACTGCCAAAGCTCAACTGAAACTCCAACCGACAAAACTGGGCACTTCCTTTGAGTTCCTCCCAGTTCTTGACTGGATTGGCTGTCACTCACAATAGACTGCTGCTGTTGGTCCAAAAGGCACTGAAGTCTAAACTACATCTCCCAGAGTCACTGCCCATACAATCCTCTTGTGGCTGGCTCAGATTATGAGTCCAAGTTCTGATTCGTCCAAGGCACCATTTTAGAGCTAGCTTACCCCACACTGATTGGTCCAGTTCAGCAGTTCAAAACCAGAATGGGAACTAGGCAGACACTATTCTGACTGCAAAAGAAAGCAGGTTAGACAAACTGTAATTTCATTATTACTGTAAATGATTTCTGGCAAACAGTTACATCTTTCAGATAGGTTCCTTTGCACTCCTAGTGACTGCAAAATGGAGTGAATTGGCAGCAGCTTGAGTGGTACTCAATCAAAGAAACACACAGTCCCCATACAAACTAATTATGTCTGCAAGCAGACAGCTCTTAAAGAGACAGTACCAGAGGTTCTAAAACACTCATTGATAAATGGCTTAAACGCCAAACACTATTCAGGCTTGGAGCATTCAAGCAAGCTCCTGGAAGTCTTTTTGGGAACCCCATTTGCAGGGGGGTTACAGTGGCACTTTATGCTGTGGCAGGAAGATTGTAAAGGTGGGTCTTGATCATTTGTTCTGTTTTGCTGAGGGGGAAATTCCACCTTTAGCCAAAATCAGAACCCCAGTGGAATGAGTTGTGTCTGGTGTTCAGACAGTGCTGCAACTGAATGGGTGAGCAGTTTGAGCTTCATGTGCACAAATTCTGAATCTGTGGGTTTCTTTATTCACTAGTTGTGGGGGCTATATTGCCTTATTGGCCAAAGAAATGCTGACTTCAGGGACAGGAGAAAGTTGAGAGCAAAGCTAGACACAGAATGTGAGCCTAAATGTCCCCAACTCTGTCTATCGTCACTCGCTGGCTGCAGAGCAGCGCTGGCATTAGAATAGCTCCTTTCAAGAGTAGACAGTGTGGTTTTTGGCTGAGCGTGTGCACATAACTTGGAGAGATGGCCACATAATCGGATCCATTGGCTGATCTTGCGCACAGAGCCAAGGTTTGGGGTCACATGGTGCAGACTCAATCCTATGGCACTCAGGCTTACGAACATACAAACATAGGAAATAGCTGGCAGACAAGGCTCGCAGGTCTATCAAGTCTGCCAGTGTGCAGCTCACAGTTTAATAGTACTGCAGCTGCTTCACCAAACCTCTCCCTCTACCCCCTCTACGAGGCCTATCCCCATTATGTTCTTGTCTGTCCTTACCCTGCTCCTGACTCTATCCCATCCCTGTATAAAGCTATCCACTGTCCTTAGTTCGATTTAACTCCTCCAGCAGTGCATTCCATCCCACCACCCCTCTCTGAAGTAGTGCCTCCATATCTCCCTCCTGAACCTCCCCCTTTCCAGCTTCATACTGTACCACTAGTGACCCATTGACCTTTAAGTGGAACAATCCTCCTGTTCTGACTTTATGCCTTTCAAGTAAAGGTCTGTTATGTCCCCCCTTTCCCTTCTATCCTCCAGTGCATACATGTTGAGCTCCTTCAATCTTTCCTCATAAGGCATGTTACCCCAGCCCCATGATCATTTGTCACCCTATGCCTCACCCCCTCCAGCAATCTCCCATCTTTCATGAGGTATGGGCACCAGTACTGCACACAGTACTCCAAATGCGGTGTCGCCCAGTATTCCAAATGCGGTGGTCATAGGTTGCAGACATGATCCCTTGGAACTCTGGCATTTGGTCACACTGTGCAGACATAATCCCTTGACAATAAGACCTGTAGTCACACAGAGCAGACCTTATCCCTTGGCACTCCGGCTTGTGATCACAGGGTGCAGACACAATCCCTAGGCTCTCGGGTCTGTGGGCAGTGTGGTGCAGTGCAGTCCCTTGGCACTCAGGCCTGTGGTCAACACAGAGCAGACACAATCCCTTGGCAATCAAGCATATAAGGGCACTGTGGTCACATGGTGCACACATGATTCCTTTGTTCTCAGGCCTGTAGTTACATAACATTAATATTGACCTATTCTAAAAACACCGAAGGGTGCAGAGTTGGGTTTTGAAACCTTCATTAAGGTTGGGCAGCTAATGCAGTGATAGTGCTTTGGCGTGACCTGGGTTTGCAACTCAAGCTTGGACATCTGATATTAATTGGCAAGGAAGGGCTCAGACAACTGCCTTGGATGTTCCCTGCCTTATGCAGGAGGGCACCTCCTTTCCTTGTACACTGGTGGGCCAAGAGAGGGTGTGATGCAGAAAGGAATGAAGCTGCTCCATCGGAGCAGCCTGGTCAGCACACACTCACTTGCCAGATCAGCGACACAAAAGCTTCCCCCACATAGAGCAGTGCTAGTGGGGGACGTTCTAAAGAAGGGGGCTCACCTACCTTTCTGTCGGCCCTTATAGGCTGTTGATCTGACCGCTCCTCAGGATCATACCCTGGGGGGGTATAAAAAGGGGGAGGTACTTAGAAATGCAGTGACTCCAAGGCAGATGAAACCACCCTGCCCCCCACATCATGGAAGGTCCCGGCTGACTCCTTTTGCCCCTGTTCTCTGACCTTGACTGTTGAAGTTATGTTCCTCCTGGCTTGGGGGATAAGCTATGGGTAGTGATCAGAAGTATGTGGGACAGAGGTCAGCAGTGGACTGGATCCTCTGAGTACTCTTACAATAGGCATAAGGGCTTGAGCAGGTAGGAGGACCTGGTAGTAGGGGAGATAATTGGGTCCTAAATGGAAAGCATTAAACGCCTTTATTAAATAAATTAAAACAGGTCAGTTTACATTGACAATAATCTGGTACAGCACTCACTCCTGCAGAAAGCTAGGCACCACATGGATTGCGATTAACTTTTAATCATGATAGCATCCCAAAGTAACTCACAGGTGAATGCCCGAACTGACCGGCCCAGTGTTTTACCTTTATTCCTTGGCAACATGTTCTGTACAGCATCGAATGTTCTGTCAGTGGGAGCAGTCAGCTATGTGCACCTAGAACATAAGAATTTGTCGCAGGAGACCTTGTGGTCCATCTAGTCTGCCTGAGATATCTACCCCCCTTACCTACTGAACTTGCTGAGGTGACTACACTGACTATCCCATGCCCATTTGAATTGCCCAAATGCCTTTGCTGCCACTGCATCATGTAGCAGGCTGTTCCAAGGGTCCATGAACCTCTTGGTGGAAAAAGTACTTCCTAATATTTGTTCTGAGCTTACTACCCATCACTCGCAAGTTGTGCCCCCTTGTACGCTCAGTCATATTCTCCTGGAAGAGGTTTCCAGTTTGTACTGTTTATCCCTTTAACAAATTTAAATGTTTCCATCAAGTCCCCCTCTGTTCCTTCTCTGCTCTAGGGAGAATAGATTCAGCTGGGTGAGCCTACCTTCATAGGATTTGTGGTGCAAACCTTGCACCATCTTGGTGGCTCTCCTCTGCACTGATTCTAGTCAGTCTGTATCCTTTTTTTAGATTGGGCCTCCAGTACTGCACACAGTACTAAGTGTGGCCTCACCAAGGACAAATAGAGTGGGACAGTCAATAATACCTCTACCTATGCATCCAAGGATACTGCTTGCTTTAGTGCTGGTTTTTTGCATTGCTTTTCTATCTTTTAAATAGTCTATCACAACCCTTGGATCCCATTCCAGCTTTCTCTTACAATTGCTGCCCATCTAGGACATATCCATTTCCTGGGTTCTCTTACCAGGTGCTTTACTTGCACTTTTGGCATTGAATCTCAACTGCCAGCTCTGGACCATTCCTCCAGCTTTGAGATCTGCTTCATACCAGAGACTCTTCCTGTATGTCTGCCCTGTTGCATAGCTTTGAATCATCTGCAACAGGCAGACCTTCCCTTCAATCCCTCAGCAATGTCACTGATGAACATGTTGAAGAGGATCAGGCCAGAAAATGATCTCATGGAACACCACTGGCAACTCTCCCTTCCTTTGACAAGATTCCGTTTACCATGACTGTCCTGTAGCCAGCTTTTGATCCAGTCAAGTACTTTCTGACAATTCTTGCTTTCTCCAATTTAATTGCTAGCATCCTGTGTGGAACCATATCAAAGGCTTTGCTAAAGTCCAGGTATACAGTGTCCACAGCTGTACCCTAGTCCTCCACTATCGTAATCCAGTCAAAGAATTCTATTATTTGTTTGCCATGAGTGTCCTGCTGTGAAGCCATGATGCTGCCCAGGGTAAAGTCTTCCACTTACTTACTTTCAGGTGCTCCATCACCCTTTCCTTAAGCAATGACTCCATTATTTTACCCACCACTGAGGTCAAGCTGACAGGACGATAAGTTTCCTGATGTCTTACTTCTCCCACTCTTGTGCAGTGGTACAACTGTGGCCCTTCTCCAGTTCTGAGGCACTATGCCATGTTCCAGTGATTTTTAAATAGTTCGGCTAGTGGTGCAGCACGTTCCTAAGTTCCTTCAGAACTCTAGGGTGTATTCTATCTGGCCCCATTGCCTAGTCCACCTTTAATTTACAGTTCAAGGACCCTTTATTCTGTAAAGGGACTAGTGTGGTGATGTGTCTTGGGTAGCTCTGGACCATCACAAACCTATTCATGAGCGAAGACTGAGCAAAACAATTTGAGAAATTCCACCATGTCCTCCTCATTCTCCACCAGCTTTCCCTCCTTCATTGCCAGCCATGTTATTCCTCCTTACTTTTTCTTTTTTCCCCTTGTATATGTAAAAAATGTTTTGTCCACCTCCCCCCCCTTCACTTCCTGCACAATTTGTCTTCCTCTGGGAGCTAGGGCTGGGCTGTGACTTTTGCTGCAGTGAGCACCACATTCATTTATTTATTAATTATTTAAAAGTTGATAACCAGGAAAGACACCAATGAGCTGAGACTCATTTTCCAGGTGTGACAGGGCAAGGTATATGGAGATATAAGCACAAAGTGCAGTTTGACAAAAAGAAACATGCGCCAGGTTACAAGACCCAGGACAGTAGGTAACAACCATATACAATTTTAAACATAAGTAGGACAGGACAGGGTGGGTGCCCCAGGACTGGAAAGTGGCGCATATAGTGCCTGTCCACAAGGGGGGATCAAGGGAGGTGGCAGGGAACTACAGGCCTGTCAGCCTGACATCGGTGGTGGGCAAGGTGATGGAGGGCATTGTCAAGGAGAGGCTAAGGGGGGACCTGGAAAAGTCAGAGTGCCTGGACGATAGACAGCATGGATTCGTCCCAGGGAAATCGTGTCAAACAAACTTTGTGGAGTTCTATGACTGGGTGATGAGTGCCTTGGATCTGGGTAGACCAGTAGACGTCCTCCTTCTAGACTTCAAGGCATTTGACTCTGTTCCTCACAAGGGCCTGTTGGATAAGCTGGGAGGAATGGGGGTGGGGAACCAGATGATCAGATGGATAGACAGTTGGCTCCAGGACTGGACCCAGATGGTCGTAGTTGGTGGGATAGTTAGGATCATTAGTGGGGTCCCACAGGGATCAGTCCTTGGGCCCCTCCTGTTCAACGCCTACATCTCTGACATAAGGACAGGTATCAGGAGTGAGATGAGTCTCTGTGGATGACTCAAAACTGGGGGCGGTGGTGGATGGGGAGGAGGGGAGGGTGGCCCTACAGGGGGACCTGGAGGCTCTGGAAAGATGGTCTAGAAAGTGGAAGCTGAGGTTCAATGCAGGGAAATGCAAGGTACTGCACCTGGGGGCCAGAAACCCGGGCCAAGTGTACACCCTGGGGGGGGGGGAATGCTACAAGTCTCGATGGCTGAGAGAGACCTGGGGGTGGTGGTGGATGTCAAGATGAACAACTCTGAGACTTGTAGGAGAGCAGCAACCAAGGCCAACAGGATGCTGGGATGCATCGCTAGGGGGATCACCTCCAGAAGGAGGGAAGTGATACTACCTCTGTATAACTGCTTAGTGAGGCCACACCTAGAGTAATGCGTGCAGTTTTGGAGGCCACACTTAAAGAGGGACATTAAACTCCTGAAGAGGGTCCAGAGGAGGGCAACCAAAATGATTTGGGGCTTGGGGGACAGGATCTATGGGGAGAGGCTCGAAGAGCTAAATATGTACACATTGGAAGAGAGAAGGGACCGGGGACATGATGGAGATCTTCAGGTACATGAAGGGGGTAAATAGGGGAGGAGCAGTCGGGGTGCTTCAAAGGAAGGAGGAGGGGGCAACTAGAGGGCATGGGTGGAAGCTGGAGGGGGAAGGTTCAGAGGAGAAAGGAGGAGGTGCTACTTCACTGAGGGTGGAGCCATGGAATGCACTGCCCAGGGGCTGGTGGAGGGGTTCAAGAGGGGTGAGACAGGTACAGAGGAAGGGATCTGGAAGCAAAATCCAGTGCAGCGAGAATATCCGGAACTGGGAAGGGAGAAGCCAGAGAAGGCGAGGGGGACAGCAAGGTCAGCTCCCAGGGTGGGGGCTGACCAAACGAGCAGACATGAAAGACCGTTGGGCCTATTCTGCTGGCATTTTAGTTTGTTAGTATGTTAGAACATAATTGTATTAATCAAAAGATTTGAAATTGAAGAAACCACAGGACGCAGTATCAAGACCCAAAAAGTGAGAAATGTCCAGAAAACTGGGATACAAATTAATATAAAAATGACCCAGCTAGACCACATTATTATAGCAGGTACAGGACCTATAGTCATACAAGGACATCAAGTGACAAGACCCATGTACAGAGGAGTTGGGGTAGCACAAAGAAACCATAAGGATGAAGGGAGGGTGCATTTGGAGGAATGGATACCAAGGGTGATACTTCAAGCAAATCAGGTGGTGGAAGATTAGGAAAACTCAGAGCACTGAGCATGATGTAGGAGTCTGAGGAGCCATTTAAGAGAGGAAGGGAGGAGGCTAATCGAATGTCGGGGGTTTGTTCCAGAGGGAGGGGAGATGAAAGGAGAAAGCAAATTGATCAGATGCAGAGTTTGGGTGAGGGATAGAGAAGGTGAGTCTTTGACGAAGGGGATAATTTGAAGAGGTGGCATATGAGAGGCAGGCTGTGAGACGGGATGGCAGGGTGCCAAATCAAAACTTGGTAACAAAGTTGGCACTGTGAGCATGAAGTTGTCCTTTACGGATTGCTAGGTTGGGTTTACATGCATAAGCTTTTAAATAAGTAGTATGGGGTCTATAGTTCAAATAAGCCATTCTGAGAACTTCATTTGTATAAAAATATTAGAGCAGCCGTCACCTTCAGGAGAACTTTAACAAAACATAATATTTAAGACGCAGTTTAGCTTGTTTTTCACATTAGGTCTGTATTTCTCTTCCCCATTATTACTGAGGTCACTTACAGATATTTACTCTTAGAGTTTGTCTATTCCTGTTGCTTTCTCCCTACCTGAGGTCAAAATGCACTACTTGTGACATCAGTTGCTCTCATGCCCACTGATTGTGATGTCACAACCGAGGGTTATGACTTGAAGTAGGGAGCCAATTATAGAGGCAGATGGACTCTAAAGGAACTCTAAGGGATAAAGATCACCTAGTCATGCAAATCTTCACAGTAATAATGAAATGGAGAAATCTGAGGCTTATAAATGCAGTGCAAGTAGAATTGTCTGATTATCATGTTTTTTTTTAAAGTTTTCATTGTGGCGTCAGTAGCTCCTTAATATCACTATTCACTAGGGCCTTTAACATTATTTTAATCCCTGTGCTTCAGAATATATTTCAAATGAAAGTATTAAATTACAGATGTAGAGCTCAGTAAAGTAAGTAGTCTTCAAGAAGAAGATATGGCATTCCAATCATTTCTCAGTGCTTCTTACAATTCATGGTCTGAAGGCTCGTTTCGGAGTAGTAAATTTCAGAGTTTTGAGACTTTTCAGCTCTGGTTTTAGCCTGTTTCACTGTGTGAAAGAAGCCAGTTAATTTTTATCAGAATAAATATGGGTATTTGCCTTTGTAATGAATATTCACTTTTGCTGGCTCTGAAGGAAAAATGCCACCTATTCCACCCAAACCTTGTACTTCATCACGCATTGTAATAAATATTTTTCTGCGCTGGAGAGTTGGATAGGGAAGAGCAGGATAGATAAATGACTGATGTATTTCAATTTTCCTCTTAGATTAAAACCAGTTTTACTACAAGTTCCCTGTCTGTTTCAAAGGCAAAACTCCCTAATCTTATCTGTAGTTGGATTCTTGGAAGTGGCAGAGGAAGTGTTAGCTTCACAATCTGGAAACATGGGGGCTCTGAAAGAGTGGAAGGATCTTTGGGTAAATAAAATCACCACCATAAGTTCTCTTATAAAATTTTTTTGTAGCTAATTTTGAATATTCTTCCAGTGCTGCATATATGCTAATGAAGCAAAGGTTTTTAGCATTTACCTGATTCTCCAGTTCTAGTCTTATTATTATTATTACTGTTATTATTTATTCCCTTGCATGTTGGCTTGTGGGCTTGCTTTCTTGGTTCTGCTGTTTGATGGTTTCCACTCGGTCTCCACATTGCTGCCTGCGCTCCTGCCTTTTCAGACCCTCCATCTATCGTGTCTCTCTAAACTGACTACTTGACCCTTGAAGTGGGTTTCTTGCTTGGATGTATGCTTCCTCCCATGAAGTCCCAGCTATGCATCAGCCAACAGCATGCAGCAGCAGGGGGAGGAGCAGATGACTCTTCTTTGTCCCATTTGGCACGATGAGCACTTGACCATGGACATCATGTATCCCAACATTCAGTCTTTCTCACTTGTTTTTGGCCCGCCTCACCATACTGGTTGGCCAAGAGAAATGCTTGCGACTGCCTTGTGGGGAGGCACAGTAGGATACCTGATGCTGTGGTCACATAAGTTGCCTACTGTGTACATCTCCCATAGGTTGCTAAATGAGTGACATCCAAGACCCAACTCACCCAGGAGAGCTTCCATGTAGATGCTCCTAGTGCTCCCTGCCGGCCTTCACACCCAACATTCCGGGCCTGGGGTGCAAACTTCAGTCATCGGTGTATGAGTGGTTCTCAATTATTTGGGAGCTGATGGACTAATAGTCTATTTACTGCAACTGAATCCTTCTGGATACCATCAGAGTTTAGTATTTTGAGTGTCTGACATTTTGGATAATTTTTCTTTCCGATGTTCAGATCACACACACACACACACACACACACACACACACACACTCATTCACTCACACTCTCTCTGTCTAATCCAGTTGGTTCTGCATTTCCATATGAGAGTCAAGGTGCTCTATCAGTTTATATTAAAAGGGTAATTTGTGTCATGTGCCTGTACAGTGTCTGAAGATGTAACATTTAGTGGCTGTCGTGCTTCTCTCGATGCCTAATCTGAGCAGTGTTTCCACACAGCTATACAGTTTAACAAATATGCACACACACACCTGTTTTAGCTGATCATTCAAATGGTTCAGGGGCTTGTACTAGTGTTAGGCTTGTCGGGTAGGTCTTAAAAGTTTCCTGAATCATTTTTGCAGAGCCCTGTGGTAGGGACTCTAGGACCAGCTCACCAAACACACAATCTGCCCTGCACCAAAACTGGAACACCAACAGGGTTGCCTTTTAGGCTCCTGCAGCAGTCGTGACCTTGGGGCTAGCCTCTGGATTGATTATCGGGCAGCTAAAAGCATTTATCCAATGGCTATAAATAGAAAAAATTGTCCATGGCTGAAACGGGGACCTTTGAAGTTTTTTGGTCATCTTAGACCTTTTTTAAATTTTATTTTTATTCAGTTATCAAATGTAAAACCCCAGGCACATTGCTTGGTTTCAAGGCAGAATCCCATACAAATACCAGGTATGCCCTGTTCCTGTAACAAAATGCTGTACTTCTGATGTCGTTGAGTCTTTATTCTGCAACCACTCCACTTGCCAAAAAAAAGACTCCATCTCAATGTGAGAAATTTCAGGCCACAATGACATTTCCCGGAGATGGTAGTTTTTTTTTTTTGTGCTGCTTCCTCACTCGCCTCGGAGACTGTACTTCTGCATCATTTTTGGCTTCTGTCAAATATTTTCACGGTGTCCTATGGCTACCCAGGTCCTGGCATTGATGCTTGTGCTGTGCATGTGACACAACACTGCTCCCTAGAGATTGGTTTCAAGGGATGGAAATTGATGGAGGCAAAGTTTTATATATAATGGCAATATTTATCCCCATTATCACAACATAGTTGGGGGGCGGGCACTGGGAAAATCATTGTACATCAACTAAAGTTATCTAAAGGTGGACCCCTAGCAGCAAGACCACAGACTATAGTCCGATTAGAAAATGTCCCAAGTGTACGTAGACTCTCTTGAAGTAGCATAGCCACATTCAAAAGTCCATGAAGACCTGTATCAAAACAATACCATCAGTAAATTAGAGGTCCTACTGGATTTCAGTGCATCATTGTGTGGCCTGAATTAACTGTGTAAAGCATTTCTTAACCCAAAACTGTTGGAGCCCCTGAGCTGGCTGTAGACCAAACCACTCAAGTACAAAGAGAATAAGCACTGAAAGTCTGCTAATATTGCAGACCATGGATACTGGCAATACAGCTAGAGGCTTAATACCACCGGTTCATATGTTAAATGAACTTTAGATTACAGGAATGTTTTAAGAGATTGAATGATAAAATATTGGGACTATTTTAAACCCATATATCCCTACCTTAATGCAGTCTGAGATGTTTAATGTGCAGAATAGTAGTTTTATTTTCCAGCCTCCTTCGGGAGGGAAGGGATTGTAAATTGACCCTGGAGATGGCCAGCTGATTGCTTCCACGTTCCCCATCCCTGCACTCAGACATTTTGAAATTGAACCTGGCAGAGTGTGGGGGCACGCTTCACAGAGCTCAGGGCTTTTTTAAAATGTGTAATTCAATATACATTACCCAGGCCTTACATACACCACTGCTCAGCGAACAGTTGTTAGTCAAGTGTTTGTGTTAATGACATGGAGGGTGCCCTTGCCCTCTCCCTGGTTAGAAGTCGTAACATTTCTGGGGGTGGGGGTGGCACACCAAGAAGAGGAAGGGATTGACTGGTCATAATCTTGGGCCAGTTTACTATTCCTTTCCTCCCAAAGGGCACTGGAATATCAGTTACTCTTTGTACCATGAATGACTCTGGCTGCATTGGGGTAGGGACATATGGGTTTAAAAAAACGTGTTTTATTCAGAATCTTAGAACATAGCTGTCCCTCTAATGGCCTGACAGTGGAAAGAAGCACAGTGGACAGCCAGAGGGCAAGATGCAGAAAATGTGCTTATGCTACCTCTGGAGCGATCATGCAGTTGTGGTCACTTTGTATTTGCAAGCCTTGACTTTCGATTACTATCATGGTCTAACAAATCTGGTGTAGCCCATAAATCACATGAGGCATCTTATCTGCACCCCACATCTGTCATTTGCTAGGTATCCTCATCAAGTTGGGTCATTCCTGTTCGCCACAGGAGGCTAATCAGGGTTCAGTAAACGGATTAAATATACAGTCAGATATTGTTTATCTGATCCCCCATTATCTGGAACTCCCTAACTGACTTTGGTCATGTCCCCCATAGCAAATGCCACTTCAGAAAATCTAAAGTAACCACACCCCTGAATGACTGCAGCCCATTAACAATGACTGCTAACTCATGGGCACTTACTATAATCCTGTGTTAATTGGCAAGTCAATGGCTGATTTAAACACCATTTCATGCTTTCGTCTTGCATTCATTTTTGTGTCCCCTCAACAAAATCGTTAAGCGGATCATGTTCAAAGATGTGTGCTACATGCTGGCTAATGCTTGTGATTCAGTTTGCACAAACCGTGCAAAAATCTTGGGGTAAATCTGGGATTACGTTTACAAGGGATGACAATGTGGAGGATGAGGAGGGGGCGACTGCAGATGCTACTGCAGTAACTGATTGAAGAAGCAGAGCTCTTTTGATTGCTGCTGCACTTCTTGGAAATCCAGTTTCTGCAACCAAATTGGATGAATGGATCACATGTGACCAGGATGAGGGGCACGAAGTTTTGGACGAGGACAGCATTGTCAACTTTATAAGATCCTGTACTGAAAACAGCAAATCTGAGGGCGAGAAAGAGGGAGACCGAAGAGGATGTGATGAAGAATCCACCAGTGTCCCACGCAGAGGCAGCATCCTGTTTCGAGAGATGTCTGCACTACATGGCGAGGCAGCCGGACATAACTGCTGTTGAACTCATGATGATCAAACTTACACGGTCGGGCAAGCAAAATATTACTTGGGATGAAACTGTAAACTGTAACTGACTGTTTTGGCGCCTGCTAGCATTTGTAGCCTAACTTGGCTTACAGCATGGCACAGCACACTCTCCAAGAATGTTAGTGAATAGTCACTCTTCACATCTTGCACTTTAAATCTTACCCCTGCACTTTAAGTTGCCCTTTGATCATTAATTCCTGCACTTTTGGGACATATCGCACACTGCACTTTACTGTTGGCACATGTTGCATTCTGCACTTTACAGCTGTAACCTGCTGCACACTGCACTGTACTGTTGGCACGTATCGCATTCTGCACTTTACAGCTGTAACCTGCTGCACACTGCACTGTACTGTTGGCACGTATCGCACTCTGCACTTTACAGCTGTAACCTGCTGCACACTGCGCTTTACTGTTGGCACGTATCGCACTCTGCACTTTACAGCTGTAACCTGCTGCACACTGCACTGTACTGTTGGCACGTATCGCACTCTGCACTTTACAGCTGTAACCGGCTGCACACTGCACCGTACTGTTGGCACATATCGCTATTCTGCACTTTACAGCTGTAACCTGCTGCACACTGCACTGTAGGCACATATCGCATTCTGCACTTTACAGCTATAACCTACTGCACTTTACTGTTGGCACGCATCGCATTCTGCACTTACAGCTGTAACCTGCTGCACACTGCACTTACTGTTGGCACATATCGCATTCTGCACTTTACTGTTGGCACGTATCACATTCTGCACTTTACAGCCATAACCTACTGCACTTACTGTTGGCACGATCGCATTCTGCACTTTACAGCTGTAACCTGCTGCACACTGCACTGTACTGTTGGCACATATCGCATTCTGTACTTTACTGTTGGCACATATCGCATTCTGCACTTTACTGTTGGCACGTATCACATTCTGCACTTTACAGCTGTAACCTGCTGCACACTGCACTGTACTGTTGGCACGCATCGCACTTCGCACTTTACAGCTGTAACCTGCTGCACACTGCACTTTACTGTTGGCACGATCGCATTCTGTACTTTACTGTTGGCACGTATCACATTTCTGCACTTTACAGCTGTAACCTGCTGCACACTGCACTGTAGGCACTTATCGCACTCTGCACTTTACAGCTGTAACCTGCTGCACACTGCACTGTATTGTTGGCACGTATCGCATTCTGCACTTTACATCTGTAACCTGCTGCACACTGCACTGTAGGCACATATCGTATTCTGTACTTTACTGTTGGCACGTATCGCAGTCTGCACTTTTTTACAGCTGTAACCTGTTGCACACTGCACTGTATTGGCATCGTATCGAGCTTCTGCACTTTACATCTGTAACCTGCTGCACACTGCACTGTAGGCACATATCGCATTCTGCACTTTACAGCTGTAACCTGCTGCACATTGCACTGTAGGCACGTATCGCATTCTGCACTTTACAGCTGTAACCTGCTGCACACTGCACTTTACTGTTGGCATGTATCGCATTCTGCACTTTACAGCTGTAACCTGCTGCACACTGCACTTTACTGTTGGCACGTATCGTACTCTGCACTTTACAGCTGTAACCTGCTGCACACTGCACTTTACTGTTGGCACATATCGCACACTGCACTTTACAGCTGTAACCTGCTGCACACTGCACTTTGCCAGCACTTTAAGCAGCCACTAAGCTTACATACTGCACTGCAGCACTTTATAACGAATGTAAAGCAATGTACTGTAACACTTTAGAACGGAGAGCAAACTGAAGATTATGCAAGTGCAATGCTGTTATTTTAATGAATAGTGCACCAATAACAATAAAGTGCTTTTATTTTACTTTTATTTACCAGTACCTGTTACAAAATCGTAGTGATCCGATCATCCGGACAGCCGTTTATCAGAACGATTCAGATGTCCCCCAAGCAGTTTGGATAAACTGGACTCTACTGTATATGCATATTGGTGTTTCAACTCTTTCCTTTCTCCAATTCCATATCCTACAGTCTTGCAAAGTTTTCTTTGATTTTAACTTCCTGCCTCAGCTGAATCATTGTAAATACGTGAGGCAAAGTCTGGTTGTTGAAAGCAAGATGTTGGATATGCCCAGTTGTTGGAGTTAATTTCTAGCAGTCAGAGCCTTTCCTTCAGTTGCATAGCATATGACAGATTAGAAAAAGTGAAAACTGGGGGGGGGGCTGCTGAGCAGCTCTTGAGGAAGCAGCATTTTTCCAGAGCACCCAGGATTTTTCATATTTTTGGTAAAATTGATTTTAATCTGGCAAAAAGTGTCTGAATGGATGTTCAATGTGTCCTAGCTTGGCAGTATGGGCGAAACTAGGGGAAAATCATGTCTCTTCAGCAGATTTTTTTTTCCCCTTAAAAAGTAACAGCCACAATGGCAGGAGCAGCCTATGTCTTCTGAGGCTGCCACGGGGCTCGACGATCTGCCACCCGGGGAGCAACTCTATCCAAGTCACTCTAAACCAACTAGTAAAGTCTGTACAAGATGTGGACAAAAAGCTCAACATTCTGACCCCTTGAGTGTTTGCCCTGGAAACAAGGATGGATATCTCAGCAAATGGCTCGGTGCTCTGAAACTCCATCCTTTAGTCCTGTGATGCTACGACAGCGCTTTGGAGATTGTTGAAAACCAGGCCAAGGAAAGAAATCTAAGAGTGGTTGGGCTGACTGAGGCGGTGGAAGGGAAGATTGCCTTTCCTTTGTTAGGACCTTTTTACTGCTCTGTTAGGGCTCTTGGAGGATGATCCACCTCTATCTATTAAAGGTGTACTGCATCACTCCAAGATGTGCAGTGGTGGGTTCTGGGACCCCTAGAACCATGATGGTCTTCACAGGTGTGTAGGACTGGGTTTTGGCCTTG
The DNA here is from genome assembly GCA_016271365.2 of Neoceratodus forsteri. NCBI lineage: Eukaryota > Metazoa > Chordata > Ceratodontiformes > Ceratodontidae > Neoceratodus > Neoceratodus forsteri. The sequence continues at coordinate 1,442,897,353 of CM057459.1, forward strand.
GCCAGAGGAAGGTGGACCCTCAAGTGTGGTGAGGACACTGTATTGCTGTTCCCAGACCTATCCTACAGTACAAGGCAGTGTCGCAAAGGATTTGATGGGATTCAAAATAGTTTCCAGCAGCTCAATGTCCAACATCAGCTGTTGCCCTTGTAACCCCCAGGTGGCGCTATCCCAAGGGCTACTACCCCTGCCTGCTTGACTACTGACTGGTTGAAGGGCCTAGGTTCTATGACGGGTGCCTCCACACAGAGGTCGGGGTTTGTAGTGGTTAGACTAGCTTGGTCACAGCCCTCTGGGACACTGAGACCCCCTTTTATTCCCTCTAGTGGCTCACACACTACACAGGAGTTAGTCCCAATATCCCATATACACACACTGTTCACTCATAAGGTACTGTAATCCCACTGCAAATGGGGGTTCCCAAAAGTCTTCCCGGAGCTTGCCTGAATGCTCCAAGCCTGGGTGGTGTTCGGTGTCTGAGCTGCTTAACTGTGGTTGCAAGTGAGTGCTATTTGAGCCTCCATGTACTGTCTTTTGGAGAGCTGTCTGCTTGCAGACTTAGTTTGTATGGGGGGGGACTGTGTATTTAATGCTGGAATCCTGCCTGAGCTGTGGAGTAATCGCTCCATTTTGCGGTCGCTGAAGGTGCAAAGGGAGCCCATCTGAAAACTGTAACTGTTTGCCTATAATCCATTTAAAGCATTAGAAAAATTGTAGTTTGTCTAACCTGCCTTTATTGTACCTGGGAGTGTGTGTGTGTGTGTGTGTGTGTGTGTGTGTGTGTGTGTGTGTTACCTCTCCATTTTGGACCTAAACTGCTATGCTGGGCCAGTTGAGTTAAGGGAGTCCTAAAATGGAGCATGTGGATGAATCAGAACTTGGACTTAATCTGAGCTAGCCACAAGGGGATTGTATGGGTAGTGACTGGGAATGTAGTTTTGACCTTAGCGCCTTTTTCTACTAAGAGAGGGAGTCTTATTGTGAGTGACAGCTGAATCAGCCAACAGAATAGCGTGGAGCTAAAGGAAATCTCCTGCTCTGTGACTGGAAAGATCAGATCAGTTGTGGCAGTGAAGAGAGAAGGAGCTGTGTGCTTCTGCGGTGTATAGTTTCGTGTAGGAAGCGTGTGTGAGGCTCTGAGTTTTGGTCTACAGCCTTTGTGAGTGCCAGTTTGGACTGAATCCCAGTTGTGAGGAGAAAAGAAGCACTGAGTGTAGAGCCAGGCTCACCCTGTAGAAGACTGGAGAAATTGCTGAAGTGCACTCCGTCTGGCAGGAACTGAAGCTGCTGTGTGTGCTCCCGGGTATTTTGCAGTAATTGCGATTGGGATCGAGGAGCAGCCTGCCTGGTATACTTTCCTTTTACATATATAAATGTGTATAGTGCTTGTGGGGAATCGCTATTTCAAATCCCCTGTACAGTGAATTGTGTGCTGAAGCTGGAAGTAAACCCCAGCTTAATTCAGACTCTATCTGCTTACTATCAACTGCAGTGGGTCCAGTCACAAGGACATTGTCCTCGTGCCGCCTTTCTGGCAATCCAGAGGGACATTCTTCATCCGATCCTCAGCTTGGGTGTTGAGTACAAATCAGGGTATTCCCTTGCAGCTTGTTTTTCAATCACAAGTGTGTCACCTAATTCTTGTTTCACTGTTTCATGGACTGAGCCCTCTGGCTCAGATTACAATTAGGTGTTGTGCTATATATTTTCTACAGGGCCTATCCATCTGCACCTGCCTGCCAACCCCAGGCAATGGACCTCATATGCGCTTCCAACCTGGTACCCAGAGTGTGACTTTTCAGACCCTGCATGTGTGCACAGTACTGTGATTTAATGCCACTAATTAACCTGATTTCCCCCTCCCATGTTACTGTCCCCTAAATAAATCAGATTTGTTGTACTATATAATGTCTGTGGTGGTGGTGGTACTTATGGAAATAGTATTGTTTTTTGCTGTGTATGTTGATTAACCTTACTTTACAGGGGGTCCTCAGAGACTTGCTGCTGAATCGGTCTCGAGGGTAAGTGGTATCTATATAAGTGAACAGTGTGTAAACGTGGGGTATTGGGGCTGTAACTCCGGTGTACTATGAGCCACTAGAGGGGATAAAACAGGGTCTCTGTGTCCCAGAGGGCTGTGACCAAGTTAGTCTAACCACTACAAACCTTGACCTCTGGGTGGAGGCACCCGCCATAGGACCTAGGCCCCTCAACCTGTCCGTAGTCAAACAGGCAGGGGTAATAGGCCTTGGGATAGTGCCACCTAGGGGTTACAGTACCACTTACCCTCGAGACTGATTCTGCAGCACGTCTGAGGACCCCCTGTAAAACAAGGCTAATTAACATCCACAACCCAGTACAGTGCTTGTTCAATAGGTACCGACACTTTAGACAATATAAAGTTCAATAACATCAAATCTTTGTTTGTTTAGGGAATGGAACACGGAGGGGAAATCAGGTTAATATGCAGAATTAAAATCACAGTACTGTGCACACATACAGGGTCTGAAAAGTCACACTCTGGGTACCCAGGCTGGTGGGGGCTAGCCAGGTCTGTTGCCTGGGGTTGCCAGCAGGTGCAGATGGATGGGGCCCTGTAGAAGAAAATATATGCACAACACTCAATTGTAATCCGGAGCCGGATGGCTCAGTTCATGAAGCAGTGAAACAACAAGAATTAGATGACACACTTGTAACTGATAACCAGCTGCAGGGGAATACCCTGATTTGTACTCACAATACCCAAGCTGAGAGCCGGATGGTGGATGTTCTTCTGGGTTGCCAGAAACAGGGCATGGAGACAAGGTCCTTGTGACTGAACCCCAAGGCAGTTGATAGCAAACTGATTTAGTCCAAGACAAGCTGGGGTTTTCTTCCAGCTTCACTACACAGCACACAGTACAGGGGACAGGAAATGGCGATTCCCCGCTAGCACTACGTACATTCATATGTAAAAGGAAAGTACTGTACCAGGCAGAATGCTCCTCAATACCGATCACAATTAGTGCAAAATACCCGGAGCTGCACAGCAGCTTCAGTTCCTGTCGGACCGAGTGCGATTCAGCAATATCTCCAGTCTTCTACAGGGTGAGCTTGGTTTCCACTCTTCAGCCTTCCTTCTCCTCAGAATTTGGATTCAGTCCAACTATAGCTTACAGTGGCTGCAGGCAGACTTCAAGGCCTCTCACGTGCTTCCCACGCGAACTGTACACCGCAGAAAATACAGAGCTCCTACTTCTTTCACTGCCAACAGTGATCTGGCTCTCCCGCTTCAGTTCAGGGCATTTCCCTTGGGTTCCAACAGGTCCAGTTGGTGGATTTGGCTGTCAATCACTGCAGGGCTCCCTCTGTCGGTGCAAAAAGGCGCCAAGGTCCAAACTACAATTCCCATAAGCACTAGCCATACATTCCCCTTGTAAGCCGGCTCCAGTGAGAGTCCAAATTCTGGTTGGCCCAAACAGTCCATTTTAGGGCTCCCCTAAACCCAATTGGCCCAGCACAGCAGTTCAAGTCCAAAATGGAGGGGCAACACACACAGAGTCCCAGCTGCAATAAAGGCAGGTTAGACAAACTGCAATTTCACTAATGCTTTAAATGATTACAGGCAAACAGTTACATCTTTTGGATGGGCTCCCTTTGTGCGTTCAGCGACTGCAAAATGGAGCGATTACACTGCAGCTCAGGTGGGATTCAAGCAGGGAAACCAGTCTCTTCCCCCCCCCCCCCAAATAAGCATTAATTATGTCTGCAAGCAGACTGCTCTTAAAGGGACAGTATGTGGAGGCTCTACAAGCACTCACAGTGCCATTCAAATGGCTTAAACACCGAATGCCAGCAGGCAGGGGAACACTTAGGCAAGCTCCTAGTAGGCTTTTAGGAACCCCCATTTGTAGGGGGGGTTACACCCTCAAAACTTAGATTAATCTGGCAGGGGTGGGAGTACCAGTTCAAGGAGCCCATGGATGCAGATAAAATTATTTGTTGCATTGAACAAGAACTGGTGAATATTGGAGATGTTGGCAATTCATCGTCTGAGGAGGACTGAAACTCTAATGTAGCTCAAAGTCTGGGACTGGGTCTATAGTTTTTTCAGCCACTTTATTGCTGGTGGTTTGCCTAGTCTGGGACTTGTTGCTTATGTGACATTTGGGACACACTAATTTTGCCTCAATATTCTCATGCTGGGATAATTGCTCGTGGACATTTCCTGGGAGAATGGGGACATTATTTTGAAGTTGAATGTGAATACTCTACAGGAATCTGTTTAACCACCAGGTTATGTAGTTTTGAGACTACGTGTTGTATTACTTATTTAAAAATTATTCTTTGTTCTTCCTCGGCTGCATGAATTGGTAAGGTTTAAATGTGGTTATTGTATTCTGTGGCCTTTCCCCTATGTTGTAACTCGAGGGGTGGTATTTTGCATATGTATTCCGGTAGAGTGGGCAATGGGGATGTATTATCCTCCCATGTATTCTTGGTTTTGTAAGATTTACTTACAGAATTAATAAATACAAACGTTGGCTTGGTTCGCACCATTCTCCAAGTGTTCTAGCCGCATGTAGAGGATTTTATTTTCTTGAACCACTCTGAGGTAATTTTGACTACCATGGTCTTCTCCACCGCCGTCTTTGCCTGCTGTGCATCCAAGGAAACTCCAAGCTCAGTCTACTTGCTACACGATGGTTAAAAGAATTGGCTTTCTTGTCGAGGTCTTTAACAGATTTCTCTGCCACACTGCAGTTGCCAAGTGAGTGTCTGTCTGAGAAAATGGGGGGCTGCGACACCAAAGTCACTTTCTCTCTCCCCTTGCAGATTTGAAATGTGAATGGGGAAGCTTAAGAACACCAGATCTCTGGATTAAAGAGTTCTGCCAGGCATCAAGGGGTCAGGAACTTGCTTGAAGTAGGATGGCCCCAGTCTATCAAGGGCCTTAAATATCAAAGTATGAACTGCCATGTGCTCATCCTCAGAACTCTCCTTGGTGTCTGCCTCACATTGCTAGGACTCTGCTTCTACAGCCCATTCCTGCATTACCACTCCTTCCCCCCATGTCTTGCTCCCTGGGTAATGCTGTTTGCACCTCATTAGCTTGGCATATTTGACAGTGCTCCGAACCCTGGAAAGAGGCTGGAAAAATAAAAATGAACAACCTTACTCCCCTCAGAATCCTGCTGTCCAGAAATTTTTTTTTTGGGGGTGGGGAAGAGGGGTGCCATATGGTTTTCGGGATGTGGAGCTCTTGCTGGATGGGTGGGCAGGCAGGATGATACATGCTGAATCGTGGCCACAGTTTTCCCTGTTTTTTAACCCCTCCTCCCCCCCAACTGATGTAAAGATGCTCACAGCAGGTAAGTCCTGTCATACTACTGTTTTGCTTTCTCCTGCCCTGCACCGTGACCTAGGTGGTGGTCTTGCAGCAGCGTCTACTCTGGAACCCTTTCACCCCGGCAGAAGACATCATTTTTTGAGATGCTCATTTCCTCACCCCAGCCCTCTTGCATGTTCCTGTGCATTGAGCTCTAGCACGGTTCACGCTGCCTTCAGTTGTGACATGGTTATGTCCACAGTTATCGAGGGTATAACAGGTGACATCTTGCTACACCTCACAGTAACTGACAGTTATGTCCATTTAGAACTAATGCACACCGCTTGCTCTCCTACCACACTTCAGACCCTCATTAAAGACATGCACTCGACCCAGCCCTTGGTTCCAGGACATTGGTATCAGTGGCATGCTTCTCGCTATCCTCCGATGGCTCTGGAGGGGGATGGGGAACCCACGGGGGGAGGGATTGAACTCACTTAGGTAATAGAGGGACAGCACTAGATGACACGTGGCGGGTGGCAGCAGCAAAGGGTGAGTCTAGCAGGCGGAGGAAGCGAGGTGCCTGAAAATGAGTCTCCTGGGTGCAAGGAAGGAGGTTAATGAACACCAGTGTAACTTATGACAAAAGGGAAATGAACTTCTGCCATTGCTGTCTAAATTGGGGATGCACAACCCTTAAAAGCTGTCTGTTTTAACTGTCAGTTCCCAGCATAAATTAATATATTTCTGATAGAGTTGCTTGGAACCTGCTGAATGGAACCAGATTTATTGGATTTCAATTCAATTTTTCAAAATTAGGAGTTTCAGAATTGCAGTCCAAAAAAAAATTCTCCTAAAATCTATTTTTACAGAGGAGTTCAGGATTTAGGAATCTGAATCTGAATCCGATTCGGATTTTGAGAACCTTTAGGATTTCAATCGTAATTGGGTTAGGAATCGAACTTCAGTGTAATTGGAGCGAATCGGCAGATACAGAGTAACCTTAATGTCAGTTTTCAAACCATTTATTAGCATATAATCCTGTCCTGTAAATTCCCATGTCAGGAACCTCCTGTGAGACGTGTGGAAATTGTGAATTTACCAGTATATATTGTCTCAACTACCACTGATGTAAAAATAAATAAGGAATTGGTGCACAACAAAGGATTCTGGAAGAGCCTTGTGACATGTGATACATAGAGTCCACTTCCAGCTGCAGATTTGTGTACTTGCCTGCAAGAAATCTGCAGTGTACAGTACTTTCACTCCAGATCCTTTCACATTCAGATTTATTTAAAAGCGTTAAGGCACGACCAAGGACTGGGCCATGTAAGAAATTATCATTATTATATATAAATTATCACACAATTATGTATGACAGTATTGCAACAACCACGTGACCTTGCTGGGTGTGAGGAAAGGGTTCAGCCGTGGGCCTTCCGCCTCCAGGAAGTGAAGTTATTGCAGCGTTTGATGCACGCCTGTTACAGATTACAGTGAACACCCTAGAAAGTTCAGAAGTGTTATAACCTCAACCTTGGGCTGCTCAGGAGTAGAGCCAGTGATTTTCCATTTCAAGAATGGCAAATTCCATTTGACTCAAGTCTTAAAATCCATTTTTTTATCCAAAACTGAGGGCAAATCAGCGTGTTTTGTACAAAAATTTGGATCAAAATAGAGGAGCATGTCCAGAAAAATGCAAAATGTTTTTCTAATGAAAAATTGACTCAAACTGCTGGTTTAAAATGGCAGATTGTTTTACTGTTTTTCCACTGAAAACAGAAAATCACTGGCGTCAGTCGTGAGATGCAAAGTGAAGCAGAGTACCTTATACCTCCTAGGATTAGAGTAACAAAGGCAACCCAATCCATGGAGTTCCTTAACGCTATTTTTCACTTAAACTATATTCAGTTTTGAGCGACCTTTAATGTTAAACTAAAAATAAATGGTGTTTTTTATAGTTGGATTTGTTTTATTGTACATATTTTCCATCCATTAACTTCTAGAAAACATGTTTGCTAATCAGAATTCTCCATTTCCTGCCATTGTTTAGAATTCCTGCTTTTACTGTATGCCTGGCTGTTCAAATGTTTGGTGGTGGCCACTCAGCTTTCATGTGTCCCCATCTTTGTTTAAACTGCCACTGGGTCTGACATGGCGCCCCGTATGAGCAGAAAAATTGTAACTAGCAGATGCCACATTTTACCGTATCACCTGTCCCTCTGTGTGATAGTGCCCCCTTGCTAGGGCCCCCCTAAGACCACACGCTTGCCGGAGTGGTTGCTGAGCAGTTGAGCCCCACTGGGGTTGCTTTGTAGATAGTTCATTCCTTTCAGGTTTGTGTTTTCAAGAGGGGTAGACCTGGTGGAGTATACACATTTTTCATATTTTCCTTTTCCGCCCCATCACCCGGCTCCTTCAGGACTCTCCTTACCACAGTGTCCTCTGCCAGGACTAGAGCAGGTGCCAGGCCACTGGTGCAGAGCCTGCGAGAGGCGGTCATCACTCATTGCCACGGGTGGTATTTTTCCACCATTTTCTCCCCTTACAACCCCGGAGTGTCGGTGCAGACGTACATGCATGTGGAGGCATGCATGCTGTCTTGCCCTGAGCAGTCCGGATTCCACCTCCCCCCCAAACTGACCTACCACCTAGCCCCTCTCCATTGCCCACACTACCATCACACCTCCACATGGTGGTAGTCAAAGTCCAGGAGTGCTTACATCCTGATCCAGGAGAGGAGAGCTGCTAGTTGGCCGCTCGATCCTCACCCAACTGACCCCTAGTAACCCATGCCTATCATTGAACATGGGTTGCTGGCATGGCAGGAGGTAAGGCACCCAATGCCTCAGCCCTCCATGCCAGTGGGCCAGCGAGTACACACATTTTAGTGGGGAGTACAAGCAGAAGTAGAGGGTGTGCCCTTACACTGAGGGAGGGCAGTATAAGTGAAAACCTTAGCATTATTTCCCACTGAGAGCAGTTAACATGTGGACTAGCCTATCCAGCAAGGTTTTGCAAGTTAATATTCTTAAGGCCAAAGCTCAGAGGAGCGCACTGTGAAAACAGTGGTTAGAGTGGACAAACCTTTTTACAGGTACATAAGTGGAACAAAAGGAAGGCAAAGGGAGGGATTGCAAGGCTAAAAGGTGAGGACGAGAGTAGTGTTGAGGATAACAGTAAAGCAGAGATGCTGAACAGATAGTTCTGCTCAGCCTTTGAAAGGGCAGCTAGTAGTCAAAAAGAGTACAAGGGGGGGCAAGGCACAGAAATGGATGCAGGAACTGGAAGGAATAAGAGTCGATAAAGCTATGGGCCTGGATGGGGTGCATCCCAGGGTGCTGAGGGAGCACAGAGAAGTGGTGGCTGAGCTTTTCACACCCTGTTGAACTTATCACTAGAAACAGATGGGGTGCCCAAAGACTGGAGAACAGCTGATATGGTCCCCTTATACTGTACAAGAGCAGGAGCAGAGAGGAAGCGGGAAACTACAGACCAGTCAGCCTCATCTCAGTAGTGGGGAAGATTATGAAAGCACTACTGAAGGAGAGATTGGTGGCGCACCTTGTGGCCAATGGTCTCCAGGACCCAAGGCAGCATAGTTTTACTGGGGGGAGGTCATGCCAGACTAACATCATTGAATTTTTCGACTTGGTGACAAGGGAGGTAGATTGAGGGGCAGTGGACATGGCCTATCTGGAGTTGAATAAGGCCTTTGACACTTGTGCCCCATAGGCTGTTAAACAAGCTGGGCAATATGGGTGTGGGCAGGACAGTAGTGTGGTGGGTGGGGAATTGGCTGGATGGCAGGACACAGAGGGTGGTGGTAAATGGCTGTCACTCTGCAGAAGGAAGGGTGACCAGTGGAGTGCCACAGGGATTGGTGCTGGGTCTGGTCCTCTTCAACATCTTTGTCAGTGACATTACAGATTACGAGAGAAATTCCTTATTTGTTGACAAAAAACCGTCAGAGTGGACATGCTGGGGGGAGTGGACAGAATGAGGAGAGCCCTGCAGAAGCTTGAGGAACGGACAAGGGTGTGGCAGTTGAGATTTAACGCAAAAAAGTGCAGAATAATGCACATGTGGCACAAAAACTCAAACATTTCAGCTTGGGGGGAGGAGGACATAGCATGCTCCAAGCAGAAAAGGGACCTTGGGGGTTGTCATCTCTGACCTAAAGGTTGGGAGTCTGTGCGACAAGGCAGCAGGTAAAGCAAATAGGATGCTGGGATGCACAGGCAGGGGCATCACCAGCAGGAAAAGGGAGGTCGTAAGTCCACTGTACAAGACTTAGTGAGGCCACACCTGGAGTACAGTGTCCAGTTCTGGAGACCTTACCTACGTAAGGATAATAGACAGGGTGGGGACAGTTCAGAGGTGGGCAACCAAGATGGTACAGGGTTTGCATCACATGTCCTAAAAGGACAGGCTGAAGGACTTGAATATATACTCCCAGAAGGAGAGGAGGGAGAGGGTGGGATATGATAGAGACATACAAGTACCTCACGGGGAGGAACAAGGTGCAGAAAAACACTTTTTCAGAGGGAGATGTTCCAGGACTAGGGGTCATGGGATGAAATTGTAGGGAGGGAGGTTCAGAGGTAACATGAAGTATTTCTTCATGGAAATGGTGGTGGACAAGTGGAATGCCCTGCCAGAGGAGGTGGTGGGGGCTGAAGCAATTATGGCATTCAAGAATGCATAGGATAGACATCAGGGGATCCTAGCAGTTAGGGGAAGGGGACAACCCAGATCAAGAGAAGCTTGAAAGGCAAAATTACACATGCAATTGGGCAGAATAGGTGCATCAAAGGCCTTTATCTGATGTCTATATCTGTATAAGGCTTCCAAGTGGGACAAGACAGATTCCTGCAGGAAGGTTACACAGCCTGAGTTAGGGGGTGGCAGTCTGGCGGAGTTTAGATCTGTATCCATATGCAACTCTTAGCTTACCTGGTTAGCAGATTAAACTAAGTGGAACAAGATACCTTTAAGGAACATTTAAACATAGAATTTTCCTGCAGAAAAGGACCACTTTAGTTGCCCTCTGTTCTTTGAGGTACAGAGTCCAGAACGGAACACAATACACCAGGTGGGATCTCACAAGCAAGTAATACAGTGGCAACATCACCTCCTGCTGGAGATCTCTCTGCATCCCAGGATCCCACTGGCCCTACCCACTGCTTTGTCACACTGCTACTTTGATGTCATCAGATATAACCACAAGGTCCCTTTGTTACTCAATGACTGTCAGTACCTCCACCCTCACATCCTGTAGTCAGCTCTTGGGTTCTTTGCCCTAGGTGCATGATTGCCACTGAACCCCAATTTTTAGGAGTGACCCAGAAACCAGAATAGATGTGTGACGGGAGGAGCAGACAGAAGGAGCCACAGTCCCTTCCATCACAGTACCACACCCTTGAGTATAAAATGGCCCAAAAGCAATGGGAACGCCCACTCTGCTTGCTCCTGTGACCTCTGACCCAGGATCAGATTACCAGCACTAAGCTGGGGTCCGTGTGCCGTGAGCTAAATCTGCTTCAGGTGCTGTTCTTCCTTCTTGCAGTAATGATTTACAGTTCCAACTCCATACCACCATTGATGTCACCTCTTTGGAATTTGTGGTTACAAAATTGTAATACTTTCCTGTGAGGGGAATCTGATTCAAACCCAGATCACCTGCTTCACAGTTCTGTGCTCTTACCACTAGGCTAGTCTGGGTGCTGATACTTAAAATGGTAGTGTGTGCATGGCATGTCTTGGAGGGTGAAATCTGACCCCAAATAATTGCCAAGGGGTCACCAGCCCCAGCTTGGTGGTCCCATGATCTGGCTGCCCTGATTAGGAGGGACAGTTCATCTGCACCATTCGGCTCTGGCTGATTTTAATACTGTAGGATGTGACCCTTAATAACTCTAGGACATGGCAGTAAACAGATATATACATAGTGTATGTGTATGTGTATGTGTATATATAGAGAGATGGGGAGATATCTCACACACACGTATACATGCGTAGTATTCCCAACCACAGTGATCAAACGCATGAGATCCCTTACTGCGCAGGAACTGCTTCTTCACTGGATAAAATAAATGTGCATTCAACTAAAGAACAAACCTGCGCTTTATTCTTTCACTTACTGCATTTCTTCTCTAATGGAGCAGCGATTTCTGTACAGTAATTGATGTGTATGCATTTGATCACTTTGTGGTTATGAGTATCCGACCTTTTGTTAGTTCTTGTGACTCTTTGTTGATCTAAGGTCCCACATGCTAAATCCCTGGAAACTGCCCTTCCTGGTTTGTAAACGTGCTGATATCACTAGTCAAACATGCATCAGTCAGCAGGCATTTGGATTTTCCTTATTCACTGTAACAGTCCTTTCTATAAGGCTCTGCATTCACTTTGTTCTTGGTGTGAGCCTGTTTTACTTTGATGGCATGAATCATCCTGTTTGCCTCATTACAAGACTTTACAAAATGCACATTCTCACATTATGGGTACCTACCAGGCTGGGCCTTATCAGCATACATCAACCCTTAGTCACTGAAATTACGGGGCATGAAGAACTAGGAGTCCTAATTTGAAAACACAGCATCAAACATGTTGGTACAAACTCAGAACTCCATGGAAAACCATGCCTTTATTTGTGCAAAGTTCACTTTTGGTTTAGCAGCTTTTGTGAATTTCTGCTTTAAAATGTGAGTTTACATAATCTTCTCTGTGTGGGCCACACCTTTTGTGGGTTACATGCAAGACAGCAAATTTTGTGGGGTATAATGCAGTAACCCCATGATATGGGGCAGTTGAGATGTATGCTGATTGAGACATTCAGAATGCTTGGCAGTAAGTCCTTTCTTTGAGCTGAGGAATAAAGGGAGCGTTCATAACCTATATACACTGGGGAATGTCGTCTAAGGTGTAGGGGTTCTGAGTCATGCGCCCGCCCGGAATGCATAAAATAGTACTTTCTTGTAATGTTCTAACACCGGGCTTGAATATTTTTTCACTAGTTGACCACCACAAACTAGAATTACTGGCGTGTGCAGCACTGCTGAACAGTGAAGCAGTGATGTAACGTTGTGCATATGAGATGGGGCACTACTGAACAGTGAAGCAGTAATGTAACGCTGTGCATGCAAGATGGGGTCCTGCTGAACAGCAAAGCAGTGATGTAATGGTGTGCATGTGAGATGGGGGCACTGCTGAACAGTGAAGCAATTATGTAGCATTGCATATATGAGATGTGTACCTTCTTGCTACTCCTTTGGTTACAAAGGCTGTGGAATGCTTGGATTTCCTATTTGGCATTATCACCAGCTTTTGCCCTATTGTTCCAGCAATTTGTTTTGCTCACAGGATTATCAGCTACTACCTTCTTGGCCAGGACTATGCAAAAAGGAGACTTTGTTTTTAGTCTGAAGTACAAAGTACAAAAATAAATGTATCTTACCTCTGTTCCAGGCCAGTACACTTGGTGGTTGAGGATATCCGAAAAGGAGATGTAGCATCATATGGAGCAGAGAAGTTGTCTGAGCTGTGCAAACTGCTGCCCGATAAGGAGGAGGAGGTAAGGGCCACTAGGGACAACTGGAGCAGTGGTCTGTGAGAAAAGACGGGGTTGGTATGAGGATGAAGTTTGGAATGGAAGATACCTTGGGCACAGATGGATTGGAAGAGACTGCTGTTTTTGTTTCCTGCCTCTTTTCCAGTTAACCAGGGACCTATTGACAGGGTGAAAGTTTCAGCATCTGTAGCACCTTGGTTATCCGGAGGGAGCAGGGTTGTAGTGAAAGACGGGCCAGGGAAAATTTACAAAGTACTCCATTGGCGGGGGGAGAGGGAAAGGACGGTGACTGCTCACTCATCTTTTAGTGAAGCCACACTTAGGAATTCCAATCCATAAACTTTATTTTCTTGACGCATCCCAATGCTTCACCTTGTAGGCTTCCTCGGGGGGGACTTGCCATTTTTGCATAAAAAAATATTCAGTTGATAGTAACTGGGACTGTTCTTGGCCTGAATGGGAATCGCCCATATTTTGCTGCCTGCCTTTGTTTTAGATTCTGAAATGTTGACTCTTCTAATTTACAAAAACATTATTTAGTATAGCCCTGCAGGCTTAGCAGACTGGAGTCATGGCAGGCCTTAAAACAAAGACTGGCAGCAAAATATGGGTGACTTCCTGTTCAGGCCAAAAATGGGTCCAGTTACCCTATCAACTGAAATTATTTCATACAAAAAGGCCCCATGAGGAAGCCTACAAGGCAAAACATGGGGACAGGTTAAAAAAATAAATTGCATGTGGACTGGAATTACCAAGTGTGGCTTCATTAGCATTTAAAAGCTAAGTGAGCAGTCTACCTTCCATTTTTCATACATTACTTTGCACCCAGACCAGCTCCCATCATGTTGGAGAATTGTAATTGGTGATTATACATTGGTTTCATACTCTTGGCCATTGGTCCTTCTGCCATCAGATTCTGTGTAGGTTCAACATCTTTGACCCATACCACCAACTGTTAGATGCCAAAAATCAGTTGGTGGTCTGGGTCAACGATTGATCTTGTAAATTGAGGACCACCTCATTCTTGAATTGTACTCCTCCGTTAATAATCACAATACAGAAGTCTCCAATGCTAACAATGTCATACTCCCATTTAGAAAATCTGCTCAGGATTAATGGTCCTTTTGCATAGTGCAATTAAATTATGGAATTGTCTTCACAGGGGCACACTACAATTTAACGCATTATAGGGACATGGTAGTGCCACTGAAGTGAGGACTGAGTAGGCACAATAATGTTAAATGGTGAGTTTCCACCACTTATCTCAGATGCTCCTTGATTTTCAATAAACTGGAGTGTGTTCTGGCATAGGATCTGCCAGTTTTGGTGAATTTGGTTCTCAAACCAAACTTTATTTACAAAATGCGTAATTCCAAATTGTTCAAAGCACTTGTACAGCTCAGCCCAAAAACAAATCAGATTAAAAACTAATACCATTAGTTAAAACCAATGGCATCGGATCTAAAAAGGTTTTCTTTAATAGAGAATAACTGATAGGTTTGTCTCAATTACCAGGGAGTAAAAGCATTGAGAGGTTCTGGACACATGAACCTCGAGAGCGAAGCTAGAGAGGTTCCAATGTGTCCACAGCCTCAAGATGCCATTAGTCCCTGGTAATTGAGACACAAACCTATCAGTTATTTTTTTTTTTAATATATGGATCAGAGTTTTCTTTGTAAGAGGCGGTCGACTGCTTAACTGAAGGACTGACTTTGTGCTGGTTGACCGCCTCACTGTCTCACGCTGTTTGAGCTGCCTCCTCACTCGTTCGTGACGGTTTCCGTCCCCTGCCTGCTTTTCAGTAACAGGTCCTACTGTTTTTACATTACAGGAATGGCAGGATCAACCAGATATTTCCATTTGCTGAGCCCCAAAAAATTAAAAAAATGAAGTGCCAAGGACCCAGTTCAGTCTGTGTGAGCAAGAGAGGGCCCGCCATGTTTTTCAAACTTTTCTGCCCGCCCACATAGGAAAAGGGGCCAATGAGCAGGCGCGCTTTGGCAGACATGAGGGAGACAGACTAGTGCATGCACTGTTGCCATTCTGAGATACTATCGTTCAGGTCCCGAACTATACTATTATCTGACCTAAACGATACTACACTTCAAGAGTGATACTATCACTTTGGGAGTGACAATATTACCAATATTTTTTGTATGCTTTTGTGCAGTATTAAAATCAAAATCCATGTATTAAAAAGCTTTAAGTGATCATCATATATACAAAGACAGCCAGTTCACACAATAGTCTGTTCATTCATGTTCTTATGATGTGCAGAGCAGGCAGAAGTGTGTAAACTGTCCCAATCGTGGTTCTGGAGCAAACTGTGAAGCTTCTATTGCTCCCCATTATGTGACTGGTGGTCAGTAGGCCATCCCTACCACCGGTCAATCTCTCTCCCATCCCTCTTGAAAAGGTACACATCTACCCTTTGGATTTGCAATTACTGGCATCTTTTTTTTGGGGGATCAGTTCATTGCCACTGCCATATTTCCTCCCCCACTTACCCTGCACAAAATATACAGTCACTAGGTGGATGATCATACAGTTCCCTTCCTCCACTTCAGCTGGCTGCACAGCCCTCCGTCCCTTCCTCCACTTCAACCGGCTGCACTGCCTTCTCCACTTCAACTGGATGCTGTTTACTAAAGACAGAAATGGCGGGGACTACACCTGAAAATGCATGAACTGCACATGTGCACTGAGTAATACTTTTTTATTGCAACCTCGATTTTTTTTTTTTTTTACTCGATCTTTTTAAATATTTTCTCAAAATGTCACTGATCTGTTACTTTCCACCCTTCCTCATGATCACAAAAGTTACACATTTTTTAAATGTCCTTTTATTCATTTGAATGCATGAAACGCACATTAAATGATCCATGGGTACGGGAACAATAATGGGTAAAATGCAGTCATGTCATTGTAGGATACAGACCTTTTCACTATGGTTATCAGCATACAGGGAGTTTTGGGTGGAATTTACAAGTTGCCACTTATGTGGTCACGAGAAATAGTGGTAACTAGCTTATCAGTGTGAAATTTTGGTGAAAAAATATATTTTACAATGTTATGAGAAACAAAATTGAGGTGGAAACTCTAGTCATTCGCATACACTGAATGCAAACCATACTGTAATTCCCAGAACAGTTAACAGCACATTAACACAGACTTATCTCTCTCCACCTTCATTTTGAAGCAAGTTGCATGACTGGGGCAGTGCCTTGAGGGACAGCTGCTTTTGCATGTGTATTGCAGAGACATGCACAATGCAAGCAGCAGGTCCAGGGTAGTGCTTTGGGTTACCTGTGGGCGTATACAAAAGCTAGCTACAGGCATGGGGCTACTGTGCATCTCAGACTGAATTAATTGCAAAACACTGTACAACTTACGGTTGCAGGGCTCCATGTCACTTCGGTGATGGAATAACTGAGCACTTGAAAATGGTGGGTCTTTAACAGCACATACAATAATGGCGACACTAACATACGGTGACCATCAAATATGGCGAATTTCAACCAGTGTAGATGTGAGAGTGATTGGTGGATATGACCTACGTGCACACTTTGAACTGATCCCAGTATGTTTTGAAGCCAGAGCCCAGAGTACTTATGTGATGGTACTTACATCCACATTGCATCTCCAGCACTGGACAGTATTCACCTGTATTCATGTGGTGGGCTTTGCCTCAAACCCCCCCCCCAAATTTATAACCAACTCTGAGTCGCTCATTGCTGGTAATGGTCGCCATTCCTGTACAATCACCATATATTCCTGGTCTCCGTTATTGTGATCACCGTTTTGCTTTCACCTTAATGACTTTGCCATTTTGCCTACACCTTAATTGCGTGCTACTGGTTGCAGCACAAAGTGTAAAAAGTAGGGAAATGTAATGTTAGGGTGAAATGTGCATTGAACCTTGTTAAATCTATGGCATCACATTCCTTTGTGTGTGAACGTAGCACAATGTTAATGTTGCTCTAACTTCAGTACTGTCTGTCCATCTAGGGGCAACAGTCTCACACCAGCACTTGGAGACAACGCTGAAGTTAGGGCAACAGTAATGCTGCATTGTGTGATCGTAGTGGAGTGACCCGGAAATGGGGTATTGGGTATTTCTGATGTGTGGCAGGAGGAGCAAACAAGGAGCCTAGCCTTTTCATCACTACAATGCTGTGATCTGCTTTGAGATCTCTTCCATTAGGCCACACCTTTGAACTATACCTGTGTCGATGCTAAGACCACGCAGAAACATTTGCTAGTTGGGGGCCACCCACCACTGTCGTGTCAGCGTCTATAAATGTGGGTGGCCCCATCTCTCCTCAGTTCCCCACCAAAGATTAGATGGACACAAAAATCATCTGGAAGTTGGATTCCAGACCCTATGCCCCTTCTTACCAGGAAATGCTTTCAGATGTTTCAACTACTGTGGCCACCAACACTGCACAGGAACAGCACTCGGACATGCCCCGGGGTAATGGCTGTCAGTATTTCTGTTATTTAATATTGCCATGAGTAAACAGATTGTTGAATGTTTCTCCAGTTGTGGTTCCCCCTGCTCCCTTAAGTGGTACAGAATTACAGGATCAGGGCACCCCGATGCGTTTAGGCCCCAGGGAGGATATGTTACAAAATGGAACAGTAACACACAGTTGGAGCATATGTTTAAACTATCTGACCTTTTTGCAATCAAAGTGAGCCTGCCCCTAGACGAAACGCCGTTCGGCTCCTGTATAAGGGTGGGTTAGAAAATCCCCTTGATAGGCTCTTGATCGCTAAAAATCTTCTGAAGTCCTCCACAAAGTTCTTTTCCTCAGATTTTTGCCCACATTTCTTTAGGTAACGGTAATTACGAGGTTAGTTTTAAAAATGTCTCCAGCCTCGGTTGATTCTGGGCTGAGCACCAGACTTTAAAAAAATAAGCCCATTTGGATCCCCTTTCATGCTATCCCTTTGACTAGGCCCCTGGTAAAGTTCATCACTGTTATGTTTAAAAATGAGGGTGTCAACACAGAGGACATCCTGTTCTGGTTAAAGCAGAGATGTGACATATTGGGGAAACCGACACCAAATCTAGACGGGGAACAAATATGGGATGGGAGTTGGAGGGTTAAGGTTAAACTCTTTTCCACAAACTCAAGCCCAGTACCTCTTCCTAGCTCCTATTTGGGGAAAGATGGGGGATCCATTTTTTTTTTTTTTTTGGATAGTGGACAGCCCAGGTTTTGTTTTGAGTGCGGTTCCAGGGCACACCTTAGTTCAGCTTGTGACACCTCTAGGTGCAGTCACTGCTTAGAATTTGGGCATATGGCTTCCATCTGTTTAAACCTCTTCAAATGTAATCTTTGTGAGCAGACAGGGCATGCCTATGACAAGTGTCCCTGGGCATCCCATCAAAGGGAAGATTGTCCTTTGCATGAGGGTTTAATTAACCTTGCTCAACACCAGCAAGCTAAGTGGGTAGTTGACCTAGCTAATAATACTGTAGAAACCCCAGAACACCCTATAAACCAGGACCCCCATCCAGAAGCCTATAGACCCAACCCCAATCCCTGATTCAGAAGATAGGACTAAGGTTGTTCTTATACAGCAGGATGACACTACAGGTGAGGGAACAGAAATACCCCCCACCCCCAGTGAGAAGGAGCTGCCTTTCAAAGTTGTTCCACATAAGAAAAGAACAAGGAAAGGGAAAGCAGTGTCTCAAGTGGCAAACCACACAGGGCCTGTACAAGATATGCCCCTCTATTCCTTTTCAGGTAGGGAACAAGTATGCGCTCCTTGCCGTAGAAAGAACAGATGGGGATTTGGATGGAGAGGGAACACTCCTTCAGTGGCATCCACTACTGACACTGAAAGCTGTGGTGGGGATTCGGTTGCCATATGGATTAGGCAGCATAGATCTTCTAGGCCTACATGACTTGTTCTCCTGTAGTTTTTGTGCAAACTTCCTGTCTCCATTGCCTTTTTTTTTTTTTCCCCTACTCAATGCACTCCCCAACTATAACTACACTCAACATTAATAGTATAAAAGGTCACGGGAAACAATTAGGGGGATTATATTCATTGAGGGATTTTCAGTGACATTACTTGTCTCAAAGATGCTCATCTCAAAACTAATTATGAGCTGCAACAAGCATCCAAGGCCTGGAGTGCCAGATCAGTATTTTGATCCACAGGCACCAATACTTGCAATGGTGTAGGTATCCTTTTAGCTAATCTCCTTATTAAGTTTCTAGGTTGATGGACCTACATCCAGGCAGGGCTTTGCTCCCAGACATCTCTTATATTTCTGAAAGATTTTGTCTAATTGCCATTTACACCCCTCAGACAAAGGCCCAAGGAGTAGCCTTATTCAAGAAGTTCAGCCTTATCTCCATTCATCTAGGCTCCTTGTATGTTTAGGAGATTTTAATTGTGGCCTGTCTACTTCTGATAGGTGCTTCCAGACCTCATTATTCTGTGATTAGACAACATTGAAGCAAATCCTTAACACATCTGGATTAATAGATGCATATAGGAAGCTTCCTCCCACGGGGAGGCACACTTACTTTAGGGGTGCCCTCAAAACCTGTATTGACTATATATTTGTCTATTCTGTGCTAGAGGTTGTAAGCATTTCCAGCCACCCTAGTGAATTTTCAGATCACATGGCCATCAGAATGCATATATCATGGGACTAATGCTCCAAGTTGCAGGAAAAAGTGAAGGCTTAATGAAGCCTTATTAGACCCTAAACTTGAAAAAGAATGTGGGCACAAGATTGGCTGGCAAGACTTTCCATGTCTGAACTTTGACTCAATGTTAGATTGGTGGCAGGACAGTAAGTCCTGGCAGATCCTGTTTCAGCAAAGAGTGAACTCTCTCTCCAATAAAGACTATATGCATTATTTGTGTTTGACACCGCTTCTAGTCTCATTTCACAGGCAGAAGTCTCTACCCTGGATTATGGTGCACAATTAAAAACCAAGAAACAAATGGCAAACTTTCAGTATAATAGGCCAAATCCTTAACTCAAGAACTCCAATTTGGTACTAGAGTGGAAAAAAATTCCTTGGATCCATACAAGAAGTGCAAGAAAAGGGTGGAAAATAGGATCCTTACGGAGCTTGTTTCCCTCAGGACAATTGATACTGTCCTCAAGATCTTTGTCAGTAGCTGAAGCCTATGTAGAGAACTTGTTCAGTAGTCCCCCTCAGGTGGTTGATTCCTCAGAGGCTGTTGGTTTCACTAGACTTACTGCAAGTTGACAGGACACAGTTCTGGCAGCTGAAGTGTCTCTGGATGAAGTTAAAATTGCTGCTCTCAAAGTTATCACTACACTCCTCTCCTGGGTCGGATGGATTAGGGTCCGGATTTTTTTAAAACCTTTTGTGGTGATCTAGCCCCAGTCTTAGCGATTTTTTGTTTAATCACATTTTGCAATCAGATTATGTCCCCTCTATGCAGGAGGCCATACTGGTGCTACTGCATAAAAAGGGACCTAAGAATGTTGTAGGTAACTAGCGTCCCTTGAGTCTGCTGAATACTGATCTTAACATTTTAAGTAGAATTTTGTTAACTAGATCATCTAGAGTAGCGCAATACCTTATCAGCACCCCTCAAGCTTGTGCTATCCAAGGAAGAAGGCAGTAGAACAATCTGGTAATACTAAAGGAAATATTCTTCATGGGGGAGCGGGATAGACTTCAAGCTTTGGTGCTTGGGTTAGATCAAGAGAAGGCATTTGATAGACTTTCACCAGTTTCTGTTCTCTGCTCTTGCAGCTTTTGGGATACTGAACACTTGTGTCCTGGGTTAGCCATATGTATAGCGGAGTCTCTATTGTATCCAATGTCAATGGGTGGCTTGGAAGGAAAATTCAAGTATGTAGAGGGGTGCGGCAAGGATGCCCACATAGTCCTCTGATCATTGTATTTGGCATAGATATACTAATTCGTATGCTCATGGTTAATACTGGCATCACAGGTCTCGTAGTTTCCCCAAATGCTCCTCCAATCGAAGCACTAGCCTGTGCAGATTTAGTTTTAACAGCAGCTCCTGATGTTTGTTCTGTGGCTTTATCAGAAGCACCATCTACCTACTCAGTAATTTCTGGTTCGAAGATTAACATAGATAAAAGTAAAGGAGTCACCACTGGGTCCACACCCTTGCCTCCTGTAGGACGATTAGCAGGGATCACGATCTCTAATCTTCTCATTTTGATTTTGGGTATTGAGTTTGGGCTGGGGGACATTTCTACCCTAAATTGGGGAAAAAAGGATGGTACATGTGACTAGGCTGGTTAGCAGCTAGAAGGGTCAATTAATCTCTAAGAAAAAGTTATACTGATAAAAACATTACTGATTCCTGTGTTTTTATTTATGTTCTCTCCCCCACCCCCCGGAAATGGTCACAAGTCTATACAGTGTTTTTTTTTTTTTTTTTTTTTTCTTAAGCCTTTTGGGGGTATCAGTTGAACCCAATTAAGAGGGAATTTACTTATTTGCCGGTACATAAGGGTAGGGTGAACATGATACAACCGCTTGCGTTTTATTTTAGTCTTAATTTCAGTCTTGCCATGAAACCTGGAAAGTTGGCCTGGACAGGTATAAAGTCCTGGCTTCAGCCATACCTCCACTTGGGGGGAAAAAAAATAAATTTACTAGGTTATTGTCCAAATTGTTAATCCCTCAGTATGCGTTGGACTGTATTAAATGGTCAATGAAGTGGGGTATTACCCCCCCGCCCATTTGTTAACATTGGATAGGAAAGCACTTTATACCCTCATTTTGCAGTAAGAATGTCTGTCTGAGGTTAGTTTCCCAGAATGTCGGGCATTAAAATACACAGTTCTGCACCAATTGAACAACCCAAGAATTCCCCCTTTGTATGGGATTGTACATGGTTACGTACCCATGGCAGGCTTGGCATAAAGTATTAGGATTTAACCCAAGTGCCTGGTGTGGGGATAGAACCCACAGCCTTCTGATCTCCTGGCCTTAGAGGCAAGTGTGCTACCTGCTGAGCCATTGACATGTATCAGGATAAGGCAGAAATATCTGATGCCATCCATGTGAGAAAACAGAAGGGGGTGGAGGAGGAGGGAGGATGGCTTGGCCTAATGGAACAGATTCTCTAGAACATCTACTATTAGAGTAAGTACGTAACTGTTCTTGTGTGTATCTGTCCCCAGTTGGAGTATATGAGGCAGGCATTTGGCTACAGCATAGTAAGAATTAATTAAAAGATAATGAAACAATATTTCAATTTTGTAACTTTCCAAAACAGGTGAAGCGATTTAGGTCATTCCAGGGAGACAGAAGTCGACTGCCTGATCCTTGATCGCTTGTGCATGCTTGAGATCCCAAGGTAAGGTGCTAGTGAACTGCACTACACACTGTGGGAGCTGGAATTAACCAGGCCGGAGTCACCGCAAGGGTAGCCAGACACTATAAAATATGTGCACCATGATCATGGTTGTTGCCCCATTTGACATTATGTCCACAGTTTCTGCACATAGTGGCAGTGTTTATTGCCCTTTACTATCCATTGGTAAATAGTGTTGCCATACACTGCCCCTTCAGACACCCACATACCACCCATGAGCCTGTAATGTTGAATGATCTCTGGGGTGCAAACACAGAATTTGTCAGCAGAAAAGGACTGCTTGGCCCACATAGTCTGCCTGGATGTTTCCTGCTGAATTTGTCTCCATAGACCCCAACTGGTCTCCGGCGATCCTTCCTCCTACCTGCCCATTTACTAATACGCCACTATGTCTGTCCCATGCATGGTTGAAGCCCCTCACTCTTTGCCTCCACTACTTCCCACTGACGGTCTTTTCCAGGCATCTACCACCCTTTCAGTGAAGTAGTATTCCTTGCATTCCTCTTAAATTGCTCCCCAGCTTCATCGATGCCCCCATTCCTGGTGCTGTTTCTCTTCGAGAGACACCTCCTGTACTGTGTTCACCCCTGTGAAGTTACTCACAGGCCTTTCATATCCCCTCTCCTCTCTTACAGAGTGTACATGTTGAGATCCCTCCACCACTCCTTGTAGGGCTTATCTGCAACCCCTTCCCCATCTTAGATGCCCTCCTCTGGACTGTCTTCCCCTTGCCTGTGTCCAGCTAGACAACAGTACTCCATGTGGGGTCTCACCAGTGAACAACAGTGGCAACACCACCTTCCTCCTCCTGCTGGAGATATCCTTCTCTATGCATCCCCTAGCTCTACCCATTGCTTTATCACATTGCCCTGCTGCTGTGAGGTTATCATTTATAACCTCAAGGTCCCTTTCCTGCTTAGTGACTGTCAGTACTTACACCCCTCCAATCCTATACTCGGCTCCTGGGTTCCTATGCCCTAGGTGCATGATTTTGCACTTTTGGCATTGGATCACAACTGCCATGTTCTTGCATACTCCTCAAGTTTCTCAAGATCCCTGTGGATTCTCTCCACCCACTCCTGACTGTCCATCCTTTTGAGATTTTGGTATCATCTGCAAAAAGGCGTACCCTTCTAGTTCATCTGCATTGTCACTTGTGAAAACACTGAAGAGGACTGGTCCCAGTACAGAGTTAACCACCACCGCCTATCGGTTAAACAAGTTTCTAACCAGATTTTACCACTTTGGATCCTACCACTAGGCTACTCAATGTATTTATTAGTCTTCTGTGTGGCACAGTGTTGAAGGCCTTACTAAAGTCCAGCTAGGCCCCATCCACTACTCCCCCAAAAAAAAATCTATTTCTCTGGTCATCAAGCCATAGAAATCAGATTGCTCTGGCACAACCTCCCCTCCTGTGAATCCATGTTGACTGTGGTCTTGCAGCCTTTTGGATTAAAGATACTCTACCAGTCTTTCCTTTAGCAAGGTTTCCATTTATTTCCCACCACTGAAGTAAGACTGACTGACCTACAGTTACTGTCCTCTCTTCAGTACTGCTCTTACAGAGAGGAACCACATCTCTTTCCAGTGAACTGTTGAATAAAGCTGTCAGTGGGGCAGCTAGTGCCTCCCTGAGTTCCTTTAGTACCCTTGGGTGTATCCAGTCCATTCCCATAGCCTTGTCCACATTCAGAACTGCAAGTCCCTTCAGGACTCTCTCCTCTGAAAATGGACTTGTTCATCTCTCCCCACCCCCGTCCCCATGAAAATTGAGCTGAAATACCTGTTCAGGGTGGCAGCTTTTTCTTGGTCCTCTTGTGCAGTCTCCCCAAAAAAAAAAAATCTAAAAGGCAATATAAGTGGCCAACCCTCTAGTTTTGACGCCCAAGTATGAAAAATATGGAAAGGATCAGCTGGTCCTGTGCCGTGTTGCATGGAGCAGTGGCAGCAGTGCAGAGCTGCTTTGATGGCTCTAAAATAACATTGTTCATCCCATGGAATACATGCCTTCCTTCACCAATGAACGATGGTCAGTGGCAACTTTCTTGATGTGGTCTTTCCAGTAAAAGTAGTAACGCCTGTTCAAATGCTAATAGGATTCAGACACTAGTGTCAGTAGGAAGTTTCTGTGGCTGCATATCCACAGACACACATGCTGACTAAACAGCACCCACTAGTGAGCAGCACTTACCTGTGACTCTAACCGTCGACATACCATCCAGGGACAAAATGGCATGCATCTCTAACTGCCCATCTAGTGACACAGCAGCACAGAGTCCAGTGCATACCCCCAAAACCATGGTAAATCTGAGAAGTGAAACATTTAAGCTGCCTGAATTGGCTATTTTCTTTCAACTCATGGAAAAGGGGTTCTCAGTTATCAGATTGGAATTCTGGTATGAGCAAACCAAACCACCAGTCGCCAGGGTAGATCCCCATGGTTTGGTCTTAACTATGAAATGACTGCAGTGGTGAGTGCAATGCCTAAATCGGCTCCTTTAATGCTTTCACCCAGGTAATTTAACAGATTATCAAAGGGAGCATGCTAAAAGGAGTACCACAAGCTCCCAAACACATTCCAAAACTAGCATACACTAACCTTTGCATTGCTCAAAGTTCAAATCACATTTCTGCTGAGGGGTGCTACAAGTTTTGTGGCATGTAACAGAGTCCAGTGCACAACCCCCCCAGTAAATCTGACACACAAAACATCAGATCAGCACACAATGGTAAAGGGCATGTATCAGTAATGCTTGCTGTTAATAAGCTAGCACCCACTGGGAACAGGAACCCATCAGTGGTTGCCTTCAGCTGGTGCACCCACACCCCCAGTGAAAGGTACCCATCAGTGCTTGAAAAAGTTTCTCTAGGAAGGGCCTACTGTGCTGTAAAGCTAGTTTCTGGAGGCATCCTGGAGGGAGGGCTACATGGAAAACATGCCGCAGGTGAAATCTACAGTAAGAGCAAACAAAACATCCCAGTACAGTGAGTATCTAGAGGATTGTAGTGCACCATGGGACTGTAAGAAAGATAGGGAGCATATCATAGGGGGGAAGGGGAGTCAGGTGAATGAGCAGATTTAGATCTCGGCGTGATTTAGGTGTCCACGTGGCTCAGTTGGTAGCACATCTGCCTCTGGACAAGAAGGTTGTGGGTTCTCGTCCTACACTGGGACTGGACTCTTGACTAAAATGCTGGCACCAAAGTGCATTATACAGGGGGTGCTGTACTATTGGTGTGTGCTGTCCTGCGGATGACTCGTTAAATCGAGGCCCCTTTTACCCATCCTGGTGGGTGTCCAGGTGGAAGTAAAAGAACCCAGGGCATTCTTTGCAAAGAGTAGGGGGCATTCCTGGTGTCCTGTCCAATGTTCACCTTCCCATAAAACCAGTTCATGCAATTGTCCTGGCTGTATGTGGGTGTTGACATGCAATATGGCAGTCACTACACATTCAGTCACTTCACTACCAGTCTAGCACTGCTTGTAAAGTGCTTTGGGATACATTGTATATGAAAAGTGCTATATAAATGCTGATTCTTGTGCTTCTGCTGAGTCTGCTTCTGTTTCTGCTGCTTCTGCATGTGGGCTTGGAGTAGTGCCATCAAGGAGTACAGTGAAACAGCAGATTAGATATTTGGGGGGGGGGGGAGAGGTTGAACTGAAGAAGAGCCTTTGAGAGGATGCAGACTGACTGGCTGGGGTTTGGCATGTGGAATGGAAAAAGAGTGAGGGTTAGCAGAGTGGAGGGAGTAGAAGGCAGGCAGGGCACAGACTACAGGAGGGATGGCAAGGGATAGAAACCAAACCAGAGTTGAGGTACAAGGGATAATTCAGTGGCAGAGGTCACGAACCTTCAGGAAGGGAAAGGAGAGGGCTGAATACAGGAAGCCATGATGTGTATACTAGGGAGTTCAGTCGCGAGCAAAATGGCAAGAGTGGAACAGGGACCCATTCTGGCTTGGGTGGATTTTGAGGTGGCACTGTAAACTACATCCTGAAGTTAGAAGTGAGAATACTTGTGATAATAATATCCTACCTTGCAGGTGGGTGGTGGAATGCAGGCTTTAGTCCAATTACAGCACACCTAGCTGAGGGAGGACCTGCATAGACAGCACCAACATGGACCAAGAAGTCATAACTGTCAAAACAAACACCCACTTACAACAAGGAGGGGACAGCCTCCAGGTTCTTTTTAGCCAGTAAGGATTATTTATTTCTAAACATGCCAGGTATTCTAACAACATTAGGTTGTCTGTCATGCAATAGTTCTTAAATTCTGAAGTTATAAGTTCAGTTTGCATTGTCCATTTCACATACAGGGGTTTCTAACATTTTCTACTAAGTAAACCGTTTTGAATGTAAATTAAAATTCCATTTTTTAAACATAAATCTTCAGCGTGATTTACAACATGCATACAAGTACAGATCTTGCTTCGAGAGGGCCCTTGCAGTAGATAATTACTTGTAGGACTGTGCCCCCTTGCGTCTGGACCACATGGAAAATTTTGCTAGGAGTGTCTGATGGGGGACCGCCCACCCGACGTTACGCGACTGTCGGTGTGAGACTATATAGTGGGCGAGCCCCACGTCTGTCCTCCAGTTCATTCCCGCCAGCGACCTGTGCATGTCGGACCTACTGAAGCTCATCACAACACTTCTAATGCCTCAATTCAGGTGAGTATCCGTTTTTCCTCCTTTACTTAAAATTCCTAATTTGTGCAGGTCTACGTCATCTACAGAATCGCATAAAAACAAGTGCGATACTTGGGGTATTCTAGCTACCGATAAGGACCAGCATACCCTCTGCCTCTTCTACTGGGGACCAGATCACAATATCTAGGAGTGTGAAGCCTGCCCAGTTCAACAAGGCAACATGGAAAAGGTGCCAACAGTCCCTGAAGCCCATCTCCTAAAACTAAAAATGGCTTCAACAGAAAATGAGTTAAGAAGCCAAAAGCCTCCCTCTGACTGACCCCACAAGAAGTGGACAAGGAAAAAGAGACTGAAGCAGGTCCACCCCCGAAGCCGCCCACTGGCTCTTTTGGCAGAGGAGGAAATCTTCCTCCGGGAAGACTAGCGCTGTGGTCAAGCCTGCCACCCCGCCACCACTGGTTACAGTGGGCGTGGGTGCCTCAGATTCATCTGAGGCCGCTGCCACACTTGGGCTCATCACAACCTCAGGCTCTATGTTGGCAGGCGTGGTCGAGAACCACCACCTTTCGAACCCACCCATCTCCTCCACTGTTCCCAGACCTGCAAGTCCCGATGGAAGGAGACCTTTCCTTGAGTATACATGATGACAGAGCCTCCAAAGGACTAAAAGTAGCTCCACTGCCCTGTCAGGGATGCCAAACCCTACCCTCCTCAACACCCATCGGGCCCTTTACTCCCACCGCCAGAGCTGCCAGTGGCCATCCTCTGTCGGGGCCCCATCGGTTCTCCTCGGGACTTCCGCTTTTGGGCTATTCACCCTGTGATTCCCATCATCAGGCCTGCTTCAGGCTATCTGCCTTCAGGACCGCTGTCTGGCTCCCCTCCATCTGGGGCACCATCAGGCTTTGTCGTCTGACTACCTTCCTTCAGGCCCGACACCAGACTTTCTTTTCTGATGGGTTATTGCTACCCAGGCTATCCTGGTTATCAATCTCCTCTTACAGTTACTGGGTTATACTCACCATTATGCTGCCCCAGGCTTCTCTGCACATGGCACTGGATCAGGATTCCATAACGGCCACCCTCCACTACCTCCCACTCCACCTTTTCCTCAACCACAGATGGATTTCAGGGACATTTTAAAAGCATGGTGGTCTGAGACAATCTGTTTTAGTCTCAGAACTGGACAGCAGGCATCTACAACCTTTGGAAGTGGGTCATCCAGATCATACCCCTAGGGCCCCCTCTCTGGTCACCCCCCCGAGCCTCAACATCAGGCCAGACCGGCCGTATGTATGCCCTGATGTCAGACGTATGGCTCCAAGGGAGGAGGAGCTTGCCCTTCCAGACAAGGAACCTGTGGATTCAGACTATTCTGAATCTGATTCTGAGTAGTCTTCCGAGGGTTAGGAATTCGAGACACCACCTCCTGAGGAGCTGTTCCTTAGTCTTCCAATTGTCCCCACCCTCTCCCATGAAGATCCCTCCCGCGAAACTTCCTAAGGCAAATGGTGGAGGCACAAGGCTGGAAATCTGATGCTCAAGATGTAAAATGTCAGAGGTTGGCTGAGCATCTAGATTTCAAAAACGAGTCTGGTGCTTACACCCCCATGGCTGGAACCTCATGAGGATTTATCCTCTACCATCTGGCAGAGACCCCCCTCCATCCCGGCTATGGCCAAGAAAGCTGACCGGGTTTACAGGACCCCAGAAGACAAGGACGCAACATCCAAAGGCCGATTCAGTGGTCATAACCGCGACCCATAACAGGTCCATTTAAACTTAAGCACCTAAGTACTTTTCCTCCTGACAAGGAATCCAGACAGCTGGACCAGTTCGGGAGAATGTTTTATTCCTCCTTCTGTACTAGCTATTCATGCTATAATGTGGCACACATGCTAGTGTACAAAAAATGTTCCATCAGCTCAAGCCCATAGTTGAGGCCTTCCCGGACTCTGAATAAAAAAAACACCTTGGCGAATACCCTCAGGTCTGCTAAAGTGGCAGGACGTCATTCACTAAGGGCCACCTATGATGCGATGGATTCCTGTGCTAGAGGCACAGCCATGGCAGTCATCCTTTATAGATTCTCTTGGCTAAGGGTATTGGGTCTAGCTCCTGATGTCCAGTTGGCTATTCAGGATGCCCCCTTCAGAGGCTCTGTCCTGTTAGGTGGGGATGCCCAGGACATTATTATGAGCCTGAAAGAAAAAGGTACTGCCCTTTGGGTCAGTACATACTATGTATCTCCTGAAACCTCAGCCAAAATGCTCCTTTCATTGGCAAAACGGATACCAGATGAAAACACAACAGAGACCTTGGCATCCGTTCAAATATAGGGCTCCCAGTACGGCAGCCACCCCTCTAGCCAAGACTCTGAGAACTTCAGGGTGGTCCTCCATACACCCCCTTCTCATTCCTGACTCTCTGACCACCCTCCCTCCTCCATATCTGTCGAAGGAATAGGTGGGCAGAAGGTTTTACAAGGCATCTGGGAGACTGGGAGTCATCACAACTGATGCCTGGGTACTTCAGTTACTAAAGCTTGGTACACACTCTAATTTTGTGAAACCCCAATACAATCCTCCAGGGTTTTCCCACTACCCAAGGTCACACATTCCCCAGTGAAGGAAGGAAATCGCGGCTCTTCTTCAAAAGGAAGCAATAGAGCCAGTGCCGGCAAACCAGATCGGGAAGGGATTCTACTCCCACTTTCAGATTCAAAAAAGATGTGGGATCTGCACCTGATATTAGACCTCAGTACCCTAAACCTCTTCATAGAATACAAGAGGTTTTGGATGCTGACACTACAAAGCCTGCTGCCTCTCCTTTCTAAAGGACAATGGCTTTGTGCCCTGGACATGCAGGATGTGTACCTGCACATTTCAATATTCCATCTGCACCGCAGATTCCTCAAGTTTTGTTTTCCAAGGGGAGCATTACCAGTTCAAAGCCCTTCCCTTTGGCCTGTCCTCTGCACCACAGGTTTTTACCAAGTGTCTCGTGGTTATGGCAGGAGCACTGAGCAGTCGGGGGCACTGTCTTCCCTTACCTCGATGATTGGCTCCTTGTTGCACCGTCAAGGGACAGGTTGGAGGATTCTGTCAGCTACTCTGCACCTTTTTGAGCAACTGGATATTACTGTCAATTACCCCAAATCTCAGCTCCTCCTTCCCAGCACTTGCAATTTATTGGGCGGTTCTGGACACAGATGCAGTTATGGCCTTTCTCTCCTGGACAGGTAGAGACTCTGGAGAGATGGGCCAAGCTGATATCCTCCAACCAACACATTTTAGGCCAAGGCGTCCTTCACCTCCTTAGACTCATGGCAGTGGCTGTCTCCACAGTGTCCTTGGCCAGACTCCACACACATCTTGCAGTGGACTCTCAAGTCTCAATGGGATCAGGGGTGGATGACTTGGACAGCTGTGTCCTAGTTCCCGGTCCAATGCAGAAAGATCTGCAGTGGTGGCAGAACTGACAACCAGACTGAGTTTCCCCTTCCTGGCCTATCCTTACTCCCAAAGCCCAACACGGATGGGTTGGGAACGGGATGAGGTGCCCATCTCAGAAGTCACAGGACCCAGGGCCTGTGGTCACCGGTGGAACAACACTTACACATAAACGTGCTAGAAATGAGAGCAGTTCTGTATGCTCTTCAGGCCTTTCAGCACATAATTCAGCAGGATACACTGATCCAATCAGACATGTGCATAGTGTGGTACATCAACAAACAAGGGGGCACCAACTCGTATCCTCTTTGCAGAGATTGAATGCGGGTCTGGAATTGGGTGGTTCTGCACAAGGTTAGCCTCCTGGCAGTCCGCGTCCGAGGCGTGGGAGAACTTTCTCAGTCTGTCAGCCACACCAGGGTAAGAGCACACGAGTGGGAGCTAAAGCAAGAAGTAATCAACCACATCTTCGACCTCTGGTGTAGTCTAGAAGTGAATCTATTCGCAGCCCCATCAAACGCAAAACTTAGCTTTGCTCGCCTGATCCCATGCATGGTGCTTTTTGGCAAGATGTGCTGTTGCTTTGTTGGACAGGGATATTTCTGTTTGCATTCCCTCCCTTCCCAGTTTTACAGAGGGCTGATCAAGCTGACAAACAGAAGGAGCACGAATGATTCTGATAGCTCCATTTTGGCCTTGACAAATTTGTTTTCTGCTGCTTCAACAGCTGGCAATGGAACATCTGATTCCTCTACCTCTTTCTTACAATCTCATGACCCAGGAGGGGGGCACGCTGATCCATCTAGGGCTGAAGTCCCTCCATCTTCATGCATAGCTCCTGAAGACTGTCTCTTCCAGATTTGGGGTTTCCCCTAGGGTAGCTCAGATTTTGGTAGAAGCCAGAAAGCCGCCTACCAGAACTACCTATGCCATGAAGTGGAAGCTTTTCTCCATTTGGGCCACCTCAGAATTGGGATCCTTTTTTGTGTCCTGTTCCTCGGGTCATGGAGTACCTTTCATCCGACCTGGGCTTGAGGTATTTGTCACTAAAGGTGCATCTAGTGGACATTTCTGCCTACCATGTTTTAGTAGGTGGCAAAACTTTGGCTCAGTTGGAGATTTCAAAAACCTTCTTAAAAGGAATTCTGCATCTGAAACCCCTGGTGTATAACCCTGCTTCACCGTGGGCTCTTAATTCTTTTAGAGAATTTTACATTGCCTCCTTTCGAACCGAGAAGTACATGTGACCTATGCTTTTTGTCCTGGAAAGCATTTGTTTTAGTTGCAGATACTTCTGCTCAAAGAATTTCCGAGCTTCAGGCCCTGATGTGTAAGGAGCAGTATTTGATTTTGTCAGACTGGGTGGCTGTGCTCACTAATCCCAAGTTTCTTCCAAAATTGTTTGAGACTACCTTGAATCAGTCTCTTCAGCTATCGTTGCATTACCCTAGCATGCTAATCGGTGGAAGCCATTCTGCTTATGTTAACGTTCACCAGAAGGTTACGTTATTACACCCAACACGAAAGATGTCCAAAAGATGGATCAGCTTCTGTTTCTTTCCACCAAAGAGAAGGTGCTGCAGTTTCCAAATGATGCCTTTCCAAGTGGTCAGCTAATTGCATTTTTTTTTTTTTTTTACATCAGAAGTATGGTAAAGTCCTTCCGGGCAGGTTAAAGGACATTCTACCAGGGGTATGGCTGCCTCGGCAGCCTGTTGGAGAAATTCATCTGCCACAGAAATTTGCTCAGCTGCTACTTGGAGTTCCATCCACTTTCACAAAACACTAGTTTGAACATGGCCTCTAGGCAGGGCTGGTTTTGGACTAGCGGTCCTCCAGGGACCCTGTTCAAGTATTTGCTAACTACTAGCCTTTTCAGTTCCAGCCTCCATGTTTTCTCTCTCCTTGGACTCTTACTGCTTGGGATTCAATTCTACAAGTAATTCACTACTGCAAGAGCCTCTCGCAAAGTAAGATAGTACAGTTACACAAGAACTTACTGTAACAGTAGATCTTCAAGAAAGGCTCCGCAGTAGGTAACCTTCTCCCCCCTTTTTAGTCTGTAGCTCTTTTTCTTGGATCCAGGAGCCTCCTGGAGGTATCAGGCAGGAGAACTGGAGGGCAGACATGGAGACCACCCACTATATAGTGTCACTGTCTGTCATGTGACATCGGGTAGGCAGTCCCCCATCAGACATTGCTAGCAAAAGTTTTTGTGTGGTCCTGATGCCAGGGGGCGCAGTCCTACAAGTAATTACCTACTGCAAGAGCCATTGCAAAGTAAGATAGTACAGTTACACAAGAACTTACTGTTACAGTAGATCTTCAAGAAAGGCTCCTGCAGTAGGTAACCTTCTCCCCCCCCCTTTTTTTAGTCTGTAGCTCTTTTTCTTGGATCCAGGAGCCTCCTGGAGGTATCGGGCAGGAGAACTGGAGGGCAGACATGGAGACCACCCACTATATAGTGTCACTGTCTGTCACGTGACATCGGGTAGGCGGTCCTCCATCAGACATTGCTAGCAAAAGTTTTTGTGTGGTTCTGATGCCAGGGGGTGCAGTCCTACAAGTAATTACCTACTGCAAGAGCCTCTCTCGAAGATCGACTGTTACGGTAAGTTCTTGAGTAGCTGTACTTTCTGGTGTCTCTCGTGGTTATGAGTGCATTGTCTGCTAGCCAGCTGCCATAAGTGGTAATGCTGCCGCTTGTGCCAATGACTCCAGGTGCAGGAACGTGCCCTGAGCACCAGAGGGTTGGGGGAAACGAGAATGAGCATCCATTGGACTGCTGTTCTCAGGGATGGGTAGGGTGAGGATATCTGAAGTATGACACCTGGCAGTGGATGGGAATAGGTGAGCCAGACACCATCTGCATATGTGGGTTTGGGGCTTGGTGGACATTGGTGCGGCCTTACATGGGAGCAAGCGTGGCATATCTCAGAAATCCTTGTATGCCTGAGCCTCAGAGGAGAATCTATGAAGAAAATTCATGTAGCAAGGCCGCATACTAAAGCTGGGAAGTCCTGGTAAGCCATTACAGTGAAACAATGTCACAGCCTAAATCTCTGCTGGGACCCAAAGGTCATATCGGTCCTTCCCTTTAAGAGACCAGACCATGAGGGGTGTCTTAGTCTTCCCAGACCAGGCAGCTGGGGGGATGGAGGAGTGCCGCAGTGGGAGGCAGCTTGGAGGTGCCAGGTTGATAAGGGGTACATCCCCCACACTAGCCAGAGAGCTGCAAAGAGGTTTTGGGGGAAAGTGCATACTCAAGTCCTTTGAGTGCCGGAACTGCTTCACTTCGCAGTTCTCACCAAAAGAACTTCAGAAATGCGCATGAAGACCTCTTGGCTATATAACATGTCTTGCGCACATAAGAAATTGCCAGCAGATACAGGTCATTCAGTCAATCTAGTCTGCTTGAATGTGCAGCACTTCAGTAAATTAGACTGCAGCTGGCCCCCATATGTCCTCCCCCCATCTCGCACCCCCTCTCGATTGGTACCCTCCCCTTGACTTGTCCCACCCCCTCTTGAAGCCCCCAACATTCTGGAATGACACAACTTCCTCTGGCACAGTGTTCCACCCTGCCACTACCCTTTCTGTGAAAGTATCTCCTCAGTTCTCTCTTGAACCGGCCCCCTTCCAGCTTCATAGAATGTCTCCTGGTTTCCCTTCCGCCTTTCAGATTGAACATACACCTGGTGTCTACTTTGTTCAAACCCTTCAGGTACTTGAAGGTCTCAATCATATCCCCTCTCTCCCTTCTTTCCTCCAAGGTATACATATTGAGCTCTTTCCTCATGGTTTGTCCCCCAGCTCCAGGATCATTTTTGTTGCCCTGTGCTGTACCCCCTCCAGTAGTTTGGTGTCCCTTTTCAAGTCGGGGTGCCAGAATTGCACGCAGTACTCTAGATGCGGTCTCACCAGGGACCTGTACGGGGCAAGATGACCACACCACTCCTGGAAGTAATCCCCCTTGCTGTGCACCTTAGCATCCTATTTGCTTTTACTGCTGCCTTCTTGCACTGAGCAGAGTGGTACATCTCCCTGGTTACCAGCACTCCCAGATCCCTTCTCCTTCTTGGATTTTGTTAAGGGGACACCCTCCAGCCAGGAATTGTGTCCTGGGTTCTTGCCTCCAAATGCATCACTTTGCACTTCTTGGCATTGAAACCAAGCTGCCAAGTGTGAGACCATTCTTCGCTGTATCAAATCCCTGAGAGTACTTTTTATGCCTCCCCCCACCCCACATCTACCTCAGCACAAATCTTGTGTCCTCTGCAGAGAGACTGATCTTAATCCCCACTGCAAGGTCTGCTATGAAATGAACAGAAACGTCCTGGCACTGAGCCCTGTGGTAACACCACTTGTTGCTGCCATGGGTTCAGATGCGCACACCCCCCACCTACTACCTTCTGCTGTCTACCCTGCAGCCAGTGCTCAACCAATCTTACTCATTTCTCCTGCTCCTAGACTCTTCAACTGCGGGTCAACCTACCATGTAGCGCGAGTCAAAGGCCTTGCTGAAATCCAGGTAGAGGACATCCACCACATGTCCCCTGTCCACTGCCTTCATAACCCAGTCATAAACTGCCCAAGTTCGTCTGGCAGGATCTGCCTGAGACAAACCTGTGCTGCCTGCTGTCCTGGAGATTATCATCCTCAAGAAATTGCATCAGTCTTTCCTTGAAGATTGTCTCCATCAGTTTTCCCACAACTGCAGTAAGGCTTAATGGTCTGTAGTTCTCCAGTTCATCCTTGGGCCCACTCTTACGGAGAGGTACCACATGTGCTTCCATCCAGTCCCTGGGCATGCACCCTGAGTTCAGAGGTATTGAACAGGTCCGCCAATGGCCCTGTCAGGACCTCTGCCAACTCTCTCTGCACCCTGGGGTGGACTCCACCTGGGCCGGGTACCTTGTCCACCTTCAGGGACTTTAGACCTTCCCTCACCCTTTGCACCATGATTTCCCCATCCCTGGTTGCTTCTTCTCCACCCTCTCCCACCTCGCCTTTCTTCTCGGGTACAGTCCCATATACCTCTCCTTGGTGAATGACCTGAACAGAAGTATTCATTAAGTACTTTTGCCTGCTCAGACCCCTTTTCTACCCACCCACTCCTCCTGATCCTAACAATTTGATCCTTGCTCTTCCTCTTCTCTCTGATACAGTATATCTGAAGAAATCTTTCTCCTTCTTTGATCCCCCACGCTAACCTCCATTCCCTAACCACCTTTTGCTACCCTTACCACTCTGCTCACCTCTGGATTTCTTCACATATTATTCTTTGTCTTCTGCCCTGTTGGATCTCGTTAGATCCTAAATGCATTCTCTTCTCCCTCACCTTCTCCACTACCTCTCTACTCATCCAACTTGGTTTCTGGTCCTGGCTTTCTTGCTCTGGCTCTTGACACAGGTTTTAGTGGCTCAGCCAGCCCTGCCTTGATGACTACCCGTTTTGTTCCATGTCCATTTCTGGGCGGATGCTTGCCATATGACTTTCCAGTATGTGTCCCATCCTGCCAACATCTGCCCTTTAAAGTCCAGGACCCTAGTTTTTGTAGCGGCTACTTCCCTACCCAGGTTAAGAAACCACTCTGTGTGGTAGTCACTGCTTGCTAGAGGTTCCTCCACCCGTACATCCCTGACCTGTTCACCATCCTCCAGTACCAGATCTAGTATATTCCCCTCCCTTGTTGGCTCCATTACCCTCTGGGTAAGGAAGCCATCCTGGAACGCTTCCAGGAGGATCTACTCCCTAGTGCAAGTGGTTGCTATAATGCTTCAATTCACCCCCGGTAGATTCAAATCTCCCACCACCACTGTGCTCCCTTTGCCACTAATCCTACTTATCTGCTTCCCCAGTTCCTGGTCAATGTCCTCCTTCTGGGCCAGAGGTCTATATATGACCCCCAGATGGATCTTGGTCCCTTTCTGGCTGTGTAGTTGCAGCCAGAGAACTTCTGACCTGCCTTCCTCCCTGTTACATCTGATCCCTTCCCTTATGTAAATGGCAACACCCAGCCTTCCCTTTATCTCTCTCCCTCCGGAATAGTTTGTACCCTGGGATGGTCAGGTCCAAGTCATGGTGCTTGGTTGCCCATGTCCCAGTAAAGGCAGCTGTGTCCACCTCCCCCTCTGCCATCAATGCCTGCAACTTTGCCAACTTATTCCCCAGGCTCCTAGCATTTAGTGAAACCATTCTCCACACTGCTTCTATCCTTCCTGCTTCTTTACTCTTCACTTGAACTCCTATTTCACCTAAGGTCATATCTATCCTGGTGGTAGGGGGAGGTCCATGGGACCCCCTCTCCTGGCGATTCCCAGCTCCAATGCCTCCCCCCCACCTAGTTTAAATGATGCCTCACGTTGATGAAATCACTCCGCTTCTGCTTCAACACCCGTGACCCTGCCCTGCTGAGGTGTAACCTATCCTCTGCATAAAGATCTGTTATCCCATGTACTACCCCAGTCCCCCTTGGACACATACCATTCCCTCAGCCACTTGTTGAAGTTGCTGATTCTTTTCTTCCTGTCTGTACTAGCCCTTGGCACTGGCACAACTTCTGAGAAGGCTACTGTTGTTCCCTCTTTGCTGCATAGTTTCTCCACTCTCTGAAGCTGTCTTGTACCTCCTCTATCCTTCTCCTTCCAGATCATTTGTTCCCAGGTGCACCACAATGTGCGGCTTCCCCTACCTTCCCACATATCTGCCAATGTGCCCCACTCTACTCGCTCTCATGCCTGGCATGCACTCTACCCAGATGTTACTTTTCTGGCACCCTACCCCCTATCTTATACCCTTAGGTATAGAATCCCCTAGAATTGGGACTCGCTGGCACTTATTCTGCTCACCCTCTTGTTGCCCTTCACTCCTCTGCCCCCCAACTTGCGAGGCTCTCTCATCTTCTTCCCTCCCGTCCTGCTTCCCCTTTGCCTCCTCTAACCTTTGCCCTGTCCTTTCCTCCCTCGCAAATATGACTGGAGTACTGACTCCACCCGAACTATTTTCTTCTCTGTGGAACTTCCTCTTGCACCCATTTGTTGCTCCATCCACCATGCTACCACTCTCTATTACTCCCGTGTCGTCTTGAATGTGGCCCTCCCACTCTGACTCCTCCCTCCCAATCCTTAGCCTTCCCAGGCTGTCTGCTGCTTCCTGTCCTCTTGTCTCCTTGCTCCTTACTTTTCCTCCAGAGATTGCATCACCTCACTGAGCCCCTGCTGCTGTCGCCTTGGCATACTGCCTCCCTGCTGTGTAACCTTTCCCTGTAGTGTCTCTCTGCTCCTTCACTGTAACTTCCTCTCTCTGCTACCTGGTCTTCTGGACTAGCCAACCCTGAGAATCTGTTTGCAGTGCTAATCTCCTTTCCACTAATGAGTCTAGTCCCCTTCATACAGGTTGATATCTTCGCCTGACCCAGTCATAATCATGCCTCTGTGCCTGATACTCTCCAGTCATCACTTTCTTCCTTGGCTGCACTCCGCTTGTGCAGCCCTCCTCCTGTCCCACCTAGTCTCTTATTTGTGCCTGTTTTGAGCTCTTTTGAATGCCTCATTAGTTTCTCCTCCTGGCTGTTCCCTCCCCCTGTCTCCTCCATGCCTCCAGTTCCCTCATCAACCATCCTATCTCCTGCCTGAGCTGGCCCACCTGCCCTCCAAGCCACTCCCAGGAATATGGCTGCTCCACATCCTTGGCAACATACAACCCTTCCCATCTCTCACCCTAATTGACTGCCCCTGCACATCCTCTCTTCCCTTAACCTGGTCCTACCCCACTCCATGGAACCCTTTCCCCACCTTGAACTCCCCATGTCTGTAATGTATTTATGTGGCCCTCCCAGTTAGGCTGTTCCCTGCCTACCAGCTTGGCCTGCTGCCGGATGTCCTCTCTGCAGACGCCCTGCAGACGCTACTCAAGATGCTACACTCCTGCTTCGTGGCACCCACACTTCGGGTTGCTCAAGCTTTGGGGTTGCTTGGTCCCCTTGAAATATAATTGGATCCCAGCCCCACTATTGTCTGATCTGAGTCATGTGACCACCCCCTGTGTATTTCCCATCCTCTCTTCCTCAGTTAAATGCCCCCTCCTCCCAGCCAAGACAAAATCATTTGTTTGGAACTTAAACTGTTTAAATTACATAGCGAAACACTGACATCTCATGAAATGCTACCTCAATCCTAAAGGAAAACAAACAGCACAGAGAAAGTACTCATCTTCTAGCTCCAACTGCCTGCTTCCTTCTGCTGAGTTTCACTCTAATGCGCCTCCCGCTGCAGTTGCATGCATTGCTTTAGATAAAAAACGCTTTATAATCATTCAAGGAATTGTAAGAATACACTCTTGTAACAAGAGGCACAGTAACTACATGTGAAAAGTGTAGATGAAACATTGTACTTAATTGGCAGCTATGAACTTTCTCTCTTATCTTGTTGACAGTTGTATGCAGAGGTTAGAGATGTTGATTTTGCAGGAAGAGTTTTCCCCCCAGCTCGTTTCCCTGAAGACTTCAATCCATATAATGAGGAGTGCATGCCAAGGTAAGATACAGCTCATCAAACAATAAGCTGGAGAAGGGGTACTGCTATAGACTAATCACATGGAGTCTAGTGATGCTACCTTCCTTCTCCCATCACTCTGGTCCTCAGAGGTGTGTTACAGTCTTCACATGACCTCTTGTTTAAACTGAGCTTCATGGTTTAAAGTGTGGTTCAAGCTATGCCATGTTAGTGTAAAGGGTAAGAGGCGTGCGAGTGAGATGGGTGGGGTATTACTGTGGTGCTTGTCTATTGACTTTAGTGACAGGAACTTTGAAAGCTAGGCTTGGAATGCAAACAGAAGAAGCAGTTGGCAGTCGACACCCAGTAATGTCACTTACTATATGAGCTGCCAGTCCTTTCTTTGGTTTGCATTCCAAGCCTCTTGTTCAAAGTGTTCGTGACTGAGATCTGTTTGCAGAAGCAGAGTCGTAAGATGCTCTGAGATCAATAAAGCTACAGTAGATGACAATTTAGCAGGTAGGATGTTGCAAAACCTAGAATGCTCTGGTGCAGTGGGAGGCAGGTCTTTGCAAGAACCTAAGTCCCACTGAAATGTCTGTGCTCTGCCAGTTGAGCTGTTGAGAACAGGAACCCAAACAAAATAAAACCCATCTCCATGATCTTGCTTTCCTCTTTTAGATGAGATACAGTATTCAACCAGAAAACCAACTGCCTAGCAAAGGAACATTTTTCCTACATACTTGGATCCAATTCTGTTGGAGTCTTTGGGTTTGTAAAGTCCTTTTGGATTCTGCTGTCAAATTCCCAGATATACAGACAGTGGGTTGTGTGCTCATGGTAGCACACGTCCCTCTGAGGTCCTGGGTTAAAGTCCCACACTGGGGACCCAAGTTAATCACAAACTGGGACACAGCTGCGCAATAATGGATGTCCCCCATGCTGGGGACCTGGCTCATACCACCATTGACACAGTTGGTAGTATGAGGGGTGTCTCAGACTGGGAACATGGGCTCATACTCAACACTGACACAGCAGTGCAGTATTGGGGTGTCCTATGCCAGGGACCTGTGCACTACCAAATGCTGACACTGCGGTGCAGTATTGTGGGGTGTTCCACACCAGGGACCAAGGCTGTAGCACATACCACTGCAGTGCAGTACAGCACAGGGGGTATCCTACACCAGGGTCATGGGCTCTACCAAATACTGACCTCTGCAGTG
Source organism: Neoceratodus forsteri (assembly GCA_016271365.2). Lineage (NCBI taxonomy): Eukaryota > Metazoa > Chordata > Ceratodontiformes > Ceratodontidae > Neoceratodus > Neoceratodus forsteri. Next base: position 1,442,937,428 of record CM057459.1, read on the forward strand.
CTGGGGTGTCCTACACCAGGACCTGGGCTCTCACTAAATGCTGACACTGCAGTGCAGTACTGGGGGTGTCCTACACTAGGACCTGGGCACTACCAAATGCTGACCATGCAGTGCAGTATTGGGGGTTGTCCTACATCAGGGACCTGGACAGTAGCAAATGATGCTGCACTACTGTACTGTGTGTCCTACACCAGGGACCAGGGCTCTACAAATACTGACACTGCTGTACAGAGCTGGGTGGTGTCCCACAGCAGAGAACTTGGCTAATATCCAGTGCTGATACTGAAGTGCTGGAAGTGTCCCACACTGGAGACCTGGGCTTGTACCAAATACTGATCTGGGTGGGGTAAGGTGGGTGTGTGTGTGTGTGTGTGTGTGTGTGTGTGTGTGTGTGTGGTGTGGTGTGTGTGTGTGTGTAGGGTGGTGTGTGTGTGTGTGTGTGTGTGTGTGTGTGTGTGTGTGTGGTGTGGTGTGTGTGTGTGTGTGTGTGTGTGTGTGTGTGTGTGTGTGTGTGTGTGTGTGTGTGTGTGTGTGTGTGTGTGTGTGTGTGTGTGTGTGTGTGTGTGTGTGTGTGTGTGTGTGTAGTGGTGTGTGTGTGTGTGGTGTGTGTGTGTGTGTGTGTGTGGTGTGTGTGTGTGTGTGTGTGTGTGTGTGGTGTGAAGGCTACGCACTGTGTGTGTATGGTGGGGTGTGGGGTGCATGCATGGTGTGTGCGTGAGGTGGGGGTGTGTGTGTGGCGGTGGGTGGCGGTTTGTGCAGGTGTGTGTCGGTGTGTGTGTGTCGGGTGTGTGTGTGTGTGGGTGTGTGTGTGCGTGGGTGTGTGGTGTGTGTGCTGGTGTGGGTGTGTGGGTGGGTAAAGATACAGAGGGTCTCATACCAAACACTGAAGGACTTATACTCTTATCCAGCACTTGACACTGCTGTGCAGTATTGGAAGGTGTCCCACACTAGGAAGTTGGGCTAATCCTAAGACAGATGCTACAGCGCAGTAATAGGGGTGTCCCTCACCAGAGACCTGAGCTGATACCATGGCCCCCTTGTTTTCTGTGATGCCGTGGAGTTTTCCGCTGAATTTAAAGTAAACTGTGGGTTTACATAAACTGTGGGTTTACATAAACTGTGGGTTTACATAAACTGTGGGTTTACATAAACTCTGGGTTTACATAAACTGCAGGTGCAGAATAGTTATTACATGGTTTGCATAAACAGAGTATTGTTCCGCAGTTTGCACAAACTGAGTGAGGACTATTCTGCAGTTTACATCAACTCTTCAGTGCAAATTGAAGAAAAGTATTCCATGGTTTATATAACATTCTGCAGAATGCTTTTTGGAATTCCACAGAATTTTAAAAAAGTTGAGAAAAATATTTTGGAATGGCTCCAACCCATTAGTTTGCCTGCTAGTGCTTTACCTTAAAATCCAAAATAGACTGGCCCATTGACATGGTGGGCTGAAATACTGCTTGCCACACCAGTGACCTGGGTTCAGGAATAACATTCTGTGGTTTACATTAAAGGAGATGGGAAATGATTTATTGCAGTGTTTGGTATTTCTGATGTATTAAATAATCAGTGGCCTCTTTTTTTTTTTATATTCTAAATATTTAGAGTGCACATTTCGGTATACTATGATAATGCTGACAGACCACTGACTTTACAGTTTTCTCATTGGGAGTCTGTGTGTGGCAAGATTTGAAAAGCCGTGTCAGACTCTAATACCATGTTCAGTCTCACAGTTGCACTAGGATAGTGAGCTGCTGAGCTGATATGCTTTTTTCCAACTGAGTAGTTTCAACATTTGCAAATCGCAATTTATTAACAGCAAAATAAAAATGACTATTTACAAAGGCAGAATAAATGGAGAAATCAGTCCTGAGTGTTTCTTCTCAGTTCAAATCTGTCTCCCAGTCTCTAGCAAAAGTATTGCTGCTCTCTTAAGTCTTTGCCTCGTTGACTTCTGATTCTCACAGAATGTTCTTGTTAGTTTACAGAATGTTCTTGTCATTTCAGTGCAGGTGCAGCAAAAGAACAGTGACCCAGAACTGACCTCATGTTTACAGTTCTGCAAAGGCTTAAACTGCATCTCGGGTTAACCCCTGAGTTCCAAATAGTTTTGCAAGAATTTCAATAGAATAACTATAGACAGTTTTAAACAAAGGGATCCCAGTATCACTTAGTTTCACACAAAATTGTGATATGTTTTTATACCTGCAGATATGTGGGGGGGGGGGAGAGAAAAGACAGAAATAGCAAGGGAAGGAGGAGAATTGCCAAACCATCTGATCAGTTCCTAGGTCTCACAAGAAAAGTTACGTAATCAGAGAACAGACCCTTGCATTTAAACTCTTTCTGCATAACAAATGGGGTAGAGCCTTATTCAACCCTGTCACACATCCCCCTCTTTAAGAGGGAACGCATTTCTAAAATGTTCTATTAAATTCCCATTTAACATTAGCTTATAACTTTTGCAGTTCGTGCATATATGCAGCATAGCAAACAGAAGTTGAAACTTGCACATTTTTTAACCTTCAGAATTCTCAATTCCTGATTCATATCTAGACAATCAGCATTGACATTCTCATTTCCAGATTTGTGCATCACTTTAGATTTAAATGGCTGTAGTACCAGGTGCCACCATGTGATTTCTAGAATTTTTATCCTTCATTTGGTTACGTCACAGAAGATTGTGATCTGTTACAAGTACAAAGTCTGCTCCTAGTAAGTAAAACGTAAGGGACTTCATGGCCTACTTTGCCGCAAGGCATTCCTTTTCAGTGGTGGAGTACCTTTTCTCTCTTGTGCAATTTCCTAGTTATGTATAGAATAGGATGTTCTTTCCCATCTATATACGGACTCAAGACTGCACCTAGGTTTACCTCTGATGCATCAGTCTGTAACAGAAATTGTTTCTCAAAGCCTGAGCTTCAACAGGGGCTGAACATGATGTAGCCTTAATGGCCCGAAAAGCCTCGTCACACACTGGGGTCCATTTCACATTATTTGGGAACAGTTTCTTTGAGTTCAGTAAGGGGAGTAGCTATCTTGGTAAAACTGGGAACAAATGTCCGATAATAACCAGCCAGCCCTAAAAATGACTTGACATGTTTCTTGGTTTTGGGGACAGGGCTGTTGGCTACAACTTCTATCTTGGAAACCCCTGGCTTGACATCTCCATTTCCCAAAACATAGCCCAAATATCTGGTTTTCTGCATGCCCAGTGCACTCTTGGTAGGATTGTCAGACCTGCCTTTTTGATCGATTGGATAACTGCTCGTAGGTGTTACAGTTGGCTTTTCCAGTCTGGACTGTACACCACAACATCATCCAGGTATGCAACACAATAACCAGTGTGAGGGGATAAATTACATTCATGTACCACTGGAATGTAACGGGTACACCATGTAAACCAAACTGCATTGTGGTGAACTGGTAGAAACCTATAGGAGTGGTAAATGCAGTTTTGTCTCTAGATTCTTTAGCTAAGGGGATTTGCCAGTCACCCTTGGTGAGATCGAGGGTACTGAGATACTTGCCACTCCCCAGTCTATCCACCAAATCAACTATTCTGGGCATAGGGTAACTGTCCAATTCTGACACTTGATTAGGTTTCCTAAAATCAAGGCAGATTCTAACACCCCCTTCCTTTTTGTTTAAAATTACCATTGGAGATGACCAAGCTCTTCTCGACTCTTCTGATACCCAATTCTTTATTTGTATTTCCTTAACCACGTCTGCTCTTAATCACTCTGGTAATCTGTATGTCTTGTTTAATAGGGCAAGCATTCTTTATCACTGTTACGTGCTCGACCCCTTTTGCTCGGCCTGATACTGTGGTAAAAGTACTGTTGAATGTCTTAGCAAGTTACGAATTTCTGCGATTTGTTTGGAGGTTAAGGAAACATTCACCCTTATAGCATCAGCAGTTGGTGTGTTCCAGTCTGTCATAAGCGATATCAATATCTTCTTTATCAGTTTCTGGTAAAATCAACAAAACAGCATTTGGTGTTTTCAGCCCATTTCTTGAGGAGGTTAGCATGCTATATCTTTGACACCACTGATAGGAAAATCCTACAATCTCATAGTAACTGCCAGTACGTCTAAACACTTTATAAGGCCCTTGCCACTTCATTAACAGTTTTTCTGTGGTGGGTAAAAGTACAAGACCTTTTCACCTGGCTCAAACTTTTCTTTTACCCTATGGTCATAATACACCTTCTGCTGGTTTTGGGCCTCTTCTTGATTACCATGAGTGATTTCAACATGTATTGCCAGCTTCTTTCTCAGGGCACACATATAAGATGTAATTGTTTCTGATTAGGGCATACATTTAAGATGTAATTTGTTTCTGATGGGGGTTATCTTCCCAATTTTCTTTTACTACATCTAGTGGCCCTCTAGGTTATCTACCATACAGCATTTCAAATGGTGAAAAACCTGTTGATGCCTGTGGCACTTCTCTGTAAACAAAAAGCAGGTAAGGCAAGTTTTGGTCCCAGTCTTTCCCTTCCCCTTTTACAAACATTTACAAAATGCAGAGGCATTAGTATGCTTCTTTGCAGATAACACAAAGATCTGTAACCGGGTTGATGCATAAGGGGGTGGGGTGGAAAGGATGCGAAGGGACTTGGCAAGGTTGGAGGAATGGTCAACAGTATGGAAGCTTAAATTCAATTCAAAGAAGTGCAAAGTAATGCGCCTTGGAAACAAAATCCCAGGGGGAGGGAAGTACTAATAAAAAATGGAAAGGGACCTGGAGGTACGCAATGTGAGAAGGCAGTAGGAGGGCTGGGGGATGCTGGGATGTATAGGAGAGGCATCACCAGTAGAAAACAGGAAGTTGTTATCCCTCTGTACAGACAGTTGGTGAGACCCCATCTGGAGTACTGCATGCAGTTCTGGAGACCCCATCTCACAAGGACATAGACAGGATGGAGACAGTCCAGAGGAGGGAACTAAGATGGTGCAGGGTCTGCACCGGAAGGCATGTGAAGAGAGACTAAAAGAGCTTAATATGTATACCTCGAGGAAAGGAGTGAGAGGGGGACATGATAGAAGCTTTCAAGTATCTCAAGGAATTAAAGTCCAAGAGGTAGCATCTTCGAAAAAGATGTGCAAGAACAAGGGGGCAATTTGAAGATGGGGAGGGCACCTCAGGGCAACATGAAGAAGTATTTTGTTCACAGAGGGTGGTGGACGTGGAATGGACTTCCTGAGGAAATCTAGGGTCAAAACTGGGAGAAATCAAGAATGTGTGGGACAGACATAAGGCAATTTTGGTGGGGGTTAGGAAGAAACAGGTTGTTGGTTAACTAGGATCTGCAGCTTATCCAGTAGGTAGGGAAATGGGCAGACTGGCTGGGCCAAGTGGTTCTCATCTGCCATCAGTCTGTTTCTATGTTTCAAACCTTTTAACATGCATTTTAGGGTTTGATTAAAACGCTCAAGACTGTCTGTCTGAGGGTGATAAAGGGGAGGTTCTTATGGAAGTGATACCTAGTAGTTGGTACAGCTCCTTCAGTAATGCCGCACAAAATTGCTACCCTGATCAGTAATCTTTAGGTATGCCCACCCTCTTAACATTTTGGCAAGCTCTGCTGCCACTTTTGGGGTTTTGACAGTATGCATTGGATCTGCCTCGTGCATCGAGTAGCAGTCACATACTACCAAAATGAATAGATTACCCTTTCACTTCTGTCTAAGGGTCCAATCACTTCCATTGCAATTCTCTCAAAAGGCACATCTTTCAAGGGTAGGGGCACTGAGGGCACCTTGTCTTTTTTTTTTTGGGGGGGGGGAGCTATTTTCTGACATTCAGCACAAGAACTGCAATAGGTAGCAGCATTTTCATGAATTCCAGGCCAGTAAAATCTGTATAGCAATCTGGCAAAGGTGCGATTCCCTTCCTGAGTGACCAGCCACAAGACTATTATGTGCTTCTGTAATGACTCTGATCTATACTTTTGTGGTATAACCAATTGTTCTGTCTGGTCCTGTCTGAGGTTTAACTCAAACTCTGTAAAGTAGCCCATTGCATTTTTAAACCTAGGTTCACCCTGTTTTGATTTCACGAACAGCTGCTTAAAATAACCCTGAAGAGAAACATTAGCTTGTTCTGAAAGAAAATCACAATCGGTGATCAGTTTAGTTTCAGCATTTTCATACTGTTAACCCCTTATGTCAGTCACTTGTTGCCACTGTTTCTTCAGGCATTGTCTTTTGTTCCTGGATTTCTAGATCTTGGAGCTGTGCTCAAGTCAGATTCAAAATCAGTGAAAGAAAACGGTCCCCACCATATGTGATTTTCTTTGCCTGAGCTCTTGTCACCACAGCTGCTGAAACATCAGGATTTACTCCCCCTTTGATTAACTCTGTAAATTCTGGAAAGTCCATTCCAGTAATCACAGGTACAGGTAACTTGGGTACTACACCCACTTTTATTTAGCTTGACACCCCATTCATTTTTTACTTACTTATTGAAATGTTTCACCATAGTCACATGGCTGGTGGGATATTATGGAGTGTTCCCATGAATGAAGAAGACACCAGTACTTGGTCCTTTTGCACATTGTTTTCCCAGCACTTCAGTATGAGCTAGGGTCTGTCTGCTTCCGAATCAATAAGTCCTTCAGTCTTATCTACACCTTCACATCTGTTAAGTACTTGCCCCAATTTGCGAAGGATAAATCTGCTTTAGTGTCACACTTCTTACTATGGCAATTTCTTGCAGTATGACCAGGAGTATTAGTTATAGCAAAGTCTTTGTGTCCCAGATTTGTTACCCCCACCAGAGTTCTTGTCAGACTAGGAGTTTAAATGGGGGAAAAAGAGCATCTTATTGGTGCTTGACTGTTACCTCGCTGCTGTGGCTTCTGTCTGGCCATTTGGTAGCACTCTGCCAAAGAAACAACCTTTTCCACACTTTCTGGTCGGTATTCATTTACCCAAAGCTGTATGTCTGTGGGTAGGAGGTTGATGTACTGCCCCATTAGAAATGTTTGAATTATCTGTGGGAGTGTTTTGCCCTCTGGTTGGAGTCATTTCATAATTTCTCAGAGTTGGGTGAAGACTTTTGAGGATTGTCGACAGAGTTGTACTTCAGAGACAGAAATCACTGCCTGTAGGTCTCTCCTGAGATGTCATATCTTTTAAGGGCCTCTTTTCCCCACATCATAGTTTTCTGACACTGCAGTGTCCATATTACTGCAGGATGTTGGGCTTTCCTGTCGGATTAGTTACCAGTCTGATTGCCCATTGCTGCTTTGGCCACTGGCAGGCTGCAGCAACACTTCCAAGAGTTGTCTGATATGCTTCGATGTCATCTGAGGTACACAACTTTATTATTTGTAATGTATTTTAAAGTTGTTTGTGTCTTGTTTGCTGGACCAGTGACACATCCTCCAGCTTTGATAACTTGCCAAGGCATCCATCCATCGCTGCATCTGTTCTCTTCTTTGCTGCTCCTGTCATTGTATCTCTTCTTTACTCTGTTTCTTGAGTTGTTGCATTTCTTTTCTCTGTGCCTCTGTGTTGAATCTCTTCTCTCAGCATCTCCTCTCTTCTCTTTCTCCATCTCAGTTTGTATAGCCCACCATTTGAAAAAGGCAGTCAAGCTTTCAGGTTCTGTCACTGCCAGTTCTTTTATTCTCCTCCCCATCGCTGGTACTGGCTATACAGTCTTAGCTTGGACTTGTCTCTGCTGGTTTGGCTGCCATTCTTCTGATAATCACTCCTGGACCTGTTGCTGCAGAACTGCATTTTATGCTTTCTTGGTACCAGGTCTAGTACCCACGCACAAAACTCCTGGCTTTGAGTATGCATGGCATAAATCCCACTTAGGCTGACACAATCTGTCATCGAGGTACAGGTCAGGAAGCACAGGAAACCAGGATCAGTTTCAAAATCTGCAAATAGCGTTTAACAACAGCAAAATAAATAAAATTGTTCAATATAATTATTTACAAAGACAGAATAAACCAAGAAAACAAAGTCCTTCTGAGTGTTTCAACTCAATTTCAAATCTGTCTGTCTCTAGCAAAAGCATTGTTGCTCTTTTTATAAGTCTTTGCCTCGTTAACATTCTGATTCTCACAGAACGTTCTTGTAAGTTTACAGAATGGTCTTGTCTGTTTCAATGCAGGTGCAGCAAAGAACATAGTGACCCAGAACTGACCTTATTTACAGTTCTGCAAAAGGCTTCAAAACTACATCTCAGGTTAACCCCTTGAGTTCCAAATAGCTTTGCAATAATTTAAACAGTATAACTATATACAATCGTAAACAAAGGGATCCCAGAATCACTTAGTTTCACACAAAGATTCACATATGTTTTTATACCTGCAGATATGCAAGGGGTGAGAAAAGACAGAAATAGCAAGGGAAGGCAGAGATAGCGAGAGGCGGAAAATTGCGAAACAGTCTGAGTGATCAGTTCCTAGGTCTCACAAGAAAACTTGGCTGCACAACCAGAGAACAGACCCCTGTGTTTAAACTTTCTACATAACGAATGGGAGCGGCCTTATTTCAACCCTGTCACAATTAGAAACAAGGACCCCCACATACCCACACTCTCTTTAATAGGACCCTCTGTTAAACATCTTGTTACCATTTAGCTACTGGCACACATTACCATTTAGCTTCCGGCAACCCCCACACCATGCAAACAATGAAAACATCTTGATTTCTTCAGTGGAAAAAAGTGTGTCCCTCCCTGGTGTTCTGTAAATGACCAACCTATACCACTGCTTCCTGTAACTGCACCACCGTCTCCTCTCAAGATAGATGCCTACCGATAATGCTGTGTTGTAGGGATCCACAGCCTGTAGATTCAATCCCAGGGCAGGCAGGAGAAATCCACAGAGGCTCAGTAGAAGCAGGAGTTTCCTGTGCTGGGGTTCTTGTGCTCTCTCTCCAATGTGCTGTCCTTTACTGACTCACTTGCAGTTCGTGAAATGTGCGCTGCTGCTGAGCACCTGCAGATTCTTCCAGTGTCACCTGGCCTCTATGCAGTTTGAGAGGATCGGAGGGAGTGAAGATATGACCGCAGTGTCGACCACCAAATAAATGATCTCAGCAGTGGAACTTCAGAGGCTACTAGTGCTGTGGAATCCCAGAACACATTAACGGTAAGCTAGGCATCTGTCTTGTGAGAAGATGGGCAGTGTGTGGTTACAGGGAAATAGTGATACTGGCCACTTTCAGGACACCAGGAGGAAACAAAATTTTTCTTTTCACTGGGGAAAAAAAAATTAAGATGTTTTCATTGTTTGTATGGTGATGTCTACCAGATGAGGATTGGGAGCTATGTGTAACGTGTGCTGGTAGCTAAGTGATAAGATGTTTAACAGAGGGTCTGTGTTAGACAGTGTGGCTGTATGTGGGGTCCATGTTTCTAGTGAATGGAACAGTTGGGGGAGGAGAGGGAATGTTTACTGGCTGAGAAACTCGCTATTCTAGTGTGACCGTGAGACTGAACATGGTATTTGGGAGTCTGATGTCGGTTTTTCAAATCTTGCCATGTGCCGACTCCCAATAGAAAACACAGCTGTAAAATCAGTGGTCTTTCAGCATTACCATAGTATCGAATGTGCACTCTAAATATTTAGAATACAAAAAGCACAGAGAGGCAACTGACTGGTATTTCTAATGTGCTTAACAGTTAAAACCTGGAAAAATGATTTTCTATCTCTAAATTCCACGGATATCTCCGGCTGTAGAATCAAGTAGAAAGCAGGGGCATTGGTTACAGTCGAGTAATAAGGCATGATGGGGTGCATTATGGTGGGATAAGGGCAAACCTGACGGCTTCCACTACCCAAGAAGGGTTGCTAGCTCATCATAGTGTGCCCCCCTGGACTGCCTTACTGCAATTATGAAATGGGTTCTAACAGTGTCAGTAAATACATATGTCTTCTAAAGATTAGAGGGTGGGTTGTATATTAGTTAAAAAAAAAAAAGTGCCTCTACATGGTATTGCCACAGAATGATGTCCTGCCACAGAACGTAGACCCACTTTGCCACAGTGAGCACGGGGCCCTGGCTGATACCCAGTGCTAACTTTGCAGTGCAGTGCTGGGAGTGTCTTACACTGGGATGAGATAATACCAAACGCTGATACTGCAGTGAATTACTAGGAGGTGGCTGATACTAGGGACTAGATAGTCATACCTAGCGCAGACATTACAGTGTAGTCCTGGAGGTGTCCTACACCAGGTACTTGGACTGATGCCCTGTGCTGACTCTGCATGGAATGGATTAATGAAAACTTACTGGTACCAGTATAACTGTCTATTCTTAACACTCGTGAATTGCATTGTGCAGGGCAGGCTCCAAGGTGGAATGAAGACTGTGACTATTGCAGTATATAACCTGCTAGTTTGATTTTCCCCCTGGGGTGAGATACAGATGAGGCACACAGAGTCCTGTGTAAGGATGACACACGTCTGTGTCTCCTGTTCTCACCCTCTGCAGATTGTAAGAGAGGCCCTTTAGCACCATGCATTCCTGCTTAAAGCAGAGAACCAGCCTAAATGTTCATGTTTGTTTTGCATGTACCAGTGAAGCCCGCCAGCATGAAGCGCAGTATCACAGGTTTCCTGCATGACAAAAGGGATTAACTCTCATTGAAATTGCATTGTTTGCTGCAGTAACTCTGCTGCAGAATTCTGAAGACCTGGGCTTCATCCTGGTGGGCTTCACTGTACATCTAATTATGCTTTGCATTATGTGGGTATGTGTGATTTTTGCATTTCTGTGAAACCTGGCTTTGTTGCCATTGCCCTTTTTTGTGTAGCCCTTGCCATCAGTACCTTTGTGCTGAGGTTTTCTGTCTTTTTAGCTCCCTGGTTTGTAAAATACTTATGAGTTGGGTTGTGCAGGACAAGTTCTGTGGAGGAATGGAGTCACTGACTGATGCAGTATAGAAGTCGCTGGTTTGTAAAATGCTTGTGAGCTGCGTAGTATAGAAGAGGCGCTATGGAGGAATGGAGACAGTGACTATTGCAGTGTAACTGGTTGGTTTGTAAAAGACTTAATAATTTTAGTTAATTTCTTCTACTTTTCAGTCGTTACAAATGTACATATACAAAATACACCATAAAATCACATCTCCATACTAATCAAGAATAAAAATGTGACTAATGGTATCTTCTTCCTGTGACAGAGCAGGTAATGAAAGGACTGAGAAAATCCAGGAAGTGCTTGAACACTTAATCAGTTTATCTGCCTGTGCGTGAAGTTATATAAAGGTTCACATTTTTTAATGAAATTTGCCATCTTGTTCTCATTTGGAGAGCTGCAGTAATTATAGTGTCTAGTAAGGGCTTGTTCTACATGGATTTTCATGCCAGCTGAAGCCTTGCTTTACCACAGTTCAAAGGTCATGGAATGCATTTGGAACCTTCTGTGGTACAACAACATTACAGATTGGAAATCCTCAATGCAACTGGTGTTTTTTTTTTTTTCTTTTCCCAGTGCTGCCGCGTGCACAGCATCTTTTCAAGTTGAGAACTGAAACTGCTGGCACACTTGCTGCTGTCACGGAGTGATGCTAAAACACTTTTGTTTGGGGGGAATTAAAATAAAAACTAGAAACCACACACTCAACCAGCCTTACCTGTCATCTTGGGCTTCTGATTACATCGGACCTCTCAAGCTTCGATCTCAAGGTTTGAGGTAATCAGAACCCCTCTGTGGCAGCACAGGCTGGTTGCGTGTGGTTGCCCAACCAGTATTCTCAGTTTCTACTTTTTCGTATTTCTGTTAATTCTGGTCTCCACTCTTTCAGGGTGGGTGCCATGTTCTCTAGCCATAGTTAAATAATTACATTTTTAACTGACATATTTTATTGACAAAAAAGAAATCGAGAATAAGAAACGGGCTGCACAGTTATAACAAGAATTTTCGGTTATTTCTTACTATTCTTGGTAACTCTCCATCCCATAGTTGAGTACTTGACTACTTTAGATCACGTTCTGACTGACTTAGTATGAAATACTTCAACTTATTTGTTCAACAATGGAAGTTGGCCAAACTTTTCAGAAAACGCAACTGGCTTTGCCTATGGAGAACTCACTAGGGTGTGAAGACTGGAGCAGCTGCAAGGGTCACTGGCCCCAAATTTAAACAGAGAAGTAGGGAAACAGCTGCACTCAAATTAGGTCACAAATCTGCGTCAAAGCTCATGCATACTTTTAGCATAAAAAATAGCTGCTATTTTACTGTGCCATATATGCCAAATTCAAAGAAACTTGATGCAAAACTTACTTAATACAATGCAATAGGATCTGGAATGAACAGATCACTCAGATATATTTTTTTTGGTAACTGGGTACACTAGACAGTCAAATGCCTATTTTCAGGTACAACCTTAAGGAGCTCCCCTTCAGTACTGCAGATTGGAACAGATACAATTGGACAAAGAGCAGCAGTCTTTCCTGAGGTGGGATTCAAACCTGTGAACCATTTTTTGATGAACTGATTGCAAGCAGTATCTGCATCAGACGTTCATAGCAGTCTGGGATTCTTGGAGAGAATATAATCAAAGCACACACAAAATCATATCTGGCATTTTCCTATCTGGTTTTATTTGGTAACTATTTATTGTTCAAGCTAGGTGTACCAAAGTACAAGCTTTTGTTTTTTTCTGTATTTATTTTTATTGATATCACACTTCAGTAACTTAATTTCCTCTGCAGTCCCAGTGCAGAGGTGGACACCAATATCACATGGCCTGTGTGTGGCAGATAGGCGCATGTGCACAATGTAGTTGTAGGATTATGTCAATTTGGATGACTCTGCTTTAGCACTTTATTTATATAGACATTAAAAAATATTGGGGGCAAGTCCAACCTGTGCCATAGCAGATTATGTGTTACGCTCTACTACCAGTGACTTCAGTTTGGCAGCAGATCCGGGAGCTATATTTGCCTGCTGAGGTCTGGGTAGTGCTCCCAGTTGGGGCAGAACAATACTGGTTCTGTCCCTGCAGTGGCCTGGGAGCTGGTCTCCATAGGGCTTTCACCATGTGCAATTCCTGACTGGACACTGCCCAGCATCGGGGGGCAGGATTTAGATGGGGAGAAAAGTCCAAGAAAGACCATGTCCCTTGGTCACCTGTATATTCTTGGGCCACTTTCTGGGTGCATCCCCACTGGTCCAAGTGTGTGTGTGTGTGTGTGTGTGTGTGTGTGTGTGTGTGTGTGTGTGTGTGTGTGTGTGGAGGGGTGCACAGCTGACTGAGCAGGAAGGTTACTGGAAGAGCCTGGAGAGTCAGGGCAAGCTGGTCTAAGGGCAAAAAACTGTGGCAAAAATGATGGCAGGGCAAGAATACATCTATGTATAACCCCCATGTATATTTTTTAATTATAAATTGTGTGGTATATTGTTGGGGCTTATTGTGGATGAAAATCGGTGGCTTTCCAAAAGTTGTTGGACAGCTCAAAGGTCAAGAAAAGCTGTAGTATCATTCTAACGTCACGATACTACAGCAACATTTCCCTCTTGAGCTGCTACCTGATGACTGAAACAGCTCTGTGTTCAAAAAAACTGACTAAAATGGTGGCACTGCTTAGCCAGCAGAGGGGCGAGCAGTTCAATAACATGGTTTGGACACGAACTGCCATAGTTTGGACACACAGAGCAGTCAGTCAGTTTGGCAGTTTTCTTCTCTTTGAAATCACCTGTGCTTTTAAATATCTGGTTGGGAGCAGAGCGGGACTATAGTGAGGACCGAGATCATTTGAGAAAAGGAAGCAGAGCGGAACTGTAGCAACTACTGAGAGCAGATGGGTGTGTGAACACAAGGTATGAAACCTTGTAGTTGAATTAACTATTTCTGGGAACCATGTACTATATAAAACATGTATGGATGACCAGACACAACAAGGCTTTGTTTCTATCTTAGGAATGTGATGTCAAATGGACCTCTCAATCTTACGCTTTTGAGGTCTATACTCACATCACCTCAATGGAAACAGTCTTGTTGTGTGGTCTATAGACTATTCTATATGTTGTACAGTGGTAGCCAGTGTCCTCAGTAGCCATAAAGGGTCATGTCTGGCCACACTGCATGCTGATATCACTTTCTATGCATTGGTTAATCTATAGCTAATTAGAATGATGTTGCCTCATGATGCACCATGATGTCGGATATCATTCAGTGTGGCAATGGCAACCACTGTATGTAATCCTTGAGTTGCATTTCTCCCATAGTCCATTTGTTGGTACAATATATACAGATTGATTATAATAATAAGCAGATTGTTTGGTACACCCAGATTTCTCATCCCTTCCCATAATATAGATGTTATAATTTTATCAAACACCAAAGGGAAGGCCATGAAAATGGCATACCGATTTTCTGTTTTACTGTTTCCTGTATGAATCCTATGTGATAATGCATAACAATTTTCAATACTCTACCAGCCCTATATCCGTTCTGAGTCTGAGGTATATTATTTTCATTAAATTTTAAGTTTCTGTCAGACTAAGGGGATGGTACGTAGCTGGGTTGTAGTTTGTACCTTTTTTGGAAGATTGGAACAATTATCTCTCTGCATAAGAGGGATGAAATTTTCTGAAAAATGAAAAGTGGTCATACAAGTTGGTCATATAGTCTGTGTCTGTCACTATGTACAAGGTCTGGTCGCTTTATTATTTTGTTTTCAGTTTTCATAGTTTAATTTCTTGAATTAAGAATTTGAATGTGACTAGCTTTCCATAATATGGATTGCATTTTTTTCTTCAGTACTTTATCCTTCTGCTTTTGCCCCATCACCCCATTCTGCTCCATCACTCAAACTCCAGGATGTGCGTATTACTCAATGGGTGAGTCGGTGCAATGGATGGTGGTGTGGGTCGCAGCATCATCCTGCCAATGGGGGGCCTTCTCCTGTTTACCCAGAGCCAGCAGTGTGCAATGGCAAGCATGGACAGTGTAAAGATGTTGCATGCTCTCCTCCAGCTGTTGATTGAGGTCACCACTGCTGTCACAGATCATCCATTCGGTGTCAGCCAAGCAGTGGTACATGCTGTCCACCTCCCCCTCAGGAAGGAGAGCCATCAATGGGTGCTCAGTCCTCCTTCCCTCAGCCAGCTCCCAACTGACCATGGTCTGTTCCCGAACCTGAATCACCAGGGTGGTGGGGGAGGTGAGGCGTCAAGCGCCCTGGCCCACCATGCCACTGGACCAGTTTATCTATTGCATTTTTTGCTTTATACGTTTTTATTTGAATTGCAAGAAATAATTGCAACTCAGTACAATAGATGAATAAAATATATTAATAAATAAATTCCCAAAGTAGGAGAAACTATTTGGGCATTAGAAACCTGGACTTTAACAGCAGATAAGGACAGCTTGGCCCACCCAGTCTGCCCATTTCCCTTCCTATTGGATAAGCTGCAGATCCTAGTTAACAAACAGCCTACTTTCTCCTACCCCCCCACCAGAATTGCCTTATCTTTCCCATGCATTCATGAAGTCCCTCACTACTTTTCACCCTCCTTAGAAAGGTTGCTATGCCTTCCACCCTCTCTGTGAAAAACTGTTAATATTACTTTGAAGTTCTCGATGCCATGGGCAACAGGATTCCAAATGGTCTTAGATGTTTTGTTTTGATTAAATCTTTTGAGGAAGCTTGTAATTCAACTGCTTTTTGCTCAGCAAAAATTTTTGTCATCTAAAATTTTTGTAGATTCAATTCCTTGCCTTGTTTATATTGGCTATATTATCCAGATTCGTGTCAATGCTCACTTTTCTAATTTATTTAGCCTAGTTTTCATGTTAGAACATGGTTTAATAGTGTCAATCTATGTAATAGGACTGTGGGTAGGCCGGGGGGGAGACATCATAACCCCAATATAGTGTGTAGATACTGTTTTGGGAAAGGGCACATAGAAAGATACTGCTACAAAAAAGAAAAATGAGGCTACCAATCTGGCCCTCTTGAACTGGGGCAACTTTGGGACCCAAGTAAAAATCCATGATAAAGTCATGATGGGGTTAATTGATACTGAAGCTGACAGACCATAGTTCATCCAGATGTCCTAGAGAAAACCCTATAACAAACATTTACTGGTGTAATGTGTGTCCATGGGGATGTCCATCGTTACCCACCACCATCCTAACTTTGGACATAGAACAAAAGACGAGCATAATGACTGTGGGGATTGTACCAACACTACCTGTAGTGATTGGACAGGATTTTCCTTATTTTGAAGAACTAATTGCCCCAGCTAAAGAACTGATGGCAGGAACAACCGGGTCTCAGACCAGGGCCCAAAGACTGAGGGATATTTTTCTCTTTGAGGAGGAAGTATTTGAGACCCCAGGGAAGGTTACCAAAATGAAAGGGTCAAGAAAAAGCTGCAGCAAGAATAGAGTCCAGCTACCACCAATTGTAATTGACAGTGTTTTTGAGAAATGTGATATTGCTGCAAAACAAAATAAGGATGCTGTCATTGCTAGTTTTCACAAGTAGGACACATAAAATCTAAAGGGTCCCATGAGTGCAAACTTGAAAGTAACATTTGTATAGGGTATATACCTATGCCCAAACAGGTGAATGAACCCATAAAATGGTGGTCCCTACCAAGTATAGAAGAAAACTCTGCATCTAGGGCATGATCTTCCTGGGCAGGACACAGGGAGAGAAGACCCTGACACAAATAATTGCAAAGGTTTTATTGGCTTAGTATATATGAAGATGTGGCCAAATACTGTAAAGCTTGCCCAGAATGTCAGAAGGTAGACCAGATAACCAAAAGAGACATGGTGCCTGTCATGCCCTTACCCATAAATCACTTTACAGCCTTATAGATCTGTGGTAAAACATCGACCTAGGAGTCTGTACCAAAATGCAGACTTCCTATCCAGACTTGGAGCAGATGTAACAGATGAAAAACAAAATGTCTCAGAGATATATGCTATCGATGATAATTAAGTACTATGATTTAATAGTGCTGTATGAATCACCAGGGTATAGAAGTATTTACAGTAAGTAGTTAATTCTGTACTGTATTATCTACTTTATGAAAAGGGACCCTGAGGTGGAGCTTCTAAAGCGAGGGTGGGTGGAAGCTCCAACCCAAACCCCCATAAATACAGAATGTATGCTTAACATTCTGGGGTTTGTTACTTAAAAACTATATGTTGTTGATTACTGTGTTTTTCTTGAAAAGGGAGGAGTGTGGCAGAACTGCATTCTGCCAGGCCTTGTACCCTGGTGGAGGGATGTCTATCGTATCATTTTTTCTTCCTACTATAAATTTGTTACACAACAGCACTTCTTTACCCGATCCTTTGCCTTTTTCTAGCCCTGACGTAGGTTGGCCATCTAGGTCAGTCTTTTTCTTTCTCTATAACTTTTTCCTACTACCTTAGTTTTCCTATTGAATTTATCCGTCCCTCACCACCATTCCCATGTAGCACCAGGTCCAAGTCCAGCATGCCAACTGGCAATGAAATTAAGGTGCTTATAGGGCATAACATGCCTATGAATGAATACAAGTGCATTTAGAACTGCTTAAAGTGCATTTGGAGCAATGTAAAGTGCATATGTGCATTTAAAATGTGCATGGGTTAGCCCCCAGTATAAGATAAAATGGATAAAATGGATAAAACTGATAAAATGACTAAACCAAGAAACTCTGAAACATGTTCAGACCGTAGCTAGGAAGATAGCGGCCCTAGTAGCCAATATCTAGAATGAATTGTTGCATAACCATGCTGACCAGTGGGAGGTTTACTTGCATAATGGAACCCTTATGTTTAAAATGGTAATTAACACTGGCCAGAGAAATGGTTGTTTGTATTGGCTTATATTGTTGGAAAGCTCTCTAATCCAGGCTTAGAAGCGACCATTTCTTTTTGTGTAGGCCTAGTTGTGAGCCTCTAGAGACAAACTGTTTAATTGCCTTTGTGGGCAGGCCTAGAATTAAGTAGGAGGGCTCATAAACCCCCCCAAACCCATGCACAGATCAGATCCGCCTCCAGCCGCTAGTCTCACTTGCTTGGAGTGAAGGCAAGAGAAAGCATCTATACCTGAACAGGCATTGACAATTTGCAGCAAGACAAATTGAAGTATTGAATTGTCGTTTGAAACCTGAAGTAAGGTGATTTTGTTTGATCATAGCATTGAGCTATTTTTCTTTTCTTTTGTGAATATTTTTATTTCTGTTTGCCTTTTATACTGATTTTTGTATAAAAACAAAACCACACTGCAGTGTGTTGTACCGAATTACTGTGTCCAGAGTTATCCTTTCCAAAGAAGCTGTTACATTTGGTGTTAGCAGTGGGATTTGAACCCACGCCTCCATTTGGAGACTGGACAGGATTTTCCTTATTTTGAAGAACTAATTGCCGCAGCTAAAGAACAATTGATGGTGATAACAACCAGGTCTCTGACCAGGGCCCAAAGACTGGGGGATACTTTTCTCTTTAAGGAGGAAGTATTTGAGACTCTAGGAAAGGTTACTGTAACCCCCCTGCAAATGGGGGTTCCCAAAAGTCTTCCAGGAGCTTGCCTGAATGCACCAAGTCTGGGCAGTGATCGGCATCTGAGCTGTTTAAATGTGGTTCCAAGTGAGTGCGATTTGAGCCTCCACGTATTGTCTCTTTAAGAGCTGTCTGCTTGCAGACTTAGTTTGTATGGTGGGGACTGTGTATTTAATGCTTGAATCCTGCCCGAGCTGCTGTCAATTCGCTCCGTTTCTACCGTCGCTACATGTGCAGAGGGAGCCTTGTTGAAGGATATAACTATTTGCCAGAAATCTTTTGGAATGACTGAGAAAACATAGTTTGTCTAACCTGTCTTCATTTCAGCATGAACTGTTTCAGTGTAGCTCTTTCATTTTGATCTGAACTGCTGAAATGGACCAATCAATGGGGAGGGGTTCCTTAAAATGGAGCCTGTGGACGAATCGGAACTTGGACTCTCAATTTTGAGTCAGCCACAAGGGGATTGTATGGGCAGTGACTCTGGGAAATGTAGTTTTGACCTTGGCGCCTTTTTTCACCAACAGAGGGAGTCTTCTGTGAGTGACAGCTGAACCAGCCAACAGAATGGTGTGAAACTAAAGGAAATGCCCTGCTGTGTGACTGGAAAGATCAGATCAGTTGTGACAGTGGAGAGAGGGAGCTCTGTGCTTCTGAGGTGTATAGTTTTGCACGGGAAGCGCGTGTGAGGCCCCGAGTTTCGGCCTGCGGCCGTTGAGTGCCAGTTTGACTGAATCTGTTGTGAGGAAAAGAAGCACCAGAAGTGTGGAAACCAGGCTCACTCTGTAGGAGACTGGAGAAATTGCTGAATCGCACTTGGTCTGTCAGGAACTGAAGCTACTGTGTGCTCCCGGGTATTTTGCAGCAAGTGCGATCGGGATCGAGGAGCAGCCTGCCTGGTATAGTGCTTTCCTTTTACATATGAATGTGCATAGTGCTTGTGGGGAATCGCTATTTCCAATCCCCTGTGCTGTGTGTTGAAGCTGGAAGCAAACCAGTGTCAGTGGCTCAGTAGGTAGCACACTCGCCTCTGAGACCGGGAGATCAGAGGGCTGTGGGTTCAGTTCCCACATCTGGCACTTGGGTTAATATCCCAATACTGACACTGTAGTGCAGCATGAGGGTGCTGCAATTCTGTGAGGTGCCGCCTTTTGATGAGATGTTAAACCGAGGTCCCATCTGCCTGGATTGGTGGTAGTTCAGGTGGATGTTAAAGATCCCATGGCACTTATCGAAAAGAGTAGGGGAATTTCCCCTGTGTCCTGGCCAAATTTCCCTCATTCACTAAAAATACCACCAACAGCTTAATCTGGTTCAAGGTCAATTGGCATTCATCTGTATCCCCCTCCCCCGGGTCGTGCCTGAAAATAGGCAGGATTTGTCTAGTGCACTTACCCAGTCAACAAAAACTAAAAAAAAAAAAAAAAAAAAAAAAAAAAAAAAAGCTTGTCTCAGACTAAATCAGTTTGCTATAAACTGCAGTGGGGTCCAGTCACAAGGACCTTGTCTCCATGCCCTGTTGTTTCTGACAATTCAGAGAACATCCACCATCCGGTTCTCAGCTTGGGTATTGTGAGTACAAATCAGGGTATTCCCCTGCAGCCTGTTTTCAATCACAAGTGTGTAATCTATTTCTTGTTGTTTCACTGCTTCGTGGACTGAGCCATCCGGCTCTGGATTACAATTGGGTGTTGTGCATATATTTTCTTCTACAGGACCCTATCCATCTGCACCTGCCGGGCAATGGACCTGGCTAGCGCGCGCCCAAAACCTGGGTACCCAGAGTGCGACTTTTCAGCCCCTGTATGTGTGCACAGTACTGTGATTTAATGCCACCAATTAACCTGATCTCCCCCTCCCGTGTTACTGTCCCCTAAATAAATCAGATTTTTTGTTGTTATACTATATACTGTCTGGTGTTGGTACTTATGGAAACTATTGTATTTCGCTGTGTATGTTGTTTAACCTTATTTTACAGGGGGTCCTCAGACGTGCTGCAGAATCAGTCTCGAGGGTAAGTGGTGCTTTATGAGTGAACAGTGTGTATACGTGGGGTACTGGGGCTATAACTCCTGGGTACTGTGTGAGCCACTAGAGGGAACCAGAGGGGTTCTCTGTGTCCCAGAGGGCTGTGATCAAGCTAGTCTAACCACTACAAACCCTGACCTCTGGGTAGAGGCACCCGCCATAGAACCTAGGCCCCTCAACCTGTCAGTAGTCAAGCAGGCAGGGGTAGTAGCCCTTGGGATAGTGCCACCTGGGGGGTTACATTACCAAAATGAAAGGGGCCAAGAAGCTGCAGCAAGAATGGAAAGTCAATTACCACCAGTTGTAATCGACAGTGTTTTTGAGGAATGTGATATAGCTGTAGAACAAAATAAGGGTGTGTCCATTGCTAGTTTGTTTTTACAAGTAGGACGCGTAAAATCTAAAGGGTCCCCAGAGTACAAAGGTGAAAATAACATTTTGTATAGGGTATATACCTATGCCCAGACAGGTGAACCCCGTAAAACTGGTAGTCCCTACCAAGTATAGAAAACAACTCTTGTATCTAGGGCATGATCTTCCCTGGGCAGGACATGCAGGGAGAGAAGACCCTGACACAAATATTGCAAAGGTTTTATTGGCCTAGTATATATGAAGATGTGGCCCGAATACTGAATAGCTTGCCCAGAAGGTAGACCAGATAACCAAAAGACACAATGCCTCTCATGCCCTTACCCATAACTCACTTTACAGCCTTATAGATTCATGGTAAAATCTCAACCAAGAAGTCTGCACCAAAATGCAGACTTTCTATCCAGACATGGAGCAGATATAACAGATGAAAAACAAAATGTTTGAAAGATATATATATATATATATATACTGTTGATGATGATTGTTGGGTACTATGATGATTTAATAGTACTGTACGAAGCCCCAGGGTATAGAAGTACAGTTAATTATGTATATTCCTTTATGAAAAGGGACCCTGGGCTGGAGCTTCTAAAGTGAGGGTGGGTGGAAGCTCCAACCCAAACCCCCATTAGTACAGAATGTATGCTTAACATTCTGGGGGTCTGATACCTAACTGTATGTTGTTGATTCCTCCCTTCTCAAAAAAACAGTAATGTGGCAGAAGTGCATATTAGTCTTCCTTTTAATTATATTTTATTAGATTTTGCATATTTGACACACAACTACAGCTACACATTCTACATATAAAACCATACTAAATATTACTAAACACATTTGACAATTTGATGAACAAACTTAAATTATACATCTACATGCACAGACAGGATAAATAACCCCCTCTTCCCCCCACCACCAACATAACAGTCCAGGAATTCATATTTGGGTATAGACGAATTCATGTGAATGCACTGCTTCTAAATGAGTGTGACAGAGGCCGGGAACAATCATATGGGGAGTAAAGGAAGAGGGTCTCTATCTTCCTTGGACATCTGTTTCCCCCCCACCCTGTGTCCTACTGCTGTCTCAGATTCCAACTATTCCACTCCGTGGTGGTCCACTTCAAAAATTCTCCCTCTAGTCCTGCTCTGCTAGGATCTCAATTACATTTCAGTTTTGTCTAGCTGCCAGATAGTGGCAAAAGGGAGCCATCGGCTGATATCGATCTTCAGCCTTATTTTGGCTGTCATATGTTCAATGATTAAAATTCGGTACAATTTTGAAACCAGGCATTAATTGTAGGCAGAGTAGAGGTCACACCCTGAATAAGTGCCTTAGGGCTGCTGCCACCAGGATGTTATAAAAGTATCTTTTGATCTAGTCTGCAGGTCAGGTGATGGCAGTCCCAGTATCCAACATTGAAATTCCATGGAATAGTTCCTTCAAAATGTTCCGGCCTCTGTTCTTACCTCAGTTCTTATTTCCTCCCAGAATTTAGTCACCTTAGAGCAAGACCAAAAGATATGAATGTTTGTTCCCACCTCCGGGCATCCTCTACAGCATTTATTGGATGGGTGTGTGCCAAAATGTTTAGTAGTAACTGGAGTACAAAAATGTCTAATGGCTACTCTCCATGAGGGGGGATGCTGTTGTAGTAAACACCCCACCCAAATTTTGTTCCACTCCCTCTCTGACCGACAATACCATATTAGTTTCTGCTTGCCATTTGTCCTGTATTGGTTTACCACGTCGGGTTCTGAATTTAACATATGTTGGATAATCTGTGTGATTCTACCCTTTGTGTTTGGGGATCGAGCTAGGTTCAAGAGTAACTGTTGCAATGGATTCCCTGTGACAGTCAACTGAACTTTCTTTTGTTGAACCGATAGTGTCTAAGCTGCAAGTAACGAAAATGATCTCTTGGTGACAAGTTGAATTAAAGACACAGTTGAGGAAAAGATTTGTCTCTCTCCTACATAAATTCCCTATGAAATGGAGACCCTGTTTCTGGATCCCTCCCATCTAATCTACAGGGCAAACAATCAACTTGCCCTTAGTGGTGTCTGCAGAGACATCACATGGAAATTAGTACTTTCTGTATACCTCTAACCAGATCCATTTAGGTGTCTGGGCTCAGGGGTTCACCAATATCTGTTTAATTTAATTTGTTCTCATCTATAAACAGCAAATTCCCTAGTTTGGCAATACCTTTGTCTCTTTCTATCGCCACCCATTTTGGCGGGTCATCCATTTTGTAAGTGAGGTATAAAATATTGCAGCTGAGCCATCCAGAAATACTATTTAAAAGTCCGGGAGGCGGCGTCTACTCTCCGTTTTTTTTTTTTTTTTTAGGGGCAATCAAATGGGCCACCTGACTCTAGGCAGAGGTGGAAGACACGATTTGCTGGCAAAGGCACTTGGCTTCACCTGAGCTCTTTTCGCCTAGGTTTGCTTGTAAGGACAGAGCAGGAACAACATAAAGAGCAAGGAAAAGATTAAAGCTTTTGGCTAGGCAGATTTACTGTTATTTTCTTTGTGCTCACAGGTTTTGTTACTGTTTTTTGCTTACATTTTACTGCTTTATTTATTCTCAGATTCAAATTGCTGTTGCAGGGTGTGCTTTCTGCTGCATTATAGGGTGTGCTACAGGTTTGTTAGTGTTTGTGATTAGATTACTGCTGTAATCTTCTCTTCAAATTGTTTATTGCAAGATGTATCTTCTGTTACTGCTTTATTTTTCTCTGTAGCAGTGTTTTTTGCAGGGTATATCTTCTGTGAAATTGTTACAGGTGGTGCTTACAGGTTTTACAGTTTTATCTATCAGTAGGCTAAGCTTTCAGGGTTACTGCACTTGTTGTTGGTTGATTGTTTCTGCTCTTACCTCCTTGTTTCTTTTGTCCGTGGGTCGTCTTTTTCGTCAGGGGAAGGGCCAAGCGACCCACTCCAATTCCCCAACCACCCCATGCTACACTCCTTTTATAGCGTGGCACAGTCGTGACATTTCTTGTAGCAAAGCAGGAAGGGGAGGATCAGAGGGGTATCCACACAGTGACCTCACTTACAGGGGCACAAGTAATTAACTTGTTATAACAAGTTATACAAAAACAAACAAAATAACAAAAAAAAAAAAAAATCAAACTTTTGCTTTCATTTTCCTTTTAATTACTCGGACCAGGTTATAAACTCTGCAGCTCAACTGGAATGGATATTAACTGCAGGTACTGTGGAACACTTTTCAAAAGGGCAGTTATACAGGATTTAGGATGCTGTCCTACATGCCGGACCATTGTAGATCTAAGGGCTCAGCTCCAGGCAGCATGGGCAGAGATTGTGTACCTCAAATCATATATTCAGGAGGAAATGTATTACAAGAACCACCCACCATTTCCCCAACCTCCAACTGAAGCACCTTGACCGTAGAGGGTAGTTGGTCCGTAGGTTGTCGGGTGGTTAGAGGGGCAAATCGGTGCCCCATCACCAGTGCTCACCAACGATCACCTTCACAAACCATATAAAACTACAACGGTACCTGCCTCTTGCGACATCAAACAAGGGGGGAGGACACTGCAGCACAGGAGCTAGCTACAAAACTCTCCCAAAACAGGGACCAAAGCAAAAGGAAATCCAAAGCACTTCTGATCATAGGAGACTCCTTGATTCGGGAATTGATACCTACTTCCAGCTGGGGTAACTAGTTAAGTTAAATGTTTTATTTACATCTAAATAGTATATACTGCTTTTATCACTATTAAGTGTTATGTAGCAAAGGAATTCTTGCTGTTTTAAAGCCCTGACATTACAAACCTGCTTAGATTTCTTTGTAGCGCTGTTTATTTCTGCCCCTTTATATGGATGCATGTTTGTAATTAGAATGGAGTCTATATTAATTAGTAACACCTGTGTAAATGTGAATTGAGTGACACTGTATTTAAACAGTTGCCTTTTCCCTGCCCGCCACGCCCCCTGACAAAGGGTTAGTTCCCGAAGCGCCAGGGCGATTGGTAGTGTGGCCGATCCGGGCACAATACTGTAATTTAATAAGCATTAAAGCTTTTTTGAATTGTGTTCAATATTGTTTGCCTTGATTTAATTTTCGTGGAGTGCACTTGGTATTTTGTGTTTGAGTAATGGTCAGATGTCTCCTAGGTACATCAGCATGGAGAGACACTGACCGCATTGCTAAAATCATGCAGGAAGCAGGAGAAAACATTGATGTCATGATACACATAGGGACAAATCATCTTGCCAGCCGGTCAGTTGTGGAGACCAAGGAACCACCTGACCAGGCTGGAGACTGTCATCCATTTCATCCGGGATCTCCTTCTCTGAGATCTTGCTGGTCTGGGAGAGGGGGGTAGATGGACAGAAGGTAAAAGAAAGGGAGATGGGGGAGCTAAACATGTGACTCCAGAGCTGGTGCCAGGAAAAAGGACAAATTTGTAGTAACGGGCAACAGTTTTGGGAGCGAAAGTTCTTTAAATTAGATGGACTACATCTGATTAAGGAGGAAGTCAGTGCATTGGGGCAGAAGTTTGGTGTCTTTGCAGAATATTTAAACTAGCAAATGGGGAGAAGGGTGCAGTACCCGATACATTGAACAGGAAGAACACCCCTCCCCCCCCCCTCAGCTAGTGATTAAACAGGAGTTCAACATGTTTGTAGATCATTTGCATCACCAGGTAAGGAAAAAAGTCTGGCTCCCCATATGACGCGCAGGGGAAACGCCGGACCTCACCTAAAAACTAACGCACTGAAATCTGACCAATGGAAAATCATGTACACAAATGCCCGCAGCCTAGGGAAACAAGATCCCAGACCTGCAGGCAAAAACAGAGGCTAAACTGGACATAGCCATTAGCGGACATGGTTCATCAGTAACCACACTTGGGAGACTTCAGTACCCAGCTATCTACTGCTCAGAATAGACCGAGGTGCATTGGGGGGAGAGTGGCACTTATATCAATGAGAATATCAAAGCTACAGAAATTTAGAATACACAGAAAGAGCCAGAAGAACTGTGGGTCACCCTGGAAATAGGAAATGGGACAGCCATATGAACTAGGGTTGTCTGCGGGCCTGCAGACCAGGGGTAGGACACAGACACGTTACTGTTAGAAGATGTACAAAACATGACAGCTGAGGGAGGTTCTGATATGGGAGACTTCAACATGCCAGCTACACTTTGGTCAATACCAGTAGGAACATCACTGAACTAGACACATAATGGATTCCTGCAGGGGAGGGCTTCAAACAACTGATGTAACAACCCATAAGAGACAGGGCTATCCTAGATCTAGTGCTGACTAACTGGGAAAGGATCACAGATCTCCAGGTAGGTCACCTGGGGGCCAGTGACCATGACATGGTATTGTTCAATTTGACCATTAGAACTAAATCATCCCATTCCAAGGCAAAAATATGGGACTTCAGAGGAGCTGACTTTGATAAGATGGCCAACAGAGTTAAGCTAGCCCTGGCAAGAAGAAATATAGGTGAGGGGGTACAGACAAAGTGGGCAAGCGTTAAGGATGCAATACTTGAAGCAACAAAGAGATAAAAGAACAAGGGGACACAATTTGAAGATAGAGGGGGGGCATGGCTCAGAGGTAATGTGAGGAAGTATATTTTCATTGAGAGGGTTGTGGATGCATGGAACGGGCCTTCCTGAGGAGGTCGTGGAGTCAAAAACGGTGGGGGAATTCAAGAATGCATGGGACAGGCATAAGGCAATTCTAGTGGAGGGTAGGAGGAAGTAGTCTGTTGGTTAATTAGGATCTGCAGCTTATGCATTAGGTAGGGAAATGGGCAGATTAGGTGGGCAAAGCAGTCCTTATTTGCCATCAAATTCTACCTATGTAATATCCCATTGTTGGGGAGAAAAACAGCAAAAGAAACCACTTTGGTTCTCAGAAACAGTAGTAGGTAAGATAAGAGCCAAAAGGTTGGCTTTCAGGAAATATAAGGTAATGCAGTGGGATGGAGATAGAGGCATACCAAACTTCCCTAAGGGAAGCCGGGAAGGCAGTAAGGCAGGCAAAAGCCCAAGCTGAGGAAACACTAACACAAACAGTAAAAGAAGGTGACAAGACTTTCTCCTTTCACTAATGTATCTACAGAAAGTCCAGAGGGGGTATTGCTAAGATCAAAGGGGATAAGGGGAGTATGTGGAGGAGGACCAAGAAAAAGCATCTATCCTAAATAGATACTTCTGCTCAGTATTTACTAAGGAGAAGGTACAGCAAGGCCCACAGCTCAGCACCATGGACACGGGGGAGGGCGGCATGCACAAGTCCCTTCACAAAAGGAAGGGTCCTACAAGAGCTTGCTAGGCTCAGGGTGGACAAGGCAATAGGCCCTGTTGGCATACATCCCAGGGTACTAAAGGAGCTAAGGGTGGAACTAGCAGTGCCATTATCAGAACTGTTTAGTGAGTCTCTGAGCACAGGAGAGGTCCTAGAAGATTGGAGAAGGGCTCATGTGATTCCGCTCCACAAGAGTGGTAGCAGGGAGGAGGCAGGGAACTACAGACCAGTCAGTCTTGCCTCAGTAGTGGGCAAGATTATGGAGGCACTCCTCAAGGAAAGGATAGTGCAACACATGGAATCCATAGGAGCACAGGATCCAAGACAGCATGGGTTTACAACAGGAAGGTCCTGTCAAACTAATCTCATAGATTTCTTTGACTGGGTAACCAGTGGTGGACCAAGGGGGTGCAGTTGATGTCGCCTACCTTGACTTCAGCAAAGCTTTCGATACTGTTCCACATAGATTGATAAGCTGGGTAGACTGGGTGGGTCAAAAGTTGGCCAACTGGGTGGCAAACTAGTTGGTGGGCAGAAAAGAGTGATGGTAAATGGTATACAGTCAGAAGAGATGCAAGTCACAAGTGGGGTACCTCAGGGATCAGTCCTGGTGCCAGTCCTCTTCAATATCTTCATCACTAAAATTGCAGATGGACTGAAGGGTAAGGTTTGTTTGCAGATGACACCAAGATCTGCAACAGAGTACATCCAGATGGGGTGGGCAGAATGAGAAGAGATCTGGATAAACTGGCAAAATGGTCATAAGAGTGGCACTGGGGTTTAATGCAAAGATGTGCAATATCATGCACATAGGGAAGAGAAACCCAGAAGCCACCTATAGGTTGGGAGAGGAGTTGCTGGCAATCACATGGGAAGAAAGAGACTTGGGCATCATCACAGATGACCTGAAATCATCCAAGCAGACTACTAAAGCAGTAGGTGAGGCTAGAGGGATGTTGGGGTGTATTAGTAGGGGTATATCAAGTCGTAAGTGGGAGGTAGTAATCCCTCTTTACAAGACACTGGTTAAGCTCCATCTGGTACTGCATGCAGTACTGGAGGCTGCACCTGCACAAGGACATTAACAAAATGGAGGCAGTCCAGAGAAGGGCAACCAAAATGGTGCAGGGACTGCATCAGAAAACATATGAGGACAGATTAACGAGCTCAATATGTATAACCTAGAGCAAAGGAGGGAGAGGTGATATGATTGAAACATTGTCATCTTAAGGGCATTAACAAGGTGAAAGTCTACCCTGTTTCAATATAAGAAAAATAGCAGGACAAGAGGACACAGCATGAGATTGGAGGGAGGCCGATTAAGGGGCAATGTGAGGAAGTTCTTTTTCACAGAAAGGGTGGTGGATGCATGGAACAGACTACCTCAGGAAGTGGTGGATATAAATACAGTGCAGGGCTTCAAACAGGCATGGGATAGGCATAAGGGAGCAATATAGATGAGTATGAATAGATAGGCCATTGATGGAGTAAAGGCCTATGGCACATTCATAAGGTAGAAAAAATGGGCAAAATAGATGGGCCTTGTGGTCCTTATCTGCCATCAGCATCTATGTTTCTATGTAGGCCTCCTCCCTTCCCATATGAACCTAGTTAACGTGGTTCTGAGTGCCTTCCAAAACCCAGTCGGTGGCCTAATGGGGATGGCAGAAAAAATTAATAAAAACCGGGATAATAAATTCATTTGAAACACTTCTATTTTTCCTAAAAAGTGATGAGGGTAGTTCTTTCCACCTTGTACAATCCCCGTGTGCCTCCTACAGTAATTTTAGGTGATTTGTCTGGTAGATCTTTTTAATATCCCTTGGGATCCAGATTCCTAAATATTCAAACCCTTTCGTAGCTCATCTGCGTTCTCCCCTAATGGGCGGCAGGGGTCCCCCCTCCAGTCCCACTGGAAGTACCTTCGTCTTGGTTTCATTCACTTTGAAACCCAAGATAGTTTTAAAATGATTACAATATTTTGACTATCGGGATATCCTTGTACAGGTCTGAGACCTACAGAATGGTATCTGTGTATGACACCTTAATCCCCACACCTTGATGCCCTCAAACTCAGAAGACTGATGAATTAAGGCTGCCAGCGGTTCAATACAAAGGGCAAACAGAAGTGGGGAGAGGGGCAGCCCTGCTGTGTGCCCAGTCGAGTATCAAAGGAACTGGACAACACCCCATTCACCTTAATTTGGGCTGTGGGGGATTTGTATAGGTTGGATATCCAGGAGCAAAACTTAGTCCCAGATCCAAATCTACCAAACGTCTCATCTAAGAACTGCCAGTCAGGACTGTCAAATGCCTTTTCGGCGTTGACCGAAATGACAGCTTGAAAGGTATTTGAAGAAAGAGCCTTCGCAGAGTCCAGTACATTTAAAAGGAGACTTGATATTATCCTGATACGTCTACCCGGGATAAACCCACTTTGATCAGGATGCACCAATAGAGGGGATAATTTACTGAACCCTTCTACTAATCGCCCTTGCAAAAATTTTAGCATCCTAATTTAGTAACTAAATTGGTCAATAACTGGTGCAGAGGGTGCTGTCCTTACATGGCTTAAGGAGTACTGAAATTATGGCTCTGTTCCAGGTATCTGGAATAGCCCCCTCCTTATGAACCGCATTACAAATTCTATGTAGGCCTCCAAACAATGGAACATAGAAACATAAACGTTGGCTGCAGATAAGGACCACAAGGCCTATCCTGTCGGCCCATTTTTTTTTTTCCTAACTAGTTCTTTAGAAAAAGTGCTATCAAATTAAACTGTAAACCCATCTGGGCCTGGTCCCCTTTAAATGACGATAGCCTCCATGATTTGGGCTTCTGTGAATGGGGATTCTAAGAGTCGCTGTTGTGCCTCTGATAATCTTGGCAGAGTAATGTTCTCAAAAAAAATTTTGCAATTATTTGAGTGCCCCTCCTGCCTTTCCTGACTATACAATTGGGAATAATATTGCAAAAATTATTTCGCTCTCTCTGGGCATAGTTACAGAACTTTTGCCCCCTTTAAATTTTAGATGCATACCGATCAGTGGTGGGATCAGCAAAATGCCTCTGGTTGCTACTAGAACAGGACCTAACACTTGGTCCTCATGTTGATGCTTTAGCAAAACCTCTACACCAGAAGCTTGACTTGCTGTAAAGGATTTAGTCCATACCTTACAAAAGAAGCATGATTAGCTATCTCTAATAGCATATTGCTGCTGATTCTTTTGTATTGTACTGTGCACCTTCAGTCCCTCTGGGAATCTGAGTAAGGTACACTGATAGTGCTACACAACAAAGCAGGACAATTTGCAGTTGGTGCCTTCCCTAGGGACCACCACTGTGATGTTGCACCCCAAGCGAGATTGACTTATCCACGGCTCTGCCTCATCTACAAAAGAGATGACTACCCCCACCACCATCTTAGGGGCATTCTCAAGACCAGACCTAGAGGAGGCTCCTATGCTGCTCATCCTTCCCCCACTGCTCAAGGTGCCAAGGGCCAAGACCGGCTCAAACATGAGGTCCTTCACCTTCACTGCCCCATCCTCTGGAATGAGCTTCCACTAGAGGTCCAAATCAGTTCTTCCTCTGCTGCATTTAAGAAAAACCTTAAGGCTCATTTATTAGGGGGTAGCCAGTGCAAATGCAATAGCTGTTGGTGCACCTGCCTATATCCAAGGTTTTCTAGCTTTGCTGCATGTGGAATTAATGTCCTCCCATGACTGGACAATGTTGCAGTATGTGCACTTATCACTTTGATCCATATGTTTATAGGGGCACTAGGAGGGCCTCTTATGGACATGTATGTCTTCTCATGCGTTCTTAGGGCAAGAGAACTGCAAACTGAGGGTGGGTAGTTCTGGTGCCCTAAAGACAAGAGGCAACACTCTTGTATCCATAGGCAGCCCTCCTAGTACTCCTGTAAATGTATTCTAGATCATGCCATCATTTAAAACAAAAAGAAACTGGTTTTGCAGTCCTTTTCTGTGGCGAAAGTGGCAGTCATAGAGAAACCCGTTACAGTGGCTCAGCACAAGAGATACTCTTACGGCAAAAGTGTACCTCACATGCGACTGAAGGAAGCACTGTGATTGATTGGGGGATATGCCTGTGATCTATGATGACTATAATTTTGAAAGTAAAACTTGTAAATGCTATGTTATCTCAGAAACATTAAAAAAATGGAATTTGATCACAGATAAGGACTGCTTGGTCCACCTAGTCTGCCCATTTTTCCTGCCTACTGTAACACCACAGACCCTACTGGATCTCTGGCTTTACCCCCCCCCCCTTCTTTACCACTTAGGTTCCTTTATGCCTATCCCATGCATTCTTGAATCCTATTAACATTTTTCCCCCACCACCTCTGCTGGGAAGTGGTTTCAGGCATCCACCACTCTTTCTGTGAAGAAATACTTCCTCACATCTCCCCTGAGTCTACCCCACCCCCCAGCTTCATAGCATGTCCCTTGTTGAGTATTTCGTTTCCTGAAAAATGCTTCCCTCTTGAACCTTATTTATACCTGTGATGTGAGGTATTTGAAAGTCTTTCATATATCCCCCTCCCTCCTTCCTTTTCTCCAGGCTGTACATGTTGAGGTCCTTTGGTCCCTCCTCCTAGGGCTTTTGGTGCAGACCCTGTAGCATTTTAGTTGCCCTCCTCTGGACCACCTCTACTGTCTTTCTGATGATGTAGTCTTCAGAACTGGACACAGTTCTCTAGGTGAGGTCTTACCTGTGATCAGTACAGCACTAACGCCACCTCTTTTTCTGCTGGTGATGCTCCTCTATGTATCCTACCATCCCACTAGCTCTCCCTGCTGCTTTGTCACACTATCTGGCCACCTTTAGGTCATCAGATGATTACCCCAGGTCTCCTTCCTTTTGGTCGTTAATACTACACCCCCCATTCTGTATTCTGCTTCTGGGTTTCTGTGCACCAGGTGCACGATTTTGCACTTCTTTGCATTGAAACTTGGCTGCCACACCCTTTACTATTCCTTTAGCTTTCTTAGATCTCTGATCATCTCTCTCCCCTCTTCCCCCCCCCCCCCACCGGAGTGTCTACCCTATTGCAGATTTTAGTGTCCTCAGCAAAAAGGCATACCTTCCCTTCTAGCCCCTCTGCAATGTTGCTAATAGACACATTGAAGAGGATCGGTTCCAGTCCTGATCCCTGTGGCACCCTGCTGGTCACCCTCCCTTTCCAAGAAGTGAACTCTGTTTGCCAGCACCCTCTGTGTCCTGTCCCCTAAACAATTCCTTACCCAGTTTTACCAGCTTTGGACCCATTCCTAGGCTGCCCAGCTTGTTTGTCTCCTGTGAGGAACAGTGTAGAAGGCTTTACTGAAATCAAGGTAGGCCACATCCACTGCTCCACTTTGATCCAAATTCCCTGGTCACCCAGTCAGAAATCTATCATTTGTTTGACATGACCTCTCCCCAGTGAATCCATGCTGCCTCAGATCTTGTAAGCCACTTGATTCAAGATATTCCACATTATTTTTGCTTCACTTTCCTCACCACCAAAGTTGGGCTGACTGGCCTGTAATTGCCAGTCTCCTCCCTGCTACCACTCGTGAAGTGGGACTACATCTGCCCTCCTCCAGTCCTCTGGAACCAATCCTGTCTCCATGGAGTGGTTGAACAGGGCTGTCAGAGGTGCAACCATGCAGCACCTCTTTGTGCTCCCTCAATATTCTTGGATACACCCCATTCCCTTGTCCACTTTCAGATTTGCAAGTTCCTTCAGGATTCTCTGCTCTGTAAATGGATTAGTGTACACCTTCTTCCTTCAAATGCTCCTGGCACACTTATCTGTGGTCCCTTGCCTTCCCCCTTCCTCTGAATAATGAACAAAAGTAATTGTTTAGGATTTCCACTTTTCTTGGTCCCCCCGCACACTCTTCTCCCCCAGCTTTGCTATACCTCCCCTTGTCTTTCTCTTTCCACTTGCATAACCTGAAAGATGTCTTATCCCCTTTCTTTACTGCATGGGCCATTTTCTCCTCTGTTTGCACCATTGTGCTCCTGATTGCTTTCCCTGCCTTCCGCTGTTTCTCCAGATACAGCTCCCTATCTTTCTTTCTCTGTCTCCTTTTACATCCTGAATGCTAACTTTTTTTGGCCTTACCTTCCCAGCCACCTCTGTTAAGAACCATATCAGTCTTTTTCCTCTTGCTTTTTCTTACTTTCTTGATGCAGAGGTTTGTTGGCTTCTGTCACCTCTTTTAGTTTCGCCCATTGTCCCTCCACTCAAGGTTCCCCCACCCCGGGCATCCCTGATGCATGCCCCCATCTTTTTTTTTTTAAATATGCCCTCCTGAAGTCCAGGACCCTGGCCTTTGTGTGGTTCGATTATGGCACAGTGCTAATAATGAACCACACTTTATGGTGAACTCTGGTCTACAGGTGGCCACTCACTGTGACGTCTAACACTGTCCCTGTTTGGTGAGTACAAGGTCCAGTATTGTCCCTCATGAGTGGGCTCTTTTACTAGTTGCCTGAGGAAAGTCTTCTGCAGGGAGTCCAAGATGTCTGCTGTAAGCTGACTCTGCAGCTGGGAGGCTCCAGTGTACATCTAGTACATCTGGCAGATGTAAGGCCCCTACCAGCAGCACCTCTCCCTTATTTGCAATTTTTTGGATAGCTTCCACCAAAACCTTGTCCAAACCCCCCCGGCCCCCAGTGCTGGAGGGCCGTACATCATACCAGTGTGAATTGCAGCTACATTCCCATTTTTAAAGTGACCCACAGCACCTCCGCCCCACCCTGTATTCCCTGTTGCTTTTATGCCATCATTCACATAAAGAGCCACTCTCCCCCTTTCTTTCTCGCCCTGTCCTTCCTGAACAGAGTATAGCCTGGGCTGGTATGACTGTATTCCAGTCATGGTTCACATTGCACCACGACTCTGTAATGGTAACAATGTCCAGGTCAGCCTTTGCCATAATGGTCTCAAGGTTCGGGATTTTATTTCCCCAGACTTCAAGCATTTGCCCACATGGCCTTCCAGATTCTATCACCCTGCTTGTCAACCCTCCCTATTTTCCCTTCTCTCCTTGCCCCCTCTGCTCTTATTCCCATTTCTCTTTATTTCTACCATTTTGTTTTTTTATCTTGTTAGTTACCCTTGTGGATTTTGGTCCCTTGGGATTCTTCCTACTGACTACTTCAGTGTGCGTGTGCGTGTGTGTGTGTATGTATGTGTGTAGATATAGATATACATACACACATACAGTTTGTCTCCCGGATTCCTTTCACCACTGGCTAGTTTAAATGCTTGCCAGTGTAACATTTAAACTGTTCACCGATGACTGACTGTGGTTCCCATCCTGGAAGGATGCAGACCATCTCCCCTGTATAGGCCCTAATCCCTCCATGTGGGACCCCAGTCCTCAATGAAGCCAAACCCCTTGTCGCTGCATCACTCCTTCAACCAGGATTTAAAGCTCCTGGTAAGGAATACCCTATCCTACCCCTGTCATAGGACACCTCAGAAAAGGCCACTGAGTGTGCTACCTGCCTAAGACCCCGCCCCAACTCCTTGAACTCCTCTTGCACTATCGTAGCCAGGTTATTAGTCCCTAGGTGGACAACATCCAGCTCTCCCTCTCGTCCTGCTGCCCTAGCGAGCCTCAGGATCCACATCTCATCCATCCAAGCCATGGTGCTCGGTAGGCACTTAACCTTTCTCTTCTTGTCCCAAATCTGTTCCTCCTCGCAATGGGGTCCACCACCAGGAGTTGCTTCCTCCTTCTCTGGGGTCCTCATCCACCCTCCTTGAGGGCTCCACTACAGAGGACACCCACATCCTTCTTGGTCACTGAGTGCCTCCATAGGACAGTCCCACCCCACCAGAGTGGCGTAGAAATTGTGTAGTGGAACTATATGGGGAATGTACCTCTGACCCACCACCTTCACCCTTCCTGAGCCACCCCATAATCCAGTCACTTCTCCTTCTCAGCATCTTTGAGGTAGCAGTGGTGAACTTGGTAGTCTCTGGGTTGGGGGGGCTCTCAAATTCTAGCCAACCGTCTGGGTCTAGCAACCTCCTCCCTCAGCCCAGAGGTGCATGCAGATGTGGCAGCACCACAGTCTCCAGAATGTCTTCCTGAAAACGGCTGCCCCACAACCACTGCACTACACCACTCCCCTCATAATTTCTACTGTTACCCTTGGAAATACTTAGTCCCTTGACTCCTGACCTGGATAGGTTTAATCAATCTTTATTTGTATACTGGAAGATATGTGAGCAAAAATGCCTGTTTTCACAAACATCCAGTGTAAGAGATACCAAGAAGGTATGACAGTACAAAACTGTAACATAAACGAGATCTATACAGGGGAAACTATCCAAACAAGTGGTTTAGATACATAGAACAATGTCCGACTAACAGTTGTCTAACAGCTGCAGCAATTTTCATAAACTGAAAAACTGGAGGTAATCTATTACAATAAAGTAAAGGGAGAGAAAGAGTATGGCCCAAACATTTCCATGTGTAACCTATGGAGAGCAGGAAAGAGAAGGGAAGGGGTATAGAGGGATTGGTAACCTAAGTGCTAGAGGTGGGGAAAGTGCAAGTCTTTTGTGGTTGGTTGTAATCGGGTCCATGATTGAAATATGAAGAAATCTAGGCTAGGAGTGGGTGGTGGGAGTGAAAACCAAGTTGAGAGGGGGAGAAAAGGGTAGGAGGGATGGGTGTGGGGGAGGGGAGGGGGTAACAGGGACTAGAATAAAACAAGGGGAACTAGAGATGAGCAAGGTGAGAGCAGCCTGGTTTAGCTGGAGGGCCGGCCAGGGCCACTGCAGATGAAAGAATTGAGTATGTGAACTTTGAGGTAGGAGTTGAAGGTGTGAATGGACCTATAGGCTTGGTTATTGGGGGAGCAGTTGGTTGTACAGCTTGGTGTCCTTATAGGTGATTAAGTTCTGAGTTTGCTAAGTGTGGTAGAAAGGGGTGTCAAAAACCATACTGGAGGCCCCTCTGGTTGCCCGAGCAGTGGTAGCAAAGGGGAAGAGGGAAATCGCGCTGGTTTGCAGCAAATTCAGGTGCATCTTATGAAGGAAGGAGAGCATTTTTTGTTGGAACCACCCTTCAAGGGTGAGCCAGCTAAGGGAGGAGTAGAGGGTGCAGTGGTGAGTTTTCCATGGTAAACCAGTGATGAAACTGGCAATGTTGTTTTAGGTTGATCTTAGTTTGGAGTAGTTTTGTGGGGGGGGGGGAAGAGAAGATAATGGATCCCTAGTCTGAATGGAAGGAGAAAAGTTGGCTAGGCAAAGCTTGGTTGCAGGGATAAGAAACTTTCTTATCCTATAGAGAAGACCAAGCCTGTTGTGAGCCTTCTGTATGAGGTTGTTAATATGGAAATTAAAGAAGTGAGGGTCCAGGAGGAACCCAAGGTATTTAAATTGACACCTGTTCAGTTGGATAGCCAGAGTTATCATCTAATGTAAGGCCAGGGATGATGGATTTTTTTAAGGGCCTGAGAAGACTGTAAACTTGGTCGTCTTAGAAATTAGGACCATACTATTTCCGGAGAACC
This sequence comes from Neoceratodus forsteri, assembly GCA_016271365.2. Lineage (NCBI taxonomy): Eukaryota > Metazoa > Chordata > Ceratodontiformes > Ceratodontidae > Neoceratodus > Neoceratodus forsteri. The sequence continues at coordinate 1,442,974,166 of CM057459.1, forward strand.
AGGAGTGCGACTTCATGAAACCCAGACTGTAGATTGCTGAACATGATGGTGGGGTTGATGTCACTACTGTATAGTGCCGCATCGTCTGCACTATACAGTAGTGATTCTAGCTAGCATCTCCTCACTTTTTTCCTTAAACAAAAACTCCTCTGTACCCCTACCCTAGATAATGTTTCACCCAATCACAATTCTAGTCCACCCTGCCTTCCCTTGTAGCCTGCAGCCTTGTGCCTCACAACACACTCTGCTGTGCATTAATTCCTAATAACAGCACACCCTGTCATGGGTTATTGCTTACAAATTTCATGAAACCATGTCTTAATTTTTAAGCCGAAGCTGAGATGCTCATTGTCAACATCTTAAGATAATTTTATACAATGTATATGTAACCCCCCTGCAAATGGGGGTTCCCAAAAGACTTCCAGGAGCTTGCTTGAATGCTCCAAGCCTGAATGGTGTTTGGCATTTAAGCCATTTATCAGTGAGTGTTTTTAGAGCCTCTGGTACTGTCTCTTTAAGAGCTGTCTGCTTGCAGACATAATTAGTTGTATGGGGGACTGTGTGCTTCTCTGTTTGAGTACCACTTGAGCTGCTGCCAATTCACTCCATTTTTGCAGTCACTAGGAGTGCAAAGGAACCTATCTGAAAGATGTAACTGTTTGCCAGAAATTATTTAGAGTAATAATGAAATTACAGTTTGTCTAACCTGCTTTCTTTGCAGTCAGAACTGTCTGCCTAGTTCCCATCTGGTTTTGAACTGCTGAACTGGACCAATCAGTGTGGGGTAAGCTAGCTCTAAAATGGTGCCTTGGACGAATCAGAACTTGGACTCATAATCTGAGCCAGCCACAAGAGGATTGTATGGGCAGTGACTCTGGGAGATGTAGTTTAGACTTCGGCGCCTTTTTGGACCAACAGGAGTGTCTATTGTGAGTGACAGCCAATCCAGTCAAGAACTGGGAGGAACTCAAAGGAAGTGCCCGGTTTTGTCTGGAGTTTCAGTTTTAGCTCTGGCAGTGAAGGGGAAAGGAACCCTGTGCTCCTTCAGTGCACAGTTTTAGTCGGGAAACATGTGTAAGGTCTGGAGTTCCAGTCTGCAGCTTGTGTAACTGCTTGTTAGGACTGAATCTGTCCTGTGAAGACAATCAAAGGATATCTGAAGAATAGAAACCAGGCTCACCCTGTAGAAGACTGGAGAAATTGCTGAATTGCACTCGGTCTGTCAGGAACTGAATCTGCTGTGTGTTCTCCCGGGTATTGTGCAGTAATTGCGATCGGGATAGAGAAGCAGCCTGCCTGGTATAGTACTTTCTGTTTTACCATATAAATGTGTGAAGAGGCTTGTGTACCTCAAGTGAATCCTGCTGCCATTAAAGGACTTTTGCCTGTTGCAGTTTGCCATATAAATGTGTGAGGAGTCTCGTGGAGCTCAAGAGTAGCCCTGCTGACATTGAAGGACCGTATCTTGTTTGGAGGTCGTGAGTACTAATTCAGGGTAGCTCCCTGTTGAATTGCCACATTGAATCCAAATGGAATCACTGTACTGCTGACTATTTAAACTAATTTTCTTTTCTCTGTGTGAAAGGGCCCTACCAGCTACCTGCAGTTTGGACTAGCCACTAGGGCTTGGGTACCCAGGGACAGTAACTGGTAGGATAGGCCTATGCACAGAGCCATAGGTAGATGAGTAAAGTATAAGCTAATTAACCTGATTCCCCTGTCCTTGTTATATTCCCCTAAATAAATCCGAGCTGTTTGTTTCAGCAAAGTTATACTGCCTGAGGTATTTGTCTATGTTAAAGTATTGTACTGTGATTGTTGCACTGTATCTTATTTTACAGGAGGTCCCAGTGCCTGAACCAGCCCTGGGGGTAAGTGTATACTGTGAAGGTAATTCTGATATATTGTGTGGGCCACTAGTGGGAAGAAAGGGGGGTTGCAGTGTCCCAGAGGGCTGTGACCAAGTAAGTTTAACTATTGCAAACCCTGACCTCTGGGTGGAGGCACCCGCCATTGGATCCAGGCCCCTCAACCTGTTAGTGGCAAATCAGGCAGGGGTAGTAGCCCCTGGGATAGCGCCATCTAGGGGTTACATATATAAAATCTTTAAAATTATTTATTTTTAGCTACTGAACCAGTCTAAATGACAGTGAATTACTGTAATATTGATATGAATATTTAACATAATAGAATCGAAAAGCATGTTAAAAAAAATCCTGTAATACACTAGAAATCCCATAGTAGTGTTGTTGAAGTCCTGTAATACTGTCGTTCAGAGCCTGTAATACTATTGTTCTGAGCGCTGAACAGTAGTATTATGAGACCAACAGAGCAGTGCTAGCTGGCAAATTCCTCAAGCTGAGCAGGAGTTGGCTTATATGTAACTGTCCTGTATGGTCAAAGCTGACTCAACAGTGATGACAAACCGCAGAGATCCTCCAAGACAAAGCTCAAGCCCACCCACCAACTGACTACTATTGCGCTTGACGATGCCGACCCTTTGGGAGCCATGAAACTGCCTGCCTCCCTCCAACAACCTGCAGCTATTTAATGCCACAAATGCTGCTTTGGGCAGACCCTGAAAAGTCTTCCAGAATTCAAACTTTATAACAAACTTGTCTTTCTTTGCAAAAGAACTGCACAAACACCTCGGGAGATGCACAGGAGGTAGTCGGGTCTGCTGGCAAATCTCCACCCATCTTCCACCTAATGATTGCTGCACTTGAGATTGCTGACCCTTTGGGAGCCCTGAAACGGTCTGCCTCCTTCCAACATCCTGCAGTCAACTGGCACTTAGAATTCTGGTCTGGGCAGAGCCTCAAAAGCCTGCTGGAATTCAAACTTTAGAATGAACTTTAGTCCCACACGGCATACAGAACCTGCAATACAGGTAACTCCTTGAAACTTATCAGATCCATATATTACAAAAAATAACTGATTGGGGACTGTGATTACTCTGCTATAATTAATGGCTTCCATTTTTTTTCAATGTAAAAATCCGTGTTAAATACCGTAACATCTGACTAGGTGTTACGGCATTCACGCGCTCTCTTCTCTGAATACGCTCAAGACACTGAACAAACACAGCTCGAGCTTAAAGCGCTCAGTTTCTCTTCACACAGTACTGACCACAAAACCTCTGGCTACAGCTGTGGCGAATTAGGAGGTATTCTCGCAGTGGGAGGGAGTAAAGGGAAGTTGGCGGCGCGAGGTGCCAGCCTGAGAACCTGCATGGCCGACAGCCATATGGACGCAATGCGGCTCTTCAGTGCGCGCTCGACAGGGGACCGAGCTTAAACTTTTTGAACTAAACCCTCCTAAAAAGAGTCACCTTCAATTATAAATGACAAAATATGGGGTGCAGTGTGTGTTTTATGAATTTCACACCTCCCTCGTTGTTCTGGATAGCTAATAAAACCCTAGGGCTTTGCCTAAGGGGTTTGTCTATCCAACAACTTGAAGTGTGTTAAATTCCCTGTACATACTGCACCCCATACTTTATCCTATATATATACCATCTTGAGGTTCTGGGGACATGTTGGAATGTCTTAAGCTTCGCTCTCGAGGTTCCCATTTCTCCAGAACCTCTTGATGGTATTATAGCCTTGTAATACGCAGTCCCCTATCTATTCTATTTTATCTTTATTTTAACCTTTTTATCTTCACTTTAGACTGGTCTCAAAGGATCCATTAACCAATGGGAGAGCAGCTTAAACAATACTCGATTGCACCCAAAACAGTTGACATCAAACAAAGCTTTATGATGTAAAATGCATTCTATAACTAGGACCCACAATGGCATGGCTCAAAATATGCCATTTAGCATTCTTTTGTGAAAGGGCAGGACTTGGCATAACCTACTTGTAGGACTGCCACTTGTAAGTTGCTGTCTTGCTTCCTCACTCATAAAGATAAATGGCTCCTCACTGATAATGGCATATTCCGAGACAGGCCTTTGCATACCCTATTTATTGATGATTTTGTTTATACTGGTTTAAAGTAATTGTTTAAACCTTCTGTTTGCTAGTAATACCTGTGATGCAACTATGTAATCATTCTCCTGTACTTGAACACTTTGTTCTTGTCCTTGTTAGCGATGAGTATCGGCAGAGATTATCACCCAGTTTATTTTGTTGTGTCAGGGTGGTTCTTTATTTCATCACCCTCTAAATCTTCTGTGTTGATCATTAGTATACTGATGTCATCTAAATTTTATTCCTTTCTAAAAATATTATATGCCAGCTCTTCATCTCATTTCATTCTGTCCCGTTCCATTTGAGGCAGTATAGCGCAATGGTTTAAGGCTCTGAGCTGCAAATCTGGTGACATCCAGCAGACCAGACCTGGGTTTGAATCCCACAGCTTCCACTTGCATACTGTGTGACCAGGAGCAAGTCACTTAACTTCCCTGTGCTCCCAGGTCGCTCCTGTAAAAAAGCTTTCAGCTTAGTGTGCTACTCCTGGTTAAACAACGAAATAAATAAAAAAATAAATAAAAATAAATTTGTCCTCCTTTCTTTCTACCCACCTAACTCCTTTACATCACAAAACGACCTCTAAAATATTCTCTAAAATTACATAGGAGTTTCATCAGTGATAACCTCTGCCTCTTTGCTAACCCATCATTCCATAAAAGGGATAATATCCCTTCCTTTCTCATCAACTCCAAATCTAGCTGGCCTCTATTTTGACTACCTTCAATTTTATTTAATGTCTTACTATAGCTTTTTGTAGATCGTCCATCAGTGTTTCTATCACCATATTTGTGTTTGTTCCTGCTCTGTCTGCAGTTCTTTATTCTGGTATGATCTCTTCAGAATTATAAAATGGCAAGAAACAAAACTAGATACTTTATTAGTTGAGAGTGAGATCCCCTTACTGTGCTTTAAATTCCTAGCACAAGGCTGGCCCGGTGGCACTGAGGCTGGACACAACACCTCGCACTATGCCGGCGACCCATGTTCGGGAATGAGCAATAACCACTGGGGGTTGGCAGGAGAGGGAGAGGATCGAGCGTCTGGAGGACAGCTGTCCTCTCCTGAGGAGGGAGGACTGGTGCTCCAGCCGAATGACTGCCCCCAGGTGGAGGCCTGGGGGCAGTGCGGGACTGTGGGTGCCATGGAAGGAAGGGTGCTGCAAAAGTCCCGCGGATGCATGCATGTCTCAGTGTATGCACATTCTGCGTGTGCGCCCCAGCAAAGGGGAAGGGAAAACACCCCCAGCTGCAGGATGAGGACTGACCCCTCGCAGGCTCTACACCTGGCAACTGGGCAGGCTCTGGGTATGTCCTGGTACGACCGGGGTGACTGGGCTTGGGGGGGGGGTCAGTTAGAAGGCGGCAGCTGGGGGCAGAGGAGGAGACAAACACCTATATTAAAAAACAAAAGTCCTAGCACAGCATGATCAGGTGGTGGATCTCATTAGCATGGCAGAAAAGCCTCATTACCTACAAAATCGGGGACTGTCATGTATACAGTATATTCTATTCAGAATGAATTTAAACAGACTTGTGAAAAAAAAAAAAAACACTAAATGTTTCATTTTACGAACAATGCAAGAGTAGTGAGCCATAAAGTGCAATGAACCACTCCAGGGTGTGCATTAAGGTATTTGAATGCACTTCATAATGATGCAAGGAAACTCCAGCTTCGGTGTCTTGCCTCTCTCCCCTGAAGAATGCAGTAAAATCCTTTAATGCACATCCTGTTGTGGTTTATTGTTGATATATTCCAACGTGATCTGCCATCCCGATTTTCTTTGCCTGATCATAGTCTTTGAGAAGAATTGTAACATGACCCTGACAATTAAATCCCACATGCCTGTTGGCTATTTATAGATCATTATAATTTATTGGGGAAACTTTGGCATGATCTTATTTAAAAGAAGAACTTGTAGTTTCATCTAGTTTCTTCACCAGTCCATACAGAATTACCTCTCCACTGCCTGTGATCTCCTCCTTTTTTTTTTTTTAAACTTTTTTCTCTGGTTTAATTGTGGAGTTTCCTTCCCCCTTGATATGTACAGTCATTCCCTGTGTGATGATCTTTCATTCCTGCCTTCATCATAGTTTCTATTCTTATCGGTGCTTTTGATGTATAACTGCAGGGCTAAAGGACTTACTAGTTTTCTTTTGGTGGGTTTTGTTCATCTTGGGGTTATTTTTAACATATAAAACGATGTTTGGGCAACTATACACAACAAGGCTGTTTCCATTGATCCGAGGGGTTTGAGATGACATCATAGGGACCTTGACAGTCAAGCTTAAGCGGTCCTATGACCATCTCAAATATCCCAAAATGGAAACTAGCCTTGGTTTGTATGGTTGCTCATACACCATTTTATATGGTGCATAGAAACATAGACAATGAGTGCAGAAAAAGACCAGAGGTCCGTCCAGTCTACCAAAGTTCCAGATTATCCTTGAAACCTACTGTTCCTCCAGGATACTAACCCTCCCCATCCTCTCTGTTCTACTCCTTGGTCCTGTCACCACGAGTAACCACTGTTCCCTTCATTATGTCCCAGCCCTGCTTTGAATCCCCTGTTTTCGCACCCACCACTTCAGTCAACCGACTGTTCCAAGGTTCATGTTTTTTTAAAAAGGATCCTGTTTGGCCCAGTGGCATAAAACACAAAGTGGAAGGGGGCACATGAGTTCTTCAGTGACTGACCCCATATACAGTCTAAATTGAACAGTGAGGCAACTGGACTGTAAGCAGCTTAGCATGGTAGTGGGAAGGAAAAATGGTTAACGTAACGGATGAGCTGGGTAGAATCTTAAATTTCGTCGGACACTGACTCTGGCATGCGGACGATGCATGGTGACTTCAGAGGAAAATAGCCATGAAATTTTAGGTACAGATGCAGCTGCATTTTGGAAAGGATTTTATATAAAAGGCCACTGTGTCCAAGATGCAGCAGTTTAATCAGCACCAGGGTGATTGTATTTTGAAAGGCAGAGTACAAGGTGACAGAACAGTGTCTAGATTCAAGACAGAAAAAATTGTATCATTCTGGTATCACAGTGAATAGTACAAAACCTTTCTGTGACCTTTGAACTGTCCGAAAACAATTTGATGTGTATGGATTTCCATACAAAAGTGTCAGCCATGTACTCTCTTACCATTGTTTCTGTGGATACTGATAGATTCTTGATTAGTATCTGGAATCCAGTGGGCTGCAATGCCAAATGCAGCGTGGATTCACGGTGGGGGAGCCATGCTGCACTAATCTGGTTCAGTTCTTTCACTGGGTGACCAGGGAACTGGATCATGGAGGGCAGTAAACATGACGTATCTGTACTTTAGTAAGGCCTTTAAAGAAACTGAACACCCTAGGGGTGGGATCCAAGTGATGAAATGGGTTAGAAACTGGCTGATAGAGTGATGGTTTGACTCTCGCTCTGATGGGAGAGTGACCAGTGGGGTGCTGTAGGGCTCCGTACTGGGACCAGTCCTCTTCAGTGTCTTCATAAGTGACACTGTGGATGAACTGGAAGGAATGGAATGCGCCTCTGCAGATTATACCAAAATCTGTAATCGGGTGTACAATAAAGAGGGGGTTGAAAGAATGTGTAGGGATCTTGGCCAACCTGAATAGTGGCCAAGAGCATTGCAATTTGGTTCAGTGCTAAAAAGTACAAAATCCTGCACTTGGGGTATAGGGACCCAAGAACTGTGTATAGGATGGAAGGTACTGACAGTCACTAAGCAGGAAAGGGACCTTGGGGTTATTGTGTGACAGAGCAGTGGGTTGGGCCAGTGGGATGCTGGGATGCATAGGGATCAGTAGCTCCAGTAGAAGGGAGTTTGCCCCTATATTGCTCACTGGTGAGACGCCACCTGGAGTATTGGGGTCCATTTCTGGAGGTCGCACCTGAGAAAGGACATAGACATGGTGGAGGCAGTCCGGGGGAGGGTTACTAAAATGGTGCAAGGGTCGCACCAGAAGCCCTATGAGGAGTGATTGGGAGATCTCAACATGTGCACCCTGGAAGACAGGAGAGCATAAGGGTACATGATAGAGATCTACAAGTACCTTACGGGGGTGAACAGAGTGCAGGAGGGGAATGTTCTCTTTCAAATGAGGAAGAGCACCAGAACTAAAGAGCACGTGATGAAGCTGGAGCGAGTTTAGGAAGGATGTAAGGAAGTAGTATGCTGAAAGAGTGGAGGATGCCTGGAATAGGCTACCAGTGGAATTGGTGGAGGTGAAAACAGTAGGGGTCTTAAAGAGCTACCGATGCCTCAAAACTTTGAAAAACATAATAGATACAATTTGGCTTGCATTCCATACATATTCTGTATTTCTCTTTTCCATTATTTATTACTGAGTAAAGTGCATTAATACATGATCTTTATCCCTTAGATTTCTGTTAGTTGCCTCTAGCTTACTTCCTGCTTCGTCATAATCTTCTGTTATGACCTCACGATGTGTTGCCATGAGGAACAGTGATGTCACAAGCACTATTGTGACCTCTGGTAGGGAGAAAGCAACAGGAATAGATAAAATCTTTGTTCCTGAGGAGTTCGTTTGAATGCAAATGCCCTCGGTAACAAATAACCTGTTTGGGATACTGGTAGCCAATAGCAGTTCCTTAGCACAGAACCCTGAGGTTATGAACATTCCAAAGACAGCAGCTGGTCCAGTCTTGCTACACCACTCGGCCGGGGGGTGGAATAGCAGCATAGTGAGGGCACTCTGAAGATGTAGTTTTCTTCATTCGTTTTTTGGTTGAAGTAGTGCAACTCTGAGGGAGGCTGGGGCCAACTGGTGACAGATGGCACTCCTAAATTTAGGTACCCATACCTTATTAAGCCGTGGCTTTCAAATTGGCTAGCCTACTGTTTGCTAACTCATTGCAGTATCTACAGTGCCTGAATGTGGATCCCCTGCCAAGGGTTTTTTTTTTTTTTTTAGGCGTCTATTTTTTCTTGGATTTTTAATTCCTTACACTGTTTACCTGAAAGAGATGCTTCTTGGTTTTTATATTAAAACAAAAAGAAAACTTTCTCTGGCTTACTACAGCTTTTCATTTCTTCCATATTGTTCCCTTCCTCGTTTCATCATTTTGAATTTACTTAAAGAGCTAGTGTACTCCCTGTAAACTGCCTGCAATTAATCGTAACTTTCAGATGTAGTCAGTTATCACTTCTTATATCCCAAGTATTATTTTCTGTTTGCTAATTTGAAGCTTTTCCACCTGGCAATGCTGGGGTGATGTGTGGAGCAGCACTGTCTGGAGGGAAAAACTCTAAGAGTGGGGTTATTCTAGATGCCCTACAGGGGGCATGCCTTAGACAACTAGTATTGGAGCCCACTCGAGAGGGAGCAGTCTTAGACCTGGTTCTCTCAAATGGAGATGAAGAGAGGATCACAGATGTAGAAGTGGGTAGCCATCTGGGAACTAGCGACCATCTAACAGTATGGTTCACAATAAACACAGCAATAGAGTCAAGCCATACAAAGACAAAGGTACTGGATTTTAGGAGGGCTGACTTTGCCAAAATGGGTGAGTGCCTAAGGAATGCACTAGCAAATGGGCAGGAAGGAGGGGTGGAAGAACAATGGGGAATAATAAAAACTGCCATCACAGAGGTAACAAGCCTTTGTGTAAAGCAAATAAAACGAAACAAGGTAAGAAACCACTACGGTTCTCAAAGGAAGTGGCAGTGAAGGTTCAAGAGAAAAAGAAAGCATTCAGGAAGTACAAGGAATCACAGAAGGAACAGGACAGAGAACTGTATCAGTTAAAGCAAAAGGAAGCTGGAAAGGCAGTCAGAACAGCAAAAGCCCAAAATGAGGAAAAGATAGCCAACTCAGTTAAGAAGGGGGATAAAACCTTTTATAGGTACATCAGGGAGCGAAGGAAGACCAAGGGAGGGATAGTGAGGCTTAATAAAGGGGAGGAGGGTGGGCAGAGGGTGACTATGAAAGGCAGAGATACTAAACAAATATTTTTGCTCAGTATTTACAAAGGAAGAGGGAGGTACCTAAAACAAACAGTAGAAACACTCTGGATACAGAAGTTGATACCAGCCCATTTACAGAAGAAAGGGTTCTGAAAGAGCTCTCAAAACTGAAGGTGGACAAAGCAATGGGGCCTGATGGATTCATCCCAGAATTCTAAAGAACTAAGGGTAGAACTAGTGACACCACTGACCACCCTCTTTAACAAATCATGGGAGGATGGGGTGGTACCTGAGGACTGGAGGAGGGCAGATGTGATTCCCCTCACAAAAGTGGGAGCAAGGCAGAAGCAGGAAACTACAGACCTGTTAGTTTAACCTCAGTGGTAGGGAAAATGATGGAATCACTTCTGAAGGAAAGAATTGTTGCATCTGGAGGCCGGAGGGCACAGGACCCAAGGCAGCATGGATTCACAGCGGAAGGTCATGCCAGACAAATCTGATAGATTTCTTTGACTGGGTGACCAAAGTAGTTGATCAGGGAGGGATGTGGACATGGCCTACCTAGACTTTAGCAAGGCATTTGACACAGTCCCACACAAAGATTAATATACAAGTTAGCCAGCCTGGGAGTGGGTCTCAAGATGACAGCCTGGGTAAAGAATTGGCTGGAGAATAGGACACAGAGTAATAGTAAATGGAGTCCACTCGAAAAAGGGGGTTAGCAGTGGGCACCGCAGGGTTCAGTATTAGACTGGTCCTCTTCAATGTCTTTATAGCTACATTGCAGAGGGACTGGAAGGAAAAGTATGTCTCTTTGCAGATGACACAAAGATCTGCAACAGAGTTGATGCACAAGGTGGGGTGGAAAGGATGAGAATGGACTTGGCAAGGTTAGAGGAATGGTCAAATGTATGGCAGCTTAGATTCAATGCTAAGAAGTAAGGTAATGCACCTGGGAAACAAAACCCAGGGAAGAGTACACAATGGGGTGAGATACTAACAACAAAAATGGAAAGGGACCTGGGGGTAGTCATATCAGATGACCTAAAGGTGGGCAAGCAATGTGAGAGGGCAGCAAGGAGGGCTGGGGAATACTGGGATGCATAGGAGGCATCACCAGTAGAAAACAAAAGTCATTATCCCTCTATACAGACAGCTGGTGAGACCACATGTGAGTACTCGTGCAGTTCTGGAGACCCAATCTCCGCAAAGACATAGACAGGATGGAAGCTGTCCAGAGGAGGGCACTAAAATGGTGCAGGGTCTGCACCAGAAGACATATGAAGAGAGACTTAGGAGCTTAATATGTATAGCCTCGAGGAAAGGAGGAGAGGGGGACATGATAGAAACTTTCAAGTACCCTCAAGGAATCAACAAAGTCCAAGAGGGTAGCATCTTTCAAAAAAGAGGTGTGCAAGAACAAGGGGCACAATTTGAAGATAGAAAGGGGCGCCTCAGAGGTAATTTAAGGAAGTATTTTTTCACAGAGAGGGTTGTGGATGTATGGAACAGCCTTCCAGAGGAGGTTGTGGAGTCAAAAATGATGGAATTCAAGCATGCATGGGACAGTCATAAGGCAATTCTAGTGGGTGGGAGTAGGAAGAAGTAGGCTGCTGGCCAACTAGGATCTGCAGCTTATCCATCAGGTAGGGAAATGGGCAGACTGGGTGAAGCGGTCCTTATCTGCCGTCAAATTCTATGTTTCTATGTTTCTGTTCCTCCCACTACATCAACACTGAAACCACACTGACTATGACATCACTAGCAACCGATGAGAACCATTTCTCACTGCCAGGTTTCACTTTCACATGAAGCAGCAGGGACTGGCTTCCCCTGGTTACTAGTGGTGTCACAATTTCCTACATTTAGATTGGTAGCTTGTGACAGTTACTGCTCAGGCTGCAAGGATTGTGGTTCCTCAAGGTGTTTGGTCTCATTTCTGACAATGTAGTGGGAGGAACAGAACTGACTTTATTTTTTCCTCCAGACAGAGTGCTGCTTCACACATCACCCCAATACTGCTGGGTGGAAAATCTTCTAATTAGCAGACAGAAAATAAAAAATACTTCAGATACTGGAAGTGACTGCTGACTGCATCTGAAAATTAATAATTCCAAGCAGTGCACTCTCTTTAATACATAACAGCAAAACCAATGGCAAATATATCCATTTGTACAAAACAGGTAATGCTTAATTTCAGAATTTCATTCAAAATATTAATGAATTGTTTCTATCACTGATTCATTACAGAAATTACACATGTATAATTCGTTTTAAAACAAATCACTAAAATTACGTTTTATGTGACATGAGTGAAGCAGAAAACAAAACATTAACATAAGTTGTACAATCTGTGTTTTACAGCTCTTTGATGAGCAGTTATTTATTTCTGTGCATAACTTGATAAGTTTGCCCCAGGATTCCTGTTCCTTTTCAATGTAAGTTCAATATTATCTTAGTCACGTGTTCAAATTAAACACGTTCATTTACTTTCATAGTGTTGGTGTTTCACCTTTACCTTCAAATCGAAACCACACTAGACATTTTATATAAGAAACTCTGTATTTTAATGTTTCTAGTCCATTAGTTTGCATATATTGCAAGTATTGTGTTTCCATGTCAGTTAATTCAAGTAGGCAAACAAATACCCTTGGAAATGATTCTCCAAGATGTAGATGTGTCACGTTTCAGTCAGTTACTTCTTGGCAATAGCAGATCCAATATTTCCAGAACTTGAAACTCTGTCTAAAACATGAATACAGGAGCAAAACCACTCAACTTGTCCTTCTGACCCCAATACTTCCACAGGTATGGGGTTACTCCACCTCTCCTGAAATGGCTTTTCTTTTTATATTAAAGGCATCTGGCTCTCTTCTCCCCTAATAATTTGGCCTGTGTACTGGCACAGGTGAAGCAAACGGTACCAGCTCCTTGCTTGTGGAACTCTGATGCCATGCCACCTCAGAGGAGGAAAGGGTGAAACAAAAATACATTAGTGTGCAGGGGAATGAGTATATCTTTGTAGAAGGCTAAACAAATACAATATATATTGTACTGTACTTATTACCAGTCCACAGGATTCAGTACAACAGAGTAATTGGGTAAAAAAAAAAATTAAGTTGAATTGAATTCAAATTTATTCTGTCTCTAAGCAAAAAATGCATAGAACTAGCTTTAGAGGTTCAAGTGTCTGGTATAAATAAACAGGACTCTCATAAAATGTGGTTCCAATAATACAAACTTTTAAAATGTTGCAAAGGTCTTCTTTGGGGGTATTTCAGTCATCTGGTCACACTGTAGGAACTTCATCGGTGAGGCAGGATCCACACGGAAGATTTTCCAGCAGTACCGCTGGGGCTGCCTATGCTGATGTAACCCCCCTACAAATGGGGATTCCCGGAAAGTCTTCCTTGTGCTTGCCTAAATGCTCACTGCCAGGCTGGTGTCCTGCATTTTAGCAGCTTAAATGTGATTGCCAGAGAGTGCCTGTATAGCCTCTGTGCACTCTCTCTTTAGGAGCTGCCTGGATTGCAGTTATAATTGGAGAGGGAACTCTGTTGAAAGATGTGACTATTTGCTGAAAATCATTTATAGTGATGATAATACAGTAGTTTGTCTAACCTGCCTTCTTTGCAGCAAGGACTGTTTTATCTCCACTCTCTTGGTCTTGGACTGCCAAACTGGACCAATCAGTACTGGTGGGACCTAAAATGGAGCCGGACTACAGGAGCTGTCTGGAGTCAAAATCTGTAGGAATTGTAGTTTTGGGCTTTTGGTGCCTTTTTTGCACCTGAAGGGGAAGCTTTTGTTGTGACTGACGCAGATCAGCCAACCAAACCTTTTGGATTCTGGGGAAAGTCCCAGGCTTGCTGGCAGTTGAGTCAGATCTAAGTTGGGAGCTGAAAAAGCAACAGCTTGAGACAGTCAAAAAGCAGTCTGAGTAGTTTCGCACGGGAGAACTGTGGAAAGGCCTGAGTTGTGGCCAGCATATTTGCCTGCTGCCCCTGAGATGGAGAGAAGAGAATTATTTCGGACTAAATCCAAGTTTGTGAGAACAAAGTAAGCCACTGATTTTTTTTTTTTTTTATACCAGGCTCATACCTGAAGAAGATTGAAGATTTTGCTGAATGTGATCAGCCTGTCAGGATTTCCAGCTGCTTTTGAATCCCCGGTTTGTGCAGAGACTTTGCGATTGTGACTGAAGAGCGGTTTGCCTGGTACAGTAGAATTTCCGTACATGTACATGTGCTGTGAGTTGTTAGTGGGTCGTGATTTGGTTGACACTGTGACTGTGTGAACTGTGTTCTGCTTGCTGGAAGCTGTATCCAGCCCAAAATGGACTATCTGAATTTGTCTCCATTTGGCCGGGGTCTTGCCACACTGGCCCAGCCAGACTACCCACTGCACAGAGAAAGCCATCGACGAGAGACCTGCCTGGGGATCAGTCTCCTGCTCCACGCTTGAACAGGAATGATGCCTCAGTGATTCGTGTGGGCCCTGCTTCTCCTGGCACTCCAAATTAACCACCTGCTGTCTCAATTTTTGTCCAGCCTGTGTCCAGTCTTTGGTGTCGTGAGTAATCAGGGTAGCTCCCTGCAACAACAGCCTAATCTAAAAGTGTCTCATCTGATTGTCTTTTCTTTTCATGAACTGAGCCCTCCGGCTCTGGATTACAAATAGTGTGTGTTGTGCATGTTGTTTTCTTCCATCACAGGGCCCCAACCAGCTGCAACGTTCCTGGCTAACCCACCGTTCTCCATCTGGGTACCCAGAGTGTGTGACTGTTTATGGACCCTGAATTGCATGCATAACTGTTTGATTGATTGATGCAGCCTTTAAGCAAATTAACCTGATTACGCCCCTCCCTTGTTCAAGTCCCTTAAATAAATCTGATCTAACTTTTTTGCATTTACCCTGACTGTGGTTCCAGTTTGTGCAAGAGTACTGTACTGCTATTTGCTGAGTATAACCTTGTTTTACAGGGGGTTCCCAGGGCTGGGCCAGAGGAAAGCCCGGGTGGTAAGTGCAAACAGTGTGGGTACTTGTGTGGTGTATCAGGGGTATTGTGAAAGTGATTATTGTGTATTGTTCTGGCCACTAGTAAGGAAACGGGGGCATTAGTGTTCCAGAGGGCTGTGCCCAGGTTAGCTTGACCACAACCAAACCTGGTGGAGGCACCTGTTTGAGAACACTGGCTCCTTAACCTGCTACTAGCCAAGCAGGCAGGGGTAGTAGCCAATGGGATAGCACCACCTAGGGGTTACACTGACATCACCTGCTGACATCACCAACCCTATAAAGCTATGAGCAGCCCCACTCCTTCCTGTTTCCCCCCCCCCGCCATCAACTCTGTTCACATGGGTCTCTGTGGAGTTCCATCACAGTTCGCAGCATTTTTGCCTACAAATTTTTCCTGCACCCTAGCTTTCAGAATCTTTTTTTAAACCAATTCCTTTACCTCGTTTATGTAGAGTTGCTCCTTCCACTTTTATCTTCATTGCAGTTGCAGAAAGAAGATTGTCTTTTCAGATGACCACAACCTCTGTCTTGGCCTGACCACATCTCTGCGAGCTCTGCCAAATTTGATCTCACAACCCTTGGGTGATGCAAATAGACTTTGAAAAAATTACTCATGGAGCAGCAGGTAGCCAGTCCTGGGCAGGGGTCCTCCAGGGTCTCTCCTTCCCAGTCACCAGTGGGCGTGTTAATGTCCCAGGCCTTGAAGGTCCAAAATAAATCCTTTTGGAGGGGGGGGGAGAGAATCGTACAAAGACCATGAATGGGACTGCTTCCCTCCCCCCAGTGGTGCTCCCAATCCCACATGGCATTTTCTTATTTAAGGGGCACCCCATCGGCTGTGAATGCACCGATGTACTCTGCTGTCCAGGCCTCTGCTTTCCCCAGGCCCTTAACCAACAGCACTTCCTCCTGCTTCTACGGGAGGGAGGCTGGCTGTCAACCTTCAGGTCATTTTGGCGGGGGGGACGCATTCAAGCATCTGGTTAACACCAGCCCCTCCATTGTGGCCTGATGCTTCTCCAGGCCCTCTGACATCGGGACCCTCTGATTCTCAAGACCCCAGAAGATGTCTGGTCATGCCTTGTGCTGGCAACCCCTCCATGGTCGATGCATCTTTCTCCTGCCATCAACCTGATATTTTGGCCAGGATAACTATAGCCCTTGTGCATCAGTTGGGCTCTTAAGACCCGAGTCCTTGGCACCATCAATGGCCCCATCCTCTACTATGCCACTTAGGCCTTCTTAGGATGCACCTGATAGGCAATCTGCTTAATCGTTGGACCTCTAGGTAGAACAGGTCGATGTTGAAGAGTTACCACCGTGACCTCATCCTCCCAGAGGAGGAGGAACCTCTTTCCTCTGGTAGGTACACTGCTTCTTCAGTGAGTGAGGACTGTTAAACATCCCAGGTCACCTCCTGAAGATCTACCTTCTTTAATGTCATGAAGCAGCTGTCCATGGCCACAGACTTTCATACTGAGGAAGAGGATGCCACCAGGAGAGAGTTGGTGGATTTATTGGAGATTCCAAAATCACCCCTTAGGTCATTCCTCCTATTCTCTCAGCTGTGTGGAATACCACTACTGTGGCTCTGCATTGTCCAGACATGGTTTCTGCCATACCCTGCAGGGCAGATAAACTCTCTCATGCCCCTCAGGGCCTGCTTTATTATGCTGCCCAACTAGAGACCAAATGGTCATCAAAGCAGTACATGATGGTTCCAAGGTGCCCAAGCACCTTGGCTCCCTCACCCCTGACAGGGAATCCAGACAGATCCAATCATTGGGGTAAGAGGGTTTATGCTTTCTCCACCTTGAGATTTTGGATTGCCAACTGTCTATCACACAGGATCAAGTACTAAAACACCATTTGGAAGAAGGGGAAAACTGCTGCCCAAGCTCTCCCAGAATGTGCTCAGAAACAAGAGGTTCTCCAATCTTTGCAGGCTGCTTAGGACATAAAGCACCTCCTCAGGGCCTTGTATGATATTTCTGATACTGATGCCAGGGCTGCTGCCAGGCATTTACCTTCGTAGGCATGCCTGGCTGAGGGTCTTGGACTTTGCAGTGGATGTCCAGTAGAAGGTGTTAAATGCCCCCTTTAATGGCTCAGAGTTTGGGCCAGATGTCCAAGACATCATTAATGATTTACAGGCATCTGGCAGGGCTGTTAAGTCTGTCCATTTGCTCTACCATACTGAGCCTTGGAGCAGATGACTTCTGTTCTTTTACAAAGTGTCCCACAAGTCCAGAACAGGCTTTCATCCTGGGGGTGGGGTGGGAGAGAAAAGCCTCCTCAGCCTTACCTACCCCTTTCTCCTTGGGCTCAGCTACCAAACACCCCAGAGGTGATAGATCCATCCCAGTGGCCAGAACTGCTTCTGCCTGACTCCTTACCAGATCTCCCCCCCCCGGCCCCAACCAAAAGGTGGTGGTCGGAGGTTGATTCTCCTCCAGCTCAACCAATGAAGAACCACAACCTCAGATGCCTGAATTCTTCAGATTATAGAACATGGTCACACTCAGGAAGATTAAAGAATAACCTCCAGCGACTCCTCTGGTATCCTCCAGCTACCCACCAACCCAGGTAATGGTTCTTTGGGAAGAGGTACAGTCCCTTCTGTGGAAAAAGGCTGAGCCAGTGTCCAGGTGGCAGAACAGGGGGTGTGAGGAGCCTTATTTGATTTTTCAAAAAGACAGGGTGTCTTTGTATATGAAATCCTAAGTTCCTTCCTAAGGTGGTGTCTGAGTTTACCTTGAACCAATCTATTCACCTACAAGTGTATTTTTCAGAGCATGCCCATCCAAGGGAAGCACTGATCAATACTCTAGTAGATGTGCACAGAATTCTGAAATCTGCTCCAGACTAAGGATTGCAGAAAAACAAAGCAGCTTTTTGTTTTTCATCCCAGGAAGATGGGACATTCAACTTTTCAAACAATGTTTGTCCAAATGGTTGGTCCATTGTATTGTGTTCTACAACAAGCATGTCAGATTTGCCAGGCGCAGTGAAAGTCCACTCCACAAGGGGCATGGTTACCTCTGTGGCCTGTTTCAAGGGGTTTCAGCAGCTGACATTTGCACTGCTGCCACTTGGAGTACCGTCCATATTTTCAAAAGCACTTAGTCTGGACATGCTTCAAGACCCCAAGCAGGCTTTGGAGGTGCTGTCCTGCAGGGCCCCCTGTCTTAGGCTTTGATTGGCATTCCTCCGGGACTGTTCTGCTGCACTTGTAACAGCTAGGGACTCATTCCTGTGGTGTAACCTGATGTCTAAGATACCCCCAAAGAAGATGGAACAGTTATGCAAGAACTTACCATAATAGTAGATCTTCAAGGGGGATCTTGGTCATCAGGTCTGCCTTCCCTCACACCATCCCCCTATTATGGGTCTCTCTTCTCGAAACTGGCTAACTGGTGTATCCAGCCTTTTATTCTGGCCTGGGTATTTCTCTTTCTTTTTCTGTCCCCCATGGCTCAGGTTTGCTCCTTTAGTCTCTGGGGGAAAGAACTGAGAAGGGAGCTGGGCCACTCACTCCTTTATAGGGTTGGTGACGTCTGAGTGGGTGGCCCCAGTGGTACTGCAGGAAAGGCTTGTGTGTGGATCCTGCTTCATGGACAGTGAAGTTCCTATGGTGTGACCTGATGACTGAGATCCCCTCTCTATGAGCTACGGTTATGGTAAATTCTTATGTAACTGTTTTACTAGGACAGGCCCCATGCAGGTAAGGAGATAGTGACAGTTACCAGTATATAACTCCCTGTTCTGTAAAATGTTTGAGCTGCAGTGTATGGGACAGGCCCTGTGGAGGAATGGCGATGGTGACTGTTAACCAGTGTAGAACTGACTGGTTTGTAAAATGCTTGAGTTACATTGTGCATGACAATCCCCATAGAGGAGTGGAGACTGTGACTGTTACTAGTATATAACTGCCCATGGACGAATGGTGATTGCAAAATGCCTGTGAGCTGCATTGTGCAGGACAGTCCCTCTGGAGGAATTGAGATGGTGATTTACAAGTATGTAACTGCCTGGTTTGTGAAATGCATGTGAGCTGTGTTGTGCAGTACAAGTTCCTTAGAGGAATGGAGATGGTTACTGATATATAACTACCTGGTTTGCGAAATGCTTGTAAAGCTGCATTGTCCAGAACAGGCCCTATGTAGGAATGGAAATGGTGAATGGTTACCAGTGCATCACTAGCTGGTTTGTAAACTAAGGCCCTGTCCACACTACACCGCTCAGACCCCGTAACGGACAGAAACAGTTACAGCCAGGGAGCGATACAGTGTGTCCACACTGCAGCAGTGACCAGTACAAGACCGGTACCACCAGTCCAGACCTTGGGAACCGGGCGACCGTTACTGCAGCATTCAATCCCACAATGCAGCTTGTGCTGCGCTACGGGCCCTGCAGGGGACTGTTGCCACCCATCCACACTACCGCCGGCCGGTAACGTTACCGAGGCAGGACCAGTTTCATAACCGTAGTTGAAACCACCTCATGTGGTTTCAACAACTGTTACGAAAACTCCTTCTGTAACATTACAGGTATAAATGCAAACTGTTGTGGTAACTGTTTGAGCACTCTGTAATGCTACAGAGGCGTAGTGTGGACAGGGCCTAACTGAGCTATGTTGTGCAAGATGGGCCCTTTAGGATATTGACTGTTGCCAGTATTTGTATCATGTTTTGAACATTTTATGAATGTCTAATAATCCCGTCCGGGAGTGTCCTGCTGTAATAACCTCACTTCTGGGTGACTGAAGATCCTCGGCTGTGCCTTGGACCTTACAACCCACCCAGGTCTTTCGGTTGTATTGCCACACTCTGGACTGGATTATTTCTTGCATGACTTCCTGTTTTTATAAAATGCCTGTGAGCTGCACTGTACAGGACAGACCCCATGGATTCCATGAGCCAACCCTTTGCTTGTAAAGGTATGAAGTAGAGTTGCTGGGATACTGTTTCATTTGCTTTGCTCACACTGTGGTGGATATTTTGGTTATTAAGCAGTTAATCTCCTGGAGGATGGAGAGAGCCATCTGCTCCAGGTCAAAGTTTCAGGACCTCTTCTTATCTGGCATTTAGCTGAGATGCTCTGATATCTGGATAATTGCAGTTTTACACCTGGATTTTTATCCGGAGCAGATCATGTAACTGAGTCATTAGCCGGGTAAATTATCTGCCCAAATTTCCCATTGTCCTGATTCATTGTAAGCTTTTTATTTACCAGAGAGGACTAGCGCATTTTCCAGACCGTATTCTCACTGTCAGAAAAATGTAACTGTCCAATGCAGTGCGCAGGTCTCATTATTCATATGACCTGCTGTAAATGCACTGCTATCCATGAGCAAAGTAGGGGTAACATGAGAGAGTACTTTTTTCATGGAAAGGGTGGTGGATCCATTGAAAAGCCTCCTGGCAGAGGTTGTAGGGGCAAAAATGGTAGGGAATTAAAAAAAAAAAAAAAAAAAAAAAAAAACGCATGAGACTGACATAAAGGAACTCTAGCAATAGGAAAGAGAGAGTACGCTGCAGATCATTTAAGATCTGAGGTATATGAAATGGGTAGGGGAAAATAGGCAGATTAGGTGGGACAAGTGGTTCTGATCTGCCCTCAAATTGTACATTTCCATGTATAACCTGCCTACAAATGGGGGTTACCGAAAAGTCGTCTTGAGCTTGCCTAAATGCTCACTGCCAGGCTGGTGTCCTGCGTTTTAGCAGTTTAAATGTGATTGCCAGAGTGTGCCTGTATAGCCTCTGTGTACTGTCTAAGAGCTGCCTGGATTGCAGTCATAATTAATCTGAGAGGGAGCTCTGTTAGATGTACTTGTTTGCTGATCATTTGTTTGAATAGTAATAATATTGCAGTTTGTTCTAACCTGCCTTCTTTGCAGCATGGACAGTTCTGTTTATTTCCATCATCTTGGTCCTGGACTGCAGAATGGGCCAATCAGTACATTTAGGACTCTAAAATGGAGCCTGCCAACAGGGGCTTGTTGGGGTCAAAACTTGTAGGAATTGTAGTTTTGGGCTTTTGGCACCTAAAATAACCTGGAGGGGGAGCCCTTGTTGTGACTGACAGATCAGCCAACCGAACCTTTTGGATCTGGGGGTAAAAGTCCCACACCGCTTGCAGTTTCAGTTGGATCTGAGTTGGGAAGTGAAGAAGTAACAGCGCGAGATAGTTCGAGCAGCAATCCATAGTGGATTTGCGTGGGAGAACTGTGGAAAGGCCCAAGTTTGGCCTGCATGCCTGCTGTTCCTGAGAGGGAACTTGTGTTTTTCTTTGGACTTAAACCGAACTTGGAGAGCGAATTAAGCCACTGAATTGTAACAGGCTTTAACCTGAAGAAGACTGAAGATTTGCTGAATTTGATTGGCCTGTCAGGACTTCCAGCTACCTCTGAACTCCTGGATTGTGCAGAGACTCTGTAATTGTGACCGGAGAGCCATTTGCCTGGTACAATGGAATTTCCTTGCATGTGAATGTGCTTTGTGCTTATAGTGGGTCGTGATTTGACTCCCCACTGTGTGCCTGAACTGTGTTTTGCTTGCTGGAGGCTGTATCCAGCTCCACGGACTGAATCCGTATCCATTTCCATTTGCCTGGGCCCTGCTACACTGGCCCAGCCAGAATACCTGCTACACAGAGAAAGCCATCGATGAGAGACCAGCCTGGGGATCAGTCCCCAGCTCAACGCCTTGAACAAGAATGATGCCTTGGTGATTCGTGTGGGCCCTTCTTCTCCATGCACTCCAGCTCAACAGTCTGCAGTCTCTTTCGTCCTGCCTGTGTCCTGTATTGGGTATCATGAGTAAACATCAGGGTAGCTCTCTGCAACAACAGCTGAATCTAAAAGTGTTATCTGATTGTCTTGTTGCCTTTTCTTTCATGAACTGAGCCCTCCAGCTCCGGATTACTAGTAGTGTGTGTTGTGCATATTGCTTTCTTCCATCACAGGGCCCCAACCAGCTGCAACGTTTTTTGGCTAGCCCACCATTTTCCTACCTGGGTACCCAGAGTGTGTGACTGTGTAAGGACTCTGAACTGCATGCATGACTGTCTGATTAATATAGTTTTTAAGCAAATCAACCTGATTACGCCCCTCCCTTGTTCAAGTCCCCTGAATAAATCAGATTCAACTTTGTTTGCATTTAACCTGACTGTGGTCCCACTTTGTGCCAAGAGTATTGTACTGTTCTAGGGACATGGATATGTTGTTCATCCACACTCATTGGCAGTATCCTTGCCGCTTTAAATCTTGCCGGAAGGTCTTCAAGCTTGCTCCTCCCACCCACCCGGGTGGTATAACTCTCGGCTCCGCCCATGACGCCAGATCTTCCTTACCGCTTTGAAGCTCAGGTTCCCTCCTTAACGCCTGCGCTTGTGACTGGTTCCTATTTCTCCGTTTGCAGTTTAAAAATAATATTTACAAAAGACTTCATCTTGATCCCTCGCGGCTGCGATGGATAAATCGACTCCAGTTCGGAGATGCCCATGCGGGCAGAAGATGTCTCGGACGGATCCACACTCCACGGTGTCTACTGCTTAGGCCTTGAGCACGCCGCAGGCTTCGTCCTGTGCTCATCTTTCTCGGCCTCGTCCTCGAAGACCGTGCTGCCCGATTGCAACTGGGCGTCCGAAGCGTTCCCTCGGTGAAGTCCAAGGAGGCCGGTTGGCGTGTCCGGCGGCGGCTTTCGGGGGATCAGCTCGAGCGGATGGTCGCCTCGAAGAGGAGGCGGGCGTAGGTCAGTTCCTCGGCCGCGGCATTTATCCCGCCTCTGGGTTCTTCTCACGGCTTCCTTTAAGGAGCTTTGTCTGTCCCTCCCCACTAAAGGAGAAGGGCTCTGCCTGCTGGACCTTTTTTCGTCCAAAAGAGGGACAAGGTAAGTCCTCCGTCGGCGCTCTTGGGAGCGGGAAAGGTCCCTCTCCCCGGGGCGTCGACCGTCGGCTTCAGTCGACCGCTCGGCTTCGGCCACTGGCCTCACGGTGTCCCCGTCAGGTCAGTTGACCGAGACTCCCACTGATGAAGTCGAGATTTTTCTCGACCCATTGGACGGGCTGTCGCCTTTAGCAGCCGAGATTCCCCTCTCCCCGGTTCCCCCGGGAGGAGTTGAGGATCCCGTGGGCTCGCCTGTGCCTCCGGTTCCGGAGCCCTCGGATGGACCTTCCGAGCCGAAGGGAGTGTCGGTTCCGGCCGACACCTCCCTGCACCGACCCCGGAAATTCCGGGACTCTCGGTCTCGGTCTCGGACCTCTTAGCGTCCAGCCGCTCCGATCATACAGGCGGTCTCGTACTGGCGGTAAGCGGGCCGCTCGTCTCGCCCTCCTCCTCGGATGAGGGAGGCTTCGCGTAAATTACGCCGACGGCACGAGGACCTTATGTTGCAACAGCTCCTCCTGGCCGGGAATAAGCCGACTCCGCGCCTCCCGCCATTGTGGTTGTCACCGAACGGCCGACAACCCCTCGACTTGCCCGAGGAGCTCATACCCAGGCCGGTTGTTCGGCCAAAACCAGCTGCTCCACTGATTGCGGTGGAACCTCCGCCCACAGCCACCACTGGGGTCTGGCCAAGATTCTCGGTCGGCTAAGGGTTTACCCCATCGGCTGTCAGTTACCCTCACTCCCGACCGACCTCGGCAGGTGAAGGGTGGCTCAGGCCAGAGGCAGCTCTTCGAGGACTCTTCCGAGTCCGAAGATGATTCCTCCTTCTTCTCCAAGCGACTGGACTTGGAGTCTTCAGGAGGTCAGCCAATGGACGATAGCCCGTCGTCCTTCCTAGGACTGCTTCGGCTCATCTCGGAGTCTACCGGGATGGAGCTCGAACCCGTTTCCAAACGGGCCAGGTATCCCCTCACGGAGATTCTGGACCGAGGGGATTCTCCGACGGAGGCCTTTCCGGTGGCCGAGGCCATAGTGGGTCCGGCACTGGAACTTTGGCAGCGCCCTGCTTCCTGCCCTGCGCCTTCGGCCAGGATGGCCAGGAAGTATGCGGTCCCTACCGGTTCCTTGTCCGTTTTTTGAACACCCTCTGCTGAGGGGTTGGTTACCGACAGCTGCCGCGCCATGCAACGCCAGGATGTGGACAAACCTCCTGACAAGGAGTCCAAGAAATTGGACTATGTCGGGCGAAAAGTCTACGCTGGCCCTCTCTCTGGCCTTCGTCAGGCCAGTTCGGCCGTCCCTCATGGCACATTTTTCTCATGCCCTGTTGGGCTCCCTGGATGAGGTCATCCTCATCTTCCCGCGATCTGCAGACTACGGTTAAGCAGGTGCGGGACCAGGGCAGGCAGTGGCCAAACAGCAGCTCCAGACTGCTTTGGATGTAGGGGACTCATGTGCCAGATCGGTGGCGGCCGCAGTGGCTATGCGTCGGCGGGCTTGGCTGAGGATATCCACCTTTACTTCGGATACCCAGCACAAGTTGGCGGATGTTCCCTTTTTGGGGACTGACCTCTTCGGCCCTGGGGTGGAAGGTCACCTGCAGAGGATCGAGAAGTCCAATGCCACCTTGGACTCGGTCTCTTCCGCTCAGAAGGACAAAGGCCGCAAACCACAGCCTAAGCCCTTTCGTCCTTCTGTGCCCCCGGCGCGCCCGGCCCAGCAACGTCAGGGCCAGCAGGCTCGGCCTTGGCATCCCAAACCCAAGCCGCCGGCTTCCTCTAACAGGAGGCAGGGAGGAAAGGGCCCAGGAGGTCCCTCGGCCGGTCCCTCCTCCAAGCCTGCCCAGTGACGGGCTGAGGGGTGTCGCCCCCATCCCCGTCACCTTAGCCCTGGGTCCCCCCGTGGGGGGACGGCTCCGGCACTTCCGTTCCGCCTGGTCCGCTGTTACCACGGACAGGTGGGTCTTGGAGGTGGTGGGAAGAGGCCTGCCTCTGGAATTCGAGCAGGCACCACCCTTCAGAGCCGTCGCCCCTCGGGGGGCTTCGGGATCCCCAGCCTCACTGGCTGCTCGTCGAGCCGACATCACTCTCCTCCTCCAGAAGGAGGTGGTAAGAGAGGTGGTGGACCCTCCTTCAGACCCAGGGTTTGTGTCCAGGTACTTCCTGGTTCCGAAACGGACGGGGGGCTGGCGCCCCATTCTCGACCTACACGACCTAAACAAGTTCCTAAGGTCTCGAACCTTCAGGATGGTCACTCTGGCTCAGATAATACCATCCTTGAACGCGGCGGTGGTTCTGCTCTGGACTTGCAGGAGCGTTTTTCACGTCCCTATCCGTCGTCTCACCAGAGATTCCTTCGCTCCGAGCGGAAGGATCTCTTCGAGTTCCAGCCATGCCCTTCGGCTTGTCTCCAGCTCCCAGGTCTTCACCAAATGCATGGCAGTGGTGACAGCATTCCTGCGGCGCCGAGGGTCCGTGTACCCTTACCTGGACGACTGGCTGATAGCAGCTCCTCCAGGAAGGAGGCGGAGTGGTCCAGAGATCTGGCCCTCCAGGTCTGCTCCTCAACTGGGCCTCCTTATCAACGAGGCCAAGTCGGAACTCGAGCGAAGCAGGTGATTTTATTCATCGGGGCGCAGCTCGACTCTCTTCGAGCCAGAGCGCGGCTCCCGGCGGACAGGGCCGAGGTTCTTTCCTCCTTTGCCCGATCATTTCTGGTTGGGCAATTGCGCCCTGCCCGGGACTTCCTGCGCCTCCTGGGTCTCATGGCGGCCTGTGCCAGCGTGGTCCGTTGGGCCCGCTGGAACATGCGTCCCCTTCAGTGGGGACTGGCCAGCCAGTGGTCACAACGCTGCGATCCCTTGGACCAGCTTGTGTCGGTGACACAGGGGATGTGGAATGCTCTCCAGTGGTGGACCGTTCCAGATCATTTGCAGGAGGGCATCCCGTTCGTCCGCCCCGAGCCGACGGTCTCTCTGTCGACCGATGCCTCTCTGATGGGTTGGGGTGCCCATCTGGGGATACAGGGCTCATGGCCTCTGGTCCCCGCGGGAGTCCCGATGCCACATCAACCTGCTGGAGCTCCGAGCGGTCCGCCTAGCTCTCACCGCCTTTGCTCGTCTCCTCCGGGGTCAAGTGGTCCGAGTCCAGACGGACAATACCACGACCATGTACTATCTAAACCGCTAGGGGCGGACGCTGCCCATGCTTCTATGCAAGGAAGCTCTCCATTTGGTCACTCGTGCGCAGCCTGGAGGCGGATCTCCTAGCCATTCACGTGGCAGGAGCCTCCAACACCCTGGCCGATGCCCTGAGCCGGATAGGGGCTGCATCCCACGAGTGGTCTCTCCTGCCGGAGGTAGTACAGCATCTGTTCTCCACTGGGGCACACCTCAGGTGGACCTGTTTGCCTCCATGGAGAACGCTGGCTGAGTCTGTTCCATGCCCGCCTCAGCAGGGCTCGCTGCAGGGGATGCCTTCTCGAGGCAATGGACCCCAGGCCTTTTTACGCCTTTCCCCATTTCCCTTGATCCACAAGGTGCTTCAAGGCGGGGAGGGACAAGGCGCAGGTGATTCTGATAGCCCCAGACTGGCCTCGCCAGTTCTGGTACCAGATCTCCTCAGTCTCAGCTCCAGGACTCCGCTGGCAGCTTCCAGCTCGCCCGGACCTGCTCTCAGTCAATCAGGGAAGGTGTTCCATCCGACCTTCAATCCCTGCACCTGACGCCTGGTTCCTGAGCTGCTAGAGTTCCAGGCTTTGGGTCTTTCCGACGAGGTCCTCAATGTAGTTGAGGCGTCCGTAAGGAGTCGACCAGAAAATGTTATGCCTTCAAATGGAAAAGGTTTTCATTTGGTGTCAGGCAAGGGCTTGGACCCTTCCTCCTGTTCCTTGGCAAGCATCTTGGACTATTTATGGTCCTTTCTAGTCAAGGGCTTAGGTCGACGACCCTAAGGGTGCACCTGGCAGCCATCTCTGCTTACCGGGCGCGGGCCGGGAAGCAGTCGGTGGCGCAGGAGAAGGTGGTCTGGCGCTTTTTCAAAGGCCTTGATCACATTTCCCCTCCAGTGCGGGAACCCCCACCTCCGTGGGATCTACTGCTGGTACTGGCAAAGCTCATGGGCAAGCCATTCGAACCTATGCACAGGTGTGCTCTCTCTCACCTGTCGTGGAAGACCGCCTTCTTGGTGGCTATCACGTCCAGCCAGAAGGATGGGAGAGCTCCAGGCGCTTCCATCGAGTCTCCTTACCTGGTCTTCCACAGGGACAAGGTTGTCCTGCCCCCCACCCGAAATTCCTTCCGAAGGTGGTGTCGGAGTTTCACCTTAACCAGGTGTTGACTCTGCCGGTGTTCTACCCCAATCACACCTCGGAGGCCGAATATAGGCTCCATACTCTGGATCCTAGAAGGGCGCTCGCTTATTATAAGGAGCGCACGGCTGATATTCGGGGAGAGGTTCGCCAGCTGTTTGTCACCTACGCTGAAGCCGCATCTGGCAGACCTGCAGCCAAGCGACTGATAAGCAGGTGGGTAACCTCCTGCATAGATCTCTGCTATAAGTTAGCGGGCATGGAGCCTCCCAGAGGATAAGAGCTCATTCTACCCGCCATACTGCTGCAACGGTGGCTGCTTCCAGGGACGTCCCTATCCAGGAAATCTGCAGGGCTGCTACCTGGAAGTCAGCAAACACCTTCATTACCCACTACCACATCGACCTTGAGTCACGCCGGGATGCTGGTTTTGGGGCCTCGGTTCTCCAGTCTCTTTCCCAAGTAAGTATATGGGGTGTCGTCTTGCCTCCTCCTCCCGGAGAACTGCTAGGAGTCTGCCAATGAGTGTGGATGAACAACATATCCATGTCCCTAGAAATACAGGTTACTCACCTGTAACAGGAGTTCTAGGAATGGTATATGTTGTTCATCCATATGACCCACCGACCTCCCCTCGGCTCTCGACGACAACCTGAGCTTCCAGCGGCCAGATCTGAGCCATGGGGCGGAGCCGAGTTATACCACCCGGTGGGTGGGAGGAGCAAGCTTGAAGACCTTCCGGCAAGATTTAAAGCGGCAAGGATACTGCCAATGAGTGTGGATGAACAACATATACCATTCCTAGAACTCCTGTTACAGGTGAGTAACCTGTATTTATTTGCTGTGCTTAACCTTGTTTTACAGGGGGTCCCCAGGGTCAAGCTAGAGGAACCAGCCCTGGTGGTAAGTGCAAACAGTGTGGGTAATTGCCGGTGAATAAGGGTCATTCTGAAAGTGATTATTGTGTACTGTTCGGGCCACTAGAAGGAGAAAAGGGGAGTTAGTGTCCCGGATGGCTGTGCCCAGGTCAGCTTGACCACTACCAACTCTGACCGCCGGGTGGAGGCACCTGTATCAGAACCTAGGCACCCTTAACCTGCAACTTGCCAAGCAGGCAGGGGTAGTAGCCCATGGGATAGCGCCACCTAGGGGTTACATATGCATCTTAAAAGCTGCCGGATTAACAGAGCTTCTCCGGTATGAAGTAACTGTCTACGCTGAGAAATTGACTGCAGGTGGAGGGACTGGATGGGTGCTTGTACCTGCAGGCCTCTTGCTCTGATTTCACTGTAATTTGGATGAGATTCAACATGTCCTGTTTTTATGCTTTTGCAGAGCTGCTTACCTGTACAGAGCTTCATAGTATCATCCGAATGGTCCTCAAAGCTGGCAACTACATGAACTCTGTAAGTATGAACCTTCTTTGACCGGGGTGTGTGCTGTGCAGAGCCTTCAGTTGTATAAACAAGAAAAAAAAAAATATGGTGCTTGGTCAGCAGGAGGGCTATGAATAGAGCAAATAACTCCAAATCTTGGAGACACTGGTTCAGATCCCACCAGAGCCACATTACTCGCTGTATGACCTGGAGCAAGTCACCTAACCACTCAGTACTTTTGCCCACCCAGCTAAACTACAAGAATAGGTAAAAGCAGGACCACACTGTACATTAGATTGCACCACTGCTGAGCTAGTCTGGATAAAAAGAAAAAGAAAGAAGCATTTGTCAATGCAGAATGTTTGCTTGCTGGCATTGGCATTGTTACTGCAGGAGTTAGAGATGCATAATAGGAATGGCACAGTGGCAGAGCCAGGTTTGGGAGCATCTGGGAGCCAGGGGTGGCCATTCAGTCAATCACGGGCTCCACAATGGGCACTAAACAGTGAATACAGATAGCGGTGGGGCACCACTGCTCACACTGGGGCAGCCAGGAGGGGGCGACTGCCCCCCAGCCCCCCCCAGCTCCACCACTGGAATGGCAGTGAAGTATTGAACTAAAGCCGACCCCCACTACCACCCTGCAGAGACTGACGGGCATTGGGGTGTGCCTTTGGGTCATCTGCCATAACGCTAATGCCATGCCTTTCCACCTCGCCCCACCCTGCAGACACTAACGGGTGTCACGGTGTGCCTTGGGGTCTTCGGCCCTTACTCTCACCCCATTCCATAAGGACATAAGCAGAGATGAGTGCGGTATAGGAGACTGGGGTGAATGTTGGTGTCGACGATCCCAAGGCACACTTCAGTGCTGGTAAGTGGCTGCAGGGAGGGGGGTGGAATGGCATGATCATTACGGCCGATGACCCCAAGCCACATCCCCAGTGCCTGCCGGTCTGTACAGGGTGGGGCGTTATGGTTGGAAACCCTAATGCCCTGGAGGCTGGTTTGGTATTTTCACTCCAGATTTTCAACCTGGGCTTTTTGGAACCCCATCTCATAAACAGTGGCACTGTCATTTCATTACTCAATCCTGAAAGGTGATTTTGCAAAGCGAATGCATCATTTGGTGCAACAGGTGCGAAAATACATTTTGGGCAGGATATGAAAAATGACTTTTATATTTTGCCAGTAAAAAGAAAAATATTTTGCAAGAACACACTTGGTGCTGCTTCGGTTTTGTGATATGAAAAATGACATCTGTACTGTTCATGAGAAGGTATGAAAAAATGGTAATTTTGAAAATCTGGAGAGAAAATATGAAAAATTGGTGAAGTTACAAGCATGCGTAGAAATTGGGTAATGCACGCTGATGTCATTTTTGGGAATTTTTTCACCAAGTTTTCAATGTGGCCTTTTGGGCACCTCCCCTCATGAACAGTGGTGCTGTTTCATTAATCTGTCCCAAAAGGTGATTCCACGCAACAACCACAAAATCAGGTTTTGGGACTGAGAAATGAAATGACAGTGCCAGTGTTCATGAGGTGATGTCCCAAGAACCATATGTTGAAAATTTGGGACCAGAACTCCCAAAATTGGCTGAGATATCAACCTAAGTTGACCCCCCCCAATTGACTGCCATTATAGGGCTTACCCTGATTTTCTTTAGTTTGCGGTCTGCTTTTGAAGAGTACAGATGTGTTACCGGTCCACAGAAGATCATGGCGCTGGACCTCCGGAGGCAAGTTTGGTGTGGGAAGGGGTAGTTTGGGGAGGTGGGGTGTGCAGAAGGAGGGTGGGGAGGGGCTAGTGAGGACAACTAGGAACAGTTTTCTTTGGGTTTAAAAAAAAAAAAAGCCTCAGGACAGTTTTCTCTTTTACAGGTGAAATAGTTGAAAATTCAGCACACTGTGGGTGGGCTCCTAGTGTGCCAGACTAGTGGAGGGGAATGGTGCTGACCGGGGATTGGGCATCCAGGGTCCCCTGGAAAAAGGGGGCATGGGGGTGTATACGACACTGGGAGTGGGCATCCTGGTGTCAGAAAAAGATGGATTTACTTTGGCACATTGGGGTGGGCTTCCATTGTGCCACATTAGTGGGGGTGGGGCATGCCAACATCGGGATTGGGCACCCCATTGTCAGCAAAAGATATGTTAGGACTTTTTGGGGGGTTATCTGACTCTGGGAGTGGGCATCCCGGTGTTGTAAATATAATTACTTTGGCATGTTGGGGTGGGCTCCCAGTGTGCCACATTAATGGGGAGAGGGGGATACATGCCAGCTTGAAGATTGGGCACCCCGATGTCGGCTTTGGGGGGCAATATGTGTTGGGGGAGCTGGCAGGAGCCGCCAGTTATGCAAAGCCATGGTGTGGCTCATTTATGTATGTATGTTTCACTGGGAAAGGCACACTGAGCAAACAAGTTGCTCATAATTCTACCCATGTGCATTATTGTGCACTGGAATGTGCCTGGTTGCCGGGGGAAGGGAGAGATCTACCACTGCAATGATGAAACTGTCCCTGACTGCAGCAGCAGATTTCTTTTAAGGGCGGCGCTCACTCTGAAACTGCAGTCATTGGCAGCTTCCCTGTTGATTGGTGGCTGAGGGATGCACCCATTAATGCGTCCCCTGCATTGGCCAAAACACTGCCACGCTTCTGCAATGCTGTACTATCTCAATACATTTCTTGTGCACTGTGCATGCAAGCAAACATAAAAACGGGCAATATAAACGCATGCTGAAAATGAATAGTGAGAACTGAGGGTCTGCCTTTGTCTTCTTAAATTATAAATAAAGGAAAAAGTAAGCCAACATATTTGTCTTAACCCCCCCCCGTTTATAACGACCACCACAATCTGATATGTCTTCTACAACTGCTGGGTTAAAAGGCTGGCGCTGGCACCTACAAATCTCTAATGATGATTATCAATTTTTTACATTTGATTACAAATTTTCAAGATTTTCTCCTCATAAAAATGATACATGGCACTTATAGAATACTGTCTCAAATGTCGTTTCGCACCACATGTGCAAAAATATTTCATCCAGAATTTGAAAAACTGCACCTGTCACGTTTTTTGAGGTGATGTAAAACCTGGCCATGTTAAAAGATGGGAGTTAAATACTGAAAATTTAGTGAAGTTATGAGTGAACATTGAAATATTTCAGTGTCATAACGTGGTCCTTTTATCATAGTTCTACACCTCGTTGTTCAAGTCTTTATAACCACACCTCCTGACCCCAATGGGTAGGTGCAGGTGATGAATTCTAGCCCCATACCGGGAATGTGGGATAAATCCCTATACTGACACTGTACTGCATGATAAGGGGGGGTTGCTGCACTCCTGAGCTGCCATCTTTTGGATGAGACGTTAAACCGAGGTCCCATCTGCTGGCGGTTCAGGTAGACATTAAAGATCCCATGGTACTTCTTGATAAGAATAGGGGAATTTTTCTATTGAAACAGAAAGTAAGTAGAATCTCATATGATGCATCTCCTATTACATTCTTAAATTTACATTAAAATCAGTCTGGTATAAACCATACAATAAAGTATAACATACTTAATATTTTGTCATTTTTGTAAATCAAAATGGAAAAATAAATTTCAAAAACAACCCTCAAGACAAAACCACACACAAATTTGTAATATAGAGGATAATGGATGGGAAACGGGCCATAACCATGCAATCGCATTGAGCAGATTTCATGACAACTAGGTAAACCTCAGGAGCTCAGCGTGAGAGGTTTACAGTTGTCATGGAGACCACAAGATGTGATTTCAGCAAAGTTATTTTCAGTTTCCCATCCATGAGCTTTCATAGTGTATGGGGCTAAATACACTATAAAGTTAATGGAGGAACGGCCATGGCCATTGGTTAGAAGCCCCATGATGGGGGATAAAACAAGCTTACTTTTTTCCCCGTTGTTCCAGGCTCCCTCTATAGTAGCGCTCACCGCTGCAGCCGTCGATCTGAGCATGTGCACTGTGGATCGCGTTGAGACATTGTTTGTGATGTAGTCAAGAAAGGTTAACCTCTTGACGTCACATCGATACCATAACAATGTGGTAAACTGTCTGAATTCAGACAGTAATAAGGGCTTCCCCGTACATTATAAAGAAACTTGAGACATTTTGCTACATTCCATTATTAATTATCCCTTAAATTTCTAAAGGTTATTTTTCCTTCTTACTAAATTTACTCATGTAATAGGTACATCTGAATCTGTGATCCATGGTAAGTTGATCCTTTCCTCAAGATATTTTTTCTTAATATCTCCTGTTACTTTTTTCATTAATTCATAATGGGTACACTGTTTTTATTGTAAGATGAACAAGCACCTAGCATACCATATATACCACTTAAAAATCAGTACGAGTTAATGTACTCCTGTTCCACTTGTTCTTTTTTGTTGGAAAAAAGTGCATAATATTATCATAATCTTTGCAAAAGCTGGCTCTAACCATTCCTTTGCCACTATATCCCAAAATCCAGATGTATATTTATCTACATTGAAAAAATAAATGTTTGATAGTTTCCACTTCAGTGATGCAGTGTGTTCTGCTGCAGTATCTTTCTTCCTGTTTCTTGTGTCTATGGTTAGTCATTACATTAAGTTTTTAATGGTAGGTAAGCCAATGCACATCCCACATATGTACTGGAATCTTCGTATTGGTTAGTAAATCTTTAAGTGATTTTTCTCTGTCTGTAGGCAATTTGGAAATACTTCTGTAACCCCTAGATGGCGCTATCCCAGGGGCTACTACCCCTGCCTGATTTGCCACTAACAGGTTGAGGGGCCTGGATCCAATGGCGGGTGCCTCCACCCAGAGGTCAGGGTTTGCAATAGTTAAACTAACTTGGTCACAGCCCTCTGGGACACTGCAACCCCCCTTTCTTCCCACTAGTGGCCCACACAATATATCAGAATTACCTTCACAGTATACACTTACCCCCAGGTCTGGTTCTGGCACTGGGACCTCCTGTGAAATGAGATACAGTGCAACAATCACAGTACAGTACTTTAACATAGACAAATACCTCAGGCAGTATAACTTTGCTGAAACAAGCAGCTCTGATTTATTTAGGGGATAATAAGGACAGGGGAAATCAGGTTAATTAGCTTATCACTCTAATAATTCATTTCCATGGCTCTGTGCACAGGCCTATCCCTATCAGTTACTGTCCCTGGGTACCCAAGCCCTAGTGGCTAGTCCAAACCGTGGCAGCTGGTAGGGGCCCTTTCACACAGAGAAAAGGAGAATTAAACAGTCAGCAGTACAGTAATTCCATTTGGATTTAATGTGGCATCCAACAGGAGCAACCCTGAATTAGTACTCACGACCTCCAAATAAGATAGGGTCCTTCAATGTCAGCAGGGCTCACTTGAGGTACACAAACCTCTTCACACATCCATATAAAAGAAAGTACTATACAGGCAGGCTGCATCTGTATCCCGATCGCAATTACTGCACAATACCCGGGAGAACACACAGCAGATTCAGTTCCTGACAGACCGAGTGCAATTTTCAGCAATTCTTCCAGTCTTCTACAGGGTGAGCCTGGTTTCTACTCTTCAGAGATCCTTTGATTCTTTTCACAGGACGGATTCAGTCCTAACAAGCTGTTACACAAGCTGCAGACCGAACTCTGGGCCTTATACACGTTTTTGACTAAAACTGCACACTGAAAAGCACAGGGCTCCTTCCTTCTTCACTGCCAAAGCTCAACTGAACTCCAACTGACGAAACTGGCACTTCCTTTGAGTTCCTCCCAGTTCTTGACTGGATTGGCTGTCACTCACAATAGACTGCTGCTGTTGGTCCAAAAGGCACTGAAGTCTAAACTACATCTCCCAGAGTCACTGCCCATACAATCCTCTTGTGGCTGGCTCAGATTATGAGTCCAAGTTCTGATTCGTCCAAGGCATCATTTTAGAGCTAGCTTACCCCACACTGATTGGTCCAGTTCAGCAGTTCAAAACTAGAATGGGGAACTAGCAGACACAGTTCTGACTGCAAAGAAAGCAGGTTAGACAAACTGTAATTTCATTATTACCTAAATAATTTCTGGCAAACAGTTACATCTTTCAGATAGGTTCCCTTTGCACTCCTAGTGACTGCAAAATGAAGTGAATTGGCAGCAGCTCGAGTGGTACTCAGAGAAGCACACAGTCCCCCCATACAAACTAATTATGTCTGCAAGCAGACAGCTCTTAAAGAGACAGTACCAGAGGCTCTAAAAACACTCACTGATAAATGGCTTAAATGCCAAACACCATTCAGGCTTGGAGCATTCAAGCAAGCTCCTGGAAGTCTTTTGGGAACCCCCATTTGCAGGGGGGTTACACTTCTATTACAGAGCAAGTCTGTTCTAGCAGTTTATAAAATGGGTAAGACAAACCGTACATTCTGATTGGCTATCAGGTACCAGTAGCTGTGTCCTTATCAGCATGTATACATAGTAACTGGTACCTGTTATGCCAAGCAGGATGCAGTTTAGCAAGGATCCATGCCCGCCACTTTTTTAAAAACATTCCAACACGCTGTCCCGCTGACCGCTCTCAACTGCTCTCCCTACTTGCGGCTTCCTTTCCAAAGCTGCACGTACACACACTACGCTGTCAGCGCCAATGTTGCATAAACACAAGAGACATAGCATTTACAACAGAACACCACCACAGAAAACATTTTCCTCCTGTTTAATTTCAAACCTCACCTCAAAAAATGGCGAGCAGAACCCGATCTGGTGACCATCACAATCCACGTGTCCTGTGCGGCTGTGCCTTTCAAATAAACATTGTGCTGGCAACCTGCTTTTTCAAACATCCCCGAGTTAGATTCACCGAACCACATGGCAACTTTAAAATGCACTGCACTTTTCTGTAACCATACTAAACTTTGTTGTTCTGGCACCCTTGTATATGTAATTTTCACATTTTGATACGCCGAAATACGAAACGACTTTGTACGGTAGCTGCTGAAGGACATGCTCGCTGCCATTCAGCCAGCCATTTAATGTAAATAAAACCAGCAAACCCGCAATGGATGGGATTCTGCTCGCAATTTTTTTTTTTGAGTTGACGTTTGAAATTAAATAACACGAAAATGTTTTCTGTGATGGTGTTCTGATATCGATCCTCTGTCCCTTGTGCTTATGCAGCATATTGGCGCTGACAGAGTAGTGTGTGTGTGTGTGTGTGTGTGTGTGTGCAGCTTTGAAAAGGAAGCCACAAGTGGGGAAAACTAGTAAACAAAAAATAAAACATGGGTTCAAGCTGGAGACTTTAAAAAAACATGTTTTACTACAATATTTGTGTGTGACTGACTGACAGAACTTGACACACAGACAGGCACCAAACTATTAACTTTTCATTAAACAGCTCCACTAAAAGTCAATGGCAGGGACCATTTTATTTTTCTACTAATCACATTTTTAAACTTTTTTTTTTATACCATCTACATTTTTTAAATTAACTTCTTTACTGGGAAACATCTGGGCGTGTTCTTATCAGGAAATAACCCACACCTTGTCGTGTGTTGTTGCTTATTGTATACATTTTCCTATGTAGTGTTCTAACCATTCGGCTAGTCGTATTCCATTGTCTCAGCTACGTGAAGGTTTCTTTCATATAAGTAGGGGGTTGTGAAATATTTTTGATGGTTCATAATTGTCCTGGTTCCCAAAGCTGAAACCACTCCTTGCAACTGTTATATGCCCAAGAATCCCATCCTATATTTTGATTAATTAGCAATAGCTTTTTTTATAAACAGTATTTTCTTTATGGCTAAAGGATTAACCATACTCTGGCTCCCAAGTTTTACTGGTAGGTATGTGATGTTCCTCTTAATGGAGTTCAGCCGACTACTCCATAATGCTTAGAAAAAACACTAAACAGTCTTTCTTTATTCCATCTTTCCTTTGGGAGCCGGGCAGGCAGCTCTTGCCCCACTGTTCCCTGCCTGACCCTCCCAGTGATCCTCCCCCCTTGGGTTAGCCACCTGCGACAGGGCCAAGGCAAAAGGCGTAGACTCTTCCCCCCCCCGGAGACCACATCCAGATTTGGGGGGCTGGGATGGGTGCTACTGGGGCCATAACAGAGCCTGCCGGCTCCATTTTCCTCCTCGGTTTTCTCCCTCCCTCCCACCTCCCTGCCGACGTCATATGTCACCAACTTGCCTCCTGACTTGTATCGCTCTCCAGCCACCACTAGAGGGTGACCAATGAGTGGGACAGCAGGCCCTCTCTCCCTGAGGGAGGAGAGCAGTCTTCCAGATGCTCAGTTCTCTTTCTCCCCTACTGTCCCCCGGCACCCTGGGCTCATTCCCAAACCCAGGTCACCGGCATGGCACGAGGTGTGGCTTCCAGTGCCTCAACACTCAGTGCGGCTGGGCTAAGCAGAGTCCTTTCTAACTTTTGGGGGGTGGGGAGGAAAGATGTAACTGATTTTTTTTTGTTAATATAAATATATATATATATATTATAGAAAGAGTCTAGTTTTTTTCTCCATTTTCTATTTCATTGGGCTACTTTTCGTTTACCTTGTTCTAGTTTCAATTCCCAGTTCAATTTTCACAAATCACCGTTTCCAAATTGTACTCCCAATATTGTTATGGGATCAGTTTGTATATAAATGCCGGCCAATTTTTGGGGACCATTTTGAGTACCAGTTGTATTTCTCCCCACACATTTTCCTATATTTAAGGAGGCCCCTAAAAACTCCCCAAAGTTTGAACAATTCTGCACTACATTTCTTACTGATTCTTCATCTCAAACTTATAACACTGATGTTCATCCACATAAGCCATTACTCTGCATGGCACTATTCCTTCATTACTGTTTACCAATTTTATTAATGGTGACGTATTCAAGACCCTTAATAGGGGGTCCAAAAAGAACAAAAAATGGGGCTCGGGGGACAACCCTGTCTTACCCCTCTTTTGATGCCAATAATAGGTCCCTTCCATCCATTCATCATTGACAGTTGCTGTATTATAAAGGCACTGAATCCACTTGATCAGTTGCTGTGGGATATGAAAGTATTCTAATGTCTGCCATAAAAAATCATGGGTAATAGAATCAAATGCTTTGTTTTGGTCCAGCGAAAATAAGAAACCTTCCATTATGCTTTTATTCCCTTGTTCTGTAATTTCTCTTAGGAGTATTAAATGATCCAGTATTTTCCACCCTGGCACAAAGTAAGTTTTGAGCTGTAGATATTATGTGTTTAGCAATTTTTAAAAGTCTGCTTGCAGTTATTTTAGATATTTTAAAATCCATGTTCATAAGGCTAATTGGCCTCAGATTCTGCATAATTTCCTTTTTTATGAAGGAAGAGTAAAATCACCATATGTATACAATGGTACGGCATGGTACATTAAATCCAGTTATACACCAATGTTAATTCCTCAGTTATTTCTGTAGCGATTTTTTTTTAATAAATTTCTCGAGGTAGGCCATCAAATCCTGGAGAAGCGCCTTTTTAAGTCTGTCAAGTGTGCAAGCGCTAACGAACTTGTTGATATGGGAGTTGCTAAACAGGGGTGTGAGGGGTGCTAGCCCAATGACCAGCACTGCTGCAGAGGCTGGTCTGTGGCCGGCAAATCAGCAGGCAGTGTCCTGATGAAATGTTTTGCTGAGATGGGCTGGCCTTGGCAAACATTTCAAAGGACAGAGCAGACGCTGTGCGCGGCTTTGTCCTTTGAATTGCAAGCTCTTCAGCTGCAGCTCAGTGTATCTTTTCTGGTTAAACACATTCCCCTATCCCTGCAGCTGCTCACTGTTGTTTTTTTTTCTGTAAAATATAAAAACCATCCACTGGAAGTTTTGTTTAAAATGTTTCACCTGTGTGTGTGTGTGTAGGCGCAAACCTTATAGCCTAGTCTCCCCCCAGCTTCCTGATCCAAACCCTCCTTTGCACCACCTCCCACCCCACATCACTCATCACATTACCCTTTGGTGGTCGGAGCCGCCATCTTCATGGACCGGGATACGTTTGCACTCTTCAAAGTAACTGAGGAATCTGTTAAGCACTGTATAATGGCACTCAATGGGGAGAGTTTCAACTTGGGTTGATAGCTCAGCCATTTTGGGACTTTTGGAACCACATTTTCAACATGGGGTTCTTGGGACCCCACCTCATGAACATGTCTGTGTTCTTTTGTTTCTCAGTCCTGAAAGGTGATTTTGCAGTCACTGCGTGGAATCACCTTTCAGGACTGATTACCGAAACAGTGCCACTATTCATGAGGAGGGGTTCCAAAAAGCCCATGATGCAAATTTGGTGGAAAAATTCCAAAAAATGCCTGCGTTACCAGTGTGCATTGCGCAGTTTCTACGCACGCTCATAACTTCGCTAATTTTTTATATTTTCACTCCAGATTTTCAACATTGCCATTTTTTTCACATCTCCTTATGAACAGTACAGCTGTCATTTTTCACAAGGTGCCCAAAATGTGTTTTTGCAGCTGTGGCCCAGAATGTCAGTCGGTGGGCAAAATAAACTTTTGGGATGGATTAACAAAATCACAGTGCTACTGTTCATGAGGGGAGGTCCCAAAAAGGCCATGTTTAAAATTTGGTGAAAAAATTCCACAAAATGCCTGTGTTATGAGCGTGGTTGCGCAGTTTCTATGCATGCTCATATCTTTGCCAATTTTTAATAATTTTCACTCCAGATTTTTAACATTGCCATTTTTTTCACACTTCCTTATGAACAGTACAACTGTAATGTTTTTGCATCCTGCCTGAAATGTGTTTTCGCACCTGTGGCGCAGAATGGAGCAGTCACTCTGCGGCACAAGTGAACAAAATGACAGTGGCGCTCTTCATGAGGTGGGGTATAAAAAGGCCATGTTGAAAATGTGGTGACAACTCCAAAAAAATGGCCAAGTTACACCCAGTATGTTCACAATTTTCTATGCACTTGTATACCTTTGGGCATTTCTTTACCTTTCTGGGTGCTCTCAGCAGGTGAAAAATCAACGTAGCCATCTCCGAGACCAGTGAAGTCACAGTGGGGGTTCCGCAGGGGTCCATCCCGGGCCCACTGCTGTTCAGCCTCTTTGTGAACAACCTTCCAGAAGTGTGCCTCTCCTCCAAGGTACTGCTCTATGCAGATGACACTGGTGTTCTCTCTAGGCTCTTGCCAAGATGCATTCACTAAGAACATGCAGTACAACTTTGACCTCCTACAGGATTTGCTCAAAGGCAGCCTGCTAGTGCTCAACAGCAAAAAAAAAGTCAATGCTCTTGCCGGAAGCCAAAAGAGGAGGTATAACACTCCCTTCTCAATCTTGTGCAACTTCCACTCCACCCTTGAGCAGGTGCCCTCGTTCCAGTACCTAGGGATTACAATTGATGAGTCTCTCTCCTTCAATGGACAGATATGGAATATTACCACTGCTGCCAATAGGAAGTTTGGGACCCTATATAGGCTTGGTTCTGCCTCACCCCTAAGGCTAGGGTCCAGGCAGTAAGCAGGACAATTGTTCCCAACCTGGACTATGGTAATGTGGTATATGGCGCAGCCTCTGAAACCAGCCTGCACAGGGTCCATACTACCCTCATCAAAGCATGCAGCTTTGTTTTAGGTGCAGGTTGCCTTACACACTCGTGCAACCTTTATATTGGTACATGATGGCTTCCTCTCATGGACTGAATCAAGCTCCACTCCTGCCTTCTAAGGAAGAAGGCCCTTCTAGGTCTTACACCCACCCACCCCCCGCCACAAGCCTTATTCCATCCAGTCCTGGCTAAACACTCCACGAGAAGTGTTACAAGGCATGCTCTAGCAGTAACTTTCAGAAGAACTGCCTGGAGGAAAAAGCCTTTTGATAAGGTCCCCACCTGGCTAAATGGGCTCCCTAGGCCCCTACTAGCCTTATTCGCTTTTGGCTGTCAAATCTGAAATTGAAGTTCATCTCCTCCAGTACAATGTTGCTGTAAAGAACACCCCAGCCATTTCTAGCCCTCCCAGTGCCCCTGACACTATGGCTTAGCTGCAGCAACCTGTGGCTTCTAAGAATCTCCAGCTAATCCCCACCTAGGTCCCCATTCCCCCCACCCTCACCCACTTAGCCCTCCTGACGCCCATACCCCCCACCTCCACACCCGCTTAGCCCCTGACCCTTAAGCTATCACCCACCATTGTGCTCTCCTCTCACCTGTCTAGCCTGTGTCCTACTCCCCCTAATGGCTACACTTGGTGGTGGTCACATTAATTAGCTCCGCAGCTACATTCTGGGAATTCTCATACTTTGTGCCTAGTTGGAATCTGCACTTTATTCACCTAATCTGTTATGGGACTTTCTTCTTCTGTATTATGTAATTAAATGATGGCTTTTGCAGTGTATTCTGTCTCTCCCCATCCTTCTGTTTGTAATGCTGTAGTGTCTTTTAATGATGTGGAACTGACGATGCCTACTGGCTACTTCGGTTTTTCTCCACTGTCCATGTACTTTATGTTCTCCCACCCTCTGTTCGATGAGGATTCTTTGGAAATGAGCTTTTAGCTCAAAGTTTGTAATTCTGATTTTTACAATAAACATTTTCAATATTTTCACTCCAAATTTCAATATAGCCTTTTTGTCACAACACCTCATGAACAGTACAGCTGTCATACAACTTTTTGCTATTGCTAATTATCAAACATTCCTGCACTACTACACTTTCGCACACTTCCTTATCTCTATACATGACAAACTTTCGGCATTGACAAATGCTTGTTTGTGCTGTAGTAGCTGCCTGTACGCCTTCTACCTGTATCTCTTGATCTAATGTTTGTAGTGTATTTATTTATTAGCTTTTGGTAACCGGGTAAGTGAGCTAGGCAACAGACCTGCCTATTTTCAGGCACGACCCGGGAGAGCACAGGACATTGGTTACAATATGCAGAAATGCACAGACATAATATAGGTGTACAGGAGCAAAACAAGATATACATTGGGTAGCACAGTAATAGTTACATAAGGGTACATTTTAGGCATAGATCATAAGGATGTAAAATAAAGCAATTAGGGTAACCATAAGACAGCTGAGGACAGTAGACATCAAGGTTCATAGCCACCTAGACAAGCATATTGCATGGGAGAACATTAGTGTAGTACTCGGTGTCAGACCCGACAGCCTGCAGTGGGACAAAGCAAATTAAGAGCATTTGCATTGGCCAGAGGCTAGAAGGTGGGTGAACAGTGAGTTTTTGAATTCTTGATGGGAGGCTGAAGTTTTCACCATAAGGGGGAGTGAGTTCCAGAATTTGGGAGCAAAATGGGCAAATGCCTGTTCACCCATTTTTGTCATGCAAGGTCTAGTGGAGGGCATGGGGACAGAGGAAGACCTGAGGGTACGGGTGTGTGAGGCAGGATCAGGAGGTTGGCAAGATAGACAGGGCAGGGAGGTCTAGACAGGGAGTCGATAAAGCAGCCAGGGGTAGGCTTGAATATCCTTAGGTGACAGCCAATTTAAGCCAAGCGTAAAGGAGACAATGATGGGTAAGGCGTGGGGCAGTTAAGGCGAATCTACAGATGTTGTTGTAGACAGTGTCCCATTTGTGGAGTGTAGCAGAGTTTGCAGCAAAGAGGAGGGGCAGAACATATTGGAGCTGGGGTAAGAATACCTCTCACAACAGAAAGTCTAGCGGAAGGGATGAGGGAGTGGTGCAGCGATAAGCCCGCCAATTTTAAGCATTGACGGCACGCACCATATTGACATGTTGAGACAGGGTCAAGGTGGGATCCAAAGTGACCCCAAGGTACTTGAAGGACTCAGTGTTTAAGATGAGGGAGCCATCAAGGCATTGAACCCGGAGCCTGTTGTAGGGGCAGACAGTTTCTTAGAGGATCCGAATAGCATAGCACAGGTTTTTCTAGGTTCAGGACTTGGTGGTTGCTAGAGAGCCAGGTCTGCAGGAATTGGAAATCATTAGTGAGAGTGAGTTGATGGCAGCAACCGATTTTGACCCAGAGTAGAGAACAAGGTCATCTGCGTACATAAGAGTGCAGCTATGCGGGACATGGTGGGAATATCCTTTAGGAAGAGGGAGAAGAGTAGAGGTCCAGAGTGGATCCCTGGAAAACTCCACGGGAGATGTTTAGGGGAGGAAAGGGCCTTGTGAAATGCTACTGCGAGTCCGATTGTCAAGATAGCTATGGAACCAGGAGAGGTTTGGTCAGATGCTCCAATGGATTGGAGTTTCTTTAGCATGAGAGGATGGTGTACCATGTCGAAGGCTTTAGACAGGTTGATAAAGATGGCCCCAGTGAGTAGGCCACGGTCCATATTATTTCTGATGTCATTTGTAAGTTGTGTAAATGCAGAGGTGGTACTGTGACCGGGCTGGAAACCATGTTGGCATGGGGTTTGAAGATTAAACATGTCAAGGTGAGCAGCAAGCTGGTGGTGGACTATTTTTTCAAGCAGCTTACTGAGTGGGCAGAAGAGATATAGGGTGGTAGTTGGACATGAGTTTGACATCGCCCTTTTTGTGTATAGGGATGGTTCTGGCAGTTTTCCAGGTGGATGGGACAGTAAACGTATCTGAATCGAGAGGTTAAAAAGCTAGGTGATGGGTCTGGTCAGCCAAGGTGCATACTGCTTAAGTATGCAGGATGGATGCCCTCAGGCCCTTGACCCCAGCGTGTTGGAAGGGAGTTAAGTAGCTTACGAACTTCAAGGTATGTGGTTGGAGCCAGAGCGAAAGGGAGGTGGGAGGGGCGAGGGAGGAGAAGAGGGACAGTCAGGTTGTGGGCTAGTTAGAGTAGCGACTGGTGGAGAAGAAAAGGGCATTATGGCGTTGGCAATGGTGTCATGGTTGGTGCAGCGAACACCTTGAATGTCGTGTCAGCTGGATTCTGTTGCTTGTCGTTGCAGAATGTCCTTAATTTTGGACCAGTACTCAAGCGGGATTTGTAGAGGATGTTAGTAGGTTCCATAGTAGGTGCTTTTGGCAATACGAATTTGTCTCTTGCAGTTGTTACGTAATGCACGATAGTCTTCAAAGTCTGCATGGAGGTGGGAGATCTTCCACCTGGACCAAAGTTTGTCCCTAGATTTGAGAAGTTGAAGCAGGGGGCGTGTTAGCCAATTGGTTACTTTCCCTGCCATCCTATGTGTGGTGACTGGGATGTGAAGGTTTTGAAGAGAGAGGAGGACGGTGTTGAAATATTCTGTGGCTATGTTAATGTCCTCTGTTTGGTAGAGAGGGGACCAGTCAACCTGGTTAAGGTCAGTTAAGAAGTCCTCATGACTTAGGCGGGAGAGATTAGGAAAGGAATGTCTGAAATCTTAAGTTTGGAAAAAGTCCTGCAAGTTAGAAGTAGTGACATTCCATGGTTCATACAAGTTTCCCACACAAGTGGATACTATTGTCATCTTTCCTTAAAGTTTGTAGTATGTTATTTTCATCTCTTAAACCTAAAATTTTTTTTTCTTCTGTCTGAGCAACTCTCATAGGGACAAATATCTTGTTGCAGTTAAGTTCCAAACTGTTGTTGGAAATGTAAATGTTTAGCTTTTTGTGTGTGAAATGTTGAGTTCCTTTTTTAAATTGCTAATCTGTTTTGCGTAATCTTGGTTCTTTTCAGGTGTTAGAGAAAGCCTTCGTAAATGGTGTCTTTTGTTAATGTAAACACTGAG
This sequence comes from Neoceratodus forsteri, assembly GCA_016271365.2. Lineage (NCBI taxonomy): Eukaryota > Metazoa > Chordata > Ceratodontiformes > Ceratodontidae > Neoceratodus > Neoceratodus forsteri. The sequence goes on from CM057459.1 coordinate 1,443,018,312, forward strand.
TGGTATTTATAGCTTTGCTTATACTTTGTAATACTTTTTTTCCAAGCCCTGTTTAGTATCTTCCCATCATCTTACAGGATCTTCATACATAATCAATACTGATTTTTTTTTAAGCTACTATATATTGCATTACTTCTCTGTTCTCTACTTACCTGATCTGGCTGAAGTCCCTGGGTTCATTCCATGTCCACGGACTTTCTCCAAGTCTCACAGAAAGTGCTGCACTCTTTCCACCTCATGGAATATCTGCGTCTGTCCTTCACTACGCACTTTCACTGTAGCTGGGTATAAAAATTTAAAATAGACTTTCTTTGCTCAGAAGGCATCCAGAACAGGGTAAACATTCATTGTTTTTGTTGCAACAGTTGAAAAAAGTCTTGATGGAGAACAAACGAGCCCCTTGATACAGAACCTCCCTTTGTGTTTTGAAAGCGAACCAGATGGCTTGTCTATTGCCGAAATTATGTAGGTGGAAAATAATCTGCCTTGGTGGATCTCCCGCTACCAGCTTCGTAGCAAAGACCCTATGCATCCTATCGATTTGTACCTGACACCTTTCGGATCCAAGCCCAGTAGCTGAGGTAGCACTCTACCGCAGAAGTCTTCAGGAGAAGTACCTTCCTTTCCCTCTGGGAGACCCCGAATCCGGAGGTTATTCTGGTGTTGGTAGTTCTCCTGATAGTCTATTTGGTCTCTGAGTTCCCTCCAACTCTCTCTGGAGATCTTGCACCGCTTCCGGGAGCTGCTCTGTGTGGTACTCCAATGTGGAAATTCGGACCTCTGCCTCAGAGATTTTGGCCACCTGTCCTGTAAGTTGCTCCAAGAGCTCCGAAATTTTAGTCGTGATCATATCCAGTTTTGGTGTGATTGCCACCAGGACCCAAGCTGTTGGAGTCCACCCAATTATTTCCATCTCTGGCGCGGACAGTGTAATAATATTCAGGCCCTCTGTCTGGTTAGGAGCCGCGGCTTTTTATGTTGTTATGGCAGCTGAACGTGAGGTTTTCTTCATGTTACCGATGAGATATTCATCCATTAGCTCTTCTTACACTTATTACTGTTGAGGGATGAAGTATTACTTTCAATTTTAGCTACCTTTTTTGTTCTTTTATGCCCTGTGGGTAAGGCTCTGGAGAAAGACGTTGCTGTTTCCTAGCTGCTCATTAGCGCCCCCTCCCTTCTGTTCTCTAAATGGGAGGAGTTCAATTTCCATGTCCCTGGTCCTCTTCTGAACGATGTGTCTGGACCTATTTTAATACTTAATATATTATCAGAATACTACATAGGTAACACATATGCCTGTAATGTTTGAATGTCTATTGATATGAGTAGCAAGATTCCTTTGTGAAGTGTGTGTGTTGGGGGGTGTTTTCTGATATGAGATATATGCATCTTTTAATCTTGCTGTATTTATTATTTTCTTTAAAAACAGAAAATCTCAGAATATTTTGTCCTGGCTTGTTTACTCTTATCTTGTAATGAGAGGGTGCAAATAAAATTTTCCCCAAAGATCACTTGATGGGATGAAAAAAAGGTAGGCTGAATAGATTTTAGCATTTCAAATATCAATTTTGGTGTGTGGAGCACAGAGAGCTACAAATCTTTATATTGGTCATCTTTGTTTTTGTGTCCAGAATTAACACCCGTCCTGGTATTGAATCAATCAATTTTATAACCTCTCAATCCATGAATGAAAACAAAGTTCTATACCTGAACATGCTGTCTGGCCAAATGACCAGAAGGAGGTGCCCTAAAAGCATGCTTTCTGTGCTCCAGAAATTTATGGAATAGAATGAAATCTTGCATCTTGGAGTAAGCAAACATCTTTTTGTGTGTGTGTTGCAATAATGAAAACACAGCATTTCTTTTCTGTGGATTTTTTTATGCTGTTCACATTTATGGAACAAACGTTTAGTGGTAAATCCATTCATAATAGTGAAGTTGCATCACCTGTGCTGTCCTTTCCTCACCGAACCCTCTGTTTTCCTTTTTCCTTTCCTTTTCTGTGGGCCTCTGTCAGTCTTTACTTCTGAGTCAGTAGTCTGTTCAGGTTGTGAGGCAGTCAATGAGGAGGTGTTGGTCTTCCTCAGATTCATCCAACTGACTTTGCAAGACCAAATTTGTTCTGTAAAACAATTTCAGCAGTTTTGGGTTGAGTAGGCCACCTGATTGTCTCTTTCTAGCCTCAATATTCTTTTGCTTAGTCAGATTGGGGGCAGGGGGGTTATACTGGAGCTTGCAATCCCAGTCTCTCTATTTGTTTTTCTGCTGATCTGTTGCCTTGTAGTTCTCTAGATGCAGAGACTGTCTTCTTCTATGGAGTCTGATGTCTGCCTTGGAGTGGACGTCCCTGATGTTTGTTCTATTTGGTCTTCCATTGTTCTGTCTGGCCTTATGAAGGAAGTGCTGCATTAGGGAGGTGGGGGGGTAACAGTCAGTATTCTGTTAGTGTCCTTGAGTTATTTTCCCGTCATCTTGTTCTGGTCTACTTGAGGTCCCTGAAGCCTCAATTTGTCTTCTCTCCATTTTCTTCCTTTGGGCTAGTGTGCCATAAAGCCTCCGTTCTGCCCCATCAGCTTGCGCTGGTAGGTTATGTGCTGCCCATTGACAATTTGCAAGAGTTACCTGTTTTCTTCACATAGGTTACATTTACTACTTTCATAAGTTACTTGTTTGGCCTATTTCATTACACAAAGAACATTGCAGTTTGTCACAAATACTGCTTAATGTGTTGAACTACGTTTATAACAGGCCTTGGTAAAACAATACCCCCTATGACTGCAAGATAAAAGCTGTTTGGTAAATATTTCACACCACTGTTATCGTATCGGTTTTCAACAATACTTTGACCCTCCAACCCCTTGTCCAAATGTTTTCAGTATCAAAAAGCACCTCGGGTTCTCCTACATTTGTTTGAGCCAGTGCATTAAATCACTGACTGCTGATGCCTTCGTTCCGGAATAGGACTGCAGTGTTCTTTAGTGCTGGTTTCGTCAGAGGTATTGCCGTAAAAGGAGACCATAGTGGTGAAATTTTTTTTTTGGGGCATTGTATTTTACCGCAAATCTCTCCAGTCCAGATGTGGCTTTAAAACTGGTATCAAAATTTGTCTCCCCTGAGACATGTATCGGAGCGTAAACCTCATTTGCAAAACATTTCATTGAATCTTTCAAAAGGTTTCTTGCCACAAATATTCTATCTGGAGGTTCCTCCGTGCCCCCATTATATCTTAAATGTACTGCATTGTGCCACCTGGCTGGCAACACAAGGCTATGAAACAATGATGCATATAGGTGGGGTGGTCTGTCAGTTTGTTCGGGGTCTCTTCCCCTTCCCCTCCACAGAAGTATTCATTCTAACAGCTGTTGTAGACCTTAGCTCTTTGTTTCTAGCCCCCTGTTTCCTGATCATTAGCTGTTTCACTGTTTAAGCCCAACTGTTCCATGTACTCGGTATTTAACTGTAATACTGGATTTTTTGTCAGTTGTAATTCTGGCAAATTATTATTTTCATTGTTGCTGTTTATTTTCAGCTGTAAGGCATTGTTCTGTAACCTTGAAACTGACACACTGCCTGATATTTGGTCTGTTTCCAGACTCTGTATCTGGATTGGTGATGGGCCTGATACCCATCCATTTGTAGTGTGTTCCCAGCCTGCCTCTGTCAAAGCTTTGTTCACCAACCATTCCATCTCGTTTGTAGTTACTTTCTCTGCCAACTGACTGAGTCTTGCGTCTGGTCCTGAGGGACTCATATTTGACATTCCTGACTCTGCTCAGTTCCTAGTCTCTCCCCTTGCAGTTACAGTAACTCAGTAGTATGCATTGATTTCTCCATTTGCTATATCGTTGCAGGGCCCTGATGTGTTATCGCTGTCTTGTGTAGATCCTCCGCCACTCCTTTATTAATTTCATTCGGGGCCTTTGATGTTGCTTTGTTTGATGTTGATGAGTCGTCCATTTGCCGCTGTGTGCTCTTGAAAGTTGCGGCCTTTGGTGTTTTTTCAGTCTCCACGAGTTGGTTTTGTAGCATCTGTAGTCTTTGCAAGAACCTTTGTTCCTCCTGTTGTAGTTTCCTGAATCAAGTTTGGAGTTGTATTTCAGATATCCTCCAATTCCAATATTTTCGATAAGTCACCAGTACTTTCTCAAAAAGGTGTAGAGTCCATTTCTTCTTGTAGTGCATATCCAGCCACAGTCTGAGTCATGGCTCCATTCTCCTTTGTTGGAAGTGCCTGATGTTGTATTTCTTGTGCAATCTGTTTCCATTTCTTGTATATTTGTTTCTCCCGTTGTGCTCTCTAGCTGGTTTGAGGAAGAGGAGACCTGCTCCTCTGCCTCCGCATCCTCCAACCTTCCATCACGATCACTGGCTGCAGCCTGCTGCCATCTTGACAGAGTGCCAAGGGTCCCCCCTACTGCCAAGAGTAGGGGAATTTCCTGTATCCTGGCCAGATATCCCCTCAGTTGCATTACAATACCACCAATGGCTTAATCTGGTTCTGGAAGTCAGTTTACATCTGTACACATTTCCCCTTCCCTTTCTCCCAGGTCACACTTGGAAATGAACTGTGGCTCAGTGTGCTTCTCCTGGTCATAAGCTTTCAAATGTAGTACCTCTAGTTAGAGCATTCAGCTGTGACCCAGGAGGTTCCAAGATCAAATATCACCAAATATGTGAAATGCTGTTTATAATGGTTTTTATTTCCTTTTCCATTACGATCTTCTTGATTTGTTTATAATTACTGCTGAGCCTGTTACTAACCAGAATACCATCACTTTCAAAACCCATAATGAATGGGTTTTACCTTGATATGCAGCTGTGTATTATAGGAATGCTGTCAATCACTACATTTTCTCATGCCCTAACAAAGTCACCATTTTTGTTCACTTGTGCGGCAAGGTTGCTGGCATTTATTTTGAATTTCAGTGCTAATTTTGTCTGCCTTCTCCCCAGTGTCTCTTTGGCCAGAGGAGAAGCTGTGAAAGCGAGCTTGATTTGACAACTCTTAGACCTTGTTCAGACTAGGGTATTTAAAACTGTTTAAGCAGCTTAAACAGTTTTAAAGTGCTTTAGCACAGTTTGCGTTCACACTTAATACGCATTGTAATCAGTTTTTTTTAAAACCGTGTTTAAACCCTGATAAGACCTAGGCTTAAACACTATTTTAAAAAACGTTTCAGAAGTTAACTCAGATTTATCTATAGTGCAGACGCTCAAGTACGGTTCCCTGTCAAAGCTGGATGTCCCCACATCTGAATTGGTTGACAGGTGATTTGGTGCAGAGGCAGTAGTGAGGATGCTGCAACCCATTTTTAATAATGGTTTACAACACGCTGACAGCAGTGCGGACACTAGAACATGGATGTGACAGCATGGTAATTAATTCATTTAAAAAAAAAAAAAAAAATGTTTCCCTTACCATGTTGTAGTGTGAACACAGCCTTCGCGCATCCTTAATCTTGCTGACAGTGGCCTAACAGAGGCTCAGGCAGGGAGGAGAGAGAGAAGGGGGGGTGAGCAGGAGCTGCAGATTGCAGAGCCACTCCTGTGGCTATATGCAAGTACTCCCAGGGACCGTGAACCAGCAATTATAAAAATTAAAATATGGGCTGTTGCAGTTGTTTTACACACACTCTCTGTGATATGTTCACAAAGCACTTATGCTTCATACTTGCTCATGTGGTATCTCACACTTTGTATGCGTTTAAAAAAAAAAAAACAAAAAAAAAAAACCCTCATACATTCTTCTGCATGTGTTGTTACTGAACTATTTCCCAGTTTTTGTTTTGGACCCTAGGATGCATCTGGAAATAAGTTGTACAACTTTGTGTACCTTTAGGAAAAATAAAAAAAGTCTCTAGATCTCCCCATGCTTCAGTCTGTCTCTCTCCCCACAATTTGGTGAAGCACAACTCCTCTGAATATAAGGTACTGCATCTTGGTTGGATTATCCCTAGCCAGAAAGTTAGGGCGCTACTGCACAGAATGTTTGCTTTGATAAAGTTCACAGATGTGTCTGGCTGTGTGTTTCTGCATCTTGATAGGATCTTCTGCTGTCCGTTCCTGATGTTTCCTTTTTTCCCCCCAGGGTGGTTATGCTGGGAATGCAGCTGCGTTCCGTATGGCATCCCTTCTCCGACTGGCTGATACGAAGGCCAACAAGCCAGGGATGACTTTGATGCACTTCGTCGCCATGGTGAGTTGAGGTTTTGGGGGAGGCTGCCTGCCTATAGTTATCAGTCAGTAAATGTTGGGTTTAGACAGAACTAGAAAGGTAGCCTTTTGTTTGTGCTCCCCCCCCCCCTTCAAGTTTTTACTTGAAGCCAGTTTTCCCCACTTTGGCTCTGTACTGTTACTGACACTCTCCTCCAGCCAGGCAGGTGAGGCTGCAGTGACATTTGACATTAATGCTTCTGCCTGACTTGGTATCAGGGTGCTAGTATGTGCCAGGTGGCTGGAACAGGGGCTGCTGTGATGGACATCTGGGGTTGTTGTGTGCCAGGTATGTGACTGAGAAGATCCATTGATAGATATCAGGGGTGTTTGGTGGCCGGTGGATGGGGCATTGCTGCACTGACATGTCGGTGTGCCAGGTGGATGGGGAAGGGCTGCAGTGATCAATATCGGGGGGTGGGGGTGGATGGGGAAGGGCTGCAGTGATCAGTATCGGGGGGTATTGACAGACTGAGCAGTGATCGATACTCGGGGTGTTTGGTGACAGGTGGATGGGAAGGGCTGCAGTGATATCAAGGGTGTTTGGTGACAGGTGGATGGGGAAGGGCTGCAGTAATCGATATCGGGTGGGGGATTGACAGATGGTGTTTGAGTGACTGATGGGGAGAGGCTGATTGATGACATATGTGATGCCAGGTGGGAAGGGCTGCAGTGACTGATATTGGGGTGAGTTCCAGGTGAGGTGAGGAGGGCTGCATTAACAGATATCGGTGTGGGTGTCAGGTGACGGGGAGCGGCTGTAGTGGCCAGCCTCTTGGGGGGTGTGAGTTCTAGGTGGGTGAGGGAGCAGCATTAGATATCGGGGTGAATGCCAGGTCAGTGACGGAGGGACTGCATTGACAGATATTAGGGGTGTGAGTGTGCCAGGTGGGTGGGGGAGGGGTTACATTAATGGATATTGGGGGTGTTTGAATGCCAGGTGTGTGGGGAAGGGGCGGCATTTTTAAAACTTTGAGCAAAGTGCCAAGAAAAGTCCACTCCCCATAGTTGTTTGATGGACTCAGACTGGTATATTTGAACATATGCCGAGCAGTGTTTGACTATGCAATGGATGTTTGAAAATACACCCTTGTGAGTATAGTGCAGTGACGACAAACTGCAGGCAAAGCCCCCTGCACGCCTATGAAGGGGAAACAGCTGGGGTCAAGTGAATAGGCATTACACACAGGCTTGGGAGCAAACAAACCATTTACACAGGGCGCAAACCTGTTGCTCCTGAGATCCACAGTCCTGTGTTGGAACCTTACCATGCAAGTAACCACCCTGCTCTGACGGAACACAGAAAGGTCATTTACATCTAACTTTAGCCTCATTACAATGTGAGGAGCAATCTTTTGATCTTGATAAAGGATATCTCCTACATTGTGCCACATCTTTGGAACTATAAGCTGTCTGCATCTGGGCCACTTGGAAATGGGGAACTGGATGACTCAATGAATTGCTAATGGATTAAGGAGCCTTTCAGTTCTAGGTCATGGGTTCAAATCCAACACAGATTGATAGTGGTGGAAAGCCATTATCTGAGGGCTAAGAGGTCTATGTGAAATGAGTTGCGGTGGTCTCTGTCCAGTTCCCAGTGGACAGGTGTCCACATCACAAAAACCACAACACAATTGGCACTAACTGGCACCCCTGTTGGCAGTCTCACATGAGAGGCCAAGGATTGAATGGGCATAGTCTGAACTACCCGCTCACCTATGTGGTAGTTCCTCTGTGGCAGGCTTGAGTCGCAGTGGCAGTGCAGTGTGGGGAAGCTTGCACAGTGATTGACCATGCTATACCTGTCATGGATAAATGGAGGACTTCACCTTTCATGAGCACTAAATTCACACACTGGGGAAAAGAAAAAAAAGTAACTTTTTCTAGGCAGGGCCTCCCATGATAACTTGCAATGTCAACACCTGTATAATCGTGGTCAGCTCCATTGTTCCTCAGTGTTTGTTTTTTTTGTTTTGTTTCTCCTGCCTTCGACCACTCATTGGACCTGCATAGAAACAATGCCATCAGTTTATTTTACTTTATTTTCTATCACTACTTTCCTTTTTCAACATTCTTTCATGCTGCCATCAAAAGAACCTTTTATTTAGGTTTCGTACCTGCAGCTACAAGATCTAACAATATGCTCACACAGTTTGTTTGCTGTTTGGACTTGTCCCACAATGTCGGGGCCTGCAGGATCTGACAAGGATTCAACCAGGCCACAAAGCAGTGCCAAAAGAAGGCCCTGGAAACCTTCATCACAATCGAGGCCATGGAGGCTCAAGCCATGACCACACATGCCAAGCTGGCTTCCCCCTCTCTTTACCACCTTCAGGAAGGAAACTCCTCGATGTTCAGCAGTGCTATTACTAAGTCGAGGACTAATGATGGAGACGGGGATAAGTTGTCAATGAAGTCCTCTTCTTCCAGCCATCACCACAAGGATAAGAAAAAACTCATGCTTCACTAGTGAGGTCAAGGTCTCCACTGAAGGAGGGTAAGTCCTCATCGTGGTCCACACTGGTGGTGACTACAGCCGCCCCAGACCATCAATGAAATACTAAGGTTGGGGTCTGGCTCTGCTGTACCCACTACAGACAGTATGCAGCCCCAGTTGTTGGTTTCTAACTCTTAGACCTTGGTTGTCATGGACCCTTAATAGGGTGCCATTGACACTGTCGGAATAGTTCTCTAAACTGTTTCACTGCCTGTTACCATTACTGCTGCCAACAATAATGGTCCTCCATTGACTGGATATTCCCAGTCAGCACAGTCTTCATCGATGGGATCCAGAAACGCACCCCTCACTCGTCCACAGCTGCTGCCTCCATTGCCAGCTCCATCAGTTGCTTAAGTCTCATTCCAGACAACAGAGATGGAATACAGTCCTGATCTTCTTAATATGGAGAATGAAACATAAACTTTGACAGCAGATAAGGACCGCTTGGCCCACCTAGTCTGACCATTTCCCTACCTACAGGATAGGCCGCAGATCCTAGTTAACCAACAGCCTATTTCTTCCTACCCCCCACAAGAATTGCCTTATGTCTGTCCTATGCATTCTTGAATTCTCCCACAGTTTTAGACCCCACAACCTCCTCAGGAAGGTTGTTCCATGCATCCACTACCCTCTCTGAAAAAATACTTCCTCACATTGCCCTGGAACCACCCCCCCACCTTTAAATTGTGTCCCCTTGTTCTTGCACGTCTCTTTCTGAAAGATACTACCCTCTTCAACTTTGTTAATTCCACTGAGGTACTTAAAAGTTTCTATCGTGTCCCCCCCCTTCTTTCCTCAAGGGTATACATATTAAGCTCCTTTAGTCTCTCCTCGTACGGCTTCTCTTGCAGACCCTGCACCATTTTAGTTGCCCTCCTCTGGACTGCCTCTATCTTGTCTATGTCCTTGCGGAGATGGGGTCTCCAGAACTGGATGCAGTACTCCAAATGGGGTCTCACCAACTGTCTGTACAGAGGGATAACAACTTCCTGTTTTCTGCTGGTGATGCCTCTCCCTATGCATCTCGGTATACCCCCAGCCCTCCCTACTGCCTTCTTACATTGCTTGCTAACCTTAAGGTCATCTGATATGATTGCCCCCAGGTCCCTTTCCTTTTTTGTTGTTGTTGCTACCTCCCCCCCATTGTATAATCTTCCCCTGGGTTCTTGTTTCCCAGGTGCATTATTTTGCACTACTTTGCATTGAATCCTAGCTGCCATACTTCTGACCATTCCTCCAACCTTGCCAAGTCCCTTCTCATCCTTTCCACACCTCCTTGTGTATCAACCCTGTTGCAGAGCTTTGTGTCATCTGCAGAGAGGCATACTATTCTTTCCAGTCCCTCTGCAATGCCACTTATAAAGACATTAAAAAGGACTGGACCCAGTACTGAACCCTACGGTACCCCACTAGTAACCCCTCTTTCTTCAGAGTGGACTCCATTTACAATTACCTTCTGTTTCCTGTTGTCCAGCCAATGTTTTACCCAGGCTACCGCCCTGAGACCCACTCCCAGACTGGTTAATTTGACTATTAATCTTTTGTGTGGGACTGTGTCAAATGCCTTGCTAAAGTCTAGGTAGGCCATGTCCACAGCCCCTCACTGGTCTACTACTTTGGTCACCCAGTCAAAGAAATCTATTTGATTCGTCTGACATGACCTTCCCGCTGTGAACCCATGCTGCCTTGGGTCCTGTGCCCCACTGGCCTCAAGGTACTCAACAGTTCTTTTCTTTAGAAGTGACTCCATCACTTTCCCTACCACAGAGGTCAAACTGACAGGTCTGTAGTTTCCTGCCTCTGTCTTGGTCCCACTTTTGTGAAGGGGAATCACATCCGCCTTCCTCCAGTCCTCGGGTTCCACACCATCCTCCCATGATTTATTAAAGAGTAGTCGGTGGTTTCACTAGTTCCCCCTTAATTCTTTTAGAATTCTGGGGTGAATTCCATCAGGCCCCATTGCTTTGTCCACCTTCATTTTTAGGAGTTCTTGCAGAACCCTTTCTTCTGTGAAAGGGCTGGGATCAACCCTCCCCATCAAGAGTGCTTCTGTTAATTGGATTAGGCACTTCCCCATCCTTTTTTGTGAATACTGAGCAGAAATATTCATTCAGTATCCCTGCTTTTTCACTGTCTCCCTCTGCCCACCCACCATTCATTCTATTCAGCCTCACTATCCCTCCCTTTGTCTTTCTATGCTCTCTGATGTACCTGTAACCCCTAGATGGCGCTATCCCAGGGGCTACTACCCCTGCCTGATTTGCCACTAACAGGTTGAGGGGCCTGGATCCAATGGCGGGTGCCTCCACCCAGAGGTCAGGGTTTGCAATAGTTAAACTTACTTGGTCACAGCCCTCTGGGACACTGCAACCCCTTTCTTCCCACTAGTGGCCCACACAATATAGCAGAATTACCTTCACAGTATACACTTGCCCCCAAGGCTGGTTCAGGCACCGGACATCCTGTAAAATAAGATACAGTGCAACAATCACAGTACAGTACTTTAACATAGACAAATACCTCAGGCAGTATAACTTTGTTGAAACAAACAGCTCTGATTTATTTAGGGGATATAACAAGGACAGGGAAATCAGGTTAATTAGCTTATCACTTTACTATCTACCTGGCTCTGTGCACAGGCCTATCCCTACCAGTTACTGTCCCTGGGTACCCAGGCCCTAGTGGCTAGTCCAAACCGTGGCAGCTGGTAGGGGCCCTTTCACACAGAGAAAAGGAAAATTAAACAGTCAGCAGTACAGTAATTCCATTTGGATTTAATGTGGCAATTCAACAGGGAGCGACCCCAATTAGTACTCACGACCTCCAAAGAAGATATGGTCCTTCAATGTCAGCAGGGCTACTTTTGATCTCCAAGAGACTCTCACACATTTATATGGTAAAAGAAAGCACTATACCAGGCAGGCTGCATCTGTATCCCAATCGCAATTACTGCACAATAACCAGGAGAACACACAGCAGATTCAGTTCCTGACAGACCGAGTGTAATTCAACAATTTCTTCAGTCTTCTACAGGGTGAGCCTGGTTTCTACTCTTCAGAGATCCTTTGATTCTTTTCACAGGACGGATTCAGTCCTAACAAGCAGTTACACAAGTTGTAGACCGGAACTCTGGGCCTTGTACACGCTTTTTGACTGAAACTGTGCACTGAAGGAGCACAGGGTTTCTTTCCTTCACTTTCAGATCTCAAACTGAAACTCCCAACAGACAAAACCAGGCACTTCCTTTGAGTTCCTCCCAGTTCTTGACTGGATTGGCTTCACTCACAATAGACTGCTGCTGTTGGTCCAAAAAGGCACCCAAGTCTAAACTACATCTCCCAGAGTCACTGCCCATACAATCCTCTTGTGGCTGGCTCAGATTATGAGTCCCAAGTTCTGATTCGTCCAAGGCATCATTTTAGAGCTAGTTTACCCCACACTGATTGGTCCAGTTCAGCAGTTCAAAACCAGAATGGGAACTAGGCAGACAGTTCTGACTGCAAAGAAAGCAGGTTAGACAAACTGTAATTTTATTATTACTGTAAATGATTTCTGGCAATCAGTTACATCTTTCAGACAGGTTCCTTTGCACTCTAGTGACTGCAAAATGGGGTGAATTGAGCAGCTTGAGTGGTACTCAATCAAAGAAACACACAGTCCCCATACAACTAATTATGTCTGCAAGCAGACAGCTCTTAAAGAGACAGTACCAGAGGTTCTAAAAACACTCACTGATAAATGGCTTAGCCAAACACCATTCAGGCTTGGAGCATTCAAGCAAGCTCCTGGAAGTCTTTTGGGAACCCCATTTGCAGGGGGTTACACCTTCCTGGCCTGGGAAAAGCTTGGCGTCCCGCGTCAAGCAAGTACCCATAAGTTTCAACTGCAACCATATACATTTGCATTAGGCTCACACATGTAATCATCAGTCAATACATCATTTTACCAAGAACCATTTCTGAAACATTCATACGTCACTCTTTACACAGTATAACACACACATTGTACCATAACTCAAGTTATTACCTCTTGTACATGAAACCCTGAAGAGAGGGCCCTTCCCTATCAGTTACCTTGGGGCTGGACGGGGCAAGGGCACCATACTTAGAGGGCAACACAAGTAACTTGGGTTAGCACTACGCTCAGTTTGGGCAATGAGCTCGGGACACATACACTCCTTTATGGACAACATTGAGAGGCAGGTCCACTGGCCGGCCCAGGGAATCATAACTGAGGTGCACCACAGGCTTTACAAGCTCGACCAGTCTTTCTAGGGGAGCTGTTACAGTCTCTGCACTCTGAGCCTCATTTTCAGCATTGTTCTCACTTGTCAGGAGTCTCCATGGGGTAGAGAGGCTAGAACTTGGGGCACTTTCAGCTCCAGGAGTTACAGTTTCTGAGTCCACAACATTTGGCTGCATGGAGAGCTTTCAGACACTGGCAGTGGACTGTCAGGGCACTCAAAATACTCTTCTTGTTCGGTGTATCACCAGTCTGCCCCAATCTATCATTTTCTCCCTGAAAGCTCAAACAGTTCAACCATGCACAATGATTCCATTTCATCTGATCTGATGCTTGCACTTCACTTTCTGGGAGCATTGGCTCCAGGGATGAAGCTGGGGCATAGACAGTCCAGAAGGCCCAGCTTTGTCTCCAGTATTGACTAGGGATTGCTCCGAAACAATTGACTCAGTTCGTAAGAAGGATAGTATTCAAAGTCACTCTCACTTTCTTCTGATATGGACTGACAGTCATGCTCAACTGGGACTTGTGCAGGGAACACTTTAACTCTGCTTCTGTGGTGCAGACTTCCTGATCTTTTCTTAGCAGCAGCTCTAGTCACTGGTCCAGAGGGGCATCTTCTGGGGCTCAGACTCAATCAGGATTTGTCCAATGGGTAGTAAATGATTTCTATGCATTGTTTTTACATCTTTTGAATTGTTCTCAGGCCTTACTTTGTACACTGGCAGATCATCTAGTTTGCCCACTACAATGTGAGGAGATGGTGCCATCTGTCAGCAATCTTGTGTTTGCCATGCAGTCCCAGATTTCTTAGCAATACCGATCTCCTCCTGGAGTTCCTGTGCTTTCACCTTTTATCATACCTTTCTTTGTTGGCCAGATTTCTTTGGCAGCCATGGTTTTGAGCCAGTTGGTACGCATGAGTTAGCTGGGCCTTTAACTTTTGCACATACTGTAAATAGTTGTCAGCTTGAACCCCATCAGGAGAGACCCCAAACACACATCTACCGGTAGTCGAGCTTTCTTCCAAACATCAGGCGGTAGGGGAGAACCCAGTGGCATCACTTTTGGTGCAGTTATAAGCATGTACCAGGGTGCTAATTTGTTGGCTCCATCTAGGCTTGTCCTTTGGGTGCAGGGTGCCTAGCATATCTAGCAAAGTGCGGTTGAAACGCTTCAGGCTGTGGGTCCCCTGGGGTGGTAAGGAGTGGTTCTGGACTTCTCAATTCCCCACAGAGAAAGCATCTCTTGATCAGACGACTCAAAGTCTCTCCCTTGATCAGAATGGATTCTTTGGAGCCCCATAGTGAACAAAAAAGTTTTCTACAGTACTTTGGCTACAGTGGATGCTTTCTGGTCTTTGGTGGGGAAAGCTTGGGCATATCTCGTGAAATGGTCAGTGACCACCAGCACATTACTGATATTTCTTTGATCTGACTCCAAACTCAGAAAATCAATACAGACCAGCTCCATGGGTGCACTGGTGGTTATGTTAACAAGGGGGCAGCCCTCTGGGTAAGCTTTCCTCTGTAAGCAGCGTATCACAAGTTCAGTATGTGTTGCTCCACATCAGCCCCCATCTTAGGCCAATAGAATCTGGATCTCACCAAGTCAAGTGTTCTGTCTATACCAAGGTGCCCCATGTGGTTGTGCAAGGACCTCAATACTGAGTCTCGAAGGCAGTGGCAGCACCAGTTGTTGTTTGTCTACTTGTCCCCTCTGTCTACTGTTTCTCTATATAACAGTTTATTGATCAGTTTCAACTTAGGACCTTCTTTGTATAACAGTGCAGTTCTCAAATCAGTGGAGCGTAATTTGGACACATCTTTTCCTGCATAGAGGGCTTCTAAAGCTGATTTGATCATAGGATCGCGGGATTGAGCCCGCTGAATACTGTCATTGTCCAGCTGAGGCAGTGCACCAATGTCTATTGCAGAAAGTGGCAATAAGCAGCAGGTATGCAATTCTCAGAGGGTCCCAACAATCCACCCATGCAGTCCACTGCGTCCGTGGACATTTGTTCCTCCCTGTCAAACTTCCGGCAGAGTGCCCGAATGTCAGGGTTCTGCCAATCGGACCCAATCATTCTGGGAACAGGCCTCCGGGAGAGAGCATCAGCATCTATGTGGTTCAGACCTGCTCGGTATTCAGAGCATAGTCATATGTAGATAATGCAGAAAGCCACCTGTGGCCAGTGGCATCCAACTTAGCTGAGGTCTGCACATAGGTCAAAGGATTATTGTCAGTTTTACTAGTATTTTAGCCCCATACAAGTACTCATGGAATTGGTCAACAATAGCCACTTCCAAGCTAGAACTCTAACTTATGTACAGGATAGTTCTTTTCGGATGGGGTCAGGCTTCTACTGGCAAAGGCCACTGGTCTCAGGCCATTCTCGTGCTCTTGGTACAACACAGCCCCAACCCTTGCAAGCTAGCATCAGTGTGCAGGACGTAAGGTTTTCTTGGATCGGCATAGGCCAGCACTGGCATGCGGTAGTTGATATATGATCTCATGAAAAGCAGTCTCACAATCAGGAGTCCAGCGGGCCCAAATACTTCACTCGGATGAAAATACACTCTTTCAGTCTTGAGGGGCTTGACTTTTGGTATTTTTTGTGGGTTGGGGATACCCTTGAGTAAGGTTAAGTAAAGGGCGGATCACTCTTGAATAGTCCTTGATGAAACGCCATAATAACCACAGAATCCCAGGAATCTTTGCAGTTCTTTTAGATTTTTGGGCTGTGGCCAGGTGGTCAAGGCCTCAACTTTACTTGGTCGGTCTCATTCCTCGGTGGATACTATGTCCCACATACTTTACTGATGTTTGAAAGAATTGACACTTATCAATGGACAGTTTAAGGCCAAAGTCCTCCAGTCGATCCAATACCTTAAATAATCTGCTCTCATGTTCCTCCAGTGAGCTGCCAAACACAATAACATCATCTAGGTATACCAGGCACTCTAGTAAGTTCATGTCCCCACTGCACGCTCCATCAATCGTTGAAAAGGGCTGGGGCACCTGAAATCCCTTGAGGCATCCTCATGAATTCATAGAAGCCAAGCGGAAGATAAAGGCTGTTTCTCACGGTCCTCTGGGGCCATCGGGATCTGGTAGTACCCTCGCGGAGATCCAGCACAGAGAACCACTTGCTCCCGTTTAGGCAGTCCAAAGCATCCTGAATGCGGGCATTGTGTACTGATCAGGATAGTCCGCGGTTTAAGGTGCGATAATCCACGCACATCCTTACTGTCCCATTCTTTTTCCTCACTACCACAATGGGGGAAGCATAAGGGCTTCTGGATTCTTGTATTACACCAGCCGCTAACATCTCTTGCAGATGCCGTCTCACATCATCTATATCAGCAGGTGCCAGGCGTCGAGACCTCTCACGAAATGGTCTTTCGTCATGCAGCCGGATATTGTGCTCAGCTCCTTGCACGCATCCTACGTCCCATTCCTTTAAAGAAAACACCTGGTCTCTCTGGGCAAGCTTCTCTGATCCTCACTTTCCATTCAGCTGGCAGCGGGAGTTGCAAATCAAACAAGTCAGGCGTTACTCTGTCATTCTTCCTTGAACTCTTGCTGCTGGGTAGCACTGCAGTGTCTGCACAATGCACATTAGCCAGGATGCAACCTCTATTTACCCGAATGTCTCTTTCAGACACATTATGAACTTGGACCATTACCCTTCTGGCATAAGCATGGGCTCTAGCGGCAAAATACTAGGCTTGACCAGCAGTCCCTCTGGCAATTTTCCATCGCCTGGTGCATCCAACATTAATATTTTATTCTTAACATCCTTTCTGATACGGACCTCTCCCTGTAAGGTACACTGGGCATTTGGTGCCAGGATCAGAGACTCAGGATCCTTCTTCCATACAATTCCGACCGGTTCCTCTGGTTCTATATTTTCAGCATCTCTCTGTGCCTCATAGGCCTTCTTAATTAAAGCCGGAACTCTTAAAGCTCTACTAGTCTTTGACCCCTGTTTTTCATAACACAAATGTGCCAGCCTTCTGAACATATGAGCATTTGTTCCAATCAACAAAGGGACACCATCATACAGTCCAGTGGGGGACACACTAAGGCTAGGGTCTCTACTTGTTCGCTACTCCAGCCACGGAGGTGGGAAAGACAGCCAAATTGGATATACCCAGAATAGGGTAGGCCTTCTCACTTAACCCCCATACATGCAGTCCTTCTAATGGTTGTAAGGGTACGTCTGACAAATGCTTCTGATACCAATCTTGAAACATAATTGTCACTTGGGAGCCACTGTCTAATACAGCTCTTGTAGACACTCCATTTACCTTTACAGTGGTCTCCATGGAGGGACCCACTATTCTGGACCAGTCTGGAGAGGCGGTAGTGGGGGCCTGGGCAACTGACCTTGCCACAAAAGGACGTGAATTAGCATTTTTGGTGCCCTCACTGGGATCATTTCGTGCACCTCTTAACCACTGATTTGTTCTCCCAAGCCTCCTTGTAGCCTATATGCAACTTTGTCAGTGTCTTTTGGGATTGCATTCCTTTTCATGTGCCCATCCTTCCCACAATTATAGCAAAACATACTTTTTGAGTTTGAGCTGGCCGAGTGCCACACTGGGAGCCAGTGCGGGGTATTACTAACTGGAAACCTTGGTGCCATCTCTGTCTGCGGCGTGATAAGCATTTGGAGACATCTCGTCAGTTTCTCCACTTCCATGGTCAAGGAATCGAGTTCGGAGCTGTTATCAGCAGGAGATACATGGGTGGGTATCCCCACCCCCATAGCAGATGCAGTCGGATATAGGTCGGGGTCTGTACTTGCAGGCGTGGCCTTCATAAAGGGACTGTTTTTGAATTCCCGGATCTCTCTCAACAGTTCGCCCCATTGTGGCATATCTTTTTCCTTATCAGAGCACTCATTGACTGCCAACCTCTGCCCCTGAACTTCACTTGATGGGCCACCCTCAGTCACTGGGTCATAGCCACAGCTATTTGTGCAGGTCCCTCCCGAGGTCGCCTTTCTCAACTCCTCGAATTTCTCTCAATTAACTCATCATAGGAGGGTGGGATTCCAGTCGATTTGCCAGGCGTAACTGAAGCAACAGCAGTTCTGAGAAGGGGCAGACTTAAGGATTCTGTCCAGTCTGGTTCGTCCAGTTCAATCGCTGGCAAACCACCCTTTCTGAGGCATTCTTGCAACAATTTTTCCAGCCGAGAGACATACACAGACAACAACTCCCTTGGTACTGTTGTGCATTTCTTACCTCCACCATAGGTCCTCATCAGAATCTGGGCTCCCATACACATTCTCCAAGGCCTCAAGATAGGCTTGTGCAGTCGCTTAGGGTTACTGGCCTGTTTAGTACGGATGGTAGCCGAGCAGGACCTCGGAGGCTCTCACTAACCCTCTTGCTCGCTGCTTCCCGAGCATTGCCATTCTAGCACTTGGGGGCAACATAGTTATCCAGGTCTCTCAGTCATCCTCCCTTGGGGGTGGGGAGGGCCAGAGAAGATCCTCAACCTTCGGTGAGTCGTGACTAATGGCAGGTGCAGAAATAGGAGTCTGCATTGGTTCAGCCACCATTACGGGTACTGGAGCAGGAGAGGGTGTTGGGGGAGGAACACCCCCAGGTGGCAAGAATAGTTTCTTCAAGTCCTCCACAGTTTTCCCTTCTCCCAGCAACCATTTAGCAAATTTCTCCTCAAAAGTTTCAGATAGTGGTGGGGGCTCATTCCCCCCCGGGTCTTTACTGTCCTTAGTTATCACTCTCCAAGCAGTGAGGGCTCCCTCTGGGGTAATGGTCTGTGGTACTTTGGAGCTATCTATGGGATCCTTAAACTCTACTAGGGCCAGGAAAGTGTGGGTGAGCAGATTAGCGTGCCACCCACCACCACAGGATTTTGTAAACCTTCCACCTTGGAAAGTACTCCTGCACAGTGTCCGTATTGATACCCAGGGGGATGTCCAGGATAAGCATAGCATTTTGGGGGTCGATCTCCTCCCCAGTACACCACTCCACCAGCCGGTGCACAGCCACTTCTGTCGGGGTACCCATTTATTTATTTATTTATTTTTTTTCCCTTAACAGTGGTTTGTAAATATGGCCACTAGAGGACACACAATCCCAGCGGTGAGCCTCCAAGATGTAACTCCTAGATGGCGCTATCCCAGGGGCTACTACCCCTGCCTGATTTGCTACTAACAGGTTGAGGGGCCTGGATCCAATGGCGGGTGCCTCCACCCAGAGGTCAGGGTTTGCAATAGTTAAACTTACTTGGTCACAGCCCTCTGGGACACTGCAACTCTTTCTTCCCACTAGTGGCCCACACAATATAGCAGAATTACCTTTCACAGTATACACTTGCCCCAAGGCTGGTTCAGGCACCGGGACATCCTGTAAAATAAGATACAGTGCAACAATCACAGTACAGTACTTTAACATAGACAAATACCTCAGGCAGTATAACTTTGTTGAAACAAACAGCTCTGATTTATTTAGGGGATATAACAAGGACAGGGGGAAATCAGGTTAATTAGCTTATCACTTTACTATCTACCTATGGCTCTGTGCACAGGCCTATCCCTACCAGTTACTGTCCCTGGGTACCCAGGCCCTAGTGGCTAGTCCAAACCTGGCAGCTGGTAGGGCCCTCACACAGAGAAAAGGAAAATTAAACAGTCAGCAGTACAGTAATTCCATTTGGATTTAATGTGGCAATTCAACAGGGAGCGACTCGAATTAGTACTCACGACCTCCAAAGAAGATATGGTCCTTCAATGTCAGCAGGGCTACTTTTGATCTCCAAGAGACTCCTCACACATTTATATGGTAAAAAAGAAAGCACTATACCAGGCAGGCTGCATCTGTATCCCAATCGTAATTACTGCACATAACCAGGAGAACACACAGCAGATTCAGTTCCTGACAGACCGAGTGTAATTCAACAATTTCTTCAGTCTTCTACAGGGTGAGCCTGGTTTCTACTCTCAGAGATCCTTTGATTCTTTTCACAGGACGGATTCAGTCCTAACAAGCAGTTACACAAGTTGTAGACCGGAACTCTGGGCCTTGCACACGTTTTTGACTGAAACTGTGCACTGAAGGAGCACAGGGTTTCTTTCCCTTCACTTTCAGATCTCAAACTGAAACTCCCAACAGACAAAACCGGCACTTCCTTTGAGTTCCTCCCAGTTCTTGACTGGATTGGCTGTCACCACAATAGACTGCTGCTGTTGGTCCAAAAGGCACCGAAGTTCAAACTACATCTCCCAGAGTCACTGCCCATACAATCCTCTTGTGGCTGGCTCAGATTATGAGTCCCAAGTTCTGATTCGTCCAAGGCATCATTTTAGAGCTAGTTTACCCCACACTGATTGGTCCAGTTCAGCAGTTCAAAACCAGAATGGGGAACTAGGTAGACAGTTCTGACTGCAAAGAAAGCAGGTTAGACAAACTGTAATTTTATTATTACTGTAAATGATTTCTGGCAATCAGTTACATCTTTCAGACAGGTTCCTTTGCACTCCTAGTGACTGCAAAAATGGGGTGAATTGGCAGCAGCTTGAGTGGTACTCAATCAAAGAAACACACAGTCCCCCATACAAACTAATTATGTCTGCAAGCAGACAGCTCTTAAAGAGACAGTACCAGAGGTTCTAAAAACACTCACTGATAAATGGCTTAAACGCCAAACACCATTCAGGCTTGGAGCATTCAAGCAAGCTCCTGGAAGTCTTTTGGGAACCCCCATTTGCAGGGGGTTACATACCTATAAAAGGTTTTATCCCCCTTCTTAACTGAGTTGGCAATCTTTTCCTCTGTTTGGGCCTTTGCTATTCTGACTTCCCTCCCTGCTTCCTTCTGCCTTAACTGGTACAGCTGTCTGTCCTGCTCCTACTGTGTTTCCTTATACTTCCTGAGTGCTATCTTTTTCTCCCTGACTTTCCCCGCCACCTCTGGAGAACCATAGTGGCTTTTTCTTTCGTTTCGATTTGCTTACTTGCTTCACACGAAGGCTTGTTGTTTTTGTGATGGCAGTTTTGATGATTCCCCATTGTTGCTCCACCCCTCCTCCTAGCCTGTTTGCTAGTGCTTTTCTGAGGCACTCTCCCATCTTGCCAAAGTCGGCCTCCTGAAGTCCAGTACCCCTCACTTTTGTATGGCTTGACTCTGTAGCTAGTTTAACGTGAACTTGACTGCTTGATGGTCACTTGTTCCCAGATGGCAACCCACTTAGATCCGAGATCCTCTCACTGCCCCCATTTGAGAGTATGAGGTCTAAGATTGCTCCCTCACGAGTGGGTTCAGAACTAGCTGTCTGAGGCCTGCCACCTGTGGGGCACTCGAGAATGGCCCTGGTCTTGGATGTGGCTGCAGCAAATGTGCTCCAGTTAACATCTGGCATATTCAGGTCTCCCATCAACAGTATCTTCCCTTTCTCTGCCATCCTAAGAATGCCTTCTATCATATCCTTGTCTATTCCCTCCCCCTGACATGGGGGTCTGTACACAACCCCTGTGCGGATTGTGGTGCCCTTTCCAGTCTCCAAGGTGACCCACAGTGCCTCCTCTCCTCCGTTTACTTTTTTATTCAGTTGCTTTTATCCCTTCCTTTACATAGAGAGCTACTTCTCCCTTGCCTGTCTCTCCTGTAGGTTATGTACCCTGGTATGTTAACATCCCAGTCATGGTTCTCTTTGTACCATGTTTCTGTGACTGCTACGATATCCAGGCATCTCTCTTCCATCAAGGCCACCAGCTCAGGGAGCTTGTTGCCCAGACTACGGGCATTGGTACTCATTACCCTCCATTTCCTGATGGCCTTCTTTTTTTTTTTTTTTTTTTTTTGCCCCATCCCTGTCCTCCTTGCCTTTGTCACTTCCCCATTTACCCCTGCCCTTCTCCCTATCGCCACCTCTATGTTGGTGTTTACCGCACTTACTACCATGATTTTTTGGGAGGACTAGGATTTCCCTGCTCCTTTCCAGTGCCTCCCCCCCTTGGCTAGTTTAAATGTTTGCCAATGAAGCATTTAAACCTATCACCTAGGATCATGGTTCCCCTCCTGGACAGATGCAGCCCATCATGTCAGTATAGGCTTGTATCACTCCAGATGGACCCCCACTCCCCAATGAAGCCAAATCCCTGAGCTCTGCACCAGCTTTTTCAACCACTGATTGAATCCTCATGGTGCGGAACACCCCTAGCCTCTCCTATGCCATAGATGGGCAGCACCTCCGAGAAGGTTACCGTGCATGCTACTTGTCTAAGGCCCCTCCCCAATTCCACAAACTCTTCATGCACTGCTCTAATCCCTTTCTTAGCCAGGTCATTTGTCCTTAGGTGGACAATGACATCCAGCTCCCTTCCCTATGCAGCTGCTCCAGCAATCCTGAGGATTCGCTCCCTGTACCTCCAAGCCATTGCCAGGCAGGCACCTTACCTCCCTCTCCCTTCCTCCCCAGTTCTAACTTCCTATTAATGGAGTCACCCACCAGGAGTTGTTTCCTTCCCTGTGGGGTCCCATGCAACCCTCCTGTGGTCTCCTTTGTGGAGGTTCCCAGCAACCTCCTTGGTCTCCACTGCAGGTGCCTCCATAGAGGAACCACACTTTGCCAGAATCGCATAAGAATTGTGGAGAGGTACAACTGGAGGGATGCACCTCTGTTCCACCACCCTCACCCTCCCTGAGTCCACTGTGGTCCAACCGCTCCTCTTTCTTGGCAACCTCTGAAGCAACGGCAGTGGCACAGGTGGTCCCTGGATGGAAGAGGAGGTCCCACAAATCCTGGCCAACTCAGCCTGAAGATGAGCAACCTCCTCCCTTAGCCCAGAAAGGTGCCTGCAGATGGGACAACACTGCATCCTCCAGAATGTCTCCTGGAAGACTGCTGCTCCACAGCCACTGCACTGCACCACTCTCGTGTCTTATTTCTGGCCCCTTAACTGTTGTTTGGAATCCTTACTCTTTCCTCTTTTTTTTTTTTCTCCTCTCTCTCTCTCTCTCTCTCTCTCTCTACTTGTGTTCTGCCTCTGTGCCCTTTAAGCTCCTGATTGTCCTGTTCTGAGACAAGAATATCCTATATTTCTCAGTAGACACCTTACTTGCTCAGAGGCAGACCTCCAGCAGCTAGAGGGGCCCGGGGCCGGAGAGCTACTCTTGCCCTTCTAGGATGGTGGGTCTTTGGTGGCTCTGTGATCACTCACTTCCTGCTCCCAAACAGGAAGTTCCTGTTGTCAGTCAAATCCTGTGCCTATAAAAGTAGAACTAGCTTTGCAGGGGGAGGCAAATATAGTCGTAATAGAGAAGTCCAGTCACACAGCACTCCTTCCTCCTGGTGTCTTCTGCCAAGCTACTAACATAATCTTTCTAAGACAGTCTTTAAATTTAGCTTCCTTCTAGCTAAGCCACTCCCCCTACTTGATCTTTCTACAAGTAATTTAAACTGTACAGCTATCAAGCCCTTTCAATCACCTGAGATTCACACCTAGATAACTGTTCAGATAACCATTCAGTTCAGTTAACTCAGACAAACACATTAATTTTTTTTTTTAACCTAAATTAAAGGTCCAAGTACAAGAGTTCTACTTCTTTAGTTCCAGTAGAGAAGTCCAGTCACACAGCACTCCTTCCTCCTGGTGTCTTCTGCCAAGCTAATGGTCAAAAGGATACCATAGATGCCGGAACCGGGGGAGGAGTGGTAGCCCTCCACTTTTTATTTTTGTATGGCAAAAATTAATAAAGAAAAAGTGCCCTTTGTACCAGGAGGTATCACCAGAGGGCATGGTTTGAAATTGGAAGGTGGAAGGATGAGGGGGAAAAGAGAAGGTTTTTCAGAGAGGGTGGTGGACCCTTGGAATGCACTGCCTGGCGAGCTGGTTCAGAGATCCACAGTGGAGGGCTTTAAGAGAGGGTGGGACAGAGACATCAAGTGGATGTATCAGATAATGGCCTGGCCCAGTGGGGTGGGGATGGATGATAGGGGTTTCTGGAACACAAGGGGGGGAGGGCCTCTGCACCCAACTAGGGATCTGAGGTTCGAGCAGACTTGATAGACCATAAGGCCTAATCTGCTGGCAATTAGTATGTTAGTACCCTCATAAGTGCCCTTTTGATTCTCAGCCCCCTCAGCTTTTACCATCTTCCAGCACCCTTGTAGGATAGCGATCCCTGTTTTAAGTAGTTTAAAACCTCCCTGTTTAATTTAGCATTTCCTGATGGTTTTTAAAGTCTGCTGCTGTCTATGGATGTTACCTGTTTCAAATTGTCTTAAGGGATGTGATTTTGATTGTAAAGCACCTTGGTTCTGGAAAGGCACGCTGTAAATAGTTTTACTTTACTTTGAGAGGGGTTTGCCTTGCAGCTCTACCATCTCCTCAAGCAGTGAGGACTCTGGTGTATATGCCAGGTCTCCTTCTGAGGATTCTGTAACAGTAATATCGCATACAGGACAGGATAAGCCTAGGGAAGTGTTCCAATAAGGAGGTCCCAAAGAACACTGAAATCAATGAATGAAATATTTATTGCATGTCGAAATTCCAAGTTTGCATAAATCAAATGGTATTACAGAAAACAACTTGATCACACAGAGAAGCAATACTCCAGCACTTCGCTCACTGGAGCTTCCTCATATATTTCAATAAATTTAAATAGGGCTCCCCTGCTGGCGTGTTATAAATTTACATAATTGCTGTTACCATTGCTGCTGCCAACAATAATGGTCATCCATTGACTGGATATTCCCAGTCCGCACTGGGAGGGGAGTTGCTGGCAGTCACAAGGGAAGAGAGAGACTTGGGCATCGTCATCACCAATGACTTGAAATCATCCAAGCAGACCTCTAAAGCAGTAGGTAAGGCTAGGGGGATGTTGGGGTGTATTAGTAGTGGTATCACAAGTCGGAAGAGGGAGGTAATAATCCCTCTTTACAAGGCACTGGTTAGGCCCCATCTGGAGTACTGCATGCAGTACTAGTGGCCACACCTTCACAAGGACATTAACCAAATTGAGGCAGTCCAGAGAAGGGCAACCAAAATGGTGCTGGGACTGCATCAGAAAACATATGAGGACAGATTAACTGAACTCAATATGTATACCCTAGAGCAAATGAGGATAGAGGTGATATGATTGAAACATTCAAACACCTTAAGGGCATTAGCAAGGTGAGTCTAACATGTTTCAATATAAGAAAAATAGCAGAACAAGAGGACACAGCATGAGACTGGAGGGAGGCTGATTAAGGGGTAATGTGAGGAAGTCCTTTTTCACAGAAAGGGTGGGTGGATGCACGGAACAGCCTACCTCAGGAAGTGGTGGATACAGTGCAGGGCTTCAAACAGGCATGGGATAGGCAGAAGGGAGCAATACAGATGAGTATGAATAGATAGGCTATGGACAGAGCAAAGGCCTATGGCACATTCATAATGTAGAAAAAGAAATGGGCAGACTGGATGGGCCTTGCGGTCCTTTTCTGCCGTCAGCTTCTATGTTTCTATAACACCACCTGAAGGCAGTCCTTAGTCCTGGGACCTTTCTCTGAACCCAGTAATGCCTGTGGCCATCTTTGCTGCACCCTCCAGTGTGAAAGAGATTTTTTCTAAAGAACTAAACTGTTCTGTCACATAGCACCGGCCCAGTGGGGCTGCCTCTGACTCGACTGCCCTGATCCAGGAAGAAAATGCAGAGGGAGGAGGAGTTGAAGTGTGCTGGCTACAGGTAGGCAGGAGGTCATCTTCTTGCCTCACTCCTGATGTTCCGCTGATGCTCACCAGATGTGCTGTCTCAGAGATGCGGTCCTGCTTGTGGGTGTCCCCACCGAGGGACTGTAACAACTTTACTTTTTATTGAAATAAAACAACAAACGAGGCTAAACAGAGTCTGTACCACAATTGGCCAACTGCTGCATCAGATGGACCTCCTACACTACTGGGACCAGTGCAATACCACTGGACCACCAATGCTGATGGAGGGAGGGACAAAAGGAGGAATACAGGTACTACCTTAACTTATTACCTCCCTGCATCCCCTTTCTCTCCCTTCAGCCATGATTGCTTTACTTTTCTTTGGGGTGCCTGGTAGCATTCCCTTGACTAAGCTCCTTGCTGGCCAATGAACTCCACCCAATGATTACTACTGGCTGCACTTGGAATTCTCCCTTATGTTCAGGATCCAGAGTAGCTATTGACCAAGGAAGCAACCAGCTACATAATGTGAGCCGGACCTTAGATGTGGCACGGGCTTGTGCCACCTTCCGTGACAAACTGCAAAACAAGAAAAAAGACATTTTAAAACTGCAGGCTACAATTTACTTTTATTGGGCTCCTGCCACATTGTTTACCTCCCCACTTACCACCTTAACTATCAGGGGCACCTTTCTGGTGGTAGTGGGGCTTGCTGGGGACCCCAGCTTTGGGGTATTACATTAGGCTGTACTGAATGCCCCTTTTAGAGACTCCAGGCTGTTTGGGAGTGGTGATGAACATTCTCATGAGCTTCAGTCCTCCAGGATGACTTCAGTATCACTTAAATTCCTGACACCTCAACCTGCCAGGGCATAATAGGCTCATTTGCAGCCCTACTATCCATAGTGGCTGTTTCTCTCCCCATCAGCAGCACCATGCACAAACTATGGTGGTAGTGGTGGTCCCTTCCAGTTTCCTCCTCCAATTGCCCATGCAAAGGCACCCATCAGTATCTGTCATGGCCGGCAACCCCACTGCTCCCTATACCTTCTGACACTCCTTCCTCCCTTCCACTGTTGCCTCGGGGGGGGGGGGGAGAGAGAATCTCCCTTCATCTTAAGCAACAGACTAGTGGATCCTGGAAATTTTTATTTATTAGCTTTTGTTTACCGGGTAAGCACACTAGACGAAGAATGCCTATTTTCAGTTACAACCTGGTACGAAATTATGATAAGGCTCGTGCTCTGCAGTTGCAGTCTCCCTCCAGTGCATCTACCACCTCCTTGTCATTATCCTCCTGGAGGATATCTTACTGGAGGTTCAGCCTCCTCTCAAAGTGGGCTTTTAAACCCATTCCTCCACAAGAAAGAAACAAAGGGGTTTATTGCAGATATTTCCTGGTTATGAAACCGGGAGAACTGCACTTTTTTTTTTATTGGACCTCCAGGCCACTTGGCCCTTCTGCTAGAGGGAGGTTCAGTCACTTCTGACCAAGCAGGCTTTCGAACCCCTTCCTCCACAAGAAACAAAGGGTTCCATTCCACATACTTCCTGGTTCCTAAATGGAGAGTAGATCTACGTCCTGCATTGGACCTCCGAGATCTAAACCTGCTTATCAAATATGCCACAAAAGGGGGACTGGCTTTGTGCTCTGGATATTAAGGATGCATACCTATCAGATTTCACACATGCCCCAGGCAGTACCTCCAGTTCATGCTGGAGGGCAGCTATCAGTTCTGAGGCTTGCATTTTGTGTTCTCTGTGCCGTGTGTATTTATCAAAATGCTTAGTGGTTGTGGCAGCAGCTCTCCAGAGGGAAGGGCTTTATGTATTCTCATATCTGATCTACTGTCTCCTATAGGCTTTGTCCAGGGGCGTGATTCTGTATACATTGTCCTTCACAAACTGTTGAATTGAGGAATTGTGTGTCATGGTGAACGTATTGAAATTCATACTCATTTCTCATCAGTGCCTCCAATATATTGGTGCAGTGCTGGACATGGCGGGTGGGCTGTGCCTTCCTGCCTGCAGACAGGACAGAGGCTCTTGCTGTCCAGGCCCAGCTGATCCAAAGTCGTCATGTTTCATCCCAGGCAATGTTGCATCTGCTGGGCCTGGTTTCTGCAGCCATTATCATAGTCCCATCCCCACATGCGGGTACCGAATTGGACTCTCAGGGTGCAGTGGGACTAGCTGATGAGCTGGAACAATTACTCCTCATCACTTCCCCTCTCTGTGCCATGCTCTAGTGTGGTGGATGGCCTGCCAGCACGTGCTACATGGCATGACATTCCTTTACCCAATTCTGTGCAGATCCTCAGAACAAATGCCTCTGGGTCTGTCTGGTGTGCCAGTCTTTGATCCTGTCAGACCCAAGGGTCCCGGACAGATTCAGAGTCCAATCTCTGTGTCAATGTTCTGGAGATGCAGGCTGTTCTGCTTGGTATCCAGACTTTCCAGGAGCATCTTAGCCCTGGTCCCTTGATGATTTTTGACAGTGTCCATGCCATGCACAATGTAAAAAATGCAATAGGATGCTCACTCTTATTCCCATTCATGGAAGCGATGAGTGTATGGTACTGGGTCATGTCGGCCATATTTTTTCCCAGGTATCCAGAATGTCTTGCAAATGGGCTAAGAAGGTCTCAGTCCCTGGTACACCAATGGGAGCTGCTGATCTCCGTAGTCTGACCTCTTCTCAAGCTGGGGTCATCTAAACTTTAATCTTTATGCTCTCCCCACAAGGCAAAACTGCCATGTTTCTGCCTGTTCCAGGGCCTGGAGTTTTTACGGAACGAGTTATTCCTCTTTGGAAAGGGAGGCTCATGCATGCCTTTCCTCCAATCACAATCATTCAAAGGGTTCTGATCAAGCTGTTGGTGGATAATGCCACCCATATACTGATGGCTCCCTTCTGGCCTCACCAGATTTGGTTTTTATTTCTGCAGCATCTTGCAGTGAACTCTTGTGTTCAGCTCCCCCCTTCTGCCAGGGTCTGCTGTCACAGGCTTGGATGTCCCTGGTCCATCTCAGCCTGCAGACCCAGTATCTTCATGCCTGGGTCCTGAAAATGTAGCCATTGCCATTTAGGTCCCCAAAACAAGCTGGCTGATCTGTTGCTTTGCAGCGAGAAAAGACTTCTACGACATACACATTCTTTGAAATAGAAGTGTTTTTCTATATAAGGAACATACATATAAGCATAGAATTTGATGGCAGATAATTACTGCTTGGCCCCTCCATTCTGCTCATTTTCCTTGCCTACAGTATCCACGCAGACCCTAATTGATCTGGTTCTTTCCCTCCCCCTTCGTTTCCATTAAGATACCCTTATGCCTATCCCATGTATTCTTGCCCCCCACCAACCGCCTTCACCCCACCACCTCCTCCACTAGAAGGCTGTTCAAGGGGAAGCACCAAGGGAGGGCGACAGTGAAAATGCCAACCTCTGCCACAGCGATGGCACAATACCGACGCAGGTACTGTGCTGCCTGTTTTAAGTGTTTTCTGTGGGGGGCTGTGCCCCCCACCACCCCCCCGGACTTTAGGATTCCAACTCCAGATCGGAGTTGGTCCGGGGAAGGGGCGGAACACTGGGGGAAGGTGAAACATGGAAAAAGGACCATTACCACGAATGTCGCCATAATGGTCTTTTTTTTTTCCTGTTTTACTGTTGGGGTGTCAACCTGAAGGGGTATACTGGTTCAAGGAATCGAACACTCTTTCTGTGGAAAAAGTACTTCCTCACATTTTTCTAATACCTCCCGCTTCATATCATGTCCCCTTGTTCTTGAGCTCCTTTTTTCTGAAACATACTTCTCGTCTGTACCTTACTTACCCCCTTGAGATATTTAAAGGCATATGGTGTGCGTCCCATTCTACAGACCTATGTACATGTCCTGGACTACCTTTTATCTCTAGCTGACTCTGGTCTCCAGTACTTGTCCATTAAGGTGCATATGGCTTCTGTTTCCGCTTTCCGTACCCTATTGATGGTCACACAGTGACAAAAAGATATCCTATGCATTTCTAAAGAGTGTTTTGCATATGCATCCCCAGATTCGTAAATGGTTCTGCTTTGAGACCGGAGTTTCATTCTGAAAAAAATAATTTTGGCTCTGTTTGAGCTTACTGCAGCCTGTGAGATGCGTCTCCTTTCATGGGAAGTGTCTGGTTGCCGTGACCTCTACTAGGAGGATTTCCAAGCTTTTTAGGCTTTGATGCACGAGACTCCTAGTAGACTGCAGAAAATGTTCTCAGCTTTCGTTTCATTTGTCTTTTGGGAAAGGGGGCAATTAAACAGTGCCTGTCCAGTTCCTAATGGCTGGCTAACTGCATTGTGTTTTGTTATAGGACGTATTGTAAGGAATTTTCTGTGCTGTGCGTGGCCACTCTACACGTTGAATGACCACTTTTGCTTTCTTTCGGAATGTTTATGCAGCTGACATACATGCTGCTGCCACACAGAGCACTGTACACACTTTCACTAAGCACTATGGTCGAAACAATGTCTCTAAAATGTGCAGGCTTTGGACTTGTGGTGTTGCAAGGCCTTCTGTCCTGATGTCGTCATCTGACATTATCATCATCCCTGGGTCCTTTGTGTACTGCTTGGTAATCATTCCAAAGGTGTGGCCTAATGGAAGAGAGATCCTCGAAGAAGATTGAAATTATTCACAGCAAGTACATCTTCAAGATCTCACTTCGGCCACAGCACACCCTCCCTCCTCTTCCACCCCCCCCTTCTAATGTATAAGCTGGCAGGTTTGTCCACTGCCTTGTTTGTAGGTGTTCATAAGTGCCTATATTTCCAGTTCATACCTCTTGTGTGTCTGGTACTGGTTTGGTCTCCTGCTTCCTCACAATAAGAGGTCCTCTGTGCTTATCCCCAGCAGGGAACTGAGGAGAAATGGAGTCGTCTGCGATTATATAGGTGCCGATGTTGCACATCCTCGTTGGTGGCCCCTGGCTAGCTACAGTTTCTGAGCGGTTCTTATACTGACTACTTGGTTACAAAGGTGTGGCCCAGTTGAGATTTTCTCATCTACAGTTAGTAACTGTTCTTTCCTGGATTGTGTTGCACCAGTATTAAAAATAAACAAACAAAAAAAATTAAAACCTGTTCCTATTCTAGTATGTATGTTAGTGATGAAATTTCCTGGTGTCCAGTGGTGTCTCCTTCCCTCACCTGATCCCCATTTGGAATTTTTTTTCCTGGTGTCTAGTGGTCTCTTAACCCCTTCTTGGTAGTGTCTGTACACCCCCATGCCAACTCTCTGCTCCTCCATGGACCAGAGACACTGGTCAGCACCAACTCTTCTGGCTGGATGTGGTCCATCATGCACATGTCTTGTATCAATATATTCCACTGTGTATTGATGCAGGATTCTGGGGCAGCATGCGGTGGTTGACCAGGGAGGTGAGCAGCTGGCATCGTACAGGGAAGGGTTAACATGGGAGTATGGAGGCTGCCAAGTGGGGATAAGGACCTGAACACCAGGGACATAATTCTAACTGGGATCAGGTGAGAAAGAGGAGCAACAAATGGGCATCGGGGCAGTTGTTTAGGCTGCCTGTTCTCACCAGTTCAGGGGGGATTCGGTGAGTGTGGCGGGTTCTTTGCACTCTTAAGGTGCTTTTTGCAGGTCTCAATTAGAACTGCTCAGACGGGCTAAGGGCATGAAAAAGCCTTTGAATATTTTATATTAATGAGATTACTTCTCATTTACATGTGTGCATGGGGTGTCTTTGTGCTCCTGCGCAAACAGTGTTGCACAGTGTGACTTCCAGTATGGGAAGTTCAGAGTGCACGTGCACAACCTTCACTGTGCACACAGAAGCCTTGTTTGTGCAGGTGTAGAGTGAGTGTGTGAGTGTGTGAGTGTGTGAGTGTGTGTGAGTGTGTGTGAGTGTGTGTGGTGTGTGTGTGTGTGTGAGTGTGTGTGAGTGTGTGTGAGTGTGTGAGTGTGTGTGGTGTGAGTGTGGTGTGTGGAGTGTGTGAGAGTGTGTGAGTGTGTGAGTGTGTGAGAGTGTGTGAGGAGTGTGTGTGTGAGTGTGAGAGTGTGTGTGAGTGTGTGAGGTGTGTGAGAGTGTGTGAGAGTGTGTGAGAGAGAGTGTGAGAGAGAGTGTGTGAGAGAGAGTGTGTGAGAGAGAGGGTGTGAGAGAGAGGTGTGAGAGAGAGTGTGTGAGAGAGGTGTGTGAGAGAGGTGTGTGAGAGAGAGTGTGTGTGAGAGTGTGTATATACACACCCATCCCTTTAGGGAGAAAGACCCATCAGTTTCCCTCTCCCATAAACACGGTGGCAAAGTGGTAATACCCTCTTACTCCTTTTTCTTCAAAGCAATTGTAGAATCAGACTTCGAAGGCTACTACAGTATCGACTGCTACCACCTGCTTTGGCAGCATAGTCTGTGTTAACTGCTCATACTGTGATGTATTTCTTTCTGGTATTTCCCTTGAAACATCTTCCTTTCAGTGACATTCTGGGTTGCTTCCCAAAACATAAACATTTAGTGTTCCTTGTTCTTTTATCCTGGTGCATTTTTATTTATTTATTTTTTTTTTTTACTTTTCCCTCTGGTTAGACTTTTGGACACTGCCTCAGTCATCACCCCAGCTACTCCAGCCATGCCTGAAACCCTCCCTACCAGGGGACCCCGGCTTTCAACCCACCCATGACACACCTGCAGGCCACCCATTGGTGTGTGCCCCCCCCCGAGGTGGGGCCTCCTTCTGCTACTCTGCACTTCCTTACCGAAATCCTATGGCTTTCAGCAGAGATGAAGATTGAAGGTGATCAGGCCCGAGGAGGCCAGAATCCAGCAGTGGGCATGGGACTATGATACTACGTTATCCAGCCAGACGTCTGGGCTTTTCCTTGTTTGATGCAGTACGTTCCCCCTCTTCCCCTCCTCTGTTGGTGAGCGCAGACGTGCAGTGTTGTTCACGGGAGGCATGCATACTCCCGTGTGCACCACACCAACATCCGATGTGTCCCTCCACCCCTAATGCTGAGGGCTATTTGCGCAATACCTGCTAGCCACCACCAGGAGGGTATACTGTTAACGAAGCCCTTTATCCACCCTCCCTCAGAGAAGGTGAGCTGTTGTCACACTTGAACTCTTCCCCGGGCCAATCCTCCAGCTTGCTTCAAAGCCTGGGTTTCCGCATGGCGTGAGGTGTTGTGTCCAGCATCTCAACCCTCAGTGCCATTGTGCTGGCTATTCTGGTGCATCTTGAAGAGCTGCACTTGGCTGGATGCTGTTGCTGGGGAATGACGTTGAAGGTTGTCACCTTCTGATTGTTCCACAAGCTTTGCCACTGTGCTGCTCTTAGACAGCTCCCTACCAATAGGGTGGTTGCAGAGATACGTCTTTGGTTTTATGCAATCCTTTGTCCCCAAGACTAGAACATTGATCACTATGGTAAACAAAGGATGTTGAAGGGAAAGAGGTGGTCCTGTACAGGATCAAGAATTCATTGCTCTGTTTCTGGAGTGTAGCGAGTCCGCTGATCATTTTCTCCCTTTCTTGTTTTGTTGGCAGGAGGCACAGAAGAAAGATGGCAATCTGTGCGACTTCCATAACAAACTAGTACACACAAGCTCTGCCTCCAGGTAAGAGACGGGGATGGGCTACCACTCTGCTCTGAAACTATCTCAACCTTTTCAAGTGCTGTGCTCTTTCTCCATGTAATACTTTCTATACTTGTTCTAGTGTAACGTGGGGCTACGAAGGCAGAACCACGGTCTGGTTCTGCCTGGACCTAGGAGGGGTAGAAGGCTGCACAAAGACAGAAGTAACCGACTTCAGGGGGATGGATTTTAAGGAAATGGGAAGGATCCTTAAGGAGCATTTGGATGGGATTGGGTCAGACAAGGACGCTGATAGTAGGTGGGAAATCATCAGGAGAGGGGTGCAGGATACTACCAGCACCTGTGCAAGAGTAAGACGAAAATGCGATAGGGCCCAAAAACCCTGTTGGTGGACCAGGGAGGTCCAGGAGGTGGTGCTAGGGAAAGAAAGCAGCCTATAAGAAATTCAAGTGCTCAAGGAGGAAAGGGATCGAGGGAGTACAGCTGATGGCTAGAAGGGCCACTAGAGTGGTGGAGGGCTAAGGCAAGGAAGGAACAGAACCTGGCCAGGGAAATTAGGAGAGGGAAAAAGGAGTTCTTTAGATACATTGGGAAAGACGAAGGGTGAAGGGCAGATTAGCAGGATTAAATCAGGGAGAGATGGGCACAAGACCGGGGAGCAGGCTGAGGTACTAAATGAGTACTTCACCTCAGTTTTCACCAGGGAAAATGGGGATGCTGCATCACATGGGAGGAGACAGAGATAATGAGGAGGGGACCCTTACCGATCGGCAGGTCTGGAGAGGGGAGGCATCACTGGCAGGTGGGGGAGGGCTAAGAGAGAAGAGGTACCAGAGTGGAAATCACAGCAGAGAGAGTGAGGGAAGCCCTCGGCTCCTTAAGACGGAGAAAGCACCGGGGCCGGATAAATTACATCCTAGAGTGCTGAAGGAACTTGCAGATGTCCTGGCAAACCCCTGACAGAGCTTTTCACCATCTCTGAGGACAGGGAGGTGCCCCAAGACTGGAAGGTGGTGCATGTAGTGCCTATCCACAAGGGGATCAAGGGAGGTGGCAGGGAACTACAGGCCTGTCAGCCTGACATCGGTGGTGGGCAAGGTGATGGAGGGCATTGTCAAGGAGAGACTGGGGGGACCTGGATAAGTCAGGGTGCCTGGACGATAGACAGCATGGATTCATCCCAGGAAATCGTGTCAGACAAACCTGGTGGAGTTCTATGACTGGGTGACAAGTGCCTGGACATGGGTAGACCAGTGGATGTCCTCTTTCTAGACTTCAGCAAGGCATTTGACTCTGTTCCTCACGTGGGCCTGTTGGATAAGCTAGGAGAAATGGGATGGGAAACCAGATGATCAGATGGATAGGCAATTGGCTCCAGGACCGGACCCAGAGGGTCAGAGTTGGCGGGACAGTCTCATCCCCAAGGAGGGTCATTAGTGGGGTCCCACAGGGATCAGTCCTTGGGCCCCTTCTGTTCAACACCTACATATCTGACATAAGGACAGGAATCGGGAGTGAGATGAGTCTCTTTGCAGATGACTCGAAACTGAGGTCGGTGGTGGATGGGGAGGAGGAGAGGGTGGCCCTGCAGGGGGACCTGGAGGCTCTGGAAAGATGGTCTAGAAAGTGGAAGCTGAGGTTCAATGCAGGAAATGCAAGGTACTCCACCTGGGGCGAAACCCAGGCCAAGTGTACACCCTGGGGAAATACTACAAGTCTCAATGGCTGAGGGGACCTGGGGTGGTGGTGGATGTCAAGATGAACAACTCTGAGACTTGTAGGAGGGCAGCAGCCAAGGCCAACAGGATGCTGGGATGCATCACTAGGGGATCACCTCCAGAAGGAGGGAGTGATTCCTCTGTAACTGCTGGTGAGGCCGCACCTGGAGTACTGCGTGCAGTTTTGGAGGCCACACTTAAAGAGGACATTAACCTCCTGGAGAGGGTCCAGAGGAGGCAACCAAATGATTTGGGGCTTGGGGACAGGACCTATGAGGAGAGGCTCGAAGAGCTAAATATGTACACATTGGAAGAGAGAGGGACCCGGGGACATGATGGAGGTCTTCAGGTACATGAAGAGGGGTAAATAGGGAGGAACAGTCAGGGTGCTTGAAGGAAGGAGGAAGGGCCACTAGAGGGCATGAGTGGAAGCTGGAGGGAAGATTCAGGGAGAAAGGAGGAGGTGCTATTTCACTGAGAGGTGGTGGAGCCATGGAATGCACTACCTAGGGGCTAGTGGAGGCAGAGACAGTGGAGGGTTCAAGAGGGTGGGACAGGTACAGGGAAGGGTTCTGGAAGCAAATTCCAATGCAGCAAGAATATCCGGAACTGGGAAGGAAGAAGCCAGAGAAGGCGATGGGGACAGCAAGGTCAGCACCCAGGGTGGGGGCTGACCAAACGAGCAGACACGAAAGACCGTTAGGCCTATTCTGGTGGTATTTTAGTATGTTAGTATTATAGTTGCCCCTTGATGTGCATGGATTTCTATCCTGACTAAAAGCTGTTGTACCACAGTTCAGAGGTCGTGGAATGCAGCAGTATCCTTCTGTGGTACAACAGCTTTTTAATTAGCATGGAAATCGTGACACCTGCTGTTTTACTTTTATTTTCCCTACCTCTGTGCTGAACATTATTTGTTTAATACAGATCGGGCAGAATGAAGCCCCTGAGAAATCTCACACTATTTAATCTCTTAGTGTTTCTAGGCTGAGAAATATTTTTAATCTGGCCATCTCATCCCTCACTCTTTATTCACAAGCATGCAATTTCTTTGATCACGAGCCTGCAAATTTTTTGATCGCGAGATTCTTTGATCGCGATCATGCATCACAAGCGAGGGACGAGACGGCCAGATTAAAAATTCAATTTTCTCAGCCCAGGGGTGTCCTAGGAAGACAAATGAGGGTGGGTCTTACTCAGGGGGGCTTCATTCTGATGAACCATGGCAGTGGTTTACTGCAATTCTTAGAATTGTTTTAATTACAACAGTTTTTATCTTTGATCATGACCCTGCAAATTCTTTGATCGCGAGATTCTTTGATTGCGTTCGTGCATCGCGAGCGAGGGATGAGATGGCCAGATTAAAGAATCAATTACCTCAGCACAGGAGTGCCTAAGGAAGTCAAATGAGGGTGGGTTTTGCTCAGGGGGCTGGGTTCTATCGAACCATGGCAGTGGTTTACCTCAATTACTTCAATTTTTTGATTTATAGCATTTTTATTCTTTGTTTGTGAGCCTGCAAATTCTTTGATTGTGAGATTCTTTGATCGCCATCTTTGATCGCGAGGGGGGGACAAGATGGCCAGATTTTTTATAATGGAATAGATAGGGAAATTTTGTCAATCTTTAACATTGAATATCTTGGAAACAGTTTGGTCTTTTTACTTGAAATTTGGAGGGTGTTTACGGCATATCCTGTAGATGTGAATTATGGTGTTTACATGTTAGAGAAAAATTTTTTTGTGGAGATATTGCGTGACACAATTTACGTGTTGTGGATAGTGTTTCGGATTCTGCTGGTGTCTTGAAATTGATAGGGTGCCTAGCCTTAGTGTCATGGATGTAATTTTCAGTTGTTGTGTGTTTTAAATGTCAACAGGTGCAGAATTGTGCCACTCTGATGAATGAAAATTTCAAATTTTGACATGTTATATCTCGGACACGGTTTGGCCTTTTTACTTGAAATTTGGAGGGTGTTGATGACGTGTCCTGTAGATGTCAATAGCGGTGTTTATGTGTCAGACAATATATTTTTTGTGGAGCTATTGTGTGGTGCAGTTTACGTTTTGTGGACAGCATTTTCTATTGTTCTACTAGATTAACATTTGTTTGGTAGCTGGCCTTGCTGTTGTCAATCCAACTTGCGTAACTTTCTGCTTTTCTATTCTTTCTTAAAAAATAAGGAAATTCTATGCAAAAAACTTTGTTAATGCATCAGTTAGGGTTCTTCTACAGCGACAAAAGAGAGGAAATTCACCATTAGGGTTTCCACCCGTTGAACCCCACCCCGCCCCCACCAACAGGCATCGGGGTGTGCGTTGGGGTCGTCTGCCCTAACTCTCACCCCATTCTTCTACACTGCACCACCTCAGTTTGTTTACACATGGGATGGGGTGAGAGTTAGGCCGAGGACTTAACGCACACCCGATGCCTATTGGTGAAGGCGGGTTGGGGGTGGGGTTCAACGGGTGGGAACCCTAATGGCAAATTTCCTCACTTTTGTCACTGTAGAAGAACTCTAACTTATGCACTACCAAAGTTTTTTGCATAGAATATATATATATATAGAGAGAGAGAGAGAGAGAGAGGAGAGAGATATGGATGGATTGATAGATAGAAAGAAAGAAAGAAAGAAAGATAGATAGATAGATAGATAGATAGATAGATAGATAGATAGATAGATAGATAGATAGATAGATATGCATAATACACAGTAGTCAGACTCAAAGTATGCCATTTACAGTCATGAGTGAGGGGGGAGACAATAACTTGTGAGTGTCAGAGCAATGAGTGTGTTACGAAAGTCCTGGCCCCCTCACTAGGGATAATAAATGTTATATTGTGAGTGAAGCTATTATGTGTTCAGGTTAGTTATTTTAATGAAGACTAAACTGTTTATGATCATTTTCACTGCTCTGTTTGTTGCTATGTCAGATGTTCTCCCCCCACCTACTACTCAGACAACACTTCTTCCATCTTGTTTGACTTACGACATGTACAGTATTTCAGTAGTGCACCCACCTACCATCCAGAAGCATTCTGCTATACTAGCATACCCCACCTCATTATAACATCATAGCAATTTCCATTTTTATATAGAGGATATGTCATGGCCTGCCTGAAGATATCATATTTATCTTCATGACAGGCCAAAGATATGATAGCCTTGAGTGAAGATAAATATGATATCTTCAGTCAGGCGGTTTTACTATAGTAAGGCGACATCCGCCTTGCCAACATCCCGACAGCAACAGCCGCAATGCCGAGTGTTGGCATTGCACAGTTGGGGATGTCTCAGTGTTTCCATAGGAAGGCTGTGCCCTCCAAACCCCCCCCCATGTGGGAAACTCCACCCCCCCACACCCTCTGGTCTCGAAGGATACAACTTCAAGTCAGAGTTGTCTTGGGGAAGGGGGCAAAACACTGGGCAGTGCAGTCCCAGTGCCGGTGGAGACCTTCACAGGTATTTGCTGAAATCCTATCGCTGTGATGGTCTTTGCTCTTGTGGTTTCACCGTGCAGTCAGCATACCAGTCAGGCCATGTCATATTCTGTTTGTACAACATATGTTTTGGGATATCAGTTCACTCCTTGTTCAGACACCATAGTGTCTGTCCTGTGTACAACATATGTTTTGGGATATGAACTCACTCCTTTTTCAACACAGTCTGCCTCTTCTATGATGTCAAACATTGCAGTAACAATTGTAGGTCCCACAACCTCCCCCTGTGTGGTGTCAAGATTTCAGTAAGAACTGTGCCCCAACCCCATGACATCAGGATTGGAGTAAGAACATTACCTGTGTTACTCCCCCCCATGACATCAGGACTGGAGTAAGAACATTACCTGTGTTACCCCTGTGACATCAGGATCGAGTAAGAACATTACCTGTGTTACTCCCCTCTTAAATCAGGATTGAGGTAAGAACTACCTGTGTTACTTTTGACACTATACACTTGTGCTTCAGCCAGGACTCTGTCCCCTCTCAGTGATGTCAACATTGCAGTAAAATATTGTAGTAAGAACTGCGTCCCCTCCCCCCAGTGACATCATGATTGGAGTAAGAACGTTAC
Organism: Neoceratodus forsteri; assembly: GCA_016271365.2. NCBI lineage: Eukaryota > Metazoa > Chordata > Ceratodontiformes > Ceratodontidae > Neoceratodus > Neoceratodus forsteri. The sequence continues at coordinate 1,443,057,327 of CM057459.1, forward strand.
CTGTGTTACTTTTGGCACTATACACTTGTGATTCAGCCAGGACTCTGTCCCTCCCAGTGATATCATAATGTTCCAGTAAAATATTGTAGTAAGAACTCCCCACCGGACATCAACTTTGAAGTAATAACAACACCCACCGCATTCTCCCCCGCAGAGACATCAAGTTTGAGTAACAACATCACTCAACATACCCTCCCCTTCCCCGTGACATCAACATTGGAGTAAGAACAATACCCACCACACCATCCCAACTTTGTGAGGTAAGCTTTGCAGTGAATATAATTGCCAATCTCAAATAATATGTTTTTAAGCACAATACCCTATGTCTAAGAGTAGACATTTACCAGGATTTTGTTCTGTTTAGGTATTTCAGTTTGTTATGAATTATCTGACTGACATTTTATTTGTAACCAAAGAAGAAAAGGAAGAGCCTGCTATACAGTTTTACTTGTGTTTTATTTTAACAACTTTGTAAACTTGAATGCAGCATTAACAAAGGAGTAACAGCAATACCTGATATACCCTCCCCCCGTGACATCAAGATTGCTGTAAAAACAGTATCCAGTCTCAAACAACACTTTAAGCACAACAGACAACGTGCAAATATAAACTTTTACAAGTTTTTTTTTTCTATTTTGGCATTTCAATTTCTTTTGAATTATGCTAGTGAAGTTTAATTTTTAAACAAGGACACAAAATGAAGAGTCTGCTATAGAGTATTACCTGTCTTTATTTTAACAGCTTTGTAAACCTTAAAGTATCTTAAGAGTTTTATAATCTAGAAAATAATACTGAGAAGTGTTTTTTTTTTTTCAGGCAGGCAGAGGCAACAACAGTTAAAATGAACATAAATGTATGGAAATAGCAAGGCAACATATTTTTCTGGGGGTTTTTAAATTCTTTTTTTTTTTTTTAATTGTTAATAGGTTGCTGAGAAATGTGTCTTTTCTGCATGTTTCATTACAGAAGATTTTCTTGTATGTTAGATTTTTAATAATGAAGAACAAACTCTTTGCAGTCCAGTGTTTGATGTTAAACTATTCTGATGCCGTGTGGCACTTTTTTGTAAGAAGTCCATATGTGTCTTCCATGTCTTCGTTCTATTTTTATTTGCTTGGATTTCAGTTCTGCATCTTCGTTTGCTGTCATTCTTCCCATCTGCTGAATTGTGGTTCTTGTCTCCTAAGGAAGAAATACAGAAAATAAATCTTTAATGGTTGAATTGTGGTAATATTGTACATTATTTAATGTTTTTTACATTGCTGTCTTTTTCTTTTTGGTTAGTAGTTTGAACAAATTCACATTTTCTGAGATAAAGTACATTGCTGTTACATAGAGTTGAAAGTCTTGTCTTAGTATTGCCTTTTTTAACCATTAGGCTGCTAGCAGAATTTGAACATATAGGTATTTTGGACCAACATATCAGTCTGTGGCACAGGAAGGGTTAATATAGTGATATACGATGTACATCATATAATTAAGCAATAAGCCATGAGGGTGTGTGGGTTATCAGCTGATTTACCACGGCTGAAGTGGGTAAATCCTCGCCTGGCGTGGTAAATCCCCCGATAACTCACATCCTCCGAGTGGCTTATTGCGATTATACCAAGATTAATTTTTTTACTATGATAAAATACAAATATTAAAGAGGTTGCTTTGTTTTTTTATTTTTATTGTATTTATTCCTGCGCTGCAGAGGATATATTGGATATACTCATCGACAAAACAATCAATTGCAACAAATCCCAAACCGTTGGTTATCAGAGGATTTACACTGGTGGTAAACAGCCAGCCTGATGATTTCATTGGCTGTTCACTTATGTCCATGGTATAATCTTAATTATGAACCGGCGATCGTAATTCGAGCAATCTGATTGGCCGACAGCTCTCTAAAGCCGTGATGATATCGGGCTACATCATCACGGCTTTTAAAAAGCTCCGGCAACTAGCCTCTCGCTGAAAAATTCCCGCCGTTGCCAGCATTCCACATCCTCACGACCTCGCAAACTCTCCCGACACAGAAGCTGTCCTACAATGGCATACAACGAGCCACATATTTAAAAACAAAAAATAAATCCGTTACATTAAACGGAGTCGAAGCGCAGCTGCACAGAAGTTATGGTCGGTAACTTCTGTCTTGGTTTCGAAGCAGCACCGCTGCGACTCACAGTAATGCGTGATTTTCTGTACCGTAATAAAAACAATCGCCTGCCATTAACACAACAGCTGCAACTACTCCATTTACTTACTCACCAATGTGCAGTATTTCAAGCTGACTCCCTGACTCGACAGAAACCTCTTCAAAATACCCACAAATCACATCCGCAGCAATGAGACATGAGTTCACAGAGACACAACAGTCCCACCACTGTCAACTACCAGTATCATAGCGCCACCTGCTGTCTCAAGAACTATTTTACCAAAATGTCACCCTACACCACCCAAAAACTCGTTTTAAAACCTGTTTATTTTACTTTTTTTATTTTTTAAACATTAAAGCCAGTTCATAATAGCAATAAGGCACTCCAGGGTGTGATATATCGTGGGATATCGTCACTGGTCCGCGACGACTGCCCGCGGCCTCATGCCCAAATCACCCGAGGCGTGACGATATCCCACGATATGTCACACCCTGTCGTGCCTTATTGCTTAATTATGAACTTGTGATCATAACTAGAGGAATCTGATTGGCTGAGAGCTCTTTGAAGCCGTGATGACATCGAGCCACGTCATCACAGCTTCAAAAAGGCTCTGGCCACCAGTCTCCTCACTTGATCTGAACTCCTCCAAATGCAATATTCTCCACATCCCTCACTGTGCTGCACAAAACCCCACCAGAACTCCTGCAGTGAACTGGAGTGATTAACACCTCGAGACAGCCAGTATTTAAAAAAAACAAAACACAAAATGCTCACCGCAACACCTGCGTCTGCCAAGCAGCACTGTAAACCTCACTCCTAACCCATTTCCCAACCGCAAGTCACAACACGCTTCACATGGCAAAAATGTACTTTTTCTTTATGACTGTAATAGTCACTTCACCCCCTCCGAGAAAATCTGTATAACGTGAAGGTACAGAGCGAGTTGAGGCTCGAGTGACAGTTAAAACGCACACACACGTCAAAAATCACAGGCTCCGTGTACCTCACCTTACAGACTTCTGCTGCCATGACTCGAGCTCCATCCCAGAATTTGTAACACAGCAACGGCCGCTGATGGTCAAAGATCAGCTCCGCAACAAGAAATTCATGTCAGTACTGCATGCTATACTGTACATATCAATTGACTACCGTTGTACCAAAAAAAAGAAAGAAAACCAAATTGTTCCCTCCAAATGGGAACAAATGTAGGGAAAGCACAGAGGGGCAGAGTTCACAGGTCACAACCTCACAATGCCTTAACCTTTTCTGTGGGCTTCAACTATAACAGCGCCACCTGCTGGATTCTAGAACTATTTTTTTTATGTATTCCTACACTACCAAAAAAAGCTTTTTTAAACAGGTTTAAAGGTTTTTTTAAAATGTTTTATTTATAAAACCATTACTCCTGTTCATAATAGCAATAATGCACTCCAGGGTGTGGTATATCATGGGATATAGTCATTTCTCGGGTCATTGGACACACTCGGCCTGCGGCCTCATGCCCAACCACCCGTGGCGTGACGATATCCCATGATATACTACACCCTGTCGTGCATTATTGCTTAATTATACAATGGCAAGAAAGAATCCTGGTCTCTGATTGGACAGTCTGGGACTGGACCCATGCTGTTATCCCAGTACAACATCACGGGTCTAGTCTCAGCCTCACTGTGAACCTCCTGACTGACTGATTGATTTGTTGCAATAGGATTTGCTTTCTTTGCCTCTTCTCTTAAGAAACAAAAATATCTCTCCACACTAACAGAAACATTCTTTAAAATGCTTTTTTTTTATTCTGTATTAAAACAAGCCATTGTATAATAGCAATAATGCCCTCCAGGGTGTGTGTTGTGCTGGGATAATGTCATGACTCAGGTATTGGATGCACTCAGCCTGCGGCCTCGTGCCCAACCAGCTGAGGCATGATGTTATCCCAGCATGACACACACCCTGTCGGGCAATATTGCTTAATTTAACACTGGTATTGATGGTTGTATACACACCTGCTAGTCGGAGTCTGAGTCACTTGATATCTCTTGTAGGCATTTTGTTATGTGTTTGTTGATGGTCTCTGTTATCAAATTGGGAAAGAAAAAACAGTTATTGCTTTATTTCTTGAGGCGTTATTTTGTGTTATTTTTGTCTGTTGCATGCTTGATTGTTGCACTGTAGTTGGTGATGTGTGCTCATGTTGTTGGTGTGCTGTTGGTGCATATTTGATGGTGTGGCGTGTGACTATCATGCGTGATGTGGTTGTTGGTGTGTATTTGTACTGTTAAATAATGGAACCACAAAAAATGTATTGCCATTATAGAAATGAAAGTTAATATTAGTAGCATGGAAAGCTGGCTGGAAAATATACCCATCCCATGCATTTCAAACAACAGGTGAGTGCTGTGTCATTTGCAGATGTTCACAGTGTTCTTCTTGTTCAGGTGTTTGCTTAGTTGCTCCATTAAAAAGGACTGAAATTTCCTTCTTTTGCTGCTCATGTATGTACGAGTAGTCATTTATGCTTCGTCAGCGTGTCTCAGTTGGTAGCACATCCGCCTCTGGACCAGGAGGTCGTGGGTTCTCGTCCCACAGCAGGATTGGACTTGCACCTAAAAATCGCTGGCATCCGAGTGCAGTATTGGGGGGTGCTGTACTGCTGGGGTGTACCGTCCTTCGGATGAGACATTAAACTGAGGTCCCTTCTGCCCATCCTGGTGTTGTCCTGGTGGGTGTCCAGGTGGAAGTAAAAGAACCCAGGGCACTCTTTGCAAGGAGTAGGGAACATTCCTGGTGTCCTGGCCAACATTCCCCTTCCCATAAACTGGGTCATGCAATTATCCAGGCTGTGTGTGGGTGATGATGTGTGATATGGCCGCCACCACACATTCAGTCACTTCACTACCAGTCTAGCATTGCTTGTAAAGTGCTTTGGGATACACTGTGTATGAAAAGTGCTATATAAATGCTGATTCTTCTTCTTCTTCGTACAGATTCGAGTCTAGTGATTTGCATTATTTCTGTTGCTTGTATTTCACCATCATTGAGCTTTTGCCTGACATGTTTTCACGTACTATGATTTGTTATTTTTTGCTATGTTGTTAACTCAGCATTTGAAATCATTGTTTTCATAATAATCGCAATTGAATTTATTCCAATTGGTTGGTTTTTAAACCCCTTCACAGCACCTAGTCCAGTGTAGATTTCTATGTTATTGTTTACAGCTAAAACAAAGGAGCATCAGGGTGCATGCAGGATTCGGGGCATTGACTTGCATGTGCTGTGTATGCTGTCACAGAGCATCGTGTAGGATTTTGTTTGCTTTCATATGCCCTTGGTTTGATTTTACACTTGTCTCTTATATTCAGTCCAGTTGGAGTTTTTGTTTGCCTTTCAATGGAATATTGGATATATTGGGGCCATTTTCATCTATATTTTTTGTGACGTCACCCCATTTCATCTGTCTAATTTCAGTGGATCCTCAGACACCAAATAAATGTGCAACATGTAAGCAATAAGACATAACAGGGCGTGCATTGAACAGATATTACCGAACGCCTAGGGGAGTAGTGAGGCACAAGGCCACAGGCCGAGTGACTTCAGCCCCTGGAAGTGTGGTAATATCTGTTCAGTGCACACCCCAGAGTGTCTTATTGCGCTTATAAAATGGGCTACAGTTTTATCTTTACTTTTTTCATTTAGAAAAATCACATCTATATGTAAACAAACAGATTTGATTATGAACATTTAAACTAAAATAGTCCTTCTGCCTGTTAGGAAATGATGTAATTGTGGATGTGCTGAACAAAGTTTGTCCTTTACAGGCACCAGCATAATAAAGGAGGACTGTCTCCCCACCCCTATCATATGATACGAGGTTTTTTTTCCAGACTGGGATGGAGTTCTAGCTGCTATCAGGAGGCAGGGGAGAGAGAGACAGAGAGAGAGAGACTTGATCAACATGAGTGTATGGCGGGAGAGGGAGATATCAGTGCAAATGCAATCTTTCCAAACAGCTTTTTTCCTTTTTAATCAAGAACACAACAGCCTGGCTGCAGCTGTATCTGATCAAATGGTGAGCTCAACCTTTCAGCTTTCTTTTTGTAAATCAAGAACAACTTACGGTAGCTGAGCTGTATAATTTCTGAAGGGTGAGTGCGATCTTTCAAACAGCTTGTTTTTTTTAAATCAAGAACAGCCTTGAAGCATAATCAAGTACAGAGGGAGAGGCAGGAGGGGGTCCAATCCTATGCATCACAGTGTTACTTGATATGTCTTTCTGGTGACAGTTATTAATAATAAATATGTTAATTACCAATTTTGGTTTCGTAATCTCTGTACTGTGAACTGTGATTGGACCTCCTCCTGCAAAATATTTCACCTGGAAATGTGTCATTACTGAAGGGTGAGCAGGATCTTCCAAACAGCTTTTTTTTTTTAAAATCAAGAACAGCCTGGCAGTGTGATCAAGTACAGAGTGAGTGGCAGGAGGGGGTCCGATCATGGTTCACAGAACAAAGACTATGAAATGACAGTATTTTACAGTGGTAGCAGGACTTCTCTTTTGTCTTGCTGTGCATTTAGTCAATTGCTATTGGCATTGAAGAGGGACGGGGATATGTGCTGTGAGAGCTGAAGCGTGATCAGCACAGAAAGGAACAGAAATTATTTTAAATACTGCATTTTTTTTTTACATTACATTTTAATGTGTGGTCAGTGTGGGGCTTAGGTTTCATTACAATAAAGTGCCAAATATGCTTAACTATAAAATATGCTTAACTGTAGGGTTTAACAGAAGGCTGGTTTGCCTCGCTAAGACATGGAAAAATGGCAGCATTTGAGAATTGCAGTGTTTTAATGGCAAAGTGATTTTCTTGGTACTGCAGTTCTGATGTTTAGAACTTGTTTTTACCTATGCATCAAACACATTTGATACACGGGTAAGAACCAATCAAAATGCAGCATTTTCTCTCCCCATTTTATAAATAAGCCATAGAGTATTTATTAGCGGTGTTGCAGAGCGAGGACCAAATTGTTCTTTTTTTTCATAGAGTTGTTCATTCGTGGTACCTGGAACCTCATCTGATGCATTGGCTTTGCATCCTTTGCCTAGAGCGTTTAGATTTTTTTGTTTAGCAGCCAGTGCTTGTCTTGTCTTGTTAGTTCAAAGTCCTGGTCTTGTGTTATGGAGTGACTGTAGTTTTTTGATCTCCGGTATCTTTCAATACTTTGATACATTGTCCTTAAGCTTATGGGTACATATGGCTCACCATTTATTTTTGTTGGCATTCATAAAAAATTAGATACAGTAAATGGCTGTTCAGTGTTTTCGGATCAATATTTTCGATGGGTCTAGTGTCTCAGCATGTGTCTGAAAAGTACTTTTGTATAGTCAGCCAGTATGTCATAGTTTGTTCTTCTGTTAATATTTTTACTTTCTTGTCCCTTTATAAACTGTAATACTGATTCATCTTTAGTTAAGTACTTTATTAGTTTTATTTTAAAGTTTTATTTTAAAGTGTCTTTTGTTTCACGTAGGATCTGAAGACCTGAAGACTTGGATATACTCTGTTCACAAAGTACTTTTGTGTTTTCGACCGTAATCCGGATCGAGGAGAAGCTATCGAGTGACGGGGACTTTTTGCAGAAGCACTCGTGTGTTTTTGATCTCTGGATCATGGAGAAGTTGTCGAGTGTCGGGGGCTTAACACTTTGTTTGCTTTTCGCCTTTGATTTCTATTTTGTTTGCCGCTATATTTTAACCACGTTTCGAGTGTTCGTGGTGGGATGTTCCTGGTCTGGACTTCAGGATTTGGGGATATTGTGCGTCTTGACGTTTGAGTCCGTTTTGGCAACTTAGCTGCCTTTTTGGCAGTTTGGCGGCTTAGTTTCATGCGACGCGGCCTCTTTTAGCGCCACCTTCTTCCTGGCATTCTTGGAGGATTAGTTTTCATTACATGGGATCTGGAAGAGTTGGGAGTCACTGGGAACAGGTTCATTAAGGATTTTGGAAGCTTTTTGAACTGTCAAGTCCACGGAGTTTGATCAGGATTCTATAGTCTACACATCTGGAGTACTGTGCTATAAGTCGATATTTTTGTGACCTGTTTAATTGTGGCTTTGATTTATTTAGCCTGTTCTACTGGCTTTTTTGAGGCGCTAGAAGGGTTGGTGACTTACACAGGGGCTGGGTTCAGGGCCTGTTGGAGGGCTGGCCCTTTGAACCTTTCCCCTAGACTCCCGGTGGAGTCGGTCGGGGGGCTGATTCAGCCTGGAGTCGTGGTGGTGGGTCACCATTATAGCCCGGTACTGCCTCTTAAATAACTGGCTGGATCCTGCGGCTTGGTGTGTGACTCTTCTTGAAAACTGATTTGAATTTTTTCAACCTTGAATCCTGCTTGGAAACTTTTGGCTGACTGGCTGTATTAAGGACTTGGGGCCAGTACTGTCGGATCTTCCAGTGCGCTAAGAAGTGGCCTGAAGAGACCCTGCAAGATAAGTGACTGTGGATATATCTACTGTCTATATAAATATTTTTTGAGAAACTGATTTTTAGTTGGCTTGCATGGTTCTGGTGGTCCTTGGTTGGTGTCTCACTCAGTGGAGGGGAGTGGGATTGGCTGGAAGGCTGGTCCTTAATCTTCTCTCCTCTATACTCCTGGGGCGGCTGGCCGGAGGGTTGTCCTCCCCCGGAGTAGAAGTTGTGGGCCACCGATCCTCTTGGACTGGTCGGTTCCTGCGAGCTGCTGGCAGTTTTCACCTTTTGTTCAGCCTAGGTGGATGATGAATGTTGGTTTATTGTATTTTTGAATTTTATTTGTTGATGTTATTTTATTTTATAGGATATGTGTTGTTTAGTTATTTTTTGAGGGATAATTTAAGCAGTGAGAGTGCTTGTTTCCATCTTATATTCCACCCTCTCCGGTTCGGTGAGAGAGTCCCGGAGGGTGGTCTTTAAATTTTTCCCTGTTTGTATTTATTTATTTATTTTTATTTTAGTTATTAGTTTTGTTTTATTATTTTATTGTCCCCTGGCCGTGAGAGGGCTTGTGGATCTAAAATAATTTTAATTGAATTTAATAGTTGTTATATTAGAATATTGGTTTATTTTTATTTTTTGTTTTAGTGGTGTTGCTTTACTTGTTGTTTTATTTTATTTGTTGTTTTTAACTTTGTTGAGCAGCCCGATGTGCTTGCTAGCTCCACCTGTTGTTCGTTACTCGGCCTCCACTCTCCATACCCTCCGCCCCTTTTCCCCGTCCCCCTTACCAGCTCATGTTTACCATCGTTGTCAGGCTCTAGAGATTGTGCGAAGGGGGAGGGGTGAGGGGTGTAGGGGTTGTGGACAGCGGAGGAGCGGTGCTCTCCCATAGGGGTGGTTAGGCCTCGAAGACGCCCTGGGGCGAAAATGCCTCTGGAGCGTGGTAGTCCCGTTCTGGTCTCCATATCCAAAGGCACCTCCTGTTCTGGGGTGCAAGTGGTTGGGACAACTCGTCAACCTCGTCCAACTCGGGCGCTGTTGTGCAATGCCAGATCTGTCTGCAATAAGACTGGTCTTATTGCGGACTTTGTCGCTAGGGCAGATCTGGCTTGCATTACCGAGACCTGGTTGGATGGGAATGCGGCCCCGTTTCTAGAGGCTGCTGTTCCCGCTGGGTTCTCGGTTATACACCGCTCGAGATTGGATCGCAGTGGGGGTTGCGGTCTGTTTTAAGACCGAATTGGGCCTAACTGGTGTTCCAGTTGAGGAGGCCAGATCATTTGAGTGTACTGTGGTAGCTGGTGTGGGGTGCAGGATTGCCCTCATCTACCGTCCACCAGGGGATGAGAAACTTTTCTGCAGGAAACAGAAGATTTCGCCACTGACATGGCCTTGGAATCGCCCAGATTGATGGTGCTGGGCGATTTCAATGCGTGGATCGATGACGAATCTTCGCTTTTTGGTCAACATTTCCTCCAGGTGATGACATCACTGGGCTTCACACAGGTTGTTTCCACAGCTACTCACAAGGGGGGGGTCACTCTCTTGATCTGGGTTTCCTCCTGGGGATTGAGGCGTCCGATCTGGTGGTGGAACCAGTCATTTGGTCTGATCATTACTCAGTTGGGTTCAATTTTGAGGCCCCCCTGGGTAGGTCGGCCCCTGTGGAGTTGGTCAAGTACCGCCCATTGTGGGACGTTGTCCCTGAAGACCTGATGGCGGTTATTGACCTCTCATTGTTTGATGAATTGTGCTCTGATCCTCAGCAGCTGGTGGTGGCCTATAATGGGGCCATCTCGGCTGCTCTTGATCAGATTGCACCAACCCGTGTTTGCCCCCTTCCGCGCCATCCCATTGCCCCTTGGTTTGATGGGGCGCTGAGAGGGTTACGGAGGTTGGAGCGTAGGTTGGAGCGTCGGTGGAGGAAGACGGCCTCTGAGGCCGACCATCTTATTTTGCTAGAGCATTATAAGCTCTACCAAACAGAAATTTCCCGTAAGAAGGCAAAATTCCTGTCCAGGGAAATCTCTGTTGCTCAGAATCGACCGGCTCAGCTCTTCAGAACTGTTGACAGACTGTGAAACCCAGTCTGTCAGCAGATCCCTCGAGTTTTTACGCAGAATGATTGTGATGAGATCGCTCGATTCTTTGCGAATAAGGTGGAAGACATTCGGAGGCAGTGTCCTCGACCCCACTCTAAGGTTGTTGCAGTTGATCAGTGTTTTGTCACAGAGCCCGGAGTTTCCTGGAGTTCCTTTAATCTACCGGATTTCGTAGACACTATGAGGATTGTCCGTGAGATGCGCCCAACATGCTGTAGTTTGGATCCAGGTCCTACTTCCCTGATTAAGGGATGTAGTGAGTCTATCGGCCCGGTCCTTGCTCGGATTATTCGGTGCTCTTTGGAGATGGGAGTTTTCCCTAGCTCTCTGAAGGAAGGGGTGGTGACTCTTCTGAAGAAAGCTCCTTAGACCGAATGACCTAGCAACTATCGCTTCAATCTCTAACCTCCCTTTGTGGGAAGGTTATTGAAAAAGTTGTGGCGGCTCAATTGGATAACCATTTGACCATCCATAGTTTATACGAACCTCTCCAGTCTGGTTTTCATAAGAGGCATAGCACCGAGACTGCTCTGGTTCGGGTGCTCAATGATCTCCTGATGGCGAGAGATCGGAGACAACGTTCTATTCTGGTTCTCCTTGATCTGTCATCAGCTTTCGATACTGTGGATCATGGGGTTTTGCTCGAATGTCTGAGGTCCATTTGCGGACTTTCAGGGGTGGTCCTCAGATGGTTTTCATCTTACCTCCAGGGGAGAACACAGAGAGTGGTCTCTGGTTTACATTCATCCGGGGCCTTCTCTCTGCCTTGTGGGGTACCTCAGGGTTCAGTGCTTTCCCCCATGTTATTCGCAGTATACATGCTACCCCTCGGAGACATTGTGAGATGGTGTGAGCTGAGGTTTCACTGCAATGCCGATGATACCCAGCTCTACCTGTCTTTCGCACCTGACCAGGTTAGTGCTATCTCGGTGCTGAATAATTGCCTCGCAGATATCCAAGACTGGATGAATACCAGTGGTTTGAAGTTGAATCCGGGAAAGACTGAGGTTATGGTGGTGGACCCCGGTCGCAGGGTTGAGGGTTCAGGGGTGGGGTCACCCTCTGGATTAATTCTAGGGGTGGACCAGGTCCCTACCTCTGAACGGGTGCATAACCTGGGTGTGGAGCTTGACACTGGTCTGACCCTTCATTATCAGGTGTCTGCAGTTGTCAGGACTGCATTTTTTCATCTTAGAAATATCGCCAGGATTAGGCACCTGGTTCCACCTGGCGACTTGCCGGTTTTGGTCCACGCCTTTGTGACATCTCGTCTTGATTACTGTAACTCCCTGTACCTAGGGCTTGCTAGGGTTGATATCCGCCGCTTGCAGCTAGTGCAGAATGCAGCAGCACGTTTGTTGACTGGGGCGTCAGGAAGGTCTCATATTACCCCAGTGCTGCGCACTCTGCACTGGCTGCCAATACAGTGGCGGATCACCTTTAAAGTGGGTCTTTTGACCTACAAAGCCCTATGCGGGTTTGGTCCTGACTACTTGAAAGAGCTTCTGGTGCCCTACACCCCTTTGAGACAGCTTAGCTCGGCTGACAAGGGGTTGCTGGAGATTCCAAAGGTAAATTTGAAGTCCTCTGGAGCCCGTGCCTTTGGTTTCGTGGCTCCTTCCCTCTGGGATTCTCTGCCCCGTCAGCTCAGAGAGAGTACAACGGTGGAAAGTTTTAAAAGGTCCTTAAAGTCATTTTTATGGGATAGGGCATTCCCTGTTATACCGTAATTGGTTATTTTTAATATGTTATATTTGCTGTATTGCTTTATTGTTTGTATTGATATGTTGATGCTTTGATGCCTTATGTACAGCGCCTTGAAAATTTGAAAGGCGCTTAACTAAATAAATGTTATTATTATTATTATTATTATTATTATTATTATTATTATCTGGCTGGTTTGTTGTGTATTTAGCAGAGGTTCATGGCTTTGTCTATTCTGTAGGTGGTACAGCTTGGAGTCCTTCCGTTTCTCTGCATCTTGAGGTGGATTGCTCTGCTTGGCTTCTTATGACAGGGTCTGCGTCTGGCTCTATTTCAAAGGAGATCTCCATTGGTTAAGAGACCTATGTCTTGGCTGTTTGAATTTTCGGGCATGGAGGTTTAATTCTATTGTACCCTGTGTTCTGATAGGTTTCCGTTTCTCCTTTCTGCCCTTTTTTTAATATTTCTTTTATTTTGTTTTAATACTGCTAGCATTTTGGGTGTCCTGTTTTTACTGTGGAGGGCTTTTTGTGTGAGCTCATGCTATTGCATGAAGTGATTAGCACAGGTGTGGGCACATCTGTGTTACAGCACGAGGAAAGGGAACTGCTGTGTGACAGGCAATCGCACGCCAGCTTTGCAAAGTGTTGTCATGGAGATTGAGTCTTACTGTCCATGTGCCATGTTGTTTATTTGTAGTTATACATTTTTGCTGCAGAGTATTCAAGTTTGAGGTGCCAGAATTATGGAAATATTTGGAGGCATCTGTAGTGTTGGGATCAGGAGTAAAGGAGCAGTTGGACTGATCATACATTTTGGAAAACGGTTCTTTCAAATGATAAGTGAAAGGAACTGCTGAAATAGTGCTGAGGGTGGTGGCTGAACATTGCTAGATTTCAGAATGCTGTGTGCTATTTCAGTTTGCTTTGTCTTCTGTCAGACTTTTCTCTGGTAGTTTGTGAGCTACATTCTTATTTTTGGATCTATTTTATTTAGCTTTTTTGTGGCACTTTCACTTTGTATATGATTTGTAGCATGGGCCAGTGGTGTTGGAAGTTATAGAAAAACATCTTGTGACCTTCTAAAAAAAATGTGCACCCTGTGTAGTGAGTAGTCGGAAAGGGATTATTTTTACCCATGTTTTTTATGTACAATGAAAATAACCTTGGGGAGTATTCATGCAGTTCAGTGAGCACAGTAGGACATCAGTAAAGTGTCTTCCGCTGTTGCCATGGCAACGCTCACGGGGTCTTCGATGGCTCGGCTGGTCTGAAGGTTTCAAATAAACTACTTCTTTTTTATTTATGCAGAAAACCTTTGCGTAAGTGCATAGGTTTTGCCATTTGTTTAGTTTGCAGTGCTGCAGTTTAAGTGGGTCAGATCCGTTTATTTGTCACTGTTGCTACTGCTCGGTTCACAGAGCAAGGCAACTTATTTTGATTATTTTTGTGTGATTTTTTATTGGTTCTTTTTTACTTTTTGCTTTTGCTTGCGCAAGGAACGTCTTGCAACAGTATGACTTTTGGAGGTGTGTGACCCTCCTACCCAATGCAGTGCTCTGTGTATCAGGCGTGACCCTATGGGACCAATAGATGCTAAGCCGTGTGTGACAGAAGATCGACTGTGTTGGTCTTCACTTCTAAGAAAAGGTCCGCTGCAATCAGCGGTGGTAGCGTGTATGCAATTAGCATACCATCAGCTGAACTGCTGTCGTGCACAGCTCGGCATCAAATCCCTCCTGCTTTCTCCCTCTGCTAATGTCCTCCTCCTCCCTCCTTACCATTCTCCCCAGCCCCCACCTTGTGTGCCGAGGGGGGTGCCCAATCTCCCTCAGCTCATGTGCCCGCCCAGCACACTGTGTGGTCAACGGGGGTACCCAATCCCCCGTCAGCTGCTGCCCCAAAACAACTAGTTGGCACACTGGGAGCCCACCCCAGCGTGCTCATGCTTCCCCCCCACACACACACACACACACACACACACACACACACACACACACACACACTGTATGGCTGGCAGGGGTGCCCATTCCCCACCAGCTCCAGTCCCTCCCCCAACAAACACATAAGTGGCACACTGGGAGCCCACCCCAGTGTACCAACAGTGTCTATTTTTCTTTCCCCCCCAATTCCTGTGAAACAAGAAAACGGTCCCTTGGCCCTCCCCGCCAACCCACGACCACCCTCTATGCTCCCACATCCCCACCCTCACCTAGGTGGCACACTGGGAGCCCACCCCAGCATACCAACATCGCCCCCCACACATTCCTGTAAAACAAGAAAACGGTCCCTTGGTGAGTCCTTGGCCCCCGCCAACCCATGCCCACCCTGTGCGCACCCACCTTCCCACACCCCACTCACCCCATACTTACCTCCAGAGCCTGGCATGATGATTTTTGGTGGACTGGGAACATGTCTGCACTCTTCAAAGCCAACCACGAACTGAGGAAATGCCAGTAAGCTGTATAATGGCATAAATAGGGTTTTTCCAACTTAGGTGGATATCGCGGCCATTTTTTTGACTTTTTGCACCAAATTTTCAACATGGGGTTCTTGTCATCCCTTCTCATGAAATCAGTCACTGTCTTGGCGTTATTCGGTCCCAAGAGGTGATTTCGCAGTCACTGCATGGAATCACCTTTCAGGACCGATTAACGAAATGACAGTGTTAATGTTCATGAGGTGGGCTCTCATAAAGCCTATGTTGCAAATTTGGTGACAAAATTCCAAAAAAATGACTGTTTTATGAGCATGCGTTGGCAGTTTCCACGCACACTCGTAAGTTCACGAATTTGTAATATTTTCACTCCAGATTTTCAACATAGGCATATTTCCACACCTCCTTATGAACAGTGCAGCTGTCATTTTTCACATCCTGGCTGAAATGTGTTTTTGCGCTTCCAGCACAAAATAGTGCAGTCGCTGTTGGAAATCAGTGTTTGCTACAGAGTAAGACAATCACAGTGACACTGTTCATGAGCAGAGGTCCTAAAATGCCTATGTTGAAAATTTGGTGGCAAAAGTCCTTAAAATGGCTGTTACAAGCGTGCGTTGAGCAGTTTCTATGTACACTTGTAAGTTTGTGAATTTGTATTATTTCCACTCCAGATTTTCAACACTGCCATTTTCTCACATCTCCTTATGACCAGTACAGCTGTCATTTTTCACTTCCTGGACAAAATGTGTTTTCGCACTTCCGGCGTACAATTTTTTATTTATTTAGTTTTTGTTAACCGGGTAGGTACACTAGACAAGTTATATGCCTATTTTCAGGAACGACCCGGGAGAGTACAGTGGAGGTATAACAGGTACAACAGTTACAGCAGTAGGGTATAGCAAGTACATCAACAATAGCGCGGCCACTGTGGGAAATCATGTTTGGTACAAAGTAAGAAAATCACAGTGACACTGTTCACGAGCAGACATCCTAAAATGCCTATGTTGAAAATTCGGTGCAAAAATTCCCCCAAATGACTGTTTTACAAGCGTGCATTGCACAGTTTCCACGTGCACTCGTAACTTCGCGTATTTGTCATATTTTCACTCCAGATTATCAACATTTGCATTTTCCCATACCTCCCTATGAACAGTACAGCTGTCATTTTCCACATTCTGGATGAAATGTGTTTTCACACTTCCAACGCAGAATAGCGTGGTCGCTGTGGGAAATCAGTGTTCGGTACACAGTAAGAAAATCATAGTGACAGTGTTCATGACCAGAGGTGACAAAATGTCTATGTTGAAAATTTGGAGAAATAATTCCACTGAATGACTGTGTTACAAGTGCAGATTGCACAGTTTTTACACAGGCTCGTACCCTTGAGCACACCCAGAAGTATGAGGGTGAAATGTTGATCCAATGCAAGAGGAGTTGCAGAGAGGTACTCTGTTGCGATATGGATGCTAAAGGGACATGGATACAACGGGGGTGGCTTGCATAAATGCCACACACCAATGCAAATACTTGCATGCGAATGTTCGGCATTGACAAATGTTTGTTTGTAAAGTGTGCTATGCCAATATGAAAGCAGTACCAAACTGAAGGCATGTTGTCAGATTAAATTCCCGTCCCATTTCATCAAGACCTGCTGCCCTGACCAGAATGTAAGCGTCTAGATGTATTTTTGTTAGACAGCACAGTTTGTTTCAGTTTAATGGTTGTTTTCATTGTTTTTGCATGTAGACTGCTCTTCATACTTTTGAACCTTTTTTGCTTTTAATATTCGGTACTGAGCGGTTACAGGGCGTGCAGAGAAAATGAATTTCAGATGTGTGTGTACAGTCAGCAGCTTGTTTGTCACAGATGTTCTTAAATTGAAAATAAAAAAAAGTTTTGTTTTTTTTCTATAGAGCATGTCTTATTTTAACATTTTTAGAGGACGTTATTTACTTGTATTCTGAGCTGTCAATGTCACTATTGTACATTATGTAAAGTGAAAGTTGTTGTGGGGCTTCCATAATAAACAGGGAGATGTAGATATCTCCTTGACTACTGTATAGGAACATGAAGATGTCAGTGAAATCTCCACATCCTTACTGGGATATTAGTTTTTATCTGTGCATTTACACCATAACATATGCTGTATAAATATATATCTATATATATATATATATCTATCTATATATATAGATATATATCTATGCAGAACGCTGCAGCCTGGCTGCTAACAGGGACCTCTCGGTCATGTCATATCACGCCAGTGCTGCGTGAACTGCACTGGCTGCCGATTCAGTGATGGATCACCTTTAAAGTTGGATTACTGATGTATAAAGCAGTACACGGTCTTGGTCCTGAGCTCCTGATCCCCTACTGCCCCGAGTGATGGCTCTGCTAGGCTGACGAGGGGTTGCTAGAGATTCCAAAGGTATCGTTAAAATCTTCAGGGGCCCGTGCATTTATGTACTCGGCCTCAACCCTTTGGAATTCTCTACTCTATGAGCTGAGAGAGTACACGACCCTGGAGAGTTTTAAACAGGATCTGAAAACATACTTATGGAGCCAAGCATTTGTTAATTAAGTTTTTTAGAACTAGATGTATAGATTATCTTTTAGATTGTTGTCTTATGTTACTGTTTTTAATTCACGCTTTGGCATTTTGAAAAGCGCTATATTAAATAAAGATTTATTATTAATATTATTATATGTATTTTTTTTTTCTTTGACGAAAGCTACCTCTAACCTTCCTTTTTCCCTTTCCCATGCTAGCCTTCAGTTGATGCATTTTACTCTATTCCTCTCTTACTTCAGACTGGCGGACTTTGGGAGGATGAGGGAAATACTGAGGGGACGCCTTGAGGGAATTAAGTCAGAGATGGATGCACAACAGAAGTGGGATATCATAAAGTCTGGGTTGAGGGAGGCTACTGGAGAATGAACCAGGACTCTAAGCAAGAAGGACAAGGCTAAGGTGCCATGCTGGATGACCAGGAATGTGTTGGAGGGGGTAAGGGCCAAGAGAGTGGCTTTTAGGAGACTGAAAAGAACCGTGAGGGAGGAGGACAGGGAGATGTACATGAAGAGGTCCAAGGAGATAACCAAGTTAGTAAGAGAGGCCAAGGCCTCCAAGTAGCTGAGGCTAGCTCGGGGCATTAGGGAGGAGGAGAAGGAATTCTATAGATATAGAAGGGTGAAAAGGGACTGCAGGAACTGGATAGTGTGGATCAAGGATGGGGGGGTGGGTGGACAAGGAGGAGGAACAGGCAGAAGTAGTGAATGAATACTTCTGCTCTGTGTTCACAAGGGAGGTAGGAAGTCCGCTACCTCCCTGGACTGGGAGGGTGGGGATGAAGGGGGAGGAGGTGATTGATGGAGTGATTCTGGAAAGCAAGGTATTGGAAGGTCTGAAGGCACTTAGGGTGGATAAGGCACCAGGTCCAGATGGCATTCAGCCTAGGGTGTTGAGGGAGATGGTGGAGCTGTTGGCCAGGCCACTGGCTGACCTGTTCAACACTTACCTAGACACAGGGTGCATGCCGCAGGACTGGAGGTTGGCTCATGCGGTGCCTATCCACAAGAGTGGCCTGAAGGATGAGCAGGGTAATTACAAACCTGTCAGTCTCACTTCCATAGTGGGTAAACTTATGGAAGCAATCTTGAAGGAGAGAGTGGTAGCCTTCCTGGAGGTCAATGAGCTGCAGGATGGGCGGCAGCATGGGTTGGTCTCTGGGAGATCATGCCAGATCAATCTAATAGAATACTATGACTGGGTCACAAGGGAGTTGGACAAGAGCCATGCAGTGGATGTCCTATTTTTGGATTTCAGCAAGGCCATTGGTCCCTCATGGGCAACTGGGGGCAAAGCTGAAATACGTAGGGGTGGGGGCTAAGATGGCTAACTGGATCAAGAACAGGCTGGAAGATAGAGTGCAGCAGGTGGTTTGGGGGGGGACTTTCATTTCCTAGGCCAATGACCAGCAGTGTGTCGCAAGGCTCTGTGATGGGACTGGTGTTGTTTGGGCTGTTCATATCGGATATTGCACATGGGGTTGGAAGCAAGATCAGTTTGTTCGCTGACGACACCAAAATGAGGGCTGTTGTGGATGACATAGAGGGATGGCAGAAGCTACAGGGAGACCTAATCAGACTTGAGGAGTAGTCAACGAGGTGGCAAATGGGTTTTAATGCAAAAAAGTGCAAAGTTATGGCCTTCAGGATGAAGAACCTGAGGAGGGAATATTGGTTGGGTGGGGTGCAGTTTGGTGTCACTGAGGAGGAAAAGGATCTAGGAGTTATAGTAATGGGGAGCATAAACAACTCTGCTCAGTACAGGAATGCTGCGTCTAAGGCCAATAGGATGCTGGGGTACACAGTGCAGGGGTTCTCATCCAGACACAAGGATGTGATCCTGCCCCAGTACAGGTGCTTGATCAGACTGCATTTGGAGTACTGCATGAAGTATTGGCATCCGAATCTGATGAAGGATATCAGGCTGCTCAAGGCAGTGCAGCATAGGGCAACAAAAATAATACAGGGGATGGAAGGCAGACCTATGAAGAAAGGCTGAGACACTTGAGTTTGTACACCCTGGAGGACAGAAGGGATTGGGGGGATATGATTGAAACTTTCAAATACCTGAAGAGGATTAACAAATCTGGCACAGAGGGGTTGTTTAAGCTGAGGAAGCGAAGGGACATGAGGGGGCATGGACTAAGACTGGAGGGTGGAAGATTCAGGAGGGAGATGAGGAGGCATGATTTCACTGAGAGGGCGGTGTTGAAATGGAACACTCTACCAGAGGAGGAGGTGGCATGCAGGACAGTGGGCAGTTTCAAAAGAGCATGGGACAGGACAAGGGGGTCTGGGTAAACAACACTTAGGCAGTTTCGAGGTGAGAAGGGGATGGGGGGTGGGGCAGCTGCAGCATAGGGGTGCTAGCTGCACATTAAAGCAGGCTTGATAGACCGTGAGCCCTGTTTCTGCTGGCAAGTTTTATATATTCCTCCTACTTGCTCACAGTGCGCATGACTATAAACAGTAAACTAAAGATTCTGTACAAGAACTCCTTCCTTCTTTATTTTTCCCTCACAAATAAGTTTATCTGTAATTACCTTAACAAGCCCGTTGTCCTCTCGTTAAGGATCACCCTTGTTGTGATTCCACTTGTAGTGCTTCTCTCTTCCACATGATGGTCCTGCTAGCTACACCAACACTGTGTGACATCATTCTTTTTTTTTTTTTAAAGAAAAAATCAAGCTACTGGAACTGCTAATTCCACCAGTACCCACTAGCTGTACACGTAACAACAAATCCATTTTCTAAGCGCAGTTATACACTTTTGTATGTGCAGTAGTGGGCTGCACCTGATCAACAGCTATTAGAAGGCCCTGCACCAGCAGCGTTGGGCTTCATTATGTCCCTGGGCTGTCCATTATAGTCCGTGATGGCCCACGTGGCAGTGTATTATCGTATACATAGTGTACAGTGCTGGTTTGTTATGCATGGATTTATACTACAATAAATTCTAGACAGGTAAATCTATGTCCAGCAATCTACTGCAGTCACCTCAATTCTCTGATCATATTGGACCGCTCCATCTATGTTCGCGAGCTCAGAGGTAATCAGGGCCGCTATGCGACATTACAGACTGGCTGTACATGGTTTCTCATCAACCAATACGTACGTAATAGGTGGTGATATGGATGTTGGAATAATTCTTTGGGGTAGATGAGTTATGAGAGAGCATACGAAATTTGTCAGCAGAGAAAGGCCATTTGGTCTATTGAGTCTGCTCAATTTTGCAGCTGGCAACCCTATCCTGCAGCTGCCCCTCCCTCCTCACCATCAACAAACACTGACACCATTCATGAAAGGATCAAAACTTTTATTGTAACATAATTAGAAAATGGTAACGCACAGATAGACTGACTAAGCACTCCAAACACAAGGTCACACAGAGGTTGGACTGAGCAACTGGTGTAGTCCCATTTTTTTCTTCCTCCCTTTAAGCTAGCAAGCTAGATCAGGGTTCGAGCCAACATTCGTACATTGTTGGCAGGGCTATTTTGGGTAACACAAGGACAACTGCTGAAACAGTTATTTCTGTTATTTAATCACAGTTGAGTGATCTGATACATTTGTAAAAAAATAACCTGAGCAAAGGTCCAAACCTTTTTCAGAAGTTCAGGCAGTCATGCAAACTCAATGGCTGGTTGTTTTGAAAATCTTTTCATAGTAATTTTTCCAGTGGCAGAGGCTACTGAACTTGCTATTATTTTTGTTAACAATGCCCTTCTCCCGAATGTTTTATGCTATAGCACATTCTAACAGAGTCTTCTAGCAGCATCCAAAGTAATATATATATCTCTATATCTATCTATCTATATATATATATATATATATATATATTAGAGGCAAAAATCTCCATTTAATGCATCAGTTAGGGTTGTTCTACAGCAAAAAGCGAGGAAATTCAGGGTTATGGTTGAAAGCCCCCTTGACCCCCCAGCCCATCCCTACCAACCGGCATCATGGTGTGTGTTGGGGCCATCAGCCCTAACTCTCACCCCATCACATGTGTAAAGAAGCAGAGGCAGAGGAGAATGGGGTGAAAGTTAGGACCGACGACCCCAACTCACACCCTGATGTTCAGCCCAATTTCAGCCCAAACAACCACAGCTTTATTTTGCAGCAGTGCAGCAAAGAATTCCTCTAATGCGTCAAATGCCGTAATGTTATCCTATGGGACAAAACGCCAACTTCATAGTGCCATAACTTTGCCTCGCTGTAATATTTCTTGAACAAACCACCAAAAGACACATCTGTGGGATATTGCATTTCTTTCCTCCAAATTTCAAGTCAAAAGACCAAACCATTCCCAAGATATTCAATATCAAAGTTTACTAAGATTTTCCTATCTATTCCATTATAAAAAATCTGGCCATCTTGTCCCTCTCTCGCGATCAAAGATGACATTCGCGTTTCACCATTTTTAATTCTTTGTTCATGAGCCTGCAAATTCTTTGATTGTGAGCCTACAAATTCTTTGATTGTGAGATTCTTTGATCGCGTATTTGATTGTAGGCTCACAATCAAAGAATTTGCAGGCTCACTAACAAAGAATTAAAAATGGTGAAACGCGAATGTCATCTCGCGATCAAAGAATCTCACGGTCAAAGGCTGGCAGTATAGTCTAGAGGTTAGAGGAACGAGGTGTGAACAAGATTGATACATCCAGCAGACCAGACCTGAGTTTGATTCTCACAACCTCCACTTGCATACTGTGTGACTCTGAGCAAGTCACTTAACCCTCCAGTGCTCCCAGATTGCCCCTGAAAACAGGCACTTGTGCCTAGTGGACCTTACCCGGCTACCAAAGACTAAAAAAAATAAAAGAATTTGCAGGCTCACGATCAAAGAATTTGCAGGCTCACGAACAAAGACTTAAAAACCTTATAAATCAAAAAATTGAAGGAATTGCGGTAAACCACCACCACGGTTTGACAGAACGAAGCCCCTGAGTAAAACCCACTCTCATTTGACTTTCTAGGACACCCTTGGGCTGAGAAAATTGATTTTTTAATTGGGCCATCTCATCCCTCACTCACGATGCACGATCGCGATCAAAGAATCTCACGATCAAAGAATTTGTAGGCTCACAATCAAAGAATTTGCAGGCTCATGAACAAAGAATTAAAAATGGTGAAACGCGAATGTTTCACCGATTTGAACAGAACCAATGGCATGCCTTGATAGAACGGACCCACCTGAGCAAAACCCACCCTCTTTTGTGTTCCTAGCCCACCCCGAGCCGCGATATTAGTATTTTTAGGTTGCGATGCAAGATTGCGATCAAAGAATCTCACAATCAAAGAATTTGCAGGCTCGCAATCAAAGATCGTTAGCGAGTCGCGAATTAAGATTTTAGAAGCTTATAACTCAATTTTTTGACCGATTTGGATGGAACCAAAGCCATGGCTCAATAGATCAGGGTCCCATGAGTAAAACCCATTGAAGTTTTACTTCAGTATTGACCCCTGAGCCGAGATATTTGTGTTTGTGCTATCAGAAAACTGAAAACAAGATGGCGGACCTCGCGGTCAAAGAATTTTTGAAAATTCCTCGGGAACAAAGATTCTTGAACAAATTTTTTGACCGCTAGGTGGGATGAGATGGCCAGGACCCCGATTCTTTGATCGCAAGATATACATATAAATTTTCCCATTGACTTATAATGGGAACTTAAAACTGCCATAACTTTTGAATGCCTTAATATTTTTTCACCAAACAAAAAGCGGCATGTTCGGCCACCAAAGCTCTTTCAAATGAGCCATCTCACAGAGCAGCACACCACACAACAGCCGTGCAAGACCACATTTAGAATGCCAAAAGGTGCCTCCAAAAATTGATAATTTTGCATTTTTCAGCTCTTTCGTACACGAAGACCGGCACTCTGACAGAAATGCAATTTGGCAAATCAAGAGATCTAGTGCACCCAACGGGTGTGCCAAACTTCAGGTAAATTTATTGAACAGGTCCAAAGTTATTAACATTATTAACATCCAAACTTTTGACTTTAGTATGTAACTGGCCGCCCAGCCCTAACTATAGTGTACAAGTAAACATGACAAAGCAGGCCCAGCATTGGTTTCCATTACAATTCCAATATTAATTTTCATCAGTTTGCAAGTAGGCATAATATCATGATATCATAGTATAATTACAGTCTCCCCTCGAACACCCAAATGTTTGTGACTTTCGGAGGTTAACTGAGTCAAATGTATACAGGGCAGGGTGACTGGGAAAGGAGGGGGGTGGCACCATATGTGAAGGAAGGACTGAAGTGTGTAAGGGAGGAAGGGGAGGAGGGTAGTACAGAGTCACTTTGGGTGCAAATCCAGGATTCCAAGAATAGGAGTCTTAGAATGGGAGTGGTGTACAGGCCAGGGAACTAGCGGGACAGATCAGGAGGACCTGCGAGAAGGGTAGTGTGGTGATTGTGGGGGACTTCAACATGCCAGGAGTGGACTGGAGCACCCCAACAACCAGGAACAGAAGGGAGCAGGTACTGCTGGATGCCTTCCAGGACAGCTTCCTGCTGCAAATGGTCAGTGAACCAACCAGGTTAGGGAATACCCTTGACCTTGTGCTGGCAAATGGGGACTTTGTGAGAGAACTTACAGTGGAGGAACCGCTGTCAGGGAGTGACCACCACTCAGTATGGCTCACATTGGATATGGCAAGGAAGGAGTGGAATCTGGCACAAGAGTGCTGGACTTCAGGAGGGCTGACTTTGGGAGGATGGGGGAAGTGGTAAAAGGGTACCTGGCCAGAATTCAATCTAGTATGGATACTAACCAGAGATGGGAGCTCATAAAGTTGGGGATAGTGGAGGCAACCAAAACCTGCTGCAAAGCCCAGAGCAAGAAGGCTAGGGCTAAGAAACTGAGCTGGTTGAGCAAGGAGGTCATGGAAAAGGTAAGGAGGAAAAGAGCTGCCTTTAGGAAATACAAGAAAACACGGAGGGGGGAGGACAGAGAGGAGTACTTGACAGAATTGAAGGAGGTGACAAGGGCAGTAAGGGGAGCCAAAGCATCTACGGAACTCAGGCTGGCACAAGGCATTAAGAAGGGGGAGAAGGACTTCTTTAAGTACATCAGGGAGAAGAGGAGCTGTAAGGACCACATAGTAAGGATTAGGAAGAAGGGGGGTTGGGTGGAAGCAGGGCACGATAAGGCGGAAGCACTAAATGAGTACCTCTGCTCAGTATTTACTAAAGAGAAGAGGGGGTGACACCCAAGATGGGAGAAATGGCAGACGAGGGGGAAGTGGTGACAGATGGGAAATCATGGAGGGCAGAGTTCAAGAGGGTTTAGAAGGCACTGAGGGTGGACAAGGCGCCAGGCCCAGATGGCATCCACCCCAGGGTACTGAAGGAGCTGGCAGAGGTCCTTGCAGGACCTTTGGCAGACCCTATTTAATTCCTCACTACATTGGTGTGTACCTCAGGACTGGAGGATGAGCTCATGTGGTGCCCCTCCACAAGAGTGTGTTCCCAAGGATGAAACGGGAAACTACAGACCAGTGAGCCTCACATCCATCATGGGTAAGCTAATGGAGACTATCCTGAAGGAGAGGCTGGTGGCCTCTTAGAGGCCAAAGGACTACAGGACAGCAGACAGCATGGCTTCATATGTGGCCGATCCTGCCAAACCAACCTGGTCGAGTTCTATGACTGGGTAATTAGGCAACTGGACAGGGACATGCAGTGGATGTCCTGTATCTGGACTTCAGTAAGGCATCTGACTCAGTGCCACATGGAAGGCTGGAAGGAAGTTAGTAGGCACAGGGCAGGTGCAATGCTGGTGAGATGGGTAGGAAACTGGCTGCAGGGAAGGCAACAGAGGGTGGTGGTGGGTGGGGAGCTCTCACACCCAAGGGCAGTGACGAGCGGTGTCCCACAGGGCTCGTGTTGGGACCAGTGTTGTTTGGGATATTCATTGCAGACATATCATGGGACATCAAGAGCAAGATTAGTCTGTTTGCTGATGATACCAAGGTTGGCGAGTGGTGGATGACCTAGGGGATGGCAGGGTTGCAGGATGATCTGGCAAAGCTTGAAACCTGGTCAGACACCTGACAACTGGCTTTAATGCCAAAAGTGCAAGGTGATGCATTTTGGGATGAAGAACCCAAGGAGACTTACCAGCTAGGGGAGTGCAGCTAGCCCAGACAGAGGAGGAGAAGGATCTGGGTGTTCATCACAGGTCAATGAACAACTCAGCACAGTGTAGGAAGGCAGCTGCAAAGGCCAACAAAATGCTGGGTTGTATTGCAAGGGTATATCCGAGGAGGGAGGAGGTGATTCTGCCACTGTATAGGTCATTAGTTAGACCACACCTGGAGTACTGCGTGCAGTTCTGGTGTCCGGGACTGAAGAGGGACATTAAGTTACTGAGGAGTGCAGCGCAGGGCGACAAAGATGATCAAGGGTCTGGGGGACTTATCATGATGCGAGGAGGTTGAAGGAGTTGAACATGTACTCACTGGAGGAGAGGAGAGACAGGGGGACATGATTGAAACCTTTAAATACATGAAAGGAATAAACAAGACAGGTACAGAGGGGCTGTTCAAAGTAAGGGAGGGGAGGGCCACCAGGGCCATGATATGAGACTGGAGCGAGGAAGGTTCAGGAGGGAGATGAGGAGACACTTTTTTACAGAGAGGGTGGTGGCTGGGTGGAATGCGTTACCTGCTGAAGTGGTATGCAGTAGAACAGTGGACTGCTTCAAACGAGGATGGGACAGGACAAGGGGGAGGGTTAATGAAGGGGAAGGGTGGAAGGGAGGGGCAGCTGCAGAATAAGGGGTGCTAGCTGCACATTCGAGCAGACTTGATAGACCTCTAGGCCTTTATCTGCTGGCAAATTTCGTATGTTTCGTATGTTTCGTATACTGGAGTGTTCCATGACGAGGGCAGCTAGAAGGGGAGTATGGTGCTAGCAGGCCAGTTCACTTAATGCTTGTTGTGTCCAGGGACAGCATAATAGGCTGCAGGCTCTGTTTATGCTAATGTCTGTTAGTGAATGTTGACTCCTTAATATTAACTTGCATATTTTTTAAAGAGTCTAGCTTTGTCCTTCCACTCTGCAGGGTCTAATGCTCTTTAAGCTCTAATTAGGGATTCACATCCCCTTGGCTCCAGTGTGCTGCCTACAAAACCTACATTAGAACAATCCTCTGATCTGGCTTGGCTGAGGCTAGTCTAGCACAATGTAAACCCATGTAGGAATGGAGATAAATGACCCACTCACCAGTATTTTGCTTAAAGGGACACTGTCAACCCACTTAGGCCTCAACATGTCCCTAGTTTAAAAAACACATTCTATAATTGTTCACATTCTACAGAGACTGTTGATGCAGCTGATAGTTTGATTCAGATCCCTTTTTTCTTTTAAAAAGTGAAGAACTGACTGCTCACCGTACTGGTGTTACCACACCAAAACAAGTTTGTTTACAGGTCTTGACCAACTCCCGCTGCATCTTTCCCGGACTCAGGAACACTCCCAACACAATCTAGCCACTGATTATGCAGTGGGAGTAGTGGAGACTGCTGTATAATGAATGGGTGCATTGTTTGAGGGGGTTTTTAATGTTCAGAAAGTGTACACTAAGAGTACTTCAGTGATATGAAGCAAAACAAAGCTGGGTATAGCTATACATTACCCTGCATTTCTATTCTAATAAGCAAGGAGGCAGATAAAACAACCAGCAACATCAATGAATTTTACAGGATGTAAAAAAAATCATAAAATGTGAGCGTTTACCTAAAAATAATATGATGCAAAAAGGTTGATGGTGTCCCTTTATAATACAATGATGTGGTAGTTCACTCGCACAGATAATCTCAATCCCCAACTCTAACCTTCCAGTCCAGTGCAGAATGGTGGTTTGAAACGGGGTACAGTCCTGAGTCGATGTCTGCTGACACGACTCTGAGAACCCTGAAAAAGTCACATTGAGTACTTTCTTCCCTTTTTCATGGCAGATCCAAAAGGGGGGAAGAGTTTTGCCTGATTTCATGACTGAATCTCTAACAACACAATAAAGGAAGGGACCAGACTTTGTATGGACCATATGGAAACTTATAACATCCATATGAAGGACAGATTGAAAGCTCTGGTATGAATTTCTAGTGGTATTTCAAAAGTTGCACTGGGGGCCGGGCCGGCAGTGCAGAGGTTTGAGGCACTAGGCGCCTTACCTTGCTGTACGCCGGTGACCCTGGTTTGGGAATGACCTCAGGTCATGAGGGTGCTGGCATGGGGGGAGGGCAGAGCAGGATTGAGCATGCCAGTGGGCAGCTCTCCACTCCCGATGGTGGTGAGGGTGGGTTGGCGCCCCTCCCATAGTCCGCCTCCCACCGGGTAGAGGTCCGGTGGGTAGTGTAGGCGGTGAGGGAGCAGCAAAGAATTGGGAGGTAGAAGGGCCTGAGCTGGCTCCATGGGGTGTCAAGTGCCCACATGCTCACATGGCCATGTGCCAGGGCCTTGGGGGGCGGGTCAGGGGAGAAAATCTGTCAAAAAAAAAAAATGCTTATGTATCCCCATCACCAGTTGGTGGGAGGAGGCGACGGGGACCAAAAAGCTATTTAAAAAAAAAGATGCACAGGGGATCAGAACAAGCCTGAATAAACTTGTCAGTTCTGCCTGACCACTGGTTCTGACGGGTGGTTTGAAATATATACGTGCTCCTGTGGAGTGGCCTGGAATATATACCTCAACAGCATGCCAGGAGGGCCAGCTATGTCTATTTTTCAGGCTTATGACTGAGCATAAACCAAAAGTGTTGAAGCATGATTGCCTCTGGCATGACTCATCGAAATTAGAGTACTGAAAAGAAAAATCAGTTTGGGACACTTTGGTAACAGGGCTAGCAAAGATTATTAACATATTCTGTGATAGAGTACATCAAGGTACCATTGTCAGATACAGGGCACCTAATCTGGTGATTTAACTGGAGTCACCAATCATCTGTTTATACAACATCAGGGGTCTGTCTCTACCCTAACAGGTATCATGAAGGTTTGCTCTCTATAATACATAGAACTGGGTAACTGGTCATAAACTACCCCCTTCCAATTGGGCCATAGGACATCATACAAAGGGGTAGAAACAGTGAAGCGTTCCACTGCCTAAACCGTATCAATATTTTGGGTGACACTGGTTGTATTACAGGAATAGTGGAAGCTACTGTCATTATAGGTAGCATTGTTTGCATTATCCAGAAGGGTGGCATCCATTTTTCAATGTGAGATGAATATAACCAAACCTTCAGTATACAGGCTGCAACACCTACTGCCCATAGCACAATTGCAAAGATAAAGAGGTACCAAACTTTTTTCATTGTGTCAAATGCAAAAGAGCCCAATGCAGAACAGTCGAGACCAAACAAGCTTTTAGTCCTTGAAAGTCCTTGTATTAGTGTTCTTCATTTTCAGCTTGCAAACCTTGAGGTAGACAGGTGAATATAAGGTCCAGTATCCATTATTTCAACCAGTCCAAACAGGACTGATTGCTTCTAGGGTTCTGAGGTCCCAGAACAGCGTTGCTGCTTCACCAATCCAGCTACCCTCCATGGTTACTCACCCATGAGCTGGTTTCCGTCTTTCAGAACCCTATGAAAAAGTAAAAATGTGGGTGACTCTTCCTTACCTCCTATCGAATGCACATGGTAGGCTGTTTCATTGATAATATTATTAGATCTGGTTCACCAGTAGGTCTGGCCAACATGTTCTCCCAAGTTTCACATGCTTACCCATGGAGCTCTGCAATGCAGTCACTTCTTGATGTACCAAAATGTGCCACAACGAAGGGCAAATATGCTTTCTCGACATTTGCTCCCAGGCTCTGGAACTCTTTTTCCAGTGCAGTTAGAGCCAGGGTTCTTCTGAGAACTGAACTCGAACCGAACCAGAACTATTCGATTTTTGCCCCATTCGAACTGAACTAGAACTCTAAAAGTGAAAAACAGAAGCACCCGAACCAAACCTGAATCCAGACTATGTGAGATGAGGAGAACCCACATGAAGGCAGTAGTCTATTCATGCTATTCTACACTTCTCCAGCTGTGTGAAGTATTGCCTACAGACTGTAAAATGATTCCTTCATTGAAGTCAGTAATGACTGTCAATATCAAAGCAAAATCCAATGATGAGCCACCAGCAAAAAGGCCAAAAACTGATGTCAAGAACATGCTAGCCAGTCTAGGTGGTCCTTCTTCAACAGCAGCCAGATCATTGTCATCCAGGGAACTAAAAACATATTTAGAACATGACAGTTATACTGACAACTGCCTTGAATTCTGGACTAAGACAGGAAGACATCTGTTCCCAAAACTAGCAAAGCTTGCACAGTAGTACCTATGCTTGCCAGCTAGCAGCAGTAGCAGTGAGAGTGTGTTCTCATTCTGCAAGCAAGTTCTAGATGACCGAAGATCTCACCTATCAGTTGACACACTTGCTTGTTCTGTATTTGTTCAATTCTTGAACATTAATATTTCACAATTGAACTTGTATTTGCCTGTTATATAGTTTATTTTACTCAAAGTAATGTTCATTTGAATAAAGTTAACAATGTGAAATCAGTTGTCTTGTCTCCATGTTATACACATACATATATATATATATATATATATATATATATATATATGTATTTATGCAATAGGTGTGGAACCAAAAGCAATTGCATAAATCCATTTATTTCCACATATGTGGGATAAATCTAACCACCCTAGATTTATCCCACATAAATGCAAACTGTCAATCAAAGCTTTTTTGTTCACTTTTTTGACAACCAAAGATGAATAACTTTAAAACGAAAAATGATAGCATAGTACTGTAAGCACAAAAAATGTTCAGGACAAAAATATCTACAAAATGAGTGGTGGTTCATTTATAGATACCTTTTAGTTTTTTTATAATTAGCAAAAAACAGCATAAAAGCCAATTTTCTTTTCACTTTTCAGACAAACAAATGTAAATAACTTTAAAATGAAAAATGATAGCATGGTATTGTGAGCACAAACAATGTTCAGCACAAAAATATCTACAAAATGAGTAGTGTTTCATTCATAGATACCTTTTAGTTTTTTCATAATTAGTGAAAAACAGCATAAAATCCTAATTTCTTTTCACTTTTTCGACAAACAGATGTGAATAACTTTAAAACTAAAAATGATAGCATGGTACTGTGAGCACGAAAAATGTTCAGCACAAAAATATTTACAAAATGAGTGGTGTTTCATTCATAGATACCTTTTAGTTTTTTTTATAATTAGCAAAAAACAGCATAAAATTAAATTTTTGTTTCACTTTTTCGACAAACAAATGTGAATAACTTTAAAACAAAAAAGGTAGCATGATACTGTGACCATGACATTTGTTCAGCAAGAAGTTCTCTACAAAATGAGTGGTGTTTCATTTAATAGCAACCACCATGCTAGGCAGACATACACTAGGAAAGTTAACTGAAAGTCTCAGAAAGTCCCAGAAATTATCATTTAAAAAAAGAAGATAAACAGTCAAAATCAAATGTTCCTGCACTGATAAGAAGCATCCATATTGCATAAATGAAATATACAATGGTGAGCAGTCAGATAAATGATTTATCTACACGTGTGCTGTTTGACCTCGGACACCTCACTCGTGGCTTACGCCACTCGTGAAGTTATCCGAGGTCAAACAGCACTTGTGTAGATAAATCATTTATCTGACAGCTCACCATTGTATGTCCCATATATATTATTTGGCAATATAAAGTGCATTTAGTAACATTTAATTTGATCCAGAACCAGAACCCAACCAGAACTAGAAAATAAACCAAAAGCCTAGAACCAAACTGAACCAGAACCCAAACATGTATTTTTAAGCAGAATTGAACCGAACCAGAACCCCACACTGTAGAACCAGAACCATACTGGAACCCCAAAAATCTGGAGAACCCCAGCTCTAAGTGCAGTTAAGAAAAGTCAAGTGTCACAAGAGTTTCAGTAACAAACTTTATAGGTTCCTCCTAATTAAGGATAAGTGCTCCTGTAATTGATCAATTGTATGCATAACTTAAGTGGCTTTATCTTCAGTATCACTAGTCTTCTTTGCATGTAAATGGTTTTTGCTCTGACACTTTAAATGGTTTTGTTCTGTTATCTCATTGTGCTGTGTATGTTTGCTTGTCACTCCTGTATTTTGTACACTATGTTGATGTGTTATGTACTATACTCAAATTTTACTGCTGTTCATTCTTGTGTTGTAACCCTCCCTGGTCGTGCCTGAAAATAGGCAATATGGTTTGTCTAGTGCACGTACCCAATAAACAAAAATGAAATAAATAAATACTGATAGAACATACACATGTTACTAAAAGTTATAATTATCAGTTCCCTTTAAATGCTTTGGTCTGATTCACATTCAGACACTTTTACACGGGCCTTTTCTTATCTGTGATTCTAACCTTTATCACAGAGGGGGACAGTTTATCTGTTACTACAAATGACCCCCTCCAAAATTTGTGTAAAGCATAATCGGGGGTCTGATAATCTAGAATTATAGTCCTATCTCCCAACTGACACTCCAAAGAAGTGACGTTGGCATCAGAAGCTGCCTTCGTACCTTCTGAGCTCTTCCTAGGTTGGAGGACACAAATTTATTGATGGCTTGCAGGTTTTCTTTTGATAACGGGTGATCTGAAATGTGTCAAGACTCTGTATACAGCACCTATTAAAGGAATTTTTCATGCCTACATAATCTTGTGAGCAGCATTTATGTTGTGGTGGTGGTGGTGAGTGCAGGATTTTACATATTTGTCCGACTCCAGCCTATCACAGGTAGCTGTTCCCAGCCCGTCAAACCAAAGATGAGCAGGTGTCATCATTTGTCTCAATGTCTTCACCTCAAATTGGGTGAGCCCAGTGGAGGTGTTCAGGATTGTCTTTATCGGCAAAAGTACCAAGGGTAACTTCAGATCCCAATCTTTTCCATTGTTTGCTATGTACTTCCTTAGCATTTTTTTTACAGTTCTGTTTGTTCTCTCCTCCTAACCTGATGATTGAAGGTGATATGCAATATGATACTTCTGTTAAATCCCCAAAGGAGCTAAACAATTCTTCATAACCTGACCCATAAAGTGGGTCCCTTACTCAGTAGGGCCTGGGAGCTCCCAGAAGCAGAACACTCTCTACCAAATGCTTTGCTGTGGTGGAAGTAGTATTGGGTTTGGTTGGAATGGATTTGACCCATTGTAAGTATAAATCTGTAACACATAGGCTCTATTTATTACCTCTCGCTGCAGATGTCAATGGCGCTCTAAAATCAATTTTCAAATTGCACTGTAGTCTATGCTTAACCTGTATTAACCTGAGGTTTTAAAAAAAATTTCTGTGTATACTCAGCATGACTGGTTTGTGCACACACAATTAATTGTGACACTGTTTTCATACATACTCTAATAATTTTGGCCACTAGGGCTAGTCGCATTATCAGTTGCAGGGTCTTTCTAACCTCTTGCTGTGCACCCTGATCATGGCACAACTTTAGTAACTCATGTCTTACAGTATACATTCTGGGGCCATGAGTACAGTGTCATCTGCCCTTGGGGAGTTGTGCATTAACAACCCTAAGGTATTGTTCACATACATATCTGAGGCATCCTAATCATTATTTCCAGTCTATGACCTAAGTTGCTTTAGCTGTGGGTCCCCATCCTGCATCTGTTTTTAACCACCCCATCCCCTGGGGTTACTCGAGTCCCATCAGTGTCAGTGCTAGGTAGGGAAGGCAGCTGGTGAATAACTAGTTAAATGGGTTTTTACCTGCTCCTTCTCTGTTTACTTAGTCACAGATGAGATGAGAGAGGTGATGTCATTTAGAACTCTTGCAGCAGCATAAACCACGGCAGCTGGCTGTGAGTAGGGAGTTCTAGAATCTTGGGTTAGTCTGTCAGTGAAGTCTGTGAGTGGAGCTCTGAGTGGGCAGTTGGATGAGTGAGGAGCTGCAGTATGGGCTCTGATGGAGAGCCTGTTTTCTCACCCTAGTGCGGAGAAACCTCTGCCTGCCAAGAGAAGTGGTGGAAACCATTGTCTAGAGCAGGAGTTCCTGATTTTTCATCCCTGGAGAGTTGGAAAAGGACTGCCAGGATGGATCCGAGGGCCAAACCCCTGTTTTGATCCAGGACTTTGAAGCTGCCTGTTTTTGTTTTCCAACTGTGAGTAATCTGACTTTGTGCTTCCCAGGAAGAAAGTATCTGTTTTTTGAGGTGTACTCTGATAAAGGGAAATATACACCAGTTCTGTTCTAAGTTGAGACTGTTCTCATGTTTTTAAAGTTGGCTGACAATCGTGGAGTCCCCAGAGAGACTTGACACATTGTTCAGGACTTTAGTTCTACCCTCAGAAGTAGTGTTTTTCTTATGCAGGATCTGAAAGTCATTCTAGGATGCATATTGTTAACTGTTTTACTAGAAGCTGAGGTGTAACTCTGAAAGAATGGCTGGGTATGGATGTGGAAGCAAAAGGTGGCAGCCCCCCATCAGGAGTGACTAGTTCAGCAATACAGGTTCCGTAAGGGTGCCTGCTTATTCAGGACATGGTGGCCAGTGCCTGAAGAGAAAGTTTACGCCCTGGTGTGGGTTGTGCTAATTTTGAGTACCAGTGTGCTCCACTGTGGCCAGTTGCTACTTGCCAAAATGTTAAGTCCTATGCCATATGTGAATTGTGCGCTACATTGTGGCCAGTGCCAACTAGAAGAAAATATGTGTTTCAGCTGTGGCCGTTGCCGTTGAAGAGAGTTCAAGGTCCTATGACATATGGGATATTTAGAGCTTCTGTCCGCTACAGATTTCTGTTGTTCTGTGTGAGCTAGTGTGGGATTAAGAGAAGGCACTCAGACAAGTTTAGCAGCAAAAGAACCAAAAATTTATTTTACAGCGTACTTGCAAACGACAAAAGAAAAAATAAATTTACAAAAGAACCACAAAATCATAGGTTCGAGTACCAGAGCTAGGAACAGCTAACTCGAGTCAGGGTGTTACCAGTTCAACACCCTTAGTCTTACTAACTGGGTCATTTAAACAGACAGTATTTTATAGTCTTTACAGTCATGTGATGCATTAACTCCTCCCCGATTTAGCTGATTAAAACTGGGAGTAAATTAAACGTTGATAAAGTTATATTTATTCATAAAGTGTATTAAAGTTGCAATATAATTCACAAGTTGTTTGAAAAAAAGACATTAAATTCCCTTTTAACAGTTTTGTTTTACTACGAAGGGAAGCAGAGGGTCCGCCTCTCCTGGAGTAGAATAAATTCAGAGAGAATCCGGCTGGCCAGCTCTTAGTAAACGCTACCCCAGGAGCGGCAAGAAGCCTTCGAAACTACAGCGTCTAAAGTGGAAATAAAACACCTTCAAAACTTCTTATTCCTGCCCAGATTCTGATAACATAAAGGGTATGTTACGCATCTGTCTACTTTTAACAAGAAAGCATTTCTGACTGTAGATTCCACTGCGATAATGCGAGCATTGACGGTAAATGCGAACTCCGCACTATCGCTAATTTCTACATTTATCTTATCAGCCTCAAGGTGCTTAAAATGGGTAACTGAGGAATATCTAGTGGGAAGGAATGGAGAAACTGACTTCTTAAATTAAAAATGTAATTCTGCTTTGAAACGTTCCTTCCCTTAAATGGAACAACGCTCAATGTTAGGTCACACTGTGGCTATTAAGTGACTGAAGCCACACACTATGTATGAAAATAAAACAAAACCTATACATAGCGTCTACAATATCCTTAAAGGACGTTTGACCATTATTGTCCTTTGGAAACACAATGCAAATCTAGCCTTTAAATCCTTAAAGGTTCATTTTATTATAAGGAGATCTGGAGTGCACAAAGAGGAGAGACAAACAAAGGTCAAGACAAAGGAATTTTACAAAATGGGTGGCCAGCCCAACAAACAAGACATAGAATAACATACTGATTAAGACTACACAGAAAAAGGTTCGTACATTCCAGACTTTCCTTAAGATAAAAGTCGAACCTTACATGAATATAACCCTTTGGGGGGGTACTCTCTCTATCACATTCCTCCCCACCAAGGACCAAACATATTATGTTTGGTTCAGTTTACTTTTGTTTATTATCTTTTTTTTTTCTCTCTCTCTCTCGAGAAACAATCTACCTGTCATCAGATCTCATAATCACAGAGATGGAGCCATAGCCCACCCTCACCAGGGCTCCACCTCGGGGTCCCTAATTAGTTCAAGAAAACATCTGCAGTGACATTATTTCACTGTTTCTTTATTTACATTACTGAGTTGGTATGCGTATTCTTTACCCCGAGGTCTGTTGACAGATAGGAGTGTCTCCCATACCATATCGAGATAAAAAATCAGCGTTACTATGGGCCGAACCTTTCCTATATCTTATGGTGAATCTATAGGGTTGCATTGCCAGGTACCATCGCATTATGCAAGGGTTTTTGTCCTTCATTACATGAAGCCAACATAGGGGGTTATGATCAATCCATAGTTCAAATTCTCTACCCCATAAATAGAAGCGTAAGGCTTCTATTGCCCATTTGATGGCTAGACACTCTTTCTCAATAACAGAGTAATTTCTTTCTCTTGCATGTAATTTCCGGCTTATAAAAATTATGGGATGTTCTTCTTCTTGTACCATCTGTGTCAGCACGGCTCCTATTCCATAATTAGAAGTGTCTGTTTGTAATATGAACGGTTGTAAAAAGTCAGGAGTATGTAAAACAGGTGAGGAACATATCTTGGCCTTTAGACAGCGGAATGCCTCATCGCATTCAGCTGTCCATTTTACTTTCTCTGGTTTAGATTTTTTTGTCAAGTCGGTTAGGGGACCAGCTAGTGTCGAAAAGTTAGGTATGAAATGTCTGTAATACCCGATAAGTCCCAGAAATGATCTAACATCCTTTTTCGTTATAGGGTGGGGGCTCTTAGCTACTGCCTCTACTTTGGATACTTCTGGTTTCACTATCCCATTTCCAATTTGGAATCCAAGGTATTTAGTTTCCTGCATTGCCAGGGAACATTTGGAGGGATGTATAGTCAACCCGGCTTCAGAGAGGGTTGATAAGACTGCCTCCAGATGTTGCACATGTTCCTCCCATGAGTGGCTAAATATCACCACATCGTCTAAGTAAGCTGCACTATATGCTACATGAGGTTGTAATATGTCATCCATAACTCGTTGGAACGTAGCAGGGGCTCCGTGAAGTCCAAAAGGCATTACAGTAAAGTGGAACAGGCCTATCGGTGTACTAAATGCGTTTTTTTCTTTATCCTTTGGATCTAGGGGAATTTGCCAATACCCCTTAGACGGATCTAATGTGCTAATGTATTGGGCTTTACCTAAATGATCCAAGATATCATCAATCCGGGGCATCGGGTAGCAATCAAATTTAGAAACTGCATTTAAACGTCTGAAATCAAGGCAGATTCTGATGCCTCCTTCCTTTTTTCCTACTACCACCATGGGGAAGTTCCACTCACTGTGGGAGGGTTCAATAATTCCCATATTATGCATCTTTTTAATCTCCTGTATAACATCTTTCCATACCTTTTCAGGTATTCTATAGGCTTTCTGATGTATGGGTATGTTGTCTGGTACCATAATATGGTGGACAGCATTTTTAACTTTTCCCGGTGTTCCTGTAAATAGGGCCTGGAAGGGCTGTAACAGTGTCTGCAGGGTGGCAACCTGTTCAACCGTTAAGTCTGGATTGATATGTACCTCTGATAAATTTCCTGTATTCTCAATTCTTTGATATGCTATGTCTAATTCCAACTCAGAGGTCTCCGGCCGAATGTAGATACACATCTGGGGGGACCTATCTACCCATGGCTTTAACAGATTCACATGGTATACCCGGTGTTTGATTTTTTTTTCTGGTAGTTCGACCTCATAGGTTACTGGGCCTATACGTTTTGTGATCTTATAAGGACCTTGCCACTTCATTAGCAATTTATTGTCAAAGGAAGGTAACAAAAGTAGAACTTTATCCCCTTCAATAAACTCTTTATATTTTGTTCCTTTGTCATAATATTCTTTTTGTTTCGATTGTTGTTGCAAATTAATCTGGTGGGCTTTTTGTACATAAGATATTAACCTCTGACGTAACTGCTGCCAATATTCTAAGGGTTGTGTCTTTTGTTTAGCCGTTCTATCTTCCCATTCTTCCTTTATAACATCTAAAGGACCCCTTGGGTTATGGCTGTATAATAACTCAAACGGGGAAAACCCCGTGGATGCTTGAGGCACCTCTCTATAAGCAAACATCAGGTAGGGAAGATATAAATCCCATTTTTTTCCTTCTTCTGTTACATATTTTTTTAACATCCTTTTCAATGTTTGGTTGAAACGCTCGACTAGACCATCAGTCTGAGGATGGTAGGGTGTAGTGAAAATAGCTTCTATACCTAAAGCCTGGTACAAATATTGTAACATTTTTGAGCAAAAATTGGTTCCTCTATCAGTTAAAATGGTTTTAGTAATCCCCATGCGACTAAATATTTTTACCAATTCCTCAGCTATTCTAGGAGCAGTAACCGTACGAAGGGGAATCGCCTCTGGGTATTTTGTGATATAGTCCACAACCACTAAAATGAAACGGTTCCCCTTTGAACTTTTAGGAAGTGGACCTATAATATCCATGGCTATTCTTTCAAACACATTATTCACCAAAGGCACTGGTAATAGAGGTACTTTGTCTTTACGTCCTACTGCTGCCACTAATTGACAATCAGGGCAGCTTTTACAATACTCTGTCACCTGCTCATGAATGCCAGGCCAAAAGAACCTATACAAAAGACGTTTTAGGGTACGGTCCCTGCCTAAGTGGCCGGCTAACGGGATATCATGGGCAATGGTCAACAACTTAGGACGGTACTGTAATGGTACCATCAACTGCTCTACTGTTTCTCCAGTTTGATGATTAGTACACACTCTATACAGCAATTCATTTTCAATTTTATAATAAGGTTGATAGGGTTCGGGTTTTCCATTCACCTGTGGAAAAAATGGTATTAGAGTTACATCACTTTTCTGCATGTCTATAAACTCTTTGTTAAGGGATGTACTTTTTTCAGTCAGTATATCAAGTCCAGCATTTCTCTTAGTCCACAGGTTTTTATCATGTCTCTTCTGTGTTTTACTTTTTTTGTCTTTACCAATAGTCCCACATACATCATCCTCAAAAGGAAATAATTGTCCCAACTCTGTTTCTTGCTTTCTTTGTGCCCAGGTGGTGACAAATCCTATGTTTGTAGACAATAAAGAGTCAAAATAGGGGTAATCATGTCCAATTATCACAGAGACTGGCAACTGAGGAACTATACCTATTTTCATTTTCAGTAGTGTCCCATTTATTTGAATCTCAGTTTCTCTTAATGGGTACCAGTGAATATCCCCATGTATACACTTAACCCCCGTAGTTGGTTCCCCAGGCTCTACATTTTTCATTAGGGAGGAATGAACCAAAGTCTGCTTACTGCCTGAGTCAATAAGACCAGATACCACTGTTCCTCCAATTTCCACACTTGTTAGATAATGTCCCCAATTGGCAAGAACTAGGTGTATTGCATCTATTTTCTTTTTTGGGCAAAACCTAGCAATGTGTCATTTTGCTTTACACTCGTGACATATGATATCACAGCTATATCCTCTAATTGTCTTACTATATTCTCTACCCTCAGTGATACTACTGGACTGTGGCACAGGTGTAGTACTCGGGGAAGTAGGTTTTACCACAGCTGGAGGACCCCTATAATTTGCAGATATCCTAGGTCGTTGAGGCCTAGCAGTCAGATAATCTTCAGCCAATCGTATAGCTCCTTCAGCAGTTTCGGGACGGTGTTCTTTTATCCACAACTGCACGTCTTGGGGTAATACTCAAACAAATTGTTCTAAGATAATGCTCTCCAATATTTGTACTACAGTTCTTGTGTTGAGTTGCAACCATTTATGACATAAGTCTCTTAAACGAGTGTATACATCTTGGGGTGTATCGGTAGACTGAAATTTGTATGCTCGAAATCGTTGTCTATATGTTTCAGTACATATGTCATATCTTTTAAGGATGGCCTGCTTAATATAATCATAGTCATTGATATGCACAATATCTGAATGGCTATAAGATAATTGTGCTTTCCCAGTCAAATTGGGGGCCAACCTGACAACCCACTGATCTCGAGGCCAGGCACAAGCAGTGGCCACCCTCTCAAATGTCATAAGATATGCCTCAATATCATCGGAATCAGTCATTTTTACCAGTTTTATATCTGTTTGGCCTACCACAGGTGCTGGTGGTGATCTTGTTGTGCTCAGAGACTGGATAGCATGCAGGGTATCAGTCCAACAGGCAGCATTCTCTGCTCGCTCTCTTTCCCTTTCTTCTCGATCTCTTTCCCTTTCTTTCTCCATCTCAACTTGTCGTAAACATAACCAGCGGAGTAATTCATGGGGGTTCTCTGGTGGGTCCTCCATCTCGGCTCCAGCCACTTGGGCGCCCCTTTCAGTAGGCTTACTTTCTTCCATCATTACAATATCTCCATCAGCTTCTTTCTTAGCCACCTTTCTGCGGACCACTGGGTCTAAACCGACTAGTAAAGGTAAGCCCAATTCCTGTACAACAGACCTTGCGGCTATCACCGTCCGCTCTTCTGCCCTGTCTGAGTGCATGCCATAGGAATCTGATCGCAGATCCAGCAGTAGGTCTCCACCAACCAACTTATCCCACTTTTGACACCAAATGTGAGCTGGTGTGGGATTAAGAGAAGGCACTCAGACAAGTTTAGCAGCAAAAGAACCAAAAATTTATTTTACAGCATACTTGCAAACGACAAAAGAAAAAATAAATTTACAAAAGAACCACAAAATCATAGGTTCGAGTACCAGAGCTAGGAACAGCTAACTCGAGTCAGGGTGTTACCAGTTCGACACCCTTAGTCTTACTAACTGGGTCATTTAAACAGACAGTATTTTATAGTCTTTACAGTCATGTGATGCATTAACTCCTCCCCTGATTTAGCTGATTAAAACTGGGAGTAAATTAAACGTTGATAAAGTTTTATTTATTCATAAAGTGTATTAAAGTTACAATATAATTCACAAGTTGTTTGGAAAAAAAACATTAAATTCCCTTTTAACAGTTTTGTTTTACTATGAAGGGAAGCAGAGGGTCCACCTCTCCTGGAGTAGAATAAATTCAGAGAGAATCCGTCCGGCCAGCTTTTAGTAAACGCTACCCCAGGAGCGGCAAGAAGCCTTCAAAACTACAGCGTCTAAAGTGGAAATAAAACACCTTCAAAACTCTTTATTCCTGCCCAGATTCCTATAACATAAAAGGGTATGTTACCGCATCTGTCTACTTTTAACAAAAAAGCATTTCTGACTGTGAATTCCTTTGCGATAGTGCGAGCATTCGAGCAGTAAATTACCGGAGCTCCGCACTATCGCTAATTCTCTACATTTATCTTATCGGCCTCAAGGTGCTTAAAATGGGTAACGGAGGAATATCTAGCGGGAAGGAACGGAGAAACTGACTTCTTAAAATAAAAATGTAATTCTGCTTTGAAAAGTTCCTTCCCTTAAACGGAACAACGCTGAATGTTAGGTCACACTGTGGCTATTAAGTGACTGAAGCCACACACTGTGTATGAAAATAAAACAAAACCTATACGTAGCATCTACAATATCCTTAAAGGACGTTTGACCATTATTGTCCTTTGGAAACACAATGCAAATCTAGCCTTTAAATCCTTAAAGGTTCATTTTATTATAAGGAGGTCTGGAGTGCACAAAGAGGAGAGACAAACAAAGGTCAAGACAAAGGAATTTTACAAAATGGGTGGCCAGCCCAACAAACAAGACATAGAATAACATACTGATTAAGACTACACAGAAAAAGGTTCGTACATTCCAGACTTTCCTTAAGATAAAAGTCGAACCTTACATGAACATAACCCTTTGGGGGTGGGGGTCCTCTCTCTATCACATTCTGCCATTGCCTTGTGCCACGATGTGTAAACCTCGGGGGTCCACCTTTGCTTTAGTGTACCATCTTTGGAATAAAGTCACTCTCTAGAACTCCAACCTGGTTTGGACATTTATGTTACTGCTTC
This sequence comes from Neoceratodus forsteri, assembly GCA_016271365.2. Taxonomy (NCBI): domain Eukaryota; kingdom Metazoa; phylum Chordata; order Ceratodontiformes; family Ceratodontidae; genus Neoceratodus; species Neoceratodus forsteri. The sequence goes on from CM057459.1 coordinate 1,443,098,885, forward strand.
CTGTGTGGAATTACTAGGTACCCCTCCAGAAGTACAGACCAAGCTTAGCCCTAGCAAAAAGTTATCTCCTCAGAATCTGGGTATTTTGATCATTTGTGATTTGTAATTTGCTTTTGTACACCCTCACCCCTTTCTGACCTCTAGAAATAATGAGCCTGGTATGCATTCCCAAAGCTAGGGATGGTACCAAAAAGTGTCCGAAGTAGTTAGGGTGCCCAGTCAGGGGTACCAAGGGGGGGCTTACTGTGCAAAATAGCGAGGTCAAAAATGTGGGTTCGTTCAAGGATGTTATTTAAATTGAGGAGAGAACTAGTGACTTTTTGCTGAGGGTTTGGTTAGTGTTTGTCTGTCTGGTAGCATGGAAGACCAAACAGAAAAGGAAGCCTTGGACAAAAGGATTTTGCCCAGAAAAATGCCATCAGAATGTGCTGCTTGTGTGCCTGCTAGTACAGAAAGAACAGAGTGCTGCTTGTGTGTTTTGTCAACTTGCAATGGACAGTAAAGCCTGGAAGTGTATGTCCTAGTTTCTACATCAAAAATGTTTACAGAACTTTTTAACTTGCATTTTTCAAATGCCAAAAGTAGTGTGAACTTTAGGAAACAGACTGAGAAATGTGCCCTGAAAGTTTCATGTGATTTGTGTACAAATTGGGGGAGTTGCTAGAGAAATTGCCAGAATCTTTGGAGAAAATGGTCAAAACGGCACTCCCGCCACTGAAATTGCAGCTGAGAAAAAAAGTTACAGTTTGCAGTTTAAATTTGTTGCTGCTTGACGATCACCATGAACGAAGAGCAAGTGAGAGAGAGAGAGAGAGAGAGAGAGAGAAGTTCATTTGCATGGCATCGAGTGATTGGTGTGACTGCAATCAGTCTTGCCCCCTAGCCAGCTTTGTGTGCAGCCAAGTGTTTGAGGAGGAGAGAGAGAGAGAGTGGAGTGTGAGCTGGTCATATCAGGATCAACCATCGAGGGGCTAGTGAACATTCGAATTTGTTGTAAACAGACTTTTGCTGTGTAAATTCATGCTCAACCCGTTGTTTGACCAACTGGAAAGTGAGTGTGGCATTTGTGGCTATGATGGGTGGGACCACCAGCCCATTTTGCCCCAGAGCCCTTCCAGGATCGGCACCAGGTCAAACATTTCCACGGGAGAAAGCCAGCTACTGAATTCAGTGAGAAAAACAGCTAACTGAGCATCAAACTGTGTGTGATTTTTCAAGCCAGCTGAATCTGTGTGCAAGCAGTGTGATTGTTTTGCAAAGACGGACTGCGCATTGAGCCAGAAAGGCAACAAACAAAAATTCTGAGCATAGACTGTTCAGCAACCGTAAATGTTTCTAAACAAAAGAGGGACTGTGAGTTGTATAGTGAGAATGCAGCAAACAGGCAATCCTGTGCAATGGAAATACTGCGGGCTTGCAAGTGGCTTTGAGCACGTGGAAATAGTTCTTGGATTGATGCTGATCGCAAAGTCAAGTTTAAAATCATATGAATGTGCTGAAAGATACAAGCAGTGTAATTGATTACAGTTTTGAGCAAATTCAGTAGCCAGAAAAGGTCGGAAACACAGTTCTTGAGTCAGTGAACAGAGTCGATGCATGAGGAGAGCTAACGCTGCCATTACAGGGTGGGGTTAGCAATGTAAACACAAGCAGCAGGAAGCCATTTTGTGAGGCAGCAAAGAGACTAGTGAGCAATTCAGTAACAACCAACTTTTGTATGTTTGCTTTCAGACATGGCTTCGGGAACTCCCCGCTACCCAAATCATGCCCAAGCTATGATCGCAGAAGAGATGGCAGCACTAAGAGAAATAGAGACAACTTTCTATGGTGGAGGGTTGCCTCCAGATGTAGCAATCCCTAGCTATCCAGTGAGACTGTGGATTATGTGCCTCAAGGCTGGAAGGGATGTGTTTCTGATACCCCAATGTTCGGATTGCCATGTGAAGTATGGTATGAGCAGGGGTGCAGCACCAGAGAAGGCATCATGAATTTGTTTGGGTCCCACATGGACCAGAGTAAGAAACTCTGCAAGCAGCAGCACACAGCACCAGGCTTAACCTGTTGGTGGAAGCCCCATAGAGCGTGGCACAGAGAGAGAGAGAGAAATGTTGACCTACTGCAAGGGCAGACACAGAAAGAGGTTTCCACGCCTGTGTCACAGATGGACAGTGCAACGGAAGGATCCATGTACCCATGAAAAGAGGGTCCAAGTCCTAGCCTAGTTGGGGATGATGAACTGCAAGAGACACCGAACTGAGAGGTGTCTACCTCCATGCCCAGTGAAGAGTGGACTGTCTCGGGAGTGAGGACATCTGCTCACTCCTGAACTCAGATCCTGAGTGAGGAAGAGGTGGATGAAGAAATGTATCTTCATGCTGAGGGTCCCAGTGAGTCGCCTCAAGCTCTTGCCTCAGAGGAGCCAGAGAAAGAAGAAGAAGGCTCCAGTAACCTACCCACAGAGATGATCGGGGACAAGTTCTTTCATTTTTTAAGTATGCGGCACTGGCTCAACCAGGACTGGCCACTCCCAAGCTGGGCCGTGGGCCATGATCTTGTGAAGAGCAGCAAGGAGGAGAGACTGATACGTAGGAGGGCTGACACCATCTATGGGCAGTCCTTTCCTATCTTTCCTTGCAGAGTCTGGGAGGAAACTGAACAGAACAGGCAATCCTGGTTGTTGGAAGAAGCAAGCAAGAATTTGTACTGTGGTGCAGTGGAATGTGTCAGGGACAGAGTCATAAGTGATAGACTTAAATTCTGGAAATTGGGCAGAACTCTGTTTATGGACACTGCAAATTGTGGACAAGGCAGGGAATGAGACATTCCACAACATCAGCTTTGAATGCCCAGATGTGTCATAGTTCTCGCATCTCACCCTGAGTGGTACTACCCTTAATGGTGCCACTCTCTGTGAATATGCCCAGCATGCCCAGAGGGAAGCGAGCAGTGGCAGCCCGGTGTCTGTCATCCAGCAGCAGCAGTATCCAAGGAGGAAGATGCAGTTCTACTGGTATTACAGGATTCTTCAGGTGTATCCAGATTCGTCATCCCAGCAGTGTTTTCCCATTTCCATTGCCTGGCCTGCCAGATGACATCCACCCAGCTGTTTTCCTGTTCCATTGTTTGGTTTTCAGACGAAATCTCCCAGCAGTTTTCCTGTTTCATCGCCCGGTTTTCCTGAGGACATCAACCCAGCTGCTTCCAAAGATGGCACCTGGTCTGAAGGGAGAGTGTTCTCAACTCGGAGAAGTAAGGCGATCCTTTGTGTTCAAGGAACTGGTAAGACCCAATTTTTGTCACTTAACTGACTTTGCATAACACACCCTACACTTGAAGACTGTCCACAGAACTGTTTGACTCTCCTCAAAGACTCTCCCCATAGATTGCAATGCTACACAGGCCCTGTCCTGTTCCAGGACTGTTCTTCAGTGGGTTCTGGCCCAAGAGAGACTCTTTTATGGACCTTGCCTTCGGGAAACAGCATTCAGTCACTAGTTTGGACTCTTTAGGGCCTTCCACCCCCAAATGTGTTGTATAAATGTCTTCTTTCCATTTTTTACTTTGTACTTTTATAGAAAAATATTTTTGGGGTTCTCTAGTGTTCAGGTGGAGTTTTAGGCACTGTGTAGTATGCATAATGTGTTTTGTTTTCTTCTCTTGCAGGTGTTCCTGAGGAAGAAAAGAAGAGTATTCTGGAGCTCAGCTGAGTCCCCTTTTCTTAGAGTTTTAGGATTGTCTGTGGTTAACAGGGTCCTAACATGTTTTCCTTCACAGGTGAGAGGTTGTGTGGAAAGTTTTGGTAAATGTAATGCATTGCAATGTGTGCTGTTTCCTTGTTGTTTTGTTTGCAGGTACCCTGGGAGCTTGGAGGGAGGTTCCCTGGTGGGCAGCCTGGTCAGATAGATTTTCCCTAGAGGGTTAGGGGGGACAGACAGGCTGTGGTCCTGATCTGCAGTAGGGACCTCAGTTCTGGTCTATTAGGGCATGCTTCAAGCAGTCTCCTTGGAGTCACTGAATATCCATAGATAGATCATAGGATAGGGGCTGAAGTCTCATCAGCCAGCCTCTGTGCCTTTAGTGTCACCTGCCTGTGCCTGGCACATGGTAGGGGAGATCCTGATCACCCCTCCCCGTAGGTAGCAGAGAGGGTAGGATGGCTTGGTGCTGGGTAAAGAAATGACTGCAGACAGTCATTTACCTGGCATGGGGAGAGTGTAACCACCCAGTCCCCTGGCATTACTAGAATACCATCAGTGTCAGTGCTAGGTAGGGAAGGCAGCTGGTGAATAGCTATCTAAATGTGTTTTCACCAGCTCCCTCTCTGTTTGTTTGGTCTCAGCTGAGATGAGAGAGGTGATGTCATTTAGAACTCTCGCAGCAGCATAAGCCACTGCAGCAATCTTGGGTTAGTCTGTTAGTGAAGTCTGTGAGTGGAGTTGGAGCAGTGAGGAACTGCAGTGTGGGCTCTGATGGAGAGCCTATTTTCTTACCCTAGTGCGGAGAAACATCTGCCTGCCAAGAGAAGTGGTGGAAACCGTTGTCTAGAGCAGGAGTTCCTGATTTTTCATCCCTGAAGAGATGGAAAAAGGACTGCCAGGATGGATCCGAGGGCCAAACCCCTGTTTTGATCCAGGACTTTGAAGCTGCCTGTTTTTGTTTTCCAGCTGTGAGTAATCTGACTTTATGCTTCCCAGGAAGAAAGTACCTGTTTTGTGGGGTGTACTCTGATAAAAGGAAATATACACCAGTTCTGTTCAAAGCTGAGACTGTTCTCATGCTTTTAAAGTTGGCTGACAATCATGGAGTTCCCAGAGAGACTTGGCACATTGTTCAGAACTTTAGTTCTACACTCAGAAGTAGTGGTTTTTTTTTATGCTGGATGTGAAAGTCATTCTAGGATGCATATTGTTAACTGTTTTACTAGAAGCTGAGGTGTAACTCTGAAAGAATGGCTGGGTATGGACTTGGAAGCAAAAGGTAGTTAGCCCCCCATCTGGAGCGACCAGTTCAGCACTACAGGTTCCATAATGGTGCCAACTTATTCAGGACTTGGTAGCCAATGCCTGAAGAGAATATTTACCCCTTGGTGTGGGTTGTGCTAATTTTGAGCTCCATTGTGGCCAGTTGCCACTTGCCCAAATTTTAAGTCCTATGCCATATGGGAATTTTGTGCTAAGTTGTGGCCAGTTCCACTAGAAGAAAATGTGTGTTTCAGCTGAGGCCATTGCCACTGAAGAGAATTCAAGGTCCTATGACATATGGGATATTTAGAGTTTAGAGTTTCTGTCCGATACAGATTTTTGTTGTTCTGCCATTGCCTTGTGCCATGATGTGTAAACCTTAGGGGTCTACCTTTGCTTTAGTGTACCATCTTTAGAATAAAGTCACACTCTAGAACTCCAACCTGGTTGGACATATATGTTACTGCTTCCTGTGTGGAATTACTGGGTACCCCTCCAGAAGTACAGACCTAGCATAGCCCTAGCAAAAAGTTCTCTCCTCAAGACCTGGGTATTTTGATCATTTGTGATTTGTGATTTGCTGTTGTACACCCCCACCCCTTTCTGACCTCTAGAAGTAATGAGCCTGGTATACATTCCCGAAGCTTGGGATGGTACCAAAAAGTGTCCGAAGTAGTTTGGGTGCCCAGTCAGTGGTACCGAGGGGTAGCTTACTGTGCAAAGTAGTGGAGGGGGGGAGGTGGTGGTTACATGTTTTAAATCCAAGCTTTCCATATCCTGTCCATTAGTGCTCAACACAGCGCGGCCACACTAGGACATGGGAGTTCCTAAACAGTCCCCCTTTGGGTGCCCTGTTGAGTGAAGGAATCTGCTTTAGAATTTTCCACTGTGAATGTGGCACGCTTAGACTGTGCCTTTACTTTGAGAACATAAATGGGTGAAACATCTTGAAGAGAATGGACAAGTGGAATAAATATTTAATAGGCTTTAGGTCAAAGGATTGACAATTATTTTGCTGCCAAATGGGTAGGAATTCTATCACTGCAAGGCAGATCCAAGAGAAATAAGAACAAATAACCACAGGAGATGGGGGGGGTCTTAATTGTAGTGCATGATATATTGCTGCTAATTTTGCTGCCTGCACTGAATGTGGGGTGCAACACTTTGTGATGGATTAATTAAGATTTGGGACATACACACTGACACCAGTGTATGGTACACTGTCCACATCAAAGGAAGAGCCATCAATAAAAATATATGAAGCGATTTTGGTGAACTCCACTGAAGGACATTAATTAAAAAGGAGGTCTTCATCTGTATTACTGTGGATGGGGACACCACACAATCATGTGGTTCCCCTGAAGTAAAGGGCCACCACTTCTGAGATCTCAATGTCCTGGTCTTGCAACAGCAAGGCCTACTGAGTAAGTCTAGAATTGGAGATATTGCCCTCCTTCAATTGAGGTGAAAGGAGAAACAAAGTGGACTTACGTGGGGAGTGCAGCTCAGTCTTATTAAACCCTGTAACATATGTAAACTACTTCACAGCCCAAAATGTTCCTAAAAATACTTCTCATGGGGAGTGTACTTTTGTTCTACGGGGGGGTCAGGAATTGGGAGGCATAAGCCACTGGATGGTTTTCAGAGTGGACTGACTGGGCTAGGATTACCACTAGTAATATGGGGGACACCACCACTTCCAAGTGAAATGGTTTTGTAGGGTCCAGATTAGCCAGCCAAGGCACTGTAACCATGGCCTGTTTGAGGTCCTCCACTGCTTGTATGTGAGAAGAGGCCCAAACCCAAGGCACATTCTTTTTCAGGAGTTTTTATAATGGTTTTGCCTTAACTGCAAAGTCAGGGATAAATGCTCAACAAAAAATTCATAGCCCCAAGAAGGACCAAAGGCAGTGTAAGTCAGTTAGTAAAGGCATGTCTAGGACTGTCTGGACCTTCTTCATGTCAAGGCTTTTCTCATCTGGGGAGACTGTGTGCCCTAGAAAGTTAACCTCTGTGGTACAGAATTGTGCTTTCTTCTGATTAATTTTCAACCCCGCCATAGCAAGTGTGGACAACAGCTTATGTAAAAGATGTAAGTAGGTAGCTTGATCCTTGGTACAGAGGCGTATATCTTCCATGTACTTCAATAAACATTCAGGATGGAAGAACCCATTCAGAATGGTTTCCAAGGCATTATGAAATAGTGTAGGGGAATTGTGGTATCTCTGGGGGAGCACCGTCCAGGTGTATTGGATCTCTACCACCGTAAAGGCAAATTTATACTGACAAGCTTCACTAAGTGGGATGGACCACAACTCATTAGCTATGTCTATGGCTGAGAACAACTAGGACTAAAGTAGTAAGTGTGACAGGAGGTCTGTCATAGAAGTTACTGCAGTAGCCATGAAAGGGGTTACAGCATTGAGGAGGCAACAGTCGACTGTTACCCACCAAGAATCATCAGGCTTCTGAACTGACCAGATATGAGAGTTATTTATGGAGCAACACAGTAATAATGTGCTGTTCCATCAAGGAGTTCACTATCTTCTGTGCCTCATGTCAGGCTTCTATTGGGAATAGATATTGTTTTATAGAGGGCGGGTCTGGCCTCTTGACATGGGCATACTGGATGGTTTGGCAACAGTCATTTTTATGCATTGTGAATGCTGAAAGGTGGTCTGCTAAAATGGGCAACAGCACATAAAACAAAAGAGGGCTTTTAAAGAACTCCAGAATGTTCCACAGAGTGGTTGAGGCAATCAGGAGTAGCTCAACTGGTATCAAAGTAAGGTTATGCCGCATTTTGGAATCCACATGGACAGATGGAAACGGTCCACTATAGCCTAGGTTGGGAGATGCATCAAGTCTAGGTCTTGCAGTCAATTCTGCAAATCTTTGATTGCCTAGGGTAATTCATGTAGATCATTTTGCTGGCCTGGCAGGGGACAGGTCTCTGGTTTTCCTAGTACCTTTGATCCTACCAGGCTCTGCCACAGCCCACCCATGAGCTGCCCCCTCACCCTCTGGGGTTCCATCCTCTTCCCTTACCTTGTTGGGATGGAGGAGGAGAGCCCTTGACTTGCCTTGGTGATGAGTTTGGGGTGTGTCATGGAGTTTGTTCCTCCGCCATTGAGGGCTGCATCAACTGCTGTTTTGCTGGGTCTCCTGGGTGACTGCTGATACCTTAGGCTTGTCCTTGCCTTTACTCTCACGGACCTTATTTTCCCCCTTATCTTTCACTGATCTGTCCTTCCTGCTTCCTTTTATAGTTAGATAGGCTCTAGTAGCCTGACTTAGAATCTCTCACTCATAGGTTTACTTGAGTCCACATGCACATTAATATTACTTTTAATACCTGGGTGCATATTGGCTAAGAATAATCCATTGAAGTCCAGATTATCAGGATCAAAAGAGGCCTTACCCATAGAGAAATCAGATGCAATCCTTTCATAAAAGCAGTGAGGGTGCTTATCCTTCTCCTGTATTCACTGCCAATTGTGTGCTGCTCACAGCTGAGCAGCAGAGGTCTGATAAACATTTCAGTATACCCTCAATAGATTCATTCCTGGCCTTAGCTGCTAGAGGCAGTCTTCCCCACAATTGGGCTGGTATTGTCATCTGGAGGGATCTGATCTTGATGGTTAGTAATCCCATTAAGGTTAAAGTTACCTTTTAGTTCAATACCATGTAACAAAATTTAGTCCCTTACCTTAAAGTTCCCCCATACCTGCACCACATGTACCAATTATTTCAATGGGACTTGTGGTCCAGACATGTTAGTGCCAGGTATAACAGCCGGCTCTGGGGCATATAATCAGGGTGCCGCAATGAATAACTAGGGGCACAGAGAGAAGCGGCAAGTGGCAGGGTGTAGGAAGAGGGCATAGAGGTTGCCCAATGGGTTTACAGGGAATACCCTTACCTCCATTTTGTGGCTCATAGTGATCTAAGTCCCCTGCATTGTTAGGGTTGTTAGGATCATAGTCCCCATATTGCCTGCCCTCGCCCTCAGAATCCAGGGCCTCATGCTTTAGCAGGGGCTTCTTCGCCCATCTTTGCTGTTCCTTACTCAGTTGGTTTGTAAGCCTGACTATTCCAATCTGAATTCAAGTTAGAGCCTCCATGTATGTGGCACGTAGGTGAGACACTCTGTCAATATTAATATTAGTGTAGTTTGCCTCCAGGGCTTCTATTTCCCTTTTCATGTCAGCTATGTTACTGGACCAATTAAACAGCTAATCATCATTATCTCTCTGGACTGCATTTGCAAATGATGTAGCCTCTCAGGAGTTCTAGGAAGTAGGCTGTTGGTAAACTTGAATGTTCAGCTTATCCAATAGGTAGGAAAATGGGCAGACTGGGTGGGCCAAGTGGTCCTTATCTGCCGTCAAACTCTATGTTTATCGTGACTCCTGTTATTGAGTTGTTAATTTCTGAAGTTGTTCCACTAGTTCCTTTGCTTACAACCTAGCCATATACTCCTGCTTCTTTAATGGAACGGTTTCCTACTTCGAGGCTTTAAGTCACTCCTCATATGCCATACAGGCAGCATAGAATCATGCCATTACTCCCCGTTTATTAAATTCCTCCTTTTGATTCTTAGTAACCCACTCACTATACTTGTCTTCTACAATTTATAATCCTGTCCTATAGATTCTCCCATCAGCCCATCTTAACACCTGCTCATATCCTACTCATTTCACTACATAATCAGTAATAAAATGACCGAACATGTCCTCCTTACCATTGAGGGCAGTCATAGTATCGCCCAGGTTGACAGCTTTTACCCAGTGTTATTTGGAGACCTAACAGGTATTGCTTCTAAGTGATCACTTAAAACCTTATGTTAACAATCTGTAAGTCAGTTATTTCCTGATCTATCAACAATCATGTCCATGTTTGGGTATCATATATGATAGAATAATTATTTGAGGCACACGAGCTGTGACAAATCAACAAACACTGACACCATTCATGAAAGGATCAAAACTTTTATCGTAACATAATTAGAAAATGGGTAACTTACAGATAGACTGACTAAGCACTCCAAACACAAGGTCATGGGGAGACTGGATTGAGCAACTGGTGTAGTCCCATTTTTTTCTTCCTCCCTTTAAGTTAGCAAGCTAGATCAGGGTTTGAGCCAACATTCGTACATTTTTGGCAGGGCTATTTTAGGCAACACAAGGATAAGCTGCCAAAACTGTTATTTCTGTTATTTAGTCATAGTTGAGTGGTCTGATACATTTGTAAAATTAACCTACACAAAGGTCCACTCAATAACGGCCCAACATGTTTTTAGCAGATACGCTAATCCCATCCATTCTGTGGCTGCGGGAGTTGGTGACTGTCATCTGGTCAGCTATGGAGCACTTTTTTCTGTTTACTCCCCGGGGTCATGGTGTGCCACTAATGTCAAAGTATATGCTGACTTTCACCACGCCTCTCTTGATCAATGGGACCCAATGCATTGCCATACTCCCGGCCTCCACCAGAAGTCAGCAAGCACCAGGTCATCACCCTACCCTCCCCTGGAGAGAAGGCAAGCAGTCATCAGATGCTCAAGCCTTCTCTCTCCGGCCAGTCCACAGGTGCCCCAGGTCCATTCCCAAACCTGGGTCACCGGTGTCTCAAATGGAAATCCAACCACTGTGCCGATGGGCAGGCTATGATGTCAAAACTTAATCACAGCAATTGACTGGTTGTGACATAAATTACAAGTTCATGTTAAACAAAAATACCCCAATCCCTTATATTAAGTTAAAAGACCATCATAACACCTGCTGGTGGTGCAGAGGGTTGAGGCATTTCTGCCTTACCTCGTGCTACACTGGCGACCTGGGTTCGGGAATGACATCGGGTTGTCAGGGAGCCATTAAGGTGGGGAGGCTTGGAGCAGGATTGAGCTGCCTTGTGGTGCCTCTCCTCCCCTAGGAAGGATAGATCACCCTCCCACAGTTCCACCATCACCAGGTGGAGGTCTGGTGGTGGTGCAGGTGGGCATGGGTTACAAGTAGGGTGGGTGTCCCGCAGTGTGCAGTGTGCGGGTGCCTCCACACGTGCCAAGGATGCAAAGGCAAGCAGGAGAAAACCGGGGAGAAAAAGATAAACAAATAATTGAGAAAAAGAAAGTGTCATAACAGTGTTGAAACAAATTAAAGTGCACAGAAGTAGAACATTTATAGCACCATCATACTAAACCCCTAATAAATGGGTGGGTGGCTACATAGAGAAACCGGGGAAGCACAATAAAAAGTTCATCCATAGGACACCATTAAAAGCAAGGTATCACAATTTATAAATACATCCACCACCTAAACAGCAAATTTAAAATCCTCTTGATGCAAAACATACTTTTGTTCTCAGATTCATTTCAGATCATAGTAATGTATTGCAGTTATTCTATGGAGTAAAATAGGTACACTGCCATCCATATTTCAGTATTTCAAGGGGTTCAGATTATTTGGGGACACAATTTAAAAATGGGGGGGTGGCTCAGTGGTAATATAAGGAAGTATTTTTTCACAGAGAGGGTTGTGGATGCATGGAACGGCCTTCCAGAGGAGGTTGTGGAATCAAAAACAGTGGTTGAATTCAAGCATGCATGGGACAGTCATAAGGCAATTCTAGGGGGTGGGGGTAGAAAGAAGTAGGCCGCTGGTTAACTAGGATCTGCAGCTTATCCATTAGGTAGGGAAATGGACAGACTGGGTGGGCCAAGCGGTCCTTATCTGCCATCAAATTCTATGTTTCTATGTTTCTATGTTTGTAGGATACCCTTCATAACATAGTTCTGAATGGACAACCTATACATACTTCTGACTTGGATTACTGTTTAAAAACTTTGCATGTTTCTTCCAGCGAATTCACAAATTTAGCTAACTCAAGGAGCACTTACATTACTACTGGATCCCATAGAAATTGTGCTTAATGCATTTATACAAAACCAAATAAGGAGGACAATTCCACAGTGACAATTAGGAGCACTAAAACAAGGACAAAGCTCCTTAGGGGATTATACAGTCCCGATATTTGATGTATACTCCTATACTATTTTAAACTTAGCACCGGAGCTACATGCTGAGAACATTAAGCTAAGATCTCTTCATGTAGGTAACATCACAGCAGTTATCAGTGGCAAAATAACATGTTATGCTGCAAGTAGGAAACTAAAGCTACTCTTAAAATGTGGCGCATCTGCAGCTATATGTGTAAATTCATTCATGTGCTTCATTGGCAAGCTTTTAAACTAGTCAAGGGGGGAGGCACTGATAAGCAGCAGGAAAATCCTAGCCTCTCCCTACAAAACAGGGTACTAAATGAGAAAAAGACTGAGGTAGAAAGGTCAGTGGGGGATGCTGCAACAGAAGGTAAAGCCATCAAAAAATGGAAAGCAATGACTACCAATGCCCGTAGTCTGGGTAACAAGCTTCCTGAATTAGTGGCCTTGATGGAGGAGGAACATCTGGATATCGTGGCAGTCACAGAAACATGGTACACACAAAACCATGACTGGGACGTAAACATACCAGGATACACTATCTACAGGAGGGACAGGGAGGGTAAAAGAGGAGGAGGAGGAGTAGCTCTTTACATAAGGGAAGGAATCAAAGCAACAGAACAAAAGGGTAAACAGGGAGGAGAAGAAGCACTGTGGGTCAATTTGGAGACAGGCAATGGCACCACAATCCGCACAGGGGTTGTATACAGACCCCCTTCTCAGGGGGAGGAAATGGACAAGGAAATGATAGAAAGTATACTTAGAATGGCAGAAAAAGGGGAGATATTGCTGATGGGTGATCTGAATATGGCAGATGTTAACTGGAGTGCAGTTGCAGCAGCCACTTCAAAGAGTAGGGTTATTCTAGATGCCCTACAGGGGGCATGCCTTAGACAACTAGTATTGGAACCCACTTGAGAGAGAGCAATCTTAGACCTGGTTCTCTCAAATGGAGATGGAGAGAGGATCACAGATGTAGAAGTGGGTAGTCATCTGAGAACTAGCGACCATCGAACAGTATGGTTCACAATAAACACAGCAATAGAGTCAAGCCATACAAAGGCAAAAGTACTGGACTTTAGGAGGGCTGACTTTGCCAAAATGGGAGAGTGCCTAAGGAATGCACTAACAAATGGGCAGGAAGGAGGAGTGGAAGAACAATGGGAAATAATAAAAACTGCCATCACAGAGGTAACAAGCCTTTGTGTGAAGCAAATAAGCCAAACAAAATGATGTAAGAAACCACTATGGTTCTCAAAGGAAGTGGCAGTGAAGGTTCAAGAGAAAAAGAAAGCATTCAGGAAGTACAAGGAATCACAGAAGGAGCAGGACAGAGAACTGTATCAGTTAAAGCAAAAAGATACTGGGAAGGCAGTCAGAACAGCAAAGGCCCAAACTCTGGAAAAGATAGCCAACTCAGTTAAGAAGGGGGATAAAACCTTTTATAGGTACATCAGGGAGCAAAGGAAGACCAAGGGAGGGATAGTGAGGCTTAATAAAGGGAAGGGGGGGCAGAGGGTGACTGTGAAAAGGCAGATATACTAAACAAATATTTTTGCTCAGTATTTACAAATGAAGAAGAGGAGGTACCTAAAACAAACAATAGAAACACTCTGGATATAGAAGTTGATACCAGCCCATTTACAGAAGAAAGGGTTCTGAAAGAACTCTTAAAACTGAAGGTGGACAAAGCAATGGGGCCTGATGGGATTCATCCCAGAATTCTAAAATAACTAAGGGTAGAACTAGTGACACCACTGACTACCCTCTTTAACAAATCATGGGAGGATGGGGTGGTACCCGAGGACTGGAGGAGGGCAGATGTGATTCCCCTTCACAAAAGTGGGAGCAAGGCAGAAGCAGGAAACTACAGACCTGTTAGTTTAACCTCAGTGATAGGGAAAATGATGGAATCACTTCTGAAGGAAAGAACTGTCGAGTATCTAGAGGCCAGAGGGCACAGGACCCAAGGCAGCATGGATTCACAGCGGGAAGGTCATGCCAGAGACAATCTGATAGATTTCTTTGACTGGGTGACCAAAGTAGTAGATCAGGAGGGACTGTGGACATGGCCTACCTAGACTTTAGCAAGGCATTTGACACAGTCCCACAAAAAAGATTAATATACAAGTTAGCCAGCCTGGGAGTGGGTCCCAAGATGACAGCCTGGGTAAAGAATTCACTGGAGAATAGAACACAGATAGTAATAGTAAATGGAGTCCACTCTGAAGAAAGGGGGGTTACTAGTGGGGTACTGTCGGGGTCTAGTATGACGGTCCTCTTCAATGTCTTTATAAGCGACATTGCAGAGGGACTGGAAGGAAAAAGTATGTCTCTTTGCAGATGACACAAAGATCTGCAACAGAGTTGATACACAAGGTGGGGTGGAAAGGATGAGAAGGGACTTGTGAGGTACAGGAATGGTCAAATGTATGGCAGCTTAGATTCAATGCTAAGAAGTGCAATACTGCACTGGGAAACAAAAACCCAGGGAGGAGTACACAATGGGGGTGAGATACTAACAACAACAAAATGGAAAGGGACCTGGGGATAGTCATATCAGATGACCTAAAGGTGGGCAAGCAATGTGAGAGGGCAGCAAGGAGGGCTGGGGGATACTGGGATGCATAGGGGAGGCATCATCAGTAGAAAACAGGAAGTTATTATCCCTCTGTACAGACAGCTGGTGAGACCCCATCTGGAGTACTGGTGTAGTTCTGAGACCCAATCTCCATAAAGACATGAACAGGATGGAAGCTGTCCAGAGGAGGGCAACTAAAATGGTGCAGGGTCTGCACTGGAAGACATATGAAGAGAGATTAAAGGAGCTTAATATGTATAGCTTTGAGGAAAGGAGGGGGGCATGATAGAAACTTTCAAGTACCTCAAGGAATCAACAAAGTCCAAGAAGGTAGCATCTTTCAAAAAAGAGGTGTGCAAGAACAAGGGCACAATTTGAAGATAGAGGGGGCGGCTCAGAGGTAATTTAAGGAAGCATTTTTTCACAGAGAGGGTTGGGTGCATGGAACAGCCTTCTGGAGGAGGTTGTGGAATCAAAAACAGTGGTGGAATTCAAGCATGCATGGGACAGTCATAAGGCAATTCTAGGGGGTGGGGGTAGGAAGAAGTAGGCTACTGGTTAACTAGGATCTGCAGCTTATCTATTAGGTAGGGAAATGGGCAGACTGGGTGGGCCAAGTGGTCCTTATCTGCTGTCAAATTCTATGTTTCTATGTTTCATCCCTTTTCTAGAAGTTCAGGCAGTCATATACTCAACAGTTGGTTGGTTTGCAAACCTTATCACAGTAATTTTTCAAGTGGCAGAGGCTACTAAACTTGATGTTATTTTTGTTAGCAATCTTTCTCCAGAACCTTCTATATAGTATATTCATTGCAAAAAAAACAACATTAATGCATCAGTTAGGGCAGGTATTAAAACATCAAAAGATGGGAAATTCGATGTTGGGGTTTCCAACCCTAGCTCTGCACCCCCCCCCTACAAGCAGCAGAAGGGGCAAGGCAACACAAGCAACCACAGACAGCCATCATCAGGTAAGACAACATACAACTGCCTGCAGATAACACGAGAGACATCCATCATCATGGTACACCAGGTGTATGAGGTCTGTTGCCATGCCAGTGTGTTGGAGGGATGCCCGCATGCTGGCCACCATGGGGTTGGCCCTCTGCGGAAAATGCACCCCAAAGTACTCCCTAGAGACCTTCTAGGAGGTCGACAGGGCTGTGGGGGATGGGGCAGCACATAGGGAGGGCCAGTGGGAGACCGCTTGAGGATGCCCCACCCCCCAACACACTGCCATGGTAGCAGACATACTGGTGTGTCCCCAAACACACAGTTACATGATAGAGGAACACATGCAGCAGCATTGCGATACTGGTGATAGTTATCCCATCAGCCATCTATGTCTCCATTCAGTCCCTCATCCAACGAGTGCCCGTGGCATCTTTTCAGTACTTCAGTGTTTCAGCCACTCCTCCACAGTACCATGACAGCGCTCCTCTAAGCACCCCAACAAACTCAGTGCCAGCCCAGTGGGCCTCATACACTATTACTGCAGTGCTGACTTTATGCCTCCCATCACCCATTTGACTAACACCAGACCTGTCTATGCAGTGACATATCCCCAGGGTACCCAGCATGTGGGCAAACCCACGACACATGAGCATGCCTGTGGACACTTAGACACCATCACAACACAGTAGCATGACAGCGTAACTCATACAGCCCTCCTGTGATGCTAACAATGCTCCCATTCAGCATCTGTCTACCACTAACCCACACTGTGCACTAGCTCAACTGCTACAACTATGGTAGCCTCCCAGTGCTCAACGTATAGCCCCCACCCAAAAAAAAACACACTGACTTACCAGTGGACATCATACAATCACATTTCAGTACTGGTGTCATGCCCTTCTGTTAGTCATCTGTGTTCCACCAGCCATCTCCATTCAGTCATCTGTTTGCTGGAACTCAGGCAGCTACCCATTAGGTGTCTGTCATGGATGCTGCATCAACATAGTTCCATGTCAAGGATGTCTGAATGATCATGAAGAACACTGACATCATATTCAACATCATACAGCTCTTTTGGGTATATGCTATTACTCCTGCCATCACCCATTTATCTCCTACCAGCCCACTCTATGCAATACCGTGCCCCCCACACACCCTACCCAGCAAACAAGTGTCCTCACCAACACACTACCACAGCAGCTGGCATCAGAATACCCTTACCAACCCATTGGTGTAGCACTGGAACTCATACAGCACCATACTGGTATTGATAGCACATCCTGCTATGACCCATCTGTCTCCCACCAGCCATCTCTATTCACTGGGCAATACCACATGACCACAGCAGGCTCCTGGTAAGTCTCTAAAAAGGACATTCAGGTGTGTTGATTGCAGTGCCCAACACCCCATGGTTCCCTAGCATACTGGTGTCCATCAAGCACAACACACTGACGTAGTAGCATACCTCATATTGCCCTCTTGGGATACTAGTGTTATTTGTCCCATCACACATTTGTCTCCAACAAGGCCAGCCTGTGCACTGCTGAACCCCACACCAAGGTTGCTCAATATCCAGATACCCCCAGTAACACACCCTCATGCCACCTGACAGCATAACAACAACATTTGGGTGCAACTGTCCCTCCCTATGCACTGCCCCACTACCACAACCCCATCAGTCACCCCACAGGTCTCTAGGCAGCACTTTGGGGTGTGTTGCCTGCCATGGCCCTCCCCATGGTGGTCATCATGCTGGTGTGGCCCCGCCACACTGGTGTGGCAGCAGACCTCATACACCTGGTGTACGATGATGATGGATGTCTGTCATGTTATCTGCAGGGAGTTGTATATTGTCTTACCTGATGATGGCTGTCTGTGTTTGCTTGTGTTGCCTTGCCCCTTCTACTGCTTGTGGAAGGGGGGATGTGGAGTTAGGGCTGAAAACCCTAATGTCGAATTTCCCAGCCTTTGATGTTTTAATACCAGCCCTAACTGATGCATTAATATAGTTTTTTGCAATGAATTTTCTTCCTTTTTGGTGCATTAATAATGCTTCTCACAAGAAATGATAAAAAGTCTGTGTGCAGTATTGATTATTTAAGATTATATTAAAGGTGTTTGTATATATACCAAAACAGGTTTGTACAGCAATATTATAAGGTCAATACAACTTTGTGCCATGCTGATATCTGTTTGAACAGATTATAAACAAATTTGTTTATAAATGTTTACTTTTTTCATATAGTCCAAGGTAGTAAGGTCGTCGGGTCAAAAACAGTGGGGAATTCAAGAATGCATGGAAAAGACATAATGTAGTTCTTGTGGGGAGTAGGAGGAAGTAGGCTGTTGGTTAACTAGGATATGAGGCTTATCCAATAGGTAGGGAAATGGGCAGACTGGGTGGGCCAAGCGGTCCTTATCTGCCATCAACGTCTGTGTTTCTGTGTTTCCACCACAGATCCAGACAAGGATTCATCACTGTACCTGGACAGTTAGAATGCTGACTCATGACAGCTTTCCTCTATCACATTGAGATCCAGTGTTTTTTTTTTTTATTTTATGTTCAGCTTGCAGAAAAGCAGCTGTACATGAACTCAGTATTTTAGTGCACCACAGTGTCAAAAACCCAACGCCTAATACACTGTGTTCAGTGACATTAAGCATAATGAGATAAAAGCAGTTCCACCACAGCAGTTTGACAGTAAACTTGTCAATCACCTTTACAGTGATGGCACAACGCTGACAGTTGGCATTGTGCCATCAGGAAAACAATGTTTTTTGTGGGGGGGCTGTACCCACCACATTCCCCAGGTGGGGGTCTCGGCCCCCCACAGCCCAAGACTTTAAATTACTCAACTCCAAGTCAAAGTTGTTTCAGTGAGGGGGCACAAGCCCCAGAGAAGCTGTGTTGGTATACCACGTGACCATTACAGTGAACTGCCAATTTTGTCACTGTAATGGTCTTCCCGGTACATGTTTACCATAACATCAGTATACCAATAAAAGCACACAGCTGGCAATGCAGTAGTCAAGCAGTATGTATGATCATTGCTATACATAATAGACTGTGTCTGTCTCTGTACTTTCCTATACCAAACACAACACCTATAAAGGTTTGTTCTTCAGGTTCCTAGTTGTTGTATTAATGTCTTGTTGGAGACACATAGACTGCAATGTATGGGCAGCCATATACAGCAAGACTGTGTCTGCATGAAGTGGCTTTTATGGTAACTGTGAACCTGGAAATTGAAGCTCTAAAGGTTCTCGGCTTGCCATAGGAAACAGACGATGATGATCTAGGCCTATCTGTGTATGTATGCTCATACATTATGTTTAGTAGTACGTGGAGATACATGCATAATTTGCAGACTCTCCCTCCTTTGCAAGAACTGGTTGTTGAGTGAGAGGCGGCACTTTATGTTTAGTGGTGTGCTTAAATACTAAACATAATGTGTCGTACTTTGTCCTGTAAGTTCACGTGAACAGAAAAATCTTACAGCTGTACTGCATATAATTAACCAGTTCTGTGGCTTCATTCTAGTTGTTGAGTTGTGGTAGCGACATCAGTACTGCATATGAACAACATAACAATGTCTGCACCGCAGTACAAGTATATTTAAAACATGAAATTACATGTATACCAGGAAAACACCATACATTATATACTTTTTGAGAACAGATGCCCAAACATTCTCCTCCATGTTGCTTGTATTTGCAGTAGGTACTGCAAGTGTTCTGAAGGCAGGAGAACATCAGGTGTATAGAAACAGAATCAGCATTTTGGTAAATGGTTGTCATTCCACAGAGGGAAAGGTGACTAGTGGGGTGCCACAGGGATCAGTGCTAGGTCCAGTCCTCTTCAACATCTTTATCAGTGACATTATAGATGACCTAGAAGGGAGAATTTGCCTATTCACTGATGACTCAAAGTTCTGCAACAGGATGGACACACTGGAGGGGTGGATAGAATGAGGAAAGCCCTGCAGAAGCTTGAGGACTGGTCAAGGGAGTGGCAGTTGAGATTTAACAAAAAGAAATGCAAGATAATTTATATGGAGCACAAAAACCCAGGAACAGCATATCAGCTGGGAGGGGGTTATAAAATGCTTCACACAGGAAAGGGACCTAGGGGTTATCATCTCTGATGACCTTAGTGTAGGGAGTCAGTGCGACAAGGTGGCAGGAAAAGCAAACAGGATGTTGGGATGCATAGGCAGGGGTATCACCGGTAGGAAAAGGGAGGTCATAATTCTATTATATAAGACATTAGTGAGGCCACACCTCAAGTACAGTGTCCAGTTCTGTAGACCTTACCTACATAAAGACATATAAAGTGGAAACAGTTCAGAGGAGGGCAACCAAGATGGCGCAAGGATTACATCACAAAACCTATAAGGACAGGCTGAAAGACCTAAATATGCACTCCCTAGAAGAGAGGAGGGAGAGGGGAGATATGATTGAGATATATAAGTACCTCACAGGGAGGAACAAGGTGCAGGAAAATACAATTTTGCATAGAAAAAATGTTCCAGGACTAGGGGACATGAGATGAAACTGGAGGGAGGAAGGTTCAGAGGGAATGTGAGAAAGTACTTCCTCACAGAAAGGGTGGTGGACAAATGGAATGCCCTGCCAGAGGAAGCAGTGGGGGCAGAAATGATTAGAGGATTTAGGAATGCATGGGACAGGCATAAAGGGATCCCAGTAGTTGAGGGAAGGGACAACCAAGTTCTAGGGAAGCTTCAAGAAGCACCATTACATGCACAAATGGGCAGACTAGGTGGGCTATAGGCCCTTTTCTGCCATCAACATCTATGCATCCCCTCCCAGTGGACACTCCGGGAGGGGTGAAAAAAATGAGGAGGGACCTAGATAAACTGAAGGAATGATCCAAAGTGTGGCAGCTGAGATCTGGTGCAAAAAAGTGTAAAATCATGCATTTGGAGTGCAAGAACCCAGGGGAGGATTACATGTTGGGGGATAAGAAACTGTTGGTCACCAAACAGTAAAGGGATTTGGGGATAACCGTATCTGATGACCTAAAGGTGGTCAAACAATGAGCCAAGGCTGTGGGGAGAGCCAGTGGGATGCTAGGGTACATAGGGAGAGGTATCACCAGCAGAAGGAAGGAGGTGGTGATGCCACTGTACAGATCATTAGTGAGGCTTCATTTGGAATACAGTGTCCAGTTCTGGAGGCCACATGTCTGTAAGGACGTAGACAGGGTGAAGGCAGTTCAAAGATGGGCAACAAAGATGATGCAGGAAAAAGCAATGAAAGACCCACACATCAATTGTCCCAAAGGTGCTCCAGTCATACAAGGTAAATGATCAAAACACAGAAAGAACTGGGCATACACCAAAGCTGAGTTTCAGAAAAATAAACTCTGATTTTTTTCATTTAAATATTCATAAGGCAAAGCATGTCGGAAAACAGGTTCTGCACCAAAAGTCATATGAGGAGGGACTGGGAGACCTCAATATGTATACCATGGAGGAGCGAAGAGACAGAGGAGATATGACAGAAACCTACAAATGTCTACAAGGCATAACTAGGGTACTGGAGGGTAGCATTTTTCAGAAAAGGAGATGTCCAGGAATGAGGGGGCATGACATGAGGTTGAAATGGGGTAGACTAAGGAGTAGTGTTAGGAAGTATTTCTTCACAGAAAGGGTGGTGGATACATGGAATAGACTCCCAGTGGAGGTGATGGGGACAAACACAGTGTGGGAGATTCAAGCATGCATGGGACGGGCATGGGGGGACCCTAGCAATAGGAACGAGGAGGTAAAGTTGTAGATCAAGTAGGGTCTGCAGCTTTTACAGGAAGTAGGGAAAATGGGCAGACTAGATGGGCCTAGCAGTCCTTATCTGCCATCAAATTCAGTGTTTCTATGCAGCATAATGATGACTTTCTTGTTAGTAACAAAGATCCAAACCAAGGTGTGTTTTTTTTGTAATCAATCTAGTAAATCTATGCAATGTACAATGATCTCATTACTGGCAATGGAACAGCAACCCGCATACTTTGAAATAAGACACAGGAGATATGATATTAAAGTTTAAAAAAAATGTATTGTAAACAAAAAGCCAAGTGAATCAAGACCAAATTAGAGTACATTCCTAGAGTGGTCGAAAACCCAAGTACTGTCAAAAACAAAGCACAACACAAAAGTAATAAGTTAAAGACAGTGTTATGTTGTTAGAATTCATGTTAGAGTATGAGCTTAACATCTATTAAAGTGACAATATTGTAATTTTCTGTAACTATTTACAGTTATACTTGGGAAATTCCACGCTCGACCCCTTAATAAAGATGAGCCTGTGAAATAGCAGGAACATACTAAGACTGGCATAATAGAAGTCAGTGTGTACATTTATGCATACAGAATAGAGATGTACAGTTGGTGTCATAACTGTATTTAATGTGATGTCACATCATGTTTGTATACAAAAGTCATCAGCAGAATACAGTTAATAAATGTTCAAATAACATATACGTTATGAATAATAAAACAGAGACAGGGTAAACATGGAGTTCCGTTGATATCATTAACATTGCAAGTTATGCATATAATATAAAGAATAAAGTATGGGGTGGTGTGTGTGACGAGATTTTACACACACCCGAGAAGTTTATCCAGGCATCCAATCCCGAGGGTGTGTGTAAAATTTGAGTTTACACACACCACCCCATATTTTATTTTATATAATTGCTGGGTTAGGCTTTTTCGCCACAGCCAATTATATAAAATAAATGGTCTGGTGAGGCTGCGGTCTGGATGATGTTTAGCCGAGTCCTCGGTCGCGTAGCAGTAGTTTACTTTTTCTTGTTTTGTTGTCGCCTTTACGGTGTGATTTTTATTGGGAAGTTTTTTTAAAATAATTTGCTAGCCTAGAGATAGTGGCGTGATGCGGTTTCCACCAGCAGAAGAAATCTGGTGGCGGCGGTGAAAACCCGGAAGAGCTGTAGGTTGGGCATGTGCATAGCAAGGGAATCCATGCGTGTGTTTGCCGTTATAAATGCTCCTTTATAGCGGCAAATTATGCCACAGTTTCCCTATGGGAAAAAGCCTAACTCAGTTATTATATTGTTATTAATTGAAGATACTGAATAAGTTAAAGTCATAAACAATGTTGACACAGTATGCAGCTGAACTCCATTGTAACTGTCTGGTTGCATGTGATGAAAATTACATATTAACTGCACTATACAATATATACATACTTTCAGCGCACTTGAGTACATCATATTTTATTTATTTATTTTATTTATTTAGATCTCAGATTACAAATACCTTTGAGCTTAGAGCTCCTCTACAAAGGTTCCACGTCAGCAGCATAATACAACAGGTTAAGAGAACAAAAATTATGGCAAAACAGTGTACATAGAGAAAGAAGATCAACAGGTTTATAAACTAAACAGAGCATGGTAAAATAATTGTAAATAAGAAAAGAAGCAATAGTTGACATTCACAGTGAATTAAAGAATAGAAACGATATGTCGATATGTTCCAAATCAATGAACATGTTAATATCAACAGTTCATACATGAAGTTTTTTCCAGATAGTGTGACTGTAAAAAACATACTTTTTATAAAGGTATTGCATTTTGTAGATACGGTATATAAAAGTTTCTGTTCTGAGTACTGAATATGCACTTGAATAGCACCATATTGGAAGAGCCCACTTGAACAAGTATTGATATCAGTCTGTTAATAGCTTGTGCAGAACCTGGTTATAATGCTGCACATACATCTGTACTGCGGTGAGGTAAGTAAGCTACAGAGTAACATTCTGCATCAAAATATTGATGTTGATCTGTACTGTCCATATATGTCATACAAGCAACAGAATAGGTTGTCAACAGCAAATAATTGTGCAATGGATGCCCACCAACACATATGCATTTTTTAGATTCGTTACGAACCTTTGCTTCAATGTGCACACTGTGTCACTGCAGTCAGTCCAACTGCCTCCATGTCTAACCCAGGTAGTATAATGACCTGAATGTACAGAAGCCCCACTATGGAACATGGCAGCCTCAGTGTGTCAAAATACAATCCTCTGACTGTGACCCTGTTAGCTGCAAAGTCTGTAATGGGTGTGGTAACTCCGATTCCTGCACTGTCAAATTGGTGAATTAATAACAAGAGGTAGTGTGAGAATTGCCAAAACTGTACTGTCTTTGCACTCTCAGCACCACAATGTGTACACTGCCAACCAGATTGGGCATTAGTAACCAGCTGTTTGAATTTGTCAGATGTCAGTTGAGGCAGAAACAGAGAAGCCCAGAACATATTGTCTAGATGTTTGCATACATTGCATGTATATATGTTCGGAAAGTCAACCTCAACGAGCCATCTCACAGGAATGCCATCTGAATCTAATGAGTTCAGCAATGCCATAAGAAACTCTGTTACATCCTTCCTGTTGTATATTGTCACCAAATGTACTCTGATAGTCTAATGAAGCAAAAGTACAGTGTAACAGTGACAGTGTCTAAACGCTGCCTGGCTCTTCTTCACAACATCATGGGCAGGATTCACAAACAGGATGCACTGAGCGCAACACAAAGGCACCAGTGCAAATCAGATGCACCGAGCACAGACAGAGCCATTCACAGAGGCATGCACAGTGGGAAGCGTCGCGCACATCCCCACTGTGAATCGCCGTGAAACAAAACAGCACAACTGTAGATGTGCTGGTGCAACCTGAGATGTGCCAGGGCAATCTGGATGCCCCATAGCCACACAGGGGAGCTATTCAGAGCAAGTGGAGCAAGATAACAGGGCATGAGGAACAACCACAGAGCTGGAACAATCACACCCACGGACACAAGTGCTAAGAACAAAACATGTTTGTAAAAGATTATCATAAAAAACTGTACAACAGAAATGCATAACAAAGTACAAGAACAATACAAAAAGGGGAAAGGAAGGCACAGGGATGGGAAGGAGGGCAGGAAAGGAACAGTAACAGTGGGCTAGGAATAATAACTATGTACAAGGGATGGCCCCAGGAAGAGGCAGGGGGCCACTAGCATCGCCGTGCCCTGCCACGCAGCACCCAGGCATGGCCACGGACTGAGAACTGCAGCAGGACACCCTGCAGGGCAGCTGACAGGCGCTGAACAGTCCTGGACAGTGGGCACTGGGCTGCCTGGATGGCCACACAGATCCTCCAGTCCACGTCAACAGGGGCACCACCCCCAGCCACAGCATGGTGATCCTGGAGACCTACTGCAATGACAGATAGAACACACACTGAGGGCCTGAACATGAACAACACCCCCACCCACCAGTAACCCTACAGCATCTGAAATACAGCAATAGCAGAATGCATTGCTCATCTTCCCCTGGAAGGGCACCAAGCCTGGCACCCAAGATCCTCAGCCTCCGCACCTCAACTGCATCCACGGCCCACTGCCTGGCATCTGGTCCTGCAAAACACAACAGACAGCACCATGAGCAACCACTGCTACTGTGCAGGATGCAATGCAACAGTGCCCTCCCCTCACTGGCCTGTTTCCATGCAGCAGACAGTGGTGACCAGCCGTGAAGCAGCCAGCGGCCCGCAGGCAGGCACAGCTACACCCAGTGCCCCCCCATGGCACACGTGGTATGGTGGCACTGGACAGGTGCAGCCACTGCCATGTGTGCAGGATGCCATGAGACCTATGAGGGTGCCCCATGAGGGCCTTGACACACACAGCCAGCACACGCCACAAAAGGAGCCAGATGAACAACACCTACCTGGTCTTGGCAGTGCACCCCTGTGTGCAAGACACCACAGCTGCACCACCTCTGGAGGTCACCATAACGATGCCTGCACTGGTCCCCTGTGCATGGCATCCCTGTGGGCACACAAGCCTAGTGGCAATGGAGGCCCACACCTCAGCCCTGAGCACATGGAGGTCATCCTGGCCAAACAGCTTCCCCTCCACAAACATGACAAGTGCCACCAGATGTAGCAGCTCCACTTGGGACCAGTTCAAGTCCCTAGGTGTCTGTCTCCTTGCCCAAGGCATATCACAAAGGTAAATAACAGTGGCAAGGTGCAACAAGACAATGCACAGTCAAGCGGTCGTTATGCGCCATGTGAAACACTGAGGCATGTGCAGCACAGCACGCACTGAGCGTGAAGCATGATAGGTCAAAGGCAACATGCCTGTGCATGCGCAGTGCAGTCCGCAATGGCGTGGCAAGGCCAGGACCCAATCGCGCATGCGTGATGAGCGTGCGGATGCCATGTTGTGCATGGCATGCGCTACGAACAGCTACTATGCGCCGTGCACGATCCATGGGCAGTACAAGCACAGTGCAGCATGGATGGCGCATAAGGGAACATGCTTTGAGATAGGGTACACAGCATCACGGCCAGCAGGCCTGCAACAGCGCATCAGGTTAGCAGTGGAACGGCACATCATGGGAGATGCACCACCTGACACGGTGACCGCGCATGTGCGACAGAAGCACCATCTAGAATGCCCCTGATACAGGAACATGCACCTACTGATATGCACATGTGCCAGAGATGTGCTGTACGGCCATCGGTACATCCCACAGATGCTCCATGTTAAGTGAGATAAGCTGGGCACAATTGTGCAATTCACAGAGAATGCGCCCAAAACAGCCTTATCTAACATGCCTGGGCAACTCAGCTGATTAGCATCTCATTACCAGGGTCTCAGGCCTCATTTGCATGCCCTGAGCCATAAACGCTCCCAATTCAGCAGGCTGAGACCAGGTCACTGAGAGGAGTCAGTGCCTTGAGGGCGAGTACACAGCCATGTTTATTGGGCAACAGAACAAACTGGGGTGACTGACTGTGAGCATGCACACCAGGCAATGCTCCAGCACCTCAGATGTGGAACCAGTACAACCAATATGTGGAACTCAATGCCATAATGTGGAATACAGCAGCAGGGCTGTACAGGAGGTGCACAGAGCACCAATAGACTGTTTCCTGTCAAGTCCACAACGGCTGTTTGTGAACTGGGATGTACACATCCCAACATGTATGACGCAGTTCTGCTGAGCGATGATAGGTTAATCCATGGGCCTAGGCATTGCAATGTGAAACAGGGAGAGCATGCGACGTAAACAGATGAGCCATCCACTGTACACAGGGACACAGGGGAGGTACGTGTGACTGGGTGACACTGGCAATGTGTGGCGGACGCAGCAACGTGCAACAGGTCAGTCTGAGGCACACAGCAGTGCCCGTGCAGGCACGATGGCAGCGTCGCCATGCCACACACCACTGCCAGCTGCACCGTGGCCATTGCCACATGTCTATTGCCCCCCACCCTGCGGCCGTCACATGGGTGTCTCCCAGGAAAAAAGTGGTGCCACAGTGGTGGCACACATGCTGCAGTGGTACCAGGACATGACCATGGCAGACAGCACAGTGTGCCCCCCCCAAGGCGGCTGCACTGTTCCCCCAGCTGTGGACTGGGTGTCATACATGGCATGTGCAGCGTCCCCCCTGGACCATGTACCATGGTGCATGGCCACCTGTGCCAGGCTGGTCACCCACAGACCACCACCCAGAACAACGGCATCACAGACCAAGGAGGGGCAATGGACAGAAGCAGATGGAAGCAGGACCATGTGTACCCACAGGTCTGACTGACACCTGGATGCTTTCCCCCACAGTAGCTAGTATGTTGGAGGAAGCAGGTGCCACCAGCAGGCAGCACGCCAACTTCACAAAGGATGAGGAGAGGGTACTCATTGAAGCATGCCACCTATGCCTGGACATCCTCACTGGCAGGGGAGGCAGCCGGATGGTGCATGCAGAAGGCTGGGAGGAGGTGCCCCAGAAGGTGAATGCAGTGGCACCGTACAACCGCATGGTCCAAGAGTGTCGCAAGCACTACCACGATGGCTGCAGGAGGGCCAAGGAGAAGGTGGCCAGCATCCAGGCATCCCTGTGGTGGACAGGGGGTGGACCCATCATGGTGGAACAGCTCAGCCCCAACAAGACCCTCCTGGCCACCAGTGTGTCCAGGACAGCCGTGCATGGTGTCCCAGGTGGTGGATTCCAAACGGGTGGCAGTCCGTTGCAGCATGGTGGGTAGCTGTGTGTCCTAGCCAGGCTCGCCCACCCATGTGCCACGGTAGGCATGCCTGTCCCTGCTTGCCAAGCACTGTCACTGTACACCCAGGCACAGCACCCCTGGGACGGTCATCCCTGGTATGGCATATCAAGCCCCGTGGTGCTGTGGGTGCTATGCCACAGCGCCGGAGGGCACATGACTGCTGTGCACCCATGTGGCATGTGAGGCCGCTGCTACGCAATGTGCACAATGGGACAGTGGCAGGCTCAACCACAACATGGGCTGCATTTCACCGTCGTGCCCTGGCCCTGCTGTGGACAGGCGTGCGGCCCTGGCGTCGTGGGGACAGCCGTGTTCTGTTGTGCTTCGCCACTGTGACGTGTGTCCTGTGCATTAACCATGGTCTCCCTTCCTATCTCCACAGCACCATTGCACCTCCAGGGTGCAGCCGTGGCCATGGCTGACCGTGATGCCCTCATGGGTGATGATGCGGGCCCGTCACATGGGGCCGATGACACCACCATGGATGACTCCACACCTGCACCATCTACATCCCGTGCAACACCAGTCATGGCCCCCGTGATGGCGGGCCCTGCAGGCCCCTCAGCCAGTGATGGCGGGACAGCCAGCAGGTACATCGCTTGGTTGGGGAGCTTGTCAGGGTTGTCTGATGCTGACTCAGATGATGTGGTGGACATTGCCGATGCCCTCCTTGTGCTCGTCAGTGGCATGCAGGGGAAGGGCATTGGCACCGCCGTATGCATAACTGACACCAGCACTACAGACGTGGCTGACAGCGGTGCACATGTCACAGGGTTGCCTGTGCACAGGTCCCTGGGTGCCACTGATGTTCCCACTGTGCTGGGTTCCAGTGCAGCCACAGCACAGCTGCCCATGGCTGTGGGTGCTGTGCTCCCTGCACCACTGCCCAGTGCAGCACTGGCGACGTCGGTGTGATCCGGGCAGGGTGCCTGTGTGCATGCACCTGCTCCAGTGGCTCTGCAGGACATCACCCATGGGCAGCCAGTGGCAGTGCCCTGCCATGCCCCACCCATGTCGTAGCCTGCCAGGATGCATCCACCACCCGTGGATGCACCTGGTCAGGCTGATCCATCCCCTGATCGTCGGTGATGCCACTGTGCAGCATCACCCGCTGATGACATGGGGGCCTACCTTGACCTACGGGTGACTGTGGAGGGGCAAGAAGCCCTTCATGCAGAGTTCCAGAGCCACAGGGCTGTCATAGTCCAGGAGCATGAGTCCACGGCTGTGTGACATGCACAGATGCTGGCAGAGACATGCATCATGCGAAGGGGGCATGACTGCAGCTCTGGAGTGGATTGCAGTGGCTGCTGAGGCAGTCACTGCATCCACAACAAGCTGTGAACATCATGCGTCCAGTCAGATGCCCAGGAGCATGTCCCATACACCCGGCGGTGAAGGCAGGTGAACACCCAGCTGCTGACTCCATCGCCACTGGTCTCCACACCTACCATCCATGGCACTGCCAGTGGGCATCAGATGGCCACTTCACTGGGCACCCATTCACGGTCTCAGTGCAGCACCCCTGCGGGGTCACTGGGAATGCCCCCTGTGGCCAGTGGTGGCACCCCCGCCACCACCAGCCGTGGCAGAGGCTGCCCTCGTGTCCATGGTGGTCGGGGGAGTGCCCTATGATGCCCATGTCCACAGGCCTGTGGTGGCAGGTTGGCACACCTGTGCATACCAGACACCCTGTGGGTGGTGCCAGTGGTGGTGTGTGTGTGTGTGTGTGTGTGGGGGTCGCCTGCCCCACACCAGTCCTGGCACCACCCTGTGCTACCTATGCAGGCTGTCCAGTATGTCTGTGTGCACCACTGTTGTGCCATGTGTCATGGGAATGATGAGTGCATTGCCCATGTGCAGGTCACAGTGCACACTGACCCATGACATCTGCAGCATTGCCTGGTTGGTGCTAGGTTGATGCATGCCTGGTGTCTGTGTGTATGTGTGTCTCCCACTGTGTACATGCGCCTGTGTGTGCACCACTGTGTGGTGTCCGGTGTCCACTGTTCCCACGTCATGCAGTCCCTACACCACGGTGCTCACACCTGCATGCATACATATCTGCATACCCACCTGCGGGGCCCGAAATATTCCTCCACCACACACATGCGGTATTCCTGTTCCCTCTCTGCCAGCCTCGGATCTCTGTGTCTCTGCCCAGCATCGCCTCCCTGGCCCTCAGGGGCTGCTCTGTCTGCCCCCTCCATCACCCCCTCCTCCTCTCCGGAACTGTCACCCTCACTGGCCTCGACAGGTATCCCACGGTCATGGGCCATGTTGTATAGCATACAACAGGCCAGGAGTATGCCACAGGCCTTCTCAGGGCTGTACTGTAAGGTGCCACCTGACCAACACAGGCACTGAAATCGCATGTTCAACATGCCAAAGACACACTCTATGATGGTGCATGTCACAATGTGTGCCTCATTATAGCATTCCTCCGCCACTTTTCCGGGTCATCGGAATGGGTGAGGAGCCAGGGGCTCAGAGGGTATGCGGCATCTCCTGTGGGGGTAGACGTGTGTCCGTTAGTACATTGGGTTACACTGTAGCTTGTGCCCTGTCCTCATCCCTGCCCTCTGTGGTGTGTGCCCTTGTCCTGTTCTCCCACCCGTGCATCCCCATACCTGGCAGTCCT
The DNA here is from genome assembly GCA_016271365.2 of Neoceratodus forsteri. Classification (NCBI taxonomy): domain Eukaryota; kingdom Metazoa; phylum Chordata; order Ceratodontiformes; family Ceratodontidae; genus Neoceratodus; species Neoceratodus forsteri. Next base: position 1,443,129,128 of record CM057459.1, read on the forward strand.
GACACCCTACCATGGCTGCTCCTGCATGCCCCTGTCTGTCATGTGGTGCACACTGCTTGCATGCCACCCTGTGTCCGCCTTTGTACCCTTTCACACCCCTGCTGTCTCAGGGCCCATGCGCCTGCTTCACACTACCCACAGCCCACCCCATGTGTCCCGGCCTTGGTGCTCCCCTGTGCTGTTGGTGCCCACTTGGGATGTTCCCATCCTCAGACCTCATGCAGGGTGCCGACTGGTGCCATATGACTGCATTGTGTGTGCTCCCAGGGTATGTGGTGCAGACATTGGTGATGCATCCTGTGGCATCGCACACCACCTGGCAATTCACGGAATGGTACCCCTTCCGGTTGATGTATGTGATTGCCTTCTCACCAGGTGGTGCACAGATCACCACATGGGTGCAATCGATTGCCCCTATGGCACCTGTCATGCATGTCACCCTGTAGAACCCCTGCATGGCTTCTGTCCGCCCTGCCTGTGTGCTGGGGAACTGGATGTATTCCAAAGCATGCGGTAGCAGTGCGGTGAGGAACTGTGTGAGGGGGTGGGATGTAGAGGCCTGTGATATGCCAGTGGTGTCCCCAGTAGGCTTCTGGAAGGTTCCTGTGGTGAGCAGGCACATAACCGTTGTCACCTTGGTCTCCACCGAGATGGCATGACCTCGTGCGGTGGGTGCCTGCATCTCATCATGGCACAGCTCACAGAGTTGCCTCAGCATGGCCCAGTTCAGGCGGTATCACCCTACTGTCTCCACCTCTGTGAGCTGCTCGAAGGACAGCCAGGCATGATACTGCCATGGGGCTGGCCGCCTATGGTGCCTTCCAGCGCCCTGCCCCCTCCTCCTCATTTGTGCACCAGCTATGGTGACTGCTGCCGGGTTAATTTCTGCTGTCTGTGTGGCCCGCTGGCTTGGTTTGCTGCCTGGCTTGCTTGATGGCTGGCTGTGTCTCTCCCTCTCTCTGTTTTCCTCTTCCTATTCCCCTCTGGCTCAAGCTGTGTGCTGCTGCGGCTGTTCCATTCATGACCTGCAGGTGTGCTGGACATAAGTCTCCTTCTTTTGTACTTATCTTTCTGTGGCGCATCTTGGTTTTGCACTGGAGTTGCCCCATAGATGCGCCATGGTTCTGCATTGTGAATCGGGTTGCACTCCGTATGCATGGGTGCACCCCCTGTATATGTGCTGCATGTCATTACATTGCACCTTTGGTGCATGTTGTTTGGCGCAGGGCATCTTGGTTGGGCTGGCGCATTCACCCTGTTTCTGAATCTGCTTCTGGTGCATTTCTGACTTGTGCTGGTGCATCTGGGTTGCACTGGGCACATCTCTTTTGTGAATCCTCATGATCCGCCTCCTATATCATATTACTGCTTCATTGGCCTAGTTTCGACTGCTGCCAACCTATGATTGGTATCTGAGTGTGGCCAATAAGACTGCCCTGTGTGAATATCTCTTGAGCCCCGCCACTAACTAAGCTGCTCCTGCTCTCCTTGTTCCCCTTTCTGCTGAATTTTCTCATCTAGGTTTTAAGTGAGTACCTAGGTGGGCAAATTACTTGCCTAGAAAATATTGCACTAATACAAATCACAAGACCACTCAGTCTGGGACCATGGCTCTCTTTATTGTGTTTTTATTGCTCCTAAGGTGCAGAGTTCTCAGCAATACAGTGCAATTCAAAGTACCTCAATGCAATTCAGTTCTCCAATGTACCTTATCAATACCTAATGTTATAACGGTCTACCGTGCAGACACTATGTCATTCTTCTCTCCCCTTTTAGCCTATTCCCCCCGGTTAGCCTACACCCCCTTGCTACTGTCCTCACCTATGTCTACTCAAGCACTTACATTGATCACGATCAACTGTCATTACAGTGGTGCTGCCTCTTGCGCAGCACAATATGGGTTACCGTGAAGAAATAAAAAAGCAGTCTCCATTCTTATAAGCTCCTTAAAGAAAGTTATACTTCTGCTTCTTCTCTGCTCAGGAAATGTAGAACTCAACCCTGGCCCCCCCTACAACTTTCCTCGCCTATCGATTTTGCTGAGGCCACAGGTCTCAAAATGATGATGGTCAACATTTTAAGCCTGCCTAAAAAACTTGTACAGCTGCAAGCCTGGACTGCACACGTTAACCCTGACCTTATCATAATTACAGAGTCGTGGTTAAAAAAGACGAACACTGATCAACAAATATCACTGCAGGGCTACAATTTATTTAGAGCAGATAGAGACTCTAGAGGCGGGGGTGTGGTTAGCTACGCCAAATATAAGTACTCGGTCACCAATATTAGTTGCAAATCTCTAGCCAAGGAATTTGAGTTAGTTTCGCTGAGCCTTCATCTCCCCTCCTCGGAATGTATCACTATCCTAGGTGGCTATAGACCCCTGTCTGGTGGTGATGAAGTCCTTAATCTTTGAAATCCATGTTCGTAGATGCAAAAACTGAAACAATATTTCTAGGAGATCTAAATATGGACTGGCTGTCACCTAAATCTGCGGCCTCAAATCCTTTGTGACGAACTAGGGTCTTGGGCAATTAGTCAGTGAACCTACTAGGAACAACACTCTAAATACTGCCAACAGTTCCATTCTAGATGTGGTACTAACCACCCATCCACACAAAATATCTCATTCGGCAGTGTTTCACAATGACATGAGCAATCATGGAATTGTTGCTTGCATAAGATCACAAATTAATGCCCGGCCACAGCCCATCTTTATAACAAAAAGATCCTTTCGCAAATTCAGTGCAGTAAACTTCCTATCTGACCTGAGCATGATCAGATGGCAAGATCTCTACCTAGCCAAAGATGTCAACAAGGCAGCTTACATCATAATGACAAACTCACTACAATAATAAATAAGCATGCCCTTTTCATCAAAGTAAGGGTACAGAACAATTCCAACCCCTAGTTCACCTCGGATCTCAAGGCAGCCCTTATAGCTCGAGATAAGCTCTGGGCTAAAGCTAGACATTCCAAAGAATCTTCAGATTGGCAGGCCTTTAGAACAGCCAGGAATAACTGTGTGAAAAAACTTTGCTCTGCTAAAGCTAACTATTATATTTCTACTCTCGAACAAGCTAAAGGTAACCCTCATAAAATATGGAAGACTATCAAAGCTATAGAAATACGGCCCATGGCCCCCTCTGTCCCAACAATGATAGTTGCAAGTGGCAAGATTGTGGAAAACAAGTCCCTAATCCTGGAGGAATTTAACTCCCATTTTGCCACAGCTGGATTAGCTTTTGACTCGTCACCTTATGCTGGTGCTGTGGTGAGCCAGCATACCCCTCCCCCTACATCTAGTCTTGCACCCAGCCCCTTCCAACTGCGTGAGATAACTTATAAAGAAGTAGAAGATTCTCTTCTTAACTTAAACACCAAAAAAAGCGCAGGGGACGATGGCTTGGAACCCTTTTTCCTAAGGTCAGGCTATGCCCATCTCACTGCCCCAATTCTCTACATCTTCAATCTTTCCATTATATCTGCTACTGTGCCATCCTGCTGGAAATCAGCACATATCCTCCCTCTATTTAAATCTGGTGACCCATGCGATGTAAACAACTATAGGCCTATCTCCATATTGCCTATCCTTTCTAAAGTTCTCGAAAAACTGATCCATATTCAGTTAAAATCTCACTTGGAAACCTTCTCTCTCATTAACCCAGCTCAATCCAGCTTCCGGGCTAATCACAGCACAATCTCTGCACTAGCAAAAGTAACCAATGATTGGATCTCTGCTATAGATGCTAAGAAGGTAACTGGCGCAGTCTTTTTGGACCTCAGAAAAGCTTTTGATACTGTTGATCACAAACTACTAGTCAATTGCCTTGCAAAGTTGGGTGCCACATACCATACCACCCAGTGGTTCTCTAGCTACCTAACTGGAAGATCCCAAAAAGTAAAGGCGGAAGGCTTTTTTTCTGCTGCCTTGCCAGTTGCAAGAGGAGTCCTCCAAGGATCCATGTTAGGCCCTATCTTGTTTTCTTTGTACATTAATGACTTAGATGCTAACATATCTACGTCCAATCTGCACTTTTTTGCGGATGATACTGTGTTGTATACTTCTGGCTCATTGTTATCTGAAGTCAAGGGAGTGCTTCAAGCGGACTTCGCACAACTTGAGCATAATCTAATAAAGGCAAAGCTTCTGCTCAATGCTAAGAAGACTAAAGTGATGATATTCTCCGTAGTGCTGTCACAGGCCCCCAATACCCTTTCCCAAGACTTCATTGTCACCACGCTAAACGAGCCTCTGGAAGTTGTAACCAAATTTAAATATCTGGGTATCTGGATCGACAATAAATTATCTTTCAATGACCACACCGAAGATGTCTCTAGAAGGTTAAAAGCAAGGTTAGGTTTCTTCTACAGAAATAGGCCCCTGTTCCCCCTTGAAACTCGAAACAAGCTTGTACAGGCCACTTTTCTCCCCCTACTCGACTATGGCGATGTAATCTATTCCTCCACCACTCTTGCAAATCTAAGTAAACTGGACATCCTTTATCACCGTGCATTACGGTTCATTACCAATTCCCCTTACCGTTTGCATCACTGTGACTTATTTGCAGCTGTTGGTTGGACATCCCTTACTACTAGACGCCTGCTCCATGCTGGGCTATGGGCTCTTAAACTGCTCCTGCAGAAATTGCCAAGCTATCTCTCTTCCCTTATTAGTATCTCACATAGTGCATACTCATTAAGAAAATCTGACTTTATTATGTTTGACATACCAAAGACGCGGACCTCCTTTGCAGTAACGTGCTATTGCATATGCCCTTCCCTCCATTTGGAACCATTTACAAACCGTACTGAAACTAACTAGCACAGTTTCAATAAACTTCCACAAATCGCTAAGTTCAGCCAAAATAAAAGACACCTGTAACTGTCATTAAGTCTCTTCCTTCCCCATGTGTGCCATATTTATCCACTGGTAAGGTATAATTGCTTTGTCATATTAACTGCTTTCCCTTCCCCTTCTACTCCTGGCTTTATCTATGCTTACGCTCCACTGCTACTCTATCAAATCACTTTTCCCCCCCATATCAGTTGTAGTCTGTTGTTTGTTCTATCTACCAAAATATATGTATTGCACACACCAGTCATCATGTTTTATTTATCAGTATGCAACCTGTAAGTCGCTTCCCTGTGTCATATTAATGTTTACCACCTGCGGTCACCCTATGTGGTACCCTTGTATGTATATCCAGCCTGTATCATGTAACGTGCATTTCATGTATATACGGTCATTACCTATCTATGTTTGTACTTTAACTGTTTATGTCACAGGACCTCCTCATGAATGAGCTTGCTCAATGGAGTTTTCCTGCAATAAACTTGAACTTGAAAACTTGAATCCTGCCCTGTATGATGTGCTTGACTGCATCGCTCAGTGGTGTTAAGATTGCAGCAGTAACTGTTCTAACAAATCCAGGCAAACATAGGAGTGCTTGCATGGCTAAATTTGCATAGCAGTTGACTCCAGTGTTATTGTCAAATGTAGTCCTGCATGTGGGTAGTATGATCTTCTTTGCTGCTGGTGCCGTAGAAGATGTAGATACCAAACTGTGTGTCTGAGTTGTAACATCTCCCTTTGTGTCAGAACAAGGTTGCATCCTCTTTAATTGCTGACATCTGTTGACACAATATTATGCACTGTCACAATGGCTTGCAAAGGGAACTGTGGCAAGCCAGGCTGGTACAGAGAACGTAACCTGTTGTTCTTGATGCATTTTGCTTAGCAGATATTTTCTATAATGCAAAATTGATAACGTACAAATCAGCTAACGTACGTGTGCATGATAGAGCCACAACACCAATATCTACTATGGTTGCATCCAAACTCAAGTCTTGCAATTTGTGAATAGATACTACATACGTCACACACAGTGGGAACTGATTACGTGTTACGTATATGCCCTTCATAAGCTAGAATTTCTCTGCACACTGTTCAGTAACTTGTGATCCCTGTATATTGTCAAGTGTTATAACAACATTTTCGACAATAGTCCTTAGTACATTGTATTTAAACTCAACAATGTTCCCCATGGCACCGTTGAGAAGTCTGCATTCAACATTCAAATTACATCACAGCATAACCCATGCATGTTTGCATAGTGTCAAAACAGAGCCAAGGCCAGCAGTTCTGGACGCATCAGTATTTAACTCCTTTAAGCAATCTGTCAGTGAACGTGACAGACAAAAACCTTCGATTGAATCAATGGATGTTACTATGACAAGAGGCTGACCTTTTTTTGCTAGCATCAGTGTGTTAAACCCATCACACTGTTTCAATCTAAGCATTAGGCATGTAATATATAATATGTACCAGTCAAAGCCAACTCAGAGAAAACATTAGCAAGGGAACATGTCCACTACCAATTGCTCTAGACATTAGAATTCTCTGGCTTGTAGTTGTCAAACTACCAATTCTAGGTTCCTCAAGCAAGCTTTTATACGCCTCCTCCTCAGTCTCTCACATATTCTGCTTGAGCTTTACATATGAGAATAATTCCCTCACGTTGACTCCACCTATGCAACCAATTGCTTTCTTGGCTGCAACAATGAGGCGTGAAAAGACATGCTTGCCATTCACAGGTACTAACTGTAGTAAATCACCAAACACAACAATGTATTTACCTCCAAAAGGAGTTTCTTCCTCGGTACCCAGTATCTCAGGCAGTCTCAAATGTATGAAGGCAAGCGTGCTATTGGACACCATGCTGATCTCGCCAACAATCAGTAGTTTCATTTTCTGAAACGTGGATCTTCACTCACTTGCAGTCTCATAAGATAGTTTACGATACTCACCAGTTTTACCATGCTCAACTGGAAGCATGAACAATCGATGCAGAATGGCTCCACCAGTGTTGTACACAGCAAGTCCAGTAGGTGCAGCAACAAGAACAGACAATGGTTCTGCTCTCATCTGTCTAATTTTTGCACTCATTGCTTCTATGAGAAAGCTTTTACCTGTGCCAGCTGCACCACTCACAAACATATAAAAAGGTTTATCACCATCACAAGAGCATTTATTCTGTCTGTGTTGCATCCCATGGGACACAGCATTAGTCAATGTATCATACACCTGTTTCTGCTCTTCAGTCAGCTGGTGTTCTGTCGCAGCAACATCAGACACTTTATCTGTTCCTTGCTGTATAGCTGCCTCAATCTCAGACACAAGTACTGCTGTGTCATTGACAGGGAGGGGGGTCACCTAATATTCCCTTAGCTTCCATGTCAGCGTTATCATTGCATTTATCGGAGTGTCTTCATCTATCATTTCTTGTGCTTTTTCAATCTTCTCTTTCTCCAGCTGCAGCCTCTGAATGTGCAGATTGGACATTTCAGATTGAAATGCGGGGAGGTGGATCAGACCTTACACTCAGTAACCGCTTCAATTCTCTTCTTCTGCTCAAGGATGGGGGGGGGTGATGTAGCCATGACAGGGGTGGTTAGAGACGGAAAGGGAGTGGGAGTGGGAGGCAGGAGGCAGGGGCCAGATAGCAGGAAGAACAGGGGGGGACCTGGATGCAGGAGAATAGGGGAGCAGTGAATCAGAGCAGGAGGGGCAGGGGAAGAGGAGGAGAGTGCAAGGAGAAGGACCAGTTGGGAGGAAAGGTAAAGGAGAAGGACCAGAAGTACAAGGAGGATTCAGTAAAGGGAGCTGAGGGTTTAGGCCAGGGGAGCACGACGAGCAAGGAGGAACTAAATGGAGACAGGAAGGAAGGGAGGATGAGCCAGGCTAGTTTAGCAGATGGGGGAAGGACCAGTTGTGAGCAGTGAGGGGGATGTAAGGTACAGAAGGATACTCAGGAGGAGGAGAGCATAGGATTGGAGGAGGGTGGCCATGGTAAATAAGGAGGGGTGGCATGTGGCACCCAGATAGGGGAGGAACAAGGAGCCAGCTGGGTGGAGGGGCCTGTAGAAAGGATGAGGGACATGGAAGGGGGAATGGAGGAAAGGGTGGTCAGAGTGCTCCTGCTGGGGGATTCTGTGATCAGGGGTATCAAATGGGATAGGGAGGAGAGCCTAGCCAGTTAGAACAAGATGCTTCCCTGGACTAACGGTGCACAGGGCTAAGCACAGGTATATCAGCTGGCAAGATTGTGGGGGTTCCCAGACATACTGGTCCACCTGGGTACAAATGACATTGAGGGAAATAGCGAGCTAGAGATACAGGCAAGATTCAGGGAGCTTGCCAGGGTCTGTCATGACATAGGACGCACAGTTTCCTTCTCAGAAATCCTGCCAGTGCCAAGGGCTAGTGGGGAACACAAAAGGAAAATTAGGGAGATAAACCAGTGGCTTAGGGAGTGGTGTGAGGCCAGAGGGTATGGGTTGATGGGGAATTGGGGGGAGACCTGGGAGGATAAGGAGCTGTATGCTAGAGATAGACTACATCTCAATTTGGGGGGGAAATCCTTAAGTTGAAAATAGAGGGGTTCATTGGTGAAAAGTGGAGTTTAAACTTGTGAAGGGGGGTGGGATGGGAGAAAAGGCTATCAAGGGGGTGCCGATAAAGGAGGGACTCTGTCTCCACCCCCCTGGGGATCAGGAGGATTGCAGGAAAAGGCCAACTGGCAAAGTGCAGACCAGGGGAAAACAGAATCCCCATGGGAACACGAGCAGGGGAAATGGAACTATAGGGAAAGGGTGGAAGGTAGTCCTGCTAAATGCCAGGAGCTTGGGCAATAAAATGCCTGAGCTTCAGGTGATGTTAACTGAGGGAGCAGTGGATGTGGCAGCGGTCACTGAGACTTGGGCCACTGCAAGACATGACTGGGACCTGAACCTGGAGGGTTACACTATGTTCAGGAAGGACAGGGGGGAGGGAAGGGGAGGAGGGGTAGCAATGATAGTCAAAAACTGCATTGGCATAGGGGGAGTAGAGGAGGCGGAGGGAACCGTGGAGGCGATTTGGGTCACCTTGATAACAAGGAGGGGCAAGAGAGTAAAAATAGGAGTGGTGTATAGACCCCCTGCCCTGGCGGAGGAGCTGGAGGACAGTCTGGTGGCAGATGTTAGGAGACACTGCAGACTAGGCAGAGGAACGGTGGTGGTGTTGGGGGACTTAAACATGCCAGGAACAGACTGGGAGACTATGACATCCTCTGTGACCAGGGAACAGAGGTTGTTGGATGTCTTTCAAGACTGCTCCTAACTCAGCAGGTGAGGGAACCGACCAGGGAGGCATGGGTACTGGATGTGGTCCTGGCAGACAGTGACCAGATTGGGGGCCTGGAGGTAAGGGACCCATTGGCAGGGAGTGACCATGCCACGGTTTGGTTCTGCCTGGACCTAGGAGGGGTAGAAGGCTGCACAAAGACGGAAGTAACCGACTTCAGGGGCGGATTTTAAGGAAATGGGAAGGATCCTTAAGGAGCATTTGGATGGGATTGGGTCAGACATGGACGCTGATAGTAGGTGGAAATCATCAGGAGAGGGTGCAGGATGCTACCAGCACCTGTGCAAGGGTAAGACGAAAATGCTGTAGGGCCCAAAAACCCTGTTGGTGGACCAGGGAGGTCCAGGAGGTGGTCCGGGGAAAGAAAGCAGCCTATAAGCAATTCAAGTGCTCAAGGAGTGAAAGGGATCGAGGGGAGTACGAGCTGATGGCTAGAAGGGACACTAGAGTGGTGAGGGCGGCTAAGGCAAGGAAGGAGCAGAACCTGGCCAGGGAAATTAGGAGAGGGAACAAGGGGTTCTTTAGATACATTGGGGAAAACGAAGGGTGAAGGGGCAGATTAGCAGGATTAAATCAGGGGAGAGATGGGCACAAGACCCGGGGGAGCAGGCTGAGGTACTAAATGAGTACTTCACCTCAGTTTTCACCAGGAAAATGGGGGTGCTGCATCATACATGGAAGGAGACAGAGATACTGAGGAGGGGGACCCTTACCGATCGGCAGGTCTGGGGAGAGGGGGAGGCATCACTGGCAGGTGGGGGAAGGGCTAAGCAGGGAGAAGAGGTACCGGAAGTGGAAATCACAGCAGAGAGAGTGAGGGAAGCCCTCAGCTCCCTTAAGACGGAGAAAGCACCGGGGCCAGATAAATTACATCCCAGAGTGCTGAAGGAACTTGCAGATGTCCTGGCGAAACCCCTGGCAGAGCTTTCACCATCTCTGAGGACAGGGTGGGTGCCCCAGGACTGGAAGGTGGGCGCATATAGTGCTATCCACAAGGGGGGTCAAGGGAGGTGGCAGGAACTACAGGCCTGTCAGCCTGACATCGGTGGTGGGCAAGGTGATGGAGGGCATTGTCAAGGAGAGGCTAGGGGGGGACCTGGATAAGTCAGGGTGCCTGGACGATAGACAGCATGGATTCATCCTGGGAAATCGTGTCAGACAAACCTGGTGGAGTTCTATGACTGGGTGACAAGTGCCTTGGACCTGGGTAGACCAGTGGATGTCCTCTTTCTAGACTTCAGCAAGGCATTTGACTCTGTTCCTCAAGTGGGCCTGTTGGATAAGCTGGGAGAAATGGGGGTGGGGAACCAGATGATCAGATGGATAGGCAATTGGCTCCAGGACCGGACCCAGAGGGTCGTAGTGGGTGGGATAGTCTCATTCCCAAGGAGGGTCATTAGTGGGGTCCCACAGGGATCAGTCCTTGGGCCCCTTCTGTTCAACGCCTACATATCTGACATAAGGGCAGGAATCAGGGTGAGATGAGTCTCTTTGTAGATGACTCAAAACTGGGGGCGGTGGTGGATGGGGAGGAGGGGAGGGTGGCCCTACAGGGGGACCTGGAGGCTCTGGAAAGATGGTCTAGAAAGTGGAAGCTGAGGTTCAATGCAGGGAAATGCAAGGTACTCCACCTGGGGGCCAGAAACCCAGGCCAAGTGTACACCCTGGGGAATGCTACAAGTCTCGATGGCTGAGAGGGACCTGTGGGTGGTGGTGGATGTCAAGATGAACAACTCTGAGACTTGTAGGAGGGCAGCAGCCAAGGCCAACAGGATGCTGGGACGCATCGCTAGGGGATCACCTCCAGAAGGAGGGAAGTGATACTCCCTCTGTATAACTGCTTGGTGAGGCCGCACCTTGAGTACTGCGTGCAGTTTTGGAGGCCACACTTGAAGAGGGACATTAACCTCCTGAGAGGGTCCAGAGGAGGGCAACCAAAATGATTTGGGGCTTGGGGACAGGACCTATGAGGAGAGGCTCAAGAGCTAAATATGTACACATTGGAAGAGAGAAGGGACCAGGGGACATGATAGAGGTCTTCAGGTACATGAAGAGGGTAAATAGGGAGGAACAGTCAGGGTGCTTCAAGGAAGGAGGAAGGGGCCACTAGAGGGCATGGGTGGAAGCTGGAGGGGAAGATTCAGGGGAGAAAGGAGGAGGTGCTACTTCACTGAGAGGGTGGTGGAGCCATGGAATGCACTGCTTAGGGGGCTGGTGGAGGCAGAGACAGTGGAGGGGTTCAGGAGGGGGTGGGACAGGTACAGGGAAGGGTTCTGGAAGCAAAATCCAATGCAGCAAGAATATCCGGAACTGGGAAGGGAGAAGCCAGAGAAGGCGAGGGGGACAGCAAGGTCAGCACCCAGGGTGGGGGCTGACCAAACGAGCAGACACGAAAGACCGTTAGGCCTAGTCTGCTGGCATTTTAGTATGTTAGTAGTACAAGACAGGTTGAACTCCTCATATTATGTGTCAGAATTACACTTGAGCAAGATTTCACCTCTCTATGGTTTGAAGAGCAGACGAACAGCGTAATAGTGTTGCCCTTCTTGTCAGCAGTTTTCAGATTAAGTTTATAATGATCAATCAACCATGGTTTGCATCTCTTCACAAAACACCAATTAATCTTGGTGATCTTATAGATATTCTTACATGAATCATGTTTGACTCCAGCTTTGAAGTTATACCACTGTGCAACATCAAACAGACTCATATTGTCCAGGAGGATATGCCTTTTATGATAGTATGTCTCAATCAAATTGTCTCTTAGAATATTTCTGGAAGTGGGTTGTTTGGCAGCAAGCTCTTAAATCTGTGCATGAGTCTTTAGTACATGGCACCTGTTTGGTTTCATATTAACATTCAAGTAATGGATTGCTTCTGATTTGCCATAAATACGTGTGTGAATCAATTGGTCACTAGCTTCATATGGACCACATATATGGTGTGACAGAGTTTTCATCCCTAATGGCCACAATCCTAATATTAGTGTCTTGCTGCTGGACTGTAATTCCTTCCACAGTTCCTGCAAGCAAGTCTGCTCATTCTTTGTTATGTAAGAAGTTAAATAACACACAAGCCATTCACATTTTAGCAAAAAACTGAACACCAATGCTAGCCTGCCACATGAGTAGTAAGTATTGCACTGTAGTTGTTGATAAATGTCTCATCTTTTTCCATGAAGCAGTTTGTATACTCTCTTTGTGGACTTTGCCTTCAGGTGATGCCTGATAGCAAAGAACAAATCATTGACCTTGCCAGTTTTGCTTACTTTCCACAGAAATCCAAACCAACACCTTGTATACCACTTAGCAGAGCTCTTAACTTTTTTTCTGACAATGCTTGTAGCTGATGTGTTGCTTGAACTTTTTAACAAGTTCATATAGTTTTGGACTGTCCAGTTTGTCAGATAAGTGACATGTGACATACTTCATGACGAAATTCAGAATTTCATTCACTGTATTGCCACCAATACGTACAGCAACACGTGTTCATGTGACACTTCATGGGCCTGAGACTCAATCCTCTAAAAGTGGTGGTCCATGAGACCCAGTGGTGGATTGATCATGGGCAAGATCAGTTGCAATAGTGCAAAAAACTGTTGATGGAAATGTTGAGAGGCAAACACCGGATCAAGAGAATACATTTCACCAACTGTCATGGATGATATTCCAGCCACATCCTTGTTGGCCAACTTCAGAATCTCTAGCAATTCTTCCTAGTTGTACTCCGCACAGCTCAGAGGAGCAGGCTATTTAGCAGGACCAAACTCACAAAGCATGTACATCACTTCAGAGTGCCAGCGGTACCAATACCCCTTGGTACCACGCATGCTTGACAAAACAGAATTGAGACTAACCTCTGGATTGTCATCTTTTGTCTGAAGTCTCTGTGGTAACTCTCCTGCTGTAAGGTCAGCAAGTGTGGTAGTCATTCTAAGTGTATGAGCTATGGCAGCAGACAGTATACTTGGTTCACTCTCCCAGAGTCGATGGAACAAGTATTTTATGTTACATTTGAACTCCCCATTACAATTTAGAATTCTAGAAACTCTATACTCAGCACCAGGAACCTGCACATCATGTTCATCTAAACGGCCACCCATACCATATGGAAATAGATCTGGAAAGCATCTGGCTTCCAATGTACTTTCCCGTATGCTAATATGCTCACCTTCTACCTGCTTCATTTGGAAAAGGTCAATGTTATGAGTGACAGGATCTTTACCATGCAATGGGTGTACTGTATACTGCTCGTAGATATCTCAATGTGTTGTCATGGACACTTTCTGAAGCATAAGTTTGCTGGTCATCTGTATACCGTACTCAGCATCTATGTCAGTATTTTGATCAACACACAAGTCCTCATAAAAGGGATTTTGTTTATGTAGAAATTGTAGCACTCTCTTCACTGTCTACATTAACTACATCTTGTCAAATTGTCTTCGACTTTGTTGGCACTCCACTGACCAAGATGACAATGCTGTTGTCTTTACTGATCTCGGTCACATTCACTTTCAAGGGTAGAGGTAGATACAGTACATGATGGATCCTTTTAATGCCTTGATCATCTCCTGTCTTAGTAGATATTTTTTTGTCTTGGTGTTCAATCGTAATATTGTCTGAAATGGTTTAATTGTCTGTGTAAGAATCCATTCAAAGTGATTAAGACACTGAATTTCCATTGGAGTTTCATCAGTTCCCATGTTATTTAAGTTATTACATGAGTAACGAGCTGTGAATGAGCTTGGTAATCCAGCAGACCAGACCTTGGTTTGATTCTCACAACCTCCACTTGCATTGCTGTGTGACTCTGAGCAAATCACTTAACCACCCAGTGCTCCCAGGTCACTCCTGAAAACAGGCACTTGTGCCTAGTGGGCCTTACCTGGTTACCAAAGACTAAAATAAAAAATAAAAAAATTTAGAACTGAGTGCGCAGGTAGCACCTTGGCTTTGGTTTTTCTAGCACAGTTTATGTACAGGTGTACTGTGTCCACTAGCAGACAGTTATTCTTCACCAGAACATATGCATGGAATCATACCCGCATGTAATGTAGATCTGTTACATTAGGCAGATTGACAGATCTCACTTGTGACCTGTAAAACAACCTTTGGCAAGATGTGCACTCAACATCAAATGCTCCTCTTTTGGCCAATTCAAAATCATCAAGTCTCAGTCCCAAACTGTTTAATCAGATAGTCTTCAGTAACAAGATGTGATCCAGGAATGTCCTTTACATCATCTTGTACTAGGTTAATGTCTACACACGGCATCCGTAATCTGAGAGATTTAACAAATGCAAGAGCACCATGCATGTCACCCTGTAATAACAACAATCTGAGTCTTGCAAATTTGTTGACAGCATTCTTTGTCCGATAAATTGTATCAAGAAATCTGCGCATAGCTGTGTCATGCAAGCAATAATACCAGACAGGATGGGCGGTATTGGGCAATACCGGACCGCCCAGGGGCGTAATGAGACCCGACACCACAGGCAGAGGGCCTTATATCCCCTGAAAGGTCTGGTATTGCCCATACCGTCCACCCTGGAGGGTATTATTGCACTTAGAAAATGGGCATCTATGTAAATTTTAAGTAGTAAAAAATAACAGAGAAACTTGATTTTAAAATGAATAGTAATAGAGAAAAATGTTTTTGTGGCAAATTAGTCCCTCTGTTACAGTGCTGTTCCATCTATTGTTTGTGCCCCCAAACAGAGCCATGCTGTTCTAGTTACTCCCCCCACCCACTCTCCCCCTTTGTCAGAGGAAGACGTGAAATTTACATTACATTTTCCCCAGTAGTATATTGTCATCATTTCTGAACATGTTCAGTACTGTTTCAGCAAGAGCTTTATTTTGTTTACTTTGCTGTTGGAAGATGTGCCAGTTAGGTGCACAACCTTGTGTGATCCTGCTAATTGAAAGCAGGAAGTCAAGACCAAGAAATCCATTTTCCATGGAGCAGTGCTGTACATGTTTTTTACTTTTTTTTAAAGAGATTAGAGTTTTGTTTTACTTTTTCGGCAATGACCAGAGACGAAGCCCATTTGTTCGGAAGTTCTTTAGCCCTTGTGTTCCATGTCTTCCAGGGTCGATCGGGATCGGAGATGTCTGCAGTGGAAATTAAGTTGCAGGGTCAAATGCACAGAAGCAAGATGAGAGGTGAATGTTTTTTTTTTTTAAATAGTGAGCAGTTCCTGTGTTTTAATTTTATTAAAATTTACAAAGACCAATGGAGCGGTGGGGGGATCTGCTCAGCCATCAACTAGTCCACATAGCGGAGGAGAGAAAATGGCAGGTTCTCAGTTTGAAAATTAGGGGCTCCCAAGGATAACACAAGTAATAGGGCACCCCAAATTGGCCCTTGTTTTGGAGCGGGCATCTATTGAAACTTAATGTATCCCCCTGCTGTGGTGCTCAGCCAATCAGAGAGCTACTAGAATCTAGCCCATTTTCTTAGAATAGCTATCATACATATATGGTTTAATGAGTTTCAACAAACACCGGTACTTAAACAGGCCAAGAAATGACGTAACAAAGCCTCAAAATGCTGAACTGGACACATCAATATCTCAAAGTAAAGTATGCCTTCTCTTGTCTGCGTAACAATACACGGGTCAATAAGGTTTTGTAGCTTATCCAGTGACTCCTGCCTGACATTGCATGATGAATTACACGCCCATGTCACTGCAGATGAAATCCTAGTGTCTGCATCGGCTGTGTCTACATCATTTACAACATTACTATCCGCTGTGCAGGAACACGAAGAACATTATAAACAATACCATATACATCCACTAACAAGAAATGGAGTTTATCGGGTGGATGGTAAGTTTTTCCTAAAAGAAAACCTCCTACTGACTATTGTGTAACCAGATGCCACCTAAAACAGCACAGAGGTTTGTCTCTTGTCAGAGATGGGACCTCTGGCAATTGTTTGTGAATGTGCAGTATTGCTCTCCAAAGTTTGCGCATCTCTTTGGAATGAAGATGCCACAATCTTGTGCTGCACGTTCGTGCCATATACACAAACTTCCAAGCCCTGAGACATAACTTCATCAGTCCTGCTTTATTTTTTATAGATTTACCAATATGTCTAACAATTGCAGTTATACAACTTTCAAACCTGGCTTTTAAGGGCAAGTTTTGAAAATATTTCTTGCATACAGTAGCTACACATGTAGCATTGGTATTAACGGATTTGGTTTGGACACGATTATCGTTTCTCACGCCATGTGGCAGTTGTTTTTGAACACTATTACGTTTTTTTGTCTTGTTAATAGCCTTACCTTTCTGTGCTGCTGCATTTTTAGATATCTTAGATTGCTTATGTGTCTTGTGACTACTAGTGCACTGAAAGTACCTGTTACACCTATGTGCTCGATTCTTCCTATCAGCTTCTGTTAACTGTCAGAATGTATTTTGAGAACCTGGAAAAGGAAAGAGAGAGACTTCTGTAAGGTGACAAAGTGAAAACATCAAAGACAGCATGTCTGCATGCATCATCAACACAAATAATCACCCATGTTAAAGGACAACTAAATCTAAATCTGACATCTTAACACCGATTCTGTAACACACGTTCTTAATTGATTGCATCAAATGTGCATAATATCTTACAAGAGGGTGCAACATGCCAAATTAAATACAGTAATTTGAACAGTAAAAGGTGATTACAAATCAATTTTTACAGTTCGATTGGCAGTGAACAAAATACCATTCGAACAGTATAAGAAGCAATTTGATCTAGGAACAGTTCAAAGTGTTTATAGCACTAAGAAGCACAGTGAAGAAACAATGACTATGAAAACATATAGTAGCACATTTAACAATACCAATACTTGTACATTGAATGCCTCTACATATGCATAACTAGAGACATAGAAACATAGAATTTGATGGCAGATAAGGACCGCTTGGCCCACCTAGCCTGCCCATTTTCCTACCTAACAGATAAGCTGCAGATCCTAGTTAACCAACAGCTTACTTCCTCCTACCTCCCACTAGGACTGCCTTATGTCTGTCCCACGCATTCTTGAATTCCCCTACTGTTCTTGGCTCCATGACCTCCTCAGGTAGGCTGTTCCATGCATCCACAACCCTCTCCGTGCAAAAATACTTCTTCACCTTACCTCTGAGCCGTCCCCCCTCTGTCTTCAAATTTTGCCCCCTTGTTCTTGCACATCTCTTTTTCTGAAAGACACTACCCTCTTGGACTTTGTTGATTGCCTTGAGGTACTTGAAAGTTTCTATCATGTCCCCCCTCTCTCCCTTCTTTCCTTAAGGGTATACAAATTAAGCTCCTTTAGTCTTTCTTCTTATGTCTTCTGGTGCAGACCCTGCACCATTTTGGTTGCCCTCCTCTGGACATCCTCCACTCCGTCTATGGCTTTGTAAAGATGGGGTCTCCAGAACTGCACACAGTACTCCAGATGGGGTGTCACCAACTGTCTGTACAGAGGGATAACAACTTCTTGTTTTCTACCATTGATGCCTCTCCCTATGCATCCCAGTATCCCCCAGCCTTCCTTAGTGCCTTCTCACATTGCTTGCCCACCTTTAGGTTATCTGATATAATTACCCCCAGCTCCCTTTCCATTTTTACTGTTGTCAGTATCTCACTCCCTATTGTGTACTCTTCCCCTGGTGTTTTTGTTTCCCAGGTGCATTACCTTGCACTTCTTTGCATTGAATCTGAGCTGCCATACATTTGACTATTCCTCCAACCTTGCCAAGTCCCTTCTCATCCTTTCCACTCCATCTTGTGTATCAGCCCTGTTGCAGATATTTGTGTCATCTGCAAAGAGACATACTATTCCTTCCAGTTCCTGTGCAATGTCACTTATAAAGACACTAAAAAGGACCAGTCCCAGTACTGAACCCTTCACTGTGGACTCTGTTTACTACTACCCTTTGCGTCCTGTTGTCTAGCCAATTTTTTATCCAGGCTACCACCTTGGGACCCACTCCAAGGCTGGCTAACTTGTGTATTAATCTTTTGTGTGGGACTGTATCAAATGCCTTGCTAAAATCTAGGTAGGCCATGTCCACAGCCCCTCCCTGGTCTACTACTTTGGTCACCCAGTCAAAGAAATATATTAGATTCATCTGACATGACCTTCCCATTGTGAATCCATGCTGCCTTGGGTCCTGTGGAGACTCTGGCCTCTAGATAATCAACAGTTCTTTCCTTCAGAAGTGATTCCATCATTTTCCCTACCACTGAGGTCAAACTAACTGGTCTGTAGTTTCCTGCCTCTATCCTGCTCCCACTTTGTGAAGAGGAATCACATCTGCCCTCCTCCAGTCCTCGGGTACCACCCCATCCTCCCATGATTTGTTAAAGAGAGTAGTCAGCGGTGTCACTAGTTATACCCTTAGTTCTTTTAGAATTCTTGGGTGAATCCCATCAGGCCCCATTGCTTTGTTCACCTTCAATTTTATTAGTTCTTTCAGAACCCTTTCTTCTGTAAGTGGACTGGTATCAACCCCCATCTTCAGAGTGTTTCTCTTGTTTGGTTTAGGTACCTTCTCCTCCTCTTCCTTTGTGAATACAGAGCAGAAATATTCATTCAGTATCCCCTGCTTTTTCACTGTCACCCTCTGCCCACACTCCCTCCCATTTATTAAGCCTCAGTATCCTTCCTTTGATCTTTCTCTGCCCCCTAATGTACCTATAAAAGGTCTTATCCCCCTTCTTAACAGAGTTGGCTATCCTTTCCTCGGTTTGAGCCTTTGCTATTCTGACTGCCTTCCCTGCCTCTTTCTGTTTTAACTATTAAAGTTCTCTGTCCTGCTCCTTGTGTGTTTCCTTATATTTCCTAAATGCTATCCTTTTCTCCTTAACCTTCCCTGCCACCTCTTTTGAGAACCATAGCATTTTTTTCCTTCATTGTGTTTTGTTGATTTGCTTTACACAAAGGCTTGTTGCCTCTGTGATGGCTATTTTGATTACTCCCCATTGTTCCTCCACCCCTTCTTCTTGCCTGTTTGCTAGTGCTTTTCTGAGGCACTCTCTCATATTCCCAAAGTCAGCCCTCCTAAAGTCCAATACTCTTGCTTTTGTATGGCTTGATTGTATGGCTATGCTTATCGTGAACCACACTGTTTGGTGGTCGCTTGTTCCCAGATGGCTACCCACTTCTAAATCTGAGATTCTTTTCTCTATCCCCATTTGAGAGTACCAGGTCTAAGACTGCTCCCTCCCGAGTGGGTTCCAATACTAGCTGTCTGAGGCATGCCCCTTGTAGGGCATCAAGAATGACCCTGCTCTTAGATGTGCCTGCAGCAAAGGTGCTCCAGTTAACATCTGGCGTATTCAGGTCCCCCATCAACAATGTCTCCCCTTTTTCTGCCATTCTAAGGATGCCTTCTATCACTTCCTTGTCCATTCCCTCCCCCTAAGATGGGGCTCTGTATAAAACCCCCATGTGGATTGTGGTGCCATTTCCTGTCTCCAGGGTGACCCAGAGTGCCTCATCTGCTCCCTGTTTACTCTTTAGTCCTGTTGCTTTGATTCCTTCCTTTACATAGAGCTACTCCTCCTCCTCTTTTACCCTCCCTGTCCCTCCTGTAGATTGTGTATCCTGGTATGTTGACATCCCAGTCATGGTTCTCTGTGTACCATGTTTCTGTGACTGCCACAATATCGAGGCAACCCTCTTCCATCAAGGCCACTAGTTCAGGGAGCTTGTTACACAGACTACGGGCATTGGTACTCATCACCCTCCACTTTTTGATGGCCTTACCCCTTTTAGCCCCATCCCTGTCCTGACCGCCTTTGCCTTTTTTTACACTTACCTCTGTCCTACTCCCTGATGACTTCTCTACCTTGGTGTTTACCTCACTAATTACCATGTTTTGTGGGG
This sequence comes from Neoceratodus forsteri, assembly GCA_016271365.2. Lineage (NCBI taxonomy): Eukaryota > Metazoa > Chordata > Ceratodontiformes > Ceratodontidae > Neoceratodus > Neoceratodus forsteri. The sequence goes on from CM057459.1 coordinate 1,443,149,185, forward strand.
GGAGGCTGGGATTTCTCTGCTCCTTTTCAATGCCTCCCCCTTGGCTAGTTTAAATGCTTGTCAATGAAGCATTTAAGCCTCTCACGTAGGATCCTGGTTTCCCCCCTGGACAGATGCAGACCATCGAACCAGTATAGGTCTGCAGCCCTCCAGGTGGCTCTCCAGTCCCCAATGAAGCCAAAACCCTGAGCTCCACACCAGTTTTTCAACCATTCATTGAATTCCCTAGTGAGGAGTACCCTAGTATCACCCTTGCCATATAGTAAACTATTTCATTTAATAGGAAAAATGCCATGTATTTAAATGTAGCAGGTCACGTTAGATCGGTTTTCTTGCAATACCGATCGAGTAGTAATTAACAATTTGAACTCTGTTTAGCTGTAACTGTTGGAATACTGCCAAGCTCAAACGGAAACAGTTAAGTTATTTCAAATGTAAGCAGTCAGGCAAACAAACAGGAAACAGGAAGTTAGGATCAATGTTCACCATTTGCAATCAGATGACCAGTGCTGTTGCTTCATCGTAGAAACAAGTCAATAACAACTGTAAGTAAACTTATTAAAACTAATTAGAATGAGTATTTTTATGTAATTTGATGTCCAATTGATTACTAAACACTGTTCAAATGGTTTCTGAGAAAAACGTGTTGAACTAACAAGGATATGTTAACAGATGGCAAACAATCGTTTTTGTATGCATTACGGGTTAAATTCATGCCACTGTTGCACATTTATGATAACAACATCAGTAAATTATGTGAAATTGTCCAGTAAGTGTTTTATATGAAACTGTTTGAGAATTAAAAAGTTCAATCAGTACTTACATCAAAACTGTTCGAAGCGCACAAAACAAATCAAATGCTGTTCATTCTAACGGTATCTAAGTAATCAAAGTAGTTTTTCCACAACAGAAGCATTTTCCAGTAGTTAGTTATCTAGGCCGAGCAATGCAACTTAGTAGACTATTAAATCCTAGCATCTCTGCCTTTGCATTCCTTTCCCACTTACACTGTTCCCCCTTTGCACCTCCACTGTACCTTTCCACTACTTACTCCCCACCTCCACCTCTGCCTCCTGTACCTCGCCCACCCTTACTGAATTTCTTCTTGATAGCTCCCATACCAAACATACATTTACTTCTTTGATCAAACCCTTACCCCTTTCCAATCTATCTCCTCTCGACAAAGTGAACTAGTTCTCCCCACAATTATTCCTTATCCCTCCTCCAAGAACACCTTCCTTCACTCTATCCACCAGTTTTCACTTTTCTTATTTGGCCTCACTTAGTGGTTATTGAGTTTGTTTAACCAATCTACTACTGCTGTTTCAAGTCAATTTACTCTGTACATTATGCTTGTATCTACTCCTATTTGTATGTTTCTTTGACACATAACCCTTGTAAATGAGCTCTTAGCTCAAAGGTCGTAATCCTAGTCCTGAATAAATAAAAAAATAAATAAATATTACAATCCTGTCTTAATACAATTACTAGTTTCTCAGTGGAGTGTTGACAAACTTCTATCTATGAATTCAATGCTTGACAATTACCCAAGACAATAATTAGTTCAATATGTGTTTACAGAGGACTGTTCGAACGGTATTTGACTGTTTGAACTGTATTAAGCAGAAACTATCCAAACTTTTTTTTTTTTACATTTTGAAAGTCTGACCAATACAGTACCATTCAAGCTGCATAACAATCATTCACACACATAAGAAACTGGTAAATAACAAATGTCAAAGTTTGTGCATGCTTACAGAAATATATTGTAGTTCGGGTTGGGTACCACATTTAAGGCTAAGTCTCAAATTTTGCACCTTAATAACTTTGAAACCATACAACAGATTTGCCTGAAATTTGGAATGCACAGTCTGGTGTCATAGATCTCTGGATATAATAAGTTTTGTTGTGGTCGGATGTACAGTTGTGGAGCTGCAGCATGCCAAAAAAAGCATAAATTACAAATTTTTGTGTGTTTTTTGCTTGCTCCTACAGCTCACACAGTTTGAGCGATCGGTCTGAAAACTTCAGGGAACATGTAGCCAGGCTCCCCAATCTGCCTTTTGAAGATTTTGTGAAAAAATATTAAACGGTTCAAAACTTATTAAAAAAACTCTTTCCCATTATAGTCTACGGGAAAAGTTAACAACCAATACGACACTGTCACAAATGCAGTTTTTACTGTTGCAAATGACCCTTATACTGTTGCAAATCAGCCATTTTGTTTTCAGTTACAGCTCAGAAAAATGCTTGGCATTTAAATTTTGGATCTAGGGACACAACTCTTGTTGTGTTCACCTAGTTGAGTCCTGAGGATGCTAGCCATGTCTTTTTTGGTGGGTAAAACACCCCATAAATATGTTTTTAAAATTTTTGTAAAAAGTAGTGTCACAAAGCACTTTCACAAATGCGACACTTTCGTGATTTTTTTTTTTTTGTGAAAGTGTCATGACTTGCGACAGTAATTTGTGAAAGTGTGGCCAAAACAATAGGAATTCTTTACCACCCTGCTGCAAAACAACAGTTTTGTTGTTTGGGCTGAAATTTGCAGGGAAGAAAGCCAACATCCCACAGATGTGCCTTTTCATGGTGTGGTGCCAAAATATTACTGGGCTATAAAGATACGGCACTCCGAAGCTGACAATTTTCCCCACTGGATAGCATTATGGCATCCGCCGCGCCTTTCGGATCCCGTAACTCAAAAATAGTTCAAGATACAGATTTTTTGTCACAAAAATGCTTAGTCCCCCACTGGGGGGCTAAGTACAAAACTAGCTTGGAAAGTCATAAATAATATGAGATTTACATTTTTTTCTTCGTCGTACAGTTCCTGCAATATAATCTATTTAGTATTCCAGGTGCTCATTTTCTGGTCCGAGGACCATTACTATGCCCACATTCTTTGTATTCACTGTGCTTCTGAATGCACCATTTTGGGACACAAAGCATGTGCGTTTGCGTTACTGTTACTATTAGCCTTTGCATTTCCATTTCCGCTTGCGTTTCCGTTACCATTTGCGTTTCTGTTTGCATCACCATGTGCATTACCATTTGTGTTTCTGTTTGTGTTTGCATTACCTTTTGCATTACTGTTAACTTTTGTGTCACTGTTGGTGTTACCGTCACCATTTGTGTTTGTGTTTGTGTTTGTATTTGCGTTTGCGTTACCTTTTGCATTACTGTTAACTTTTGCATCACCATTGGCATTACCGTCACTGTTTGTGTTTTCATTTGCATTGCATTGGTGTTGCCATTACCGTTTGTGTTTCTGTTACTGTTTTTGTTAGCATTTCCGTTTGCATCACCGTATGCATTACCGTTTGTATTTGCGCTTGCTTTTTCATTTCCGTTACTGTTTACTTTTGCATTTCTGTTTGAATTATCATTACTGTTTGCATTTTTGTTACTGTTTGTGTTTCCATTTCCCTTACCGTTAGCAATTGCATTAGCGTTGGAGACCTGGGTTTGAATCCCACAACCCCCACTTGCATACTGTGTGACCCTGAGCAAGTCACTTAACTTCCTTGTGCTCCCAGGTCACACCTGGAAACAAGCTTCGGCTTAGTGTGCCTTTCATGGTTAAACAATTTCCCCTTTCCCATTCCCTTATCATTTGCATTAGCGTTTCTGTTTGCATCACCGTTAGTGTTATCGTTACCGTTTGCATTTGAGTTACCATTTGCATTAGCATTTACATTTGCATCACCATTACCGTTACTGCTTCACTTTGTGATTCTGTCAATGTAGGGTTACGTTTATTGTTACCATTTGCGTTTCTGTTTGTGCTTGTGTTTCCATTAACGTTTGTGTTAGCGGTTCTGGTTGCATCACTGTTACCGTTTGCGTTTGTGTTACTGTTTGCATTTCCATTTATGTTTGTCTCACCATTACTGTTACCACTTCGCTTTGCGTTTCCATCAATGTTAGTGTTACAGTTAGCGTTACCGTTTGTGTTTACATTTGCACTTGCATTTCCGTTACCATTTGCATTTGCATTTCCGCTTATGTCTGTGTTCCTATTTGCATTTGTGCTTATGTTTTCGTCAACGTTAGCGTTATCATTACCGCTTCACTTTGCATTTCCATCAATGTTAGCTTTACAGTTTGCATTACTGTTTGCATTTATGTTTGCACTTGTGTTTCTGTTACACTTTGCGTTACTGTTTCCTTTTGTTACTGTTACCATTACCGTTTCTGTTTGCATTTGCACTTGCATTACCATTTGCATTTGTGTTTAAGTTTGCATTTTCGTCACCGTTTGCATTACGGTTTGCATTTGTGCTTGCATTTCCATTTACATTTGCATCACCGTTACCATTACTTTTAGCGTTTGTGGTTATGTTACTGTTACCATTACTGTTTGCTTTCGCATTTGCATTTGTGTCACCATTACCATTACCATTTGCGTCACCGTTTACATTACCATTTGTGTTTGCATTTCCGTTTACGGTACTGTAACAGTTAGTGTTTGCGTTCATGTTTGTGTTGACTTTACAGTTACTATTAGCGTTTGCATTTCAGTCACCGTTACCATTACTGTTAGTGTTAGCATTACTGTTACAGTTATTACGTAGACATGGGCAGCATGGTGGGAGCACAGGGCCTGAAGCACATTTTCATTTCATTTGGATGTACGGTTTTCCTGCAGCAAAGTGACAAAAATTCAGTTTTTGCTACTTTTGCACAATGTGTTGCCTGTGGCACTGCACAGTTATTGTGAGGTTGATTGGTCTGAAACTTGGGATATAGACAGTACTTTCTTCAAGGACTATGCCACTTTTTGTTTTGTGAAAAAAATCTGTTTTGTTCCAGAGTTATTTCCATTTAAAGTTGCCCCCCTCTCGCAGTCAAATATTTTTCAGCTGCCAGGTCCACCATTTTAGCACATTTTCGGCAGCGAGGTCAATTATTTTGTGTCGGTTGTAGTCTATTCTCACAATGAAAGAATTCTTAAAGGTGTACAAACTGTTAAATTGAATATCCCTTAAACAGTTTGGTCATTTTACTTGAAATTCAGAGGGTGCTGAGTGCATATCTTACACCTGTGAATTATGCTTTGTAGGTGCTGCAAAATTAATTCATTGGGGAGATATTGACTGGCATAGTTGATGTTTTTCCCATAGGATTAGGCATGCTGCTATTGGCTTGTAATTTATAGGCTAGGTAACCCTAGTGTCCTGGACATGCCTTGCAGTGGTATGGTGTGTAAAACTTAAAAGAGGTGCAGAATTATGCCACTCCAAAGAATGGAAATTTGGTTCATTCCACTTCAATAACTTTTGAACCATGTGTCTGATTTGTCTGGAATTTGGAATGTAGAAAGATGAATCATAGACCTTCGACTGTGACAGTTTTCAGGTCACTGGCAGTTACAGTTGCTGAATTGTGGTGCATGTTCATTATAGTTAATGGGAAACTATTTATGTGCATTGTGAAAACTATGGTGAGCACATTTTGGGATGTGCAGGAAGATCCCACTATAAAGTATAGGACAGCTCAAAAGGTATGGCACATGTATATTGTTATGCAGTGTGGGGCAATGTGGTGGGAGCTCAGGGTGCACCCACCAATACATGTGGTTTACTACTTATATTGTGATGCTATGGAGAAATGTGCAAGTTGGTGGGAACATGGGACCCTCCCACCAACTTGTGCGACAATGTACTTACCTATGCTTTTCCAAAAAGTAAGGAAATTCTTTGCAAAAAACTGCATTAATGCAACAGTTAGGGTTGTTCCATAGCAACAAAAGTGAGGAAATTTGGTGTTAGGGTTGAAAATCCTGACTCCGCATTCCCCCCACCACCACCACACACACATACATGCAAGTAGGAGAAGGACCAAGGCAACACAACCAATCACAAACAACCAGCAGCAGGTAAACAGAAATAACATACAACTATCTAAACCACAAAACCACACACCCATGCTCCCAGCTTCCTCACACCTCAACAGATGTTGAGCTGTGGCACGGGGTTGTGACTGCTAACTCTGATCCCGGACATTCCACACACTGCAAAACACATATCACTATGGACAACTGGGCATGTTGGGCCAGATGTTGCCACCAACACATAACACAGACTACACATATGGTATTTTGGGGTTCACAAGACCCAAAACAGGATTTTGCACATTCCCTGAAATACTTTCGAAAATCACTTTTGCAGATACGACAGTGTCATGCCATGCATTTGCAACACTTTCGTGTTTGCGACAGTATTTTGCAACACTATTTTATATACTTTTGCAAATGTGACACTGTCATGTCTTCTGTTTGTGACACTTTCATGTTTGCAACAGTATTTTGCTACACTATTTTACATGCTTTTGCAAATGCGACACTTTCATGTCTTCCATTTGCGACACTTTGGTGTTTGCGAAAGCATTTTGCAAAAGTATGCTCCTAATGACTGTACATCTTTGCCATCATCTTGCAAGCAAACGGTTGGGTCCTTTGGGCTGAAATTTGCAGGGTAGCAAGCCCTGATCCCACGGATATGCTTTTTTCTGCTTTGGTGCTAAAATACTTAAGGATGACAAAGTTACACTGTTCAGAAATTGAGCAATTTGCTATAGACTAACATTGCAGCACCCATGATACCTTTCACCACCCATATGTTGAAAATGAAGTGAGGTACACCATTTCACTGCTGCCAGCTTGGTTCACCTTTAGGTGAACTAACCTCATAAAACAACTTTGTAAATAATGTATAATACCTGAAGTTGGATTTCTCCACGTCCTACAGTAACACAGGTATACACCTCCTGCTGGTTGTGTGTGATTGGTTGTGTTGCCTTGGTTCTTCCCCTATTTGCATGTATATGTGCATGTGTGGTGGTGGTGGTGGTGGGGGAATGCAGAGTTAGGGTTTTCAACCCTAACACCAAATTTCCTCACTTTTGTCACTGTGAAACAACCCTAACTGTTGCATTAATACATTTTTTTGCAAAGGTATATATATATATTTATGTTAACATGTACTCTGTGGGTGGGATATTCAGAAGGGTTGCACACAGTGCAATACAGTTGCGCCATGTGCAACCCACTGATGCCCGTGGCACGATATTCAAAGGGAGATTGTGCCCAGCACAAATCCCGATGTGCTGGAGCGCATCAGTAATGTATGCGGTGCAGGTGGGGGGGGTGTGCCCATGCATAGTCTGCACATCCCGATATTCAGCCTGGGATGTGTTGAGCCCATACATGCACAACCCCTACCTGCACTGCACACAGATGAGCTGAAAAAAAAGGAGCAACAGCTGGCCATCCACAGGTGAGCTGCCATAATGCAGGGTGCACTACGGCAGCTGCCACCTGTAGGTGGCCACCCGAGCTCCAGCTGCACCTTCGTGGTGGTGCCCCCATGCCTGATCGTGGGCATACATAGAATATTAATAGTCCCATATCCCTGGTGGTCCAGTGGACCACTTGCAGCCTCATCGCGGGCATCTGTAGTACAAATATTAGTCCTATATCCCTTGTGGTCCAGTGGACTGCTTGGAACCTGATCATGGGCATATATGGAAATAACAATAGTCCTATATCCCTGGTGGTCCAGTGGACTGCTTGCAGTCTCATCGAAGGCATAGGTATATTAAAATTCAGTTAACTCTATCCCTGGTGGTCCAGTGGACCACTTGCAGCCGGAACGTGGGCATCTGTAGTAACAACCATTAGTCCCATATCCCTGGTGGTCCAGTGGTACCCCCTCCCCACCTGCCCACTGAACCCCACTGCCCCAAATCCCCCAGTCAGTGGCAGGCAGCAGCTCCCCACCCGCTTGCAGCCCCACTGACCGCCAACTGACACCATATGGTAGGGCTGTATGCCCATTGGTCCACAGCATGAGCCAATGGGCATGCAGCCCATACCATACTACGCAGTCCAGATATGCAGATGGATCACATATCTGGACTGTGTAGTATGGTACAGGCTGCATGCCCATTGGCTCATGCTGTGGACCAATGGGCATATAGCCCCACCGCACGGTGTCAGTTCAAGGGTGGTGGGCTGCCGGTGGGGAGTTGCTGCCCACTGCTGACCAAGGGGTGGGGCAGGGCTCAATGGGTGGGTAGGGAGGGGGCATCGCTGAGCACCAGGGATATGGGACTAATGATTTTACTACAGATGCCCGCGATCGGGCTGCAAGCGGTCCACTGGACCACTAGTTATAGAGTTAACTGAATTTAATTATACCTATGCTCACGATGAGGCTGCAGGTCCACTGGACCACCAGGGATATAGGACTATTGTTATTTCCACATATGTCTGCGATCAGGCTGCAAGCGGTCCACTGGACCACCAGGGATAGAGTTAACTGAATTCAATTATACCTATGCCCGCGATCAGGCTGCAAGCGGTCCACTGGACCACCAGAGATATAGGACGTGTTCTTCAAACACACATGCCTGCGATTGAGCATTGGGGCACTTTGCCACGTTGTGCAGGGGGCGTCGGTCCCCGACGGCTGCAGCCTGGCAGGGCGCCAGGCGCAAGTCACTGAGGATCAGTGCACCTTCATGCAAATGGGGCCATAATGACATGCAAATGGCCCCATTTGTGCCTTGCATACATTATGGCCCCATTTGCATGTGCACTTTTGAATATCGTGGTGGTTGCACCTATCGCAACAGCACTTGCGCTTTCGCATCCCCCGTTCCACTCTGTGCATCATCATAGGTTTATCCGAGCTTAGTAGACAATGCCCATTACAGCTCACCCATTAATTTGAGTATCCCATAATTTTTTTCTCAATACAGTATTCATTCAATCTATTCTTAAATATTTCCATACGTGTGCTGTCCACAGTTTCTGCTGGCAAGGAGTTCCAAATACCCACCACCCTCTGGTTGAACCATGATGCCCTTTTTTGTGATGCGTTTTTCTCCCTTTAACTCTAAAGTGTGAGCTGTATTGTTGTAAGTGTTGTCTCTGTAACTCAAATCAAGACATTCCTGTAGCTCCATGTTTGTGATTGCCTTATATACCAGGCATAGGTCTCCTTGCATTCTTCTGTATTCTGAGTATAGTCCTAGGTTTGTCATTCTCTCCACATAACTAAGAGTCTTCATTGTTGTAATCATTTTAGTAGCCTACTCTGTACTCCCTCTAATGTCCTTATTTCCTGTTTAGCTCGTGGAGACCAAGACTGTGTGCAGTACTCCAGCCCTGGCCTCACAAAGGATGTATAGAGCAGCAATATCACCTCTCTGTCCCTGCTCCTGATATTTCTTCTTATGCTACCCACTATTGAGTTAGCGTTCTTCACTGTGGTGTTACAATACTTTTTGGTTTCTGTAATATCAGAAATTAGCATTCCCAGGTCCTTCACATCCTTAGTTGATTTTAATTCATTGTCCTGTATTAAGTACACTTGATTTATATTGTGTCTTCCTAAGTGCCTGACCACACACGTCTTGACACTCAATTCCAGTTTGTTAATTACTGTACATTGTTATACTATGTCCAGTGATTTTTGTAACTGTCCAGCCTTCTCTCCATTGTTCACAACCCTACCATTTTTAATGGCATCGGCAAATTTGGTTTTCCAGGTGTCCTCACTTGTTGGCACTGACGAGACATACAATTTGAATAAACAGGGACCTAATACAGACCCCTGTGGTACCCCACTCCTAACCCAAGTCCATTCCAAAAGGCAGCCTCTTGTACTCACTGTCTGCTTTCTGTCTGTGAGCCATGAATCAATCCATTTGATTAACATACCATCGAGTCCCATGTTGTATAGTACTTGTATTACAAAAATAAAAATTAAAAAAGTCCACTGCTTCACCCTCATCCAGTGCTTTACTGACCTTATTGTAGAATTCTAACATGTTTGTTAGTGTTGATCTCCCTGATGTAAACCCATTCTGAGTTTCGTCCGCCAAACCTTGGTCATTAATAAACTTTTCTATCTTAACCTTGATAACTCTCTCTAATACCTATCCCAGGACTGATGTCAAACTGATGGGTCTGTAATTTCCAGTCTTTTCCAGCTCCCTTTCTGAGTTCATGATGGCGTGCAGGTGCAGATGAACTCATTGCTATAAGAGATGCTATACAGGGGTGTGCCCAATGGAGAGCTCCATTTCAAGGGGCAGGTCAGTGGTGGGTGAATCAGTCAGCAGGCTGGCGATGACTCCCTTTCAGCTGTTGGGGCAGAGTTGGACAACTTTTCAAAGGACTGAGCAGAACCAATAGTGGCACGGCTCAGTCCTTTGATGTTGCATTCTTGGTTGCGCATTCACACTGCTGTAGCTTACAGCAGTGTGATCACGCTGAGCCCTGGCTGTTGGCATGCCTCCTCACTGTTTAAAAATAAACAAACTGACAGGGCTGCCAATCCCCCTGTCAGCATGCCCCCTCCCAGTTCATTTGCCAACTGGGGTGCCCACTCCCCATTGGCATAATGTCCCCTCCATTTGTTGTGTGCCAAGGGGGAGGCCCAATCCCCCTTGGCTCTTGCCCCCCCCAAACACTCTGTACATGCTCACAGGGGTGCCCAATCCCTGTTGGCTACAGCACCCCCCAACAAACACTCAGGTGGCAGGCTGGGAGCCCACCCCAGCATTCCAAAGTCCCTGATAAAAAAGAAAATCTTCCCATGCTGGATTTATGTTTTGTTTTCAACCTGTAAACCAGAAAACAGTCCCTCTCAGTCTGCTGTGCCCCCCTCACCAACCCACACCCATCCTCTGTGCACCCACCTCCCCACACCTTCTCACCCATACTTACCTCCGGAGCCCAGCACAACAATCTTCAGTGGACCGGGAACACGTCTGCATTCTTCAAAGCTGACCATGAACTGAAGAAATACCGGCAAGCTGTATAATGGCATAAATGGGTTTTTTTTCAACTTTGGTGCATATCTTGGCCATTTGTGTGAATTTTGGCAACAAATTTTCAACGTGGGGTTCTTGAGACCCCACCTCATGAATTCAGTGACTGTCATCTGGTTATTCGGTCTCAAAAGGTGATTTTGCAGTCACTGAATGGAATCACCTTTTGGGACTGATTAACGAAATGACAGTGTCACTGTTCATGAGGTGGGCTCCTAAAAAGCCTATGTTGCAAATTTGGTAAAAATATTCCAAAAAATGACTGTGTTACGCAGTTTCCATGCACACTTGTAACGTCCGCAATATGTAATATTTTCACTCCAGATTTTCAACATTGGCATTTTTTTATACCTCCTTATAAACAGTACAGCTGTCATTTTTCACATCCTGGCTGAAATGTGTTTTCGCACTTCTGGTGCAGAATAGCGCTGTCACTGTGGGAAATCAGTGTTCGGGACAGATTACAAAAATCACAGTGACACTGTTCATGAGCAGAGGTCTCAAAATACCTATGTTGAAAATCTGATGACAAAAGTCCATATAATGACTGGGTTAGGAGCATCCATTGCACAGTTTCCACACACACGTAACTTCATGAGTTTTAAATATTTTCACTCCAGATTTTCAACACTGGCATTTTTTACACCTCCTTATGAACAGTACAACTGTCATTTTTTGCACATCCTGGCCGAAATGTGTTTTCACACATCTGGCGCTCAACAGCACAGTCGCTGTGGGACATCAACGTTCAGGACAGATTAAGAAAATCATAGTGACAGTGTTCATGAGCAGAGGTCACGAAATGCCTGTGTTGAAATTTTGGTGAAATTATTCCATTAAATGACTGTTACGAGCGTGCGGTGTGCAGTTTCCACATACGAGCATACGTTCTAGCATTTTTAATATTTTCACTCCAGATGTTCAACACTGCCATCTCTTCACACCTCCCTATGAATGGTGCAGCTGTAATTTTTCACATCCTGCCTGAACTGTGTTTTCGCACATCTGGTGCAGAATGGAGCAGTCACTGTGAGAAATCAACGTTCGGGACAGATTAACAAAATCATAGTGCATGAGCAGAGGTCCCAAATGCTTTCATGAGGTGCAGGTCACAAAAGGCCACATTGAAAATTTGTAGTGCAAATACCAACAAACTCCCAGGGCATTAGCATTTTTAACCATAACGTCCCCTCAACCCATGGTGGGGCTCCAGTGCCCTCATCTTCTCTGAACCACAGACACATCTTCACTCTTCAAAGCCAGATCATGAATTGAGGAAACACGTATGCACTTCACTGTATTTCAACGGGAATGTGAACTTGGTGACATAACTCGTTCTTTCTGCTAGGAACTCTAGTCCTGCCAATCTGTGCATATCAGCATCAATTCCAATGACAAACTTCAGCATTAACAAATGCTTGTTATAAATAGGCACAACAATAGACTCTCTCTATGATGATATTATAGATCCCGTATCTAAAGATTCCTGAAAGATTCTTGTTACCAGTTCAACCAGTTCATCTGCCATTTCCCTTATTACCCTTGCATGCATGCCATCAGTACCCTGAGATTTATTAGGATCTATGCTTCGAAGCCGATTCCTTGTATCACCTATCTTAAGTTCTATTCTTGTTCACCCATTTTATTCAGTTCTATAGGCTATGTATCTGACCTTGTGTTAAACACAGAGCTAAAATAATCCTTCAGCTGGTTTGCTACCTGAAGTTCATCTGTTACCATTTTTCTATTATTATCCACTAATGGTCTTACCTGTGTCCTACTGCCTCTCATATTACTGATGTACTTATAAAGGACTTATAATTATCCTTGGTTCTAGATGCTAATAATTTTTCAAAGTTAGCATTTTATCTAATATCTGATTTGCAAGATTTTGCAAGATATTAATATTTACATCATTCTGTTGTACTCCCTGATTTCTTTGCTCTAACATATGTCTGATTCCTTTGTTTTATCTTTTTCTTTATCTCTTTGATCATCCACAGTTTTCCATTACCAGTCTGTGTATACTTTTTTTTTTCCTGGCACATACTTTTCTATTAACTCATTTAGTTTGCTTATCAATTTCTGCCACCTTTCTTCATTAATTTACTGAATTGCTCTCTCAATCCCAGTCCCCCATTTTCTTGCGCATCACCTGATAATCTGCTCTGGCAAGACATTTTTCCTTAGTTAGCCTCATGATATCCCATTTTTACTTCTAGGCAGAATATGACCATCATATGTGCGCTAGTCCCTAATGGAGGTGCAACTGAACTGATCAAAACTGACTCCTCCATTTGCTAAGTATTAAATCAAGAATTCTTGACTCTCTTGTTGGCATCATTACATATTGGCCCAACCCAATATTGTTTATAGTTTCTAGAAATTCCTTCTCTAGTCTAGAGGTCCCTTCCCACATTGTTCAGTTGATATTTGGCACATTGAAATCACCCACCATTACAATGTTGTCCTTTGGGTCCAATTGCCCTATCAAGTTAAATATTTCATTATTTAATGAGTCACCCTTAGATGGAGACCTATACGTTGCTCCAGTAATATTGTCTTCTCTTTCTGTGGTATAATCTTGACCCATACTTGTTCCAGTTGATCACCCTCCTTTCACTCCCTCTCCTCTACCACAATGTACTCCGCTATATAAATGACCACCCCTCCACCACATCTACTGGATCGTTCTTTACTAAAGTGTTTATAACCCTTGATACTTCTATTCCAGCTGTCATCACTTGTCCACCATGTCTCAGTAACTTCACAAATCTGTATTCATTCCTTAGATAAGTAATATTCCAATTCTTCTTTTCTATTCCTGAGACTTTGGGCATTAATTAGAACCCCCTTCCAGATTAAATTGGTGTTATCTTCATTTCCGGGTTTTTTCCATTATGTTTTCCACATCAGTGTGTTCATTATCATCTCTTCCCCCTTGCCCCCTGTCTGCTAGTTTAAAGCATTATCAATTTCTTTCCTTATCTTTGCTCCTAGTATACTAGACCTTTTTCTGTTTAGGTGGAGTCCATCCCTACTAAACAGATCACTTTTGGAAAATGTCCCTGAATTGTGTAGGTAAGCAAAATTTTCCCTGAGGCACCATCTCTTAATCCATCCATTTAGAAACTGAATCTCTTCTTTTCAACATACCTGCTCTGGGTACTGGTAAAATCTCAGACACTGTAATTTTACATCGCCTATTTATCAATTTCTTCCCTAGCTCCTCAAAATCCTTTTGTACATCTGTAAGCCTCCTTCACCCTACATCTTGGTCATCTTAGCTTCAGATTCTGCTAAGTATATCATAGCTGACTTGAATTAGAAAACACAACAAAACAGCATTTGTACATCTATGGCACAGTTTAATATCTATTTTTCTTGAAACTGTAAATAATACACTGTGAATAGTATGCAGAACAGAATCATTCAAATTGTTCAAATGCACTTGAATGCTTGTGACTATTAATTTCATAGTACAAGCATATGTCAATGTGTCTTTACAGAAAACAATTTAAATGGCATTTTACTGTTAAACCCATTTTTCATAAAAAACATTCAAACAGTCTTTTTTGATATTTTGAACAACATTTAATCACTTCAACTACATAATACTTGTCCAGACACATAAACAACTGTTTAAAAGATAATATAAAAGCTTGTACATGCTTGAAAAGTAACATATATGGTAAATTGTGCTCTGCATGTATATTATAGTATGTTAGGCTTTTACAACAAGCACATATAGTCAGACCTCAAACATGCACAATTCTTTCACAGTTCAGTAAAATGCTTAATAGTTTACTTTGTAAAGCTAAGAATAAAAACAGCATGGTATCATTCATACATTTTTTGTTTAATAGCACATAGTCAATAACATTTTTATGTGTTATTAGAATTGAATTAAATTCCATATAAATTGACACCATAGATAATACAAGTAGACTTACCACCTAGAATGCCAGTACAAAAAAGGAGGTAAGAGTGGCAGAATGTCTTGCCAAGCTATGACTTACATCACTGGCAAATGACAGCCTGGCACTTTCCCACTCAAAATATTGGTTGGCATAGTAACTGTTGTGTATCACTGTGTAGAAATCTGTTAGGTATACATTTGCTGTTGCTAGCCAGAGAGATAGGACAGACCTTCTGTGGTGCTGTGCACATTGGATTTGTGAAGTACTTTTTTGTAGTAGCGGGGTCCTTGAAAGGGATTCAGCCATGGCAGAGAATCATAAGAAAATTGTCTGGATTTGGGGGAGTTCACTTGTGTATGGGGCTGAGCAGTTTGCCAGGAAGAGTTGTTTTGGACAAAACTTACAACTCTGCAACTGTAACGTGCTGTGGTTTGGAAGAGGTGGCATGAGATGGGAACATCTCATGCCAAGGATTAACAACCTGATACACAGTCAGCCTGAGCCAGACATTCTCCTAATCCACATTGGAGGCAACAATCTGGGGCATCAAAGGGGTATAGATTTAATGGAGAGAGCACACACTGATTTGCCTATGCTGAGTGCACAGTTGCCTAACTATAAAATTATTTTCTTGAACATTACAAAGTGCAGGATCTGGCAAGGACAGGATTATATTTCTGGTATAGAAAGATCCAGGCACAAAGTAAATGTGCAAATTTCAGCATTCCTAAAATATATTGGGATGCACACAATTTGGCACAAACAAAGTTGCTATTATAAATATTGGCTTTTCCTAAAAGACAGTGTGCAACTGCCAGATGGTGGAAATGTTATTTTCTTGGGCAATCTCCAACATGAAATCCCAACAGTACTGTGATGTGCACCTTATGCATAAATCCACAAACAATGTCTGTCTAATTACTAATGTCTCATTTCAAGGCAGCACTGGAAAACCAAAAGGTTCTTTTAAGAACCACCTTACTTTTGTCAAAAAATAGAATTACATCTATATGCACACACACACACACACACACACACACACACACACACACACACATATACATCACATTTTTTTTCTCAAACTAAACATATGTTCACAACATGGTAGGGCAATTGTTCATTAGGTGTGACTGTTGACATACAGTTTATGTTCTTATATTCTTAAACATTACACAGTTGGCCTCAATATGCCTTTTTTTTGAGTGTACATAGTTGTGTTTCAATGGTGGGGGGTTAGAGTACACTATAGCAACACTGTCTTTCTGTATTGTTTAACATTTTTTTAATCATCGTCTGCATAAACCACATTTGTGTGCACCACATACAGTTATATACTTGACCATTTATTTTTTAACACATTTTTTTATCATTGGGCAGTAAACTACATGTTAAGATAACTAGTATGTCCACAAAAAAATTTACCACCATATGTAAACAAACAAGCACTATAATGGTACTTAAATATGTAAAAACCAATTGATATATGTATATCACGAATATTGTTCTTTTCATAACTATGCATAAGAAATCTATCTATAACTGGTAACTTAATTTGTAAATTTTAGCTTGTCTTTTTCTTTACAGAAACATGACTAAGAAGTGAACCAACAGGCAGGTCAGAAGGCTGGTGTGAGCCCTGGATGAGAAACGGATCACACGTATGTATTTTAGAGCATCCAATCTGCCCACGACAGCCATGTGGTAGGTGGCGAGTGACTGTCCTGTTGCAAAAGGTGTGGTGAAGATACCAAAAGAATGCCGCCAGAAATGGAAGACCGTGCGGAAAAGGCTTCTTGTCCTTCAACAGAAGGACAGAATAACCAAGAGAGAACGGCTGTGGTTTAAGAGAGCCACAAAGATGTGGGGGATGGCAGGGAAGCCCGTGCTAGGGGAGCTCTACATTCAAAGTTAGTGTGATAATTAGTAGACAATGCACAACAGATTTAATAGTATGTCCAAGGACATATAAATAGTAGATGACAATTAACAGACAGCAATACACAGCAAGCCTGTGTCTGCATCAAATATAATAATGTTTTGACAACTATGTACAAATACTATGTTCTATCACAGAGACAATCTGATTTGCTATCACACGAGCCCACAAACCTGAATAGTTCTGTGGTGGTGTTGTGGGTGGGTGGTGGGGGTGGGTGTGAGTGGAAATTAGAATCATATTTTGGCATGGCACAGTAGATAAACATATAATTGTTAGTCATATAAAAATACATAGTGTATAGATTCATGAGAGATGTATGCATTGTAGTATTACCCTATAGAACTCAATTTTGAATTTTGCAGCCTGTAGAACTCGTAGGATATAATTTGTGGTACACTAAGGTACAGTGGAATCGCATAGCATGTGAACTGAGATATAACAGTATTTTTATAAAGTATGTATTTGTGTGTAGAACAATCTTTCACCATACACTATTACAGGTTAGTATTACCATCAACAATGAAGCTAGATATCTTCCATGCTTGCATGAAACGGTAATGAGACAAATATAAAAGGTTCTGCATGAGTGAATTAATGTAAAATGTTACTTTTGCAATATGTATCGGCATCTATACTTGTATGTCACTGACACTGGTAAGCTTTTTTTGGTGAATCTTGAGTACTGTAGCAAACACTTCACTGTTACAGATGTGCTCAGATGTAAGCAATACATGATGTCATGGGATAAGATAAACAGTCTCTCAATCACCTCTTTAGCATGTTATCTGGCACAAGGTGCAGCCAAGTGGCATATTACCCATATGTGGTCATTCACTGACTGTTACTCTAACTATGAGGATTGACTGATTGGTATCACAAAATGTTTATTTAAGAAACAAAGTTGTAAAAGTGTGCAATTTACATGAATGTTCAGTCCCAGAAATGCAGCTAAGTTGATGATAGAATTTCTGTATATACAGGTAGAAGTGGTCTGCGTCACATGTCATTCATATTCATTGTCAGACATTCAGTTTAATATCAATGTAACTCTAATTTAATTTACCTGTATTTCATTAGGAGAAGAGGACCTCCCTGGCACATCCTCTGCCACAGAAGGTGAACCACAGCCTCTGGAGGTACAGGACGATATTGCTGTGGCTGAAGAGGCAGGCACTAACATTGAAGATATCTAAAAGCAAGCAGCTATTACTGTCTGTTACTCTATAGGTATATCTTTTAATCTGACATTTCTTTTGTGGGGAATGGGGAATAAAATTATTCCAAACAGTGAATACGCCCCAATGCAATGGATGTGCTAAGAGAACAAATACAAAAGAACGGCACAAAACTCTAGCACTATCCAACACACAGAGAACACAGTCAGACTCAAAATAAAGTGCAAAGTTGCATTTTATTCAATGCCAATAGTGTGCTTACAAGACCTCTCACCAGGGGCAAAGGGAGCAGCCCACACCTTTTTGTAAGCACACTGTTGGCATTTAATAAAATGCAAGTTTGCACTTCATTTTGACTCTGTATTCTCAGTGTGGTAGATAGTGCTGGAGTTTTGGAATAAAAGTATTCCCACAGTACATTGGTTGAACTTTACAGATATGCTGTTGACATGTACAAAATAGTGGCAAACATAATGGGCCCGATTTTCAAAGACCCCATAAAGCGATGCAACTTGCATCACTCTAAGGAGTGCATCAAGCCCAGGTTGTCGTAGGCACCTTGCACCAGATTCTCTATCAGTAAAGTGCCTGCACCAAACTGCTGGGGATTACCACAGGACACAAGATGTACCAAATACCTGGCTGCAACTCTGCGATGTGGCACAGGTATTGGTAACCCGCCCTCACCCGGCGCAGCACTAGAGGAGCCAGGATGGTTGGGAGTGGGGGTGCAACAGTAGGGTGCCTGCAGTGTACCCAGGGCCAAGGAGATGGCAGTGTGGGTATCAGGAGGACTGTATAGCAACTGTGAGCACCCGTCAGGGTGCTGTTGCTTGCCATATGAGACAACTTGGTAACGAGCACTATACACATATCACAACTCCCCCTCTCCCATGCCACCTATGAAAGAGAACCCGCAGCCCTGATCCTTGATCCCATGGTGGACCCCGATCCTCATCAAGCCACTGCAGATGAGATCAGTGAGGTATATGTCAGTTGTTTATTTTTTTATTTTTTGTTAATTTTGTTCAGGGGTGGTAACAAGATGGCAGCCGTGCAGGGCTGCCGTCTGCTAGCTCTCTGACTGAGAGCATCATTTTCTCCCTCCTACTGTCCCATTTCTGCTATGTTTTTGCAATATTTCTGCAATATTTGTTAAGGAAAGCTAAATTAGGCTGTGTCTGTTCTCGTGGTCAATAGTTCCGACCCAAGAGCCCCAAAAAAAAACGCTAGTTGTAGCATTTGTAGCACCTTATTAGCATTTTAGTTAGGCATTGTTAGTCAGGATGTTTAGCATACACAGGGCAGGGGAGTGAGCAGGATCAGGAGGGAGTTTCTTTATTTTTTAGTTAGACATCCTGCAGGCCTCTTAAATAATTCACTCATCTGTGTATCCACTGAGGGTGAGTGCTGCTGCCTGGAGACCGCTGCTACCATCACTGATAGATCCCCCTCTGAAGTGACTGACAGCAGAGCAGCGGATCCAGTGTCCGGCCCATACTGAAAGGTGCCCGCTGCTGCAGTGGGGCCGACTGCCATTGGGTGTGGATTCCCAATCCCAGTATGAGGATCTCCAGACCATTCATTCCTGCAAAAAAGATGCCAGAATACAGAGGTTCCAGTGACTACCGGAGGTGCTTCTTTTACCATCAGATGAGAGGACCAACTGTACTGCTGGACACCGTTTCTTAACCAGACCATCTTCCTGGGAGAACGTGGATGCATAGAGGGCGCCGTCCGTAGTTCTACTTCCCAGGGTTATGGGAATTGAACTGTGTGGTCTGTGGAACTTTGTGCTGGCAGTCCATCTCTGCTCGCATTGTCGGTTGGTTTTCTCGCTTAGTGGGAACTCTACTGTAGACAGGGCTGTGGGTAGTCAGGATAACATATCAGGCAGACACTCAAAATCAGTGCATAAAAAATGCTGGATGACATTTGTCATTTTATTTTCTTCATAAAATGGAAGAATGTACAGAAATCAAATAAAAATTGAGTTACATATTTCACTCAGAAACAAAAAATAAGCAATTTAAATAGTATAAACCACTGCTTTGGTTTAACAGGGACTAAAGGCTTTTCCTCAGCCCAGTCAGTAATTGCTAGTGTGAGCCCACACCACACTAGGAGGTCTTACTACTATCTCCAGCTACTGCCTACTGGCTCCCTGTCTAACTCAAGTCACCCCGGTGGTGAACTTTATACATTGTTAGGCATGACATCACAGTCAGGTGATCAGGTACTTAACCTATTATCCTTTATTTTCCTGTCTTATCTGTAGTGTCATAGAATAGCTATCTACTATCTGCTTTGGTACAACATTCTCTAACATACATTGTAAATCATATACAAGAGAAGTCCCTCTATAGCATGCAAAAGACTTAACTATAGTAAGGTAACTCATTATGGAGTTAAGCCCCTCCTTTCTGTAGTGACATCATCAGGTAAGGTTCTTATAAATAGGCCCTATAGAGGACCCTTACAAAATCAGGAGTTGGATTTTTGGGCCTGCTTTTCCTGGCCCCCCCAGACTACCAACTTTAGCTGGTAAGCACTTCACTTTGGGGTAAATTACATTTGAACAACAAGTTGCTACACAGCACAAGCCAAAAATAAAAGGTAAAAACAGTTTACGTTGTTATTTAAAAAGGGCTAGGCTTTTAAGGACATAACTATATATTTTGCTTAAGCCCTTCTTATGTTGGCTTGCATGCATGCGCAAACAACATATTATGGCAGTAGCAGTTTCAGAGGTGTGTCAGTGTTGCGGCGAATGCAGGCGATGCTTTCATCGGTGTGTCCCTCAGCCTCCAACCAGTGAGCATGCTGCCGAAGACAGCAGTTTCAGAGAGTGCCACCAACTTGAAACGAATCTGCCGCTGCAATCAGAGACTGGCTCGTCATTGCAGCAGCAGATGACATGCCTCCATTACATGCCATTCCTGGTGAAACATTTCAATGCATATGGCGGCTCCTGCCATCTGCCACACAATCCCCACAAAGCCGACATTGGGGTACCCAATCCCCGTGTCAGCATGCCCCCCCATTATGTGGCATAGCTAATATGGTGGCTCCTGCCACCTGCCACACAGTCCCGAAAAGCTGACATCGGGGTGCCCAATCCCCATGTCAGCATCCCTACTCTCAGTGTGTCTTTCTTGGTTAAACACTTTCTCCTTTCCAACACCAGGATGCCCATACCCCTCAAACCCATCTATACGGCTTGCCGACATCAGGGTGCCCAATCCCCATGTCGGCATCCCCCCTTCCGAATTGTGGTACACTGGAAGCCCACCCCAGTACACCTATTTTTTTTCCTTGTATAAGCTGGGTAACTAAATAAAACCTTCCCTTGCGGTCTTTTTGCCCCTCTGCAAAGAAGAAAACAGTCCATCAATGTCTTCATCATCCCCTTCCTGCTTCTCCACCCTCCTTCTGTGCACCCACCTCCCCGCACCCCCCCTCACCCATACTTACCCTCCGGAGGTCAGGAACCGTGATCTTCTCTAAACCAGGACACATCTGCACTCTTCAAAGCCGAACTGCAAACTGAAGAAATTATGGTAAGCTTTATAATGGGAAGGGGAGCGGAGGGTTCAACTTAGGTTGATATTTCAGCCATTTTTAGGAATTTTGGCCCCAAATTTTCAGCAGGTGGTTTTTGGGTCTCCACCTTATGAACATGCAACTGTCATTTCGTTTCTCAGTCCCAAAAGGTGATTTTGCCATAGCTGCATGGAATCACCTTTTGGGACCGATTAACAAAATGACAGTGCCACTGTTCATGAGCGGAGGTCACAAAAAGCCTATGTTGCAAATTTGATGAAAAATTCCAGAAAATGACTGTATTACCAGCATGTGTTGTGCAGTTTCTACGCACGCTTGTAACTTTGGTAATTTTTTATATTTTCACTCCAGATTTTCAACATTGCCATTTTCTCACACCTCCTTTTGAACAGTATAGCTGTCATTTTTCACATCCTGCCCCAAAAATGTTTTCACATCTGTGGCACACAATGGGCATGGTTCCTGTGTGAAATCAACTTTTGGGACAGATTAACAAAATCACAGTGCTACTGTTCATGAGGAGACATCCCAAAATGCCCATGTTGAACATTTGGTGAAAAAATTCCTAAAAATGACCACGTTATGGGCGTGCATTGCGCAGTGTCTGCGCACGCTCGTAAGTTCGCAACATTTTTCATATTTTCTCTCCAGATTTTCAACATTGCCATTTTTTCACACTTCTACATGAACAGTACAGCTGCCATTTTTTTACATCCTGTCTGAAATGTGTTTCCGCACCTGTGGCTCCAAATGGCTGCATTGCCATGCAAAATCACCTTTCAGGATTGAGTAACGAAATAATAGTGCCACTGTTCATGAGATGGGGTCCCAAAAAGCCAATATTGAAAATCTGGAGTGAAAATACCAACAAACACCCAGGGCATTAAGGTTTCCAACCATACACCCATATTGTAGAGACTGACAGGCGTGGGAGGTGTAACTTGGGTTCCTCGGCCATAATGTTCACAGCATTCTACCCCCAACCCTACAGCCACTGACAGGCATTGAGGTGTGCCTTGGGTTCTGTCACCCTAATGTTCACCCCATTCTCCTATATTGCACCCATCTCAGCTTATTTCCTTATGGAATGGGGTGAGCATAAGAGCCGAAGATCCCAAAGCACACCCGGTGTCTGCAGGGTGGGGTAAGGTGGAATGGCATAAGCGTTATGACCACTGACCCAAAGCCACACTTCCAACGCCTTTCAGTCTCTGTGTGGGGGGGTGGTGTTAGTTCAATACTTCACTGCCATTCCTATTATGCATCTCTCTAACTCCTGCACTACCAATGCCAATGCCAGCAAGCCAACATTCGTCATTGACAAATGCTTATTATAATTATCTTGCTTGATCACTGTGTGCTTTTGGAACAGCAAGCTGTTTATCTGAGGGGGACTGCCTGGCTTTCAAAGGTACCGGACAAACACTTTATTATTTCTTCGTGTCTTGCCTTGTCTTTAATACTGGCAATCCCACTCTGGCAAATAGAAAGGTTTTTTATATTGCACAAAAGGACCAGCAATTTCCATAAAAATAAAAAGTCCTCCAGTCATCTCTTACAGGGAGGGCACCTGAACTGGCATTTAAAAAAAACTGGTAAGGACAGCCTGTATTTATTTTTCTATTTTAGACAGAAGGTATCTCAAGTAGAAGAAACATATGCCCCTCTTATTTTTATCTACTACTATGTAATAAAACCGCAGGACACACAGTACTGAGCTGAAAATCCAGCTGTCATGGATGTCGATGGCTGCAATGTCAAGCCATCGGCTTCAGTTTGGCCCTGACATAGTTACAGTTTCATTGCTTTTCCTTATTTAAAAGGAGACTCTTGAATTCGGCAGCTTTCCCTAGCTGCAGCTTTATTTTATGTGCAGGGGCTCTCCCACTATTGCTCACACTGCACAGCTATTTTGTTTCATCCATGCAGCCCCAGTTACAACACCTCTGGAGCTGCTGTTTCTTTACAGCACCCTTTATTTCAGGTATGGGACACTACGGGGAATCTTTATACCCGTGCCAGTAGTATCCCAGCCGTAGGCACTTTCTTTTCAGCTTTCTGCTATTTTGTGTGTGGTAGTTCACTGCAGTTTGGAGCATGCTTTGTCTCGAAGCACACTTACGATACATACTCTGCCCAAGGACTGCTTTCTTAACCGTTCTTTGTGGCAAAACCCATACTGGAGCATCCTGCTCTGCTTCAAGTTATGCTCCTTTGTCACCCTTCGTGACCGGGTGCATTTTTTGACACCGGGGC
This sequence comes from Neoceratodus forsteri, assembly GCA_016271365.2. Classification (NCBI taxonomy): domain Eukaryota; kingdom Metazoa; phylum Chordata; order Ceratodontiformes; family Ceratodontidae; genus Neoceratodus; species Neoceratodus forsteri. The sequence goes on from CM057459.1 coordinate 1,443,172,881, forward strand.
CATGTTCCATTACTACTGCACATGCAGCCATAGCTCTTGTGGCAGCGCTGTGCAATTCGAGACCCTCACACCAATACCTATTCCAGGGGCACCAGTGTACTCTGCTAAAGCACACTATGCGCTAACATCACTTGTGAGCTATACATAATGGGGGGGGGGCCTTAATAATATAGGGATAGTAAAGATATTGTCAGGTTGGCCACCCTGACAAGAAGAATTATGAAAGAGCTAAAATGAAGTATAGATGAGAACAGAGTGAGAAAAAGGGGGAGGAACTGGCACCTCATTTTTTTTTATTATTGTCAGAAGCAACCATAATACTGATGTCAGATACCCTTCCTGAACCCTAGAAGGGGTGGAGCTTCCGCCCACCAACTCTCAGAAGCTCCGCCTCAGGGACCCTTAAACTAATGGCATCTTCATTCATTTCCCCTCGGCATAAGGCACTTTATGGGGGGCAACGGAAGACCCTCATCTTCCTACCAGGGCACTCACCTATGGCAGGGGTCACCCTGTCACCCCGTCTGCTGGTGCCTTGAACTCTCCAGCAATTATTGGAAGAACAGTGAGCTGACACTGGTAATCTCTACCTTTGTTTTTTCGTTCTAACATCAGTCCAGGAGCTGGTGAGAGAAACTCCTGGCTGTGAACTAAGGAACTCTCCTCAGTTGTGTTTATCCAGGATATTTTCAGCATTCCTTTACCATCTTGCCAGCAGAGACCAGGGTCGGTGAGAGGGCCCCCGGTCTCTTAAATCTCTGGGCTTGAATTAAGTCTCTTTCATGCTGACTTTTACTCACAAGCCCTGTCTTGAAGGACTTTATCTGGTTGAACTGAGCCCTGCAGGTTGCTCTCCTGAAAGTTGGGACACTAAACTCCTAGTCTCCTTGATCTCATCTCTGTGGGGGGTGGTTGGGAGGGGGTAGAGGATTTTAAAATTGTTTAGCATATTGTTTGGTGTGGATGTGTGAATGCTTAGGTTTCTTTTCTATTAGTGGTGTGTCTGAGTGGGTGTCTTAAAAGCTTTTATCAGGTATTAGTAGTTTGCCTGGGCACAGTGCTGGTAATCAGCTAGAGTTTGGGATGTGTAAGGGTCTGGGGTGGGCTAGGATTGTTCACGGGGCATCCCAACTGCTTGATCTGTGGCCTTTCACTGACCTCCCTGTTTCCACCACAACAGCACATCACTGTCGGGAAGTCGGAATCGTGAGGTGCTATATCGATCTGTCATAGTGGGGTGCCTCGGGTACTTCTGAGGAGGGCAGGATTGAGGTGGTTAGGTGCAGAAGGTGCCCTGGGGTGAGATGGGTCCTAGAGATAGGCTGGACTTGTTTGGTCCCTATCCCCAAGGAGCCCACCAGACCAAGTGGGCAAATAGCTGGAGGGGTTGCACTGCCTGCCAATTCCCTTAGAGCAGTGCTCTGCAATGCCAGATCGATCAGAAACAAGACCGCAGTTACAGCAGACTTGATTTTAATGGGTGCTCTGGCTTGCATCACTGAGACCTGGGTGGGTAATGGCACCGGCCCAGATTGGGAGGCTGCCGCCCACCCCAGGTAATTAGTAGTGCACTGCCCCAGAGTGGAGCACGGGGTGGGAAGTGGCCATCTGTTTTATATCTGACTTGGGCTTCACTGTGCACCCAGTGAGAACTACTAGTTCCTTCAAATGTGTTGCAGCATGTGGCGGTCCGGGTGCAGGCTGCAGGTTTCTCCTGATCTACCGCCCTCGTGGGGTGGCGGGAGAGTTCCTGCAGGAGGTAGATGATTTCATCATTGGCGAGACATTGGGAGTCCCTCAGATGTTTAATACTGGCTGACTTCAACATATGGACCAATGATGAATCTTCTAGGCTAGGTTTTAACCTCCTCCAGATGATGTCATCTCTGGGCCTGTCACAAGAGGCTTCTTCCATGACCCATCAGGGCGGCCTGATGTTGGATCTGGTGTTTTCACTGGGGCTTGAGATTAACATCCTCAAGTCTAACCAGGTCAGCTGGCCCGATCATTGCACAGTGGAATTCTCGTATGGGCCCCCCCCACCAAGAGCCTTCCCCCTGCAGAGCTGGTCAGCTACTGCTCTCTGAGGGGATAGACCCTGGAGGGATTCTTGGCAATGGCTGATCTAGCTGTTGTGGATATTGCATGTGCGAGGGGACAGAGTGAGGTGGTTGTCACCTATAACAAGGCGATGTCCGCTGCGCTCGATACCCTCGCACCGATCTGTGTATGACCCAAATCCTCTCACTTGAGATCCCCATGGTCTGACGGGGAGCTCAAGGCGATGAAGATTACAGGTCAGAAGTTAGTGCGCTGCTGGCATAGGACAGGGCGGAAAGAGGACAAACTGGCCCTGTATGCCCACTATAGTGAGTACCATGGGGCAATCAACCATAAGAAAGCAGAGTTCCTGTCCAGAGAGATCGCTGCAGGAAAGAATCTACCAACTGTGCTCTTTTTTTTCATCCGGCCGCTGTCCAGTCCATCCTGGCTCCCAGTCAGACCCTTGCTGTCTTACCCCTGCGGCTTGCCCCCCCATGGCAGAGTGATGGAGAGACCCCCCCCCTCCTACCAGGACTGGATACAGTACACAACGATGCCCTCAAAGCTGGATGTCCTGTGGAACAGCCATCAAGCCGCCACAACCGGTCACCATTTTTCCCGGTTCTGAGCCCCCTGTGAGTGGAGCATGCAATGGAAGGAATGCGCACGCTTCTGCATGCACTCCCTCCCGGTACCATGCCCCAGCTCACCCCTATATTGTACAGTGCCAGTGCACCACCTCCAGCCTCCGCTGGGGGCCACAAGCGTGCTGACAACTGTGGACCCCCCACCCCAGAGAGGGAGAGCAGTCCATTGGATGCTCAATCCCTCTCCTCCCCTGCCGACCCCCAGTGGCTTGATTCCATTCCTGGGCATGGAGCGAGGTGTGGCACCCACTGCCTCAACCCTCAGTGCCACCAGGCTGGCCTGACCAACTGTGCTTTTCAGACTGTGGACAGACTATTGACTCCAGTCTGTCTACAGCCGAAGAAAGCCTTTTCCGATGCTCTATGCAAAGAGTCTGCTTGGTTCTTCTTTGACAGGGTGTCCACCATCCAGCAAGGAATTCTGCTAGCAAGTCAGAATATGGCAGACAGTGATTGCCTTGGTTGTCAGGGGGGCACTTCACCTGTTTGGGGTGAGTTCAAACCAGTGGAGGTGGCCATGATCATAGAGGTTGCTTCCAATCTGTAGCACACATATTGTGAACAGGAGCCGGTGCCGACACGTCTCTTGATGGGAAGTGTCGACTCCATTGGCTCCGTGTTCACCTTGATTGTCAGGTGCTCTTTATTGGATGGGGTTTTCCCAGATTCCTTGAAAGAGGCACTGGTGAGACTCCTTCTGAAGAAACTATCCTTGAACCCTGACGTCAAGGCAAATTACCGATCTATCACCAACCTTCCTTTTCTAAGAAAGGTTGGTGAGAAGATTGTGGTACAACAGCTTGAGAAGCATCTTGTGACCTTTGATTTATATGAGCCCCTCCAGTCTGGGTTTCATGCAAGGCATAGCACAGACACTGTGTTAGTTTGGGTGCACAAGGACCTCCTCAGGGCTAGGGATCGAGGAGAGGGGCCAATTCTCATTCTCCTCGATCTCTCCTCAGCATTTGACACGGTGGACCATTGTGTGTTACTCGATCACCTTAGAGAGTATTGTGGACTTGCTGGCACTGTCATCTACTGGTTTGCATCCTACCTTGCAAACAGGAGGTAATGGGGGGTGATGGGTACTTTTTCCTGCTCCTTGAGCCTCCTGTCTTGCGGCGTACCTCAGAGTTCGGTCCTGTCACCAATGTTCGTTGCGTACATGCTGCCCTGTGTAAGCTCATTAGGAAGTACGACTTGGGCTTTCATTGCTATGCAGAACATACCCAGTTGTATCTTTCCTTTGCCCTGGGACATCCAAAGCAGTGGAAGTGCTAAATAATTGCCTCACCGAGATAAATGACTGGATGGCTTCCAGATGGTTGTGACTGAACCCTGATAAGATGGAGGTACTGGTAGTGGAGTTGAACAGAATGCGTGATAAGTTGGCCTCTGGTGCGGCAACAGGGTTATTTCTGGGCCCTATACCATTGAAAGCCTCCTCTAGGGTGTGTGATCTAGGCGTTACTATCAACGAAGGGCTGACACTTGAATTTCAGGTGTCGCCCATTGTCCAAACCAGCTTTTACCATCTGAGGAATATCGCAACGATCAAACCCCTAGTTCCACTTGAGGACTTCCCCACTTTAATACACGCCTTGGTGATATCCAGGCTAGATTATTGTAATGCTCTACTTCGGGGTCTCTGGGGGTGCCCTGCGCTGGCTGCAATTGGTGCAGAATGCTGCCACTAGGCTGTTGACTGAATAGTCTAAATACAGCCATATCACCCCAGTTTTGTGTGAACTGCACTGTCAGTCAGTGGAAGGGTTCTCTTCAAGGTGGGCTTGCTCACCTTTAAGGCCCTACATGGACTTAGCCCTAGCTACCTGACTGACCTTCTAACACCTGCTGCACCTGTCTGCTTCCTTCACTCCTCCTCTAGGGGCCTCCTCACAATTCCAAGGATGAGGGTAAAAACAGCTGGCGACAGAGTTTTTAGTGTCGCTGGCCCCATTCTGTGAAATTCGCTTCCTCCAGCTGTTGAAGAGGCCCCTTCAGTTGAGGCATACAAAGCCCGCCTTAAGACCCACTTATTTAATCAAGCATTCCCTGACCTAGCCATTTAATAACAGTCTTAAGTTTTGGCGACCAGTTTTGCTGGCATTTGCCTTTTACTGTTTTAAGCCTGCTGTTTTTATTCATTTTTTAGCTAATTTTATCTATTATGCTTTTATACTTGTTTTATTGCCTTTTGTATTTTGCATCAGTACGGTGCCCAGAGCCTCCGGGATTGGGCACCTAAAAAATAAAATTGCCTTGCCTTTTACCTTGCGAGATAACCCCTCCCAAGGGATTTGGAACTGCCCTCCACCACCCAGCCCCGCAATGTCCCTGTAAAATTCCAAAAGTATGTCTGGTGGACCAGTGGGCACCCCACCCTGTTTGGGACTGACCCATCACCCCTCACATCTGCAATCCCAAATGGCAGCAGGCAGCCAGTACAACCCTCCACACACACTACCATGGCTGGCTGCCAACTGTGCTTGCACAGATGCGTACTGTAAGTGAATGATAGCTCAGTCACATGACTGAGCTGTTATTCATTTACAGTACATGGTTCATGCATGCAGAGATGGCAGTCAGCCATGGTGGTATGTGGGGGGGGGTTGTGCTGTCTGCTAGCTGCCATTTGGGATTGGGTGGGTGCAGGGTGGTGGGTCAATCCCTGACAGGGTGGAGGGCGTGGGGGGTCCACTGGGCCACCAGGCATACTGTTGAAATTTCTTACAGGGGTGATTGCAGGAGCTGGGATGGTTGAGGGCAGTCTTGCAAACCATTTGGGAGGGTTATCTGTAGCGGCTTGGCAGGGATCGGGGTCCACTACGGGATCAAGGCTGGCAGTCCGCCTCCATAGGTGGAACGGTGGGGTTGTGATATGTGTATAGTGCCTGTTACCAGGTTGTCTCATATGGCACACAACAGCACCCTGATGGGTGCTCACAGTTGCTATACAGTTCTCCCAACACCAACACTGCTATCTCCCTAGCACCAGGTACACCCCTTCGACCTCTTCCACTGCTGCAAACAACTTAGACCAGCTCCTGTCTGGTCTAAGTGGTCACCCTTGATGCATCCATGGTGGGGTTTGAAATTCCCAATAAAGGGGATGTGACAGCCCCGCCATGGCGAATACCCTTGTGCCCTGCCGCACTAGGTTGTTGGATGCAACCCTGGCACAAGGGGGCTTTAATGCAGCTGTGTCTGGTACAGATGCAGACCGTGATCAGGGCTCCAGGTTTGCTGCAAGTTGTGCCGCAAATCACAACTTGCATCAAACACCTTTGACGCAACCCCCTTTGGTCCATCGATGCCCTTTGAAAATTGGGCTCAATGTCTAAACAGTGTTTGGAACAAGAAACACCTGAGTTACATATGGCGCTCCATATATTCTAACACATTTTACTTTCTAACATATTTTACTATAATAGTACAATGTAACAAAATAGATATTTGTAGGCAACACAGTAGTAAACAACTGAGATATATGGTATATGGTATACGGTTGTCCTTTATTCTGTATTATAACAAGGGTCTGAGAACCATATGTTTTATTGGAAATAAGCATTCTATCACCATTATGATAATCTTCTATTAACATACATGTAGTGTGTTATCATATTCTGAACAAAGTTTAACATTGTGTACAAACATTTTTTTTTGTTATCATGATACCAATAAATAACTCACATGGGTTATGTTAATGACCAGTATATCACTCTCTCAGGGCATGTTGCACTCAGTATGCCTTGTGCAAAGTTACAACCCCACACGGTGATTAACACACTATTACTACAACCCTAGTCATGTATCTTTGCTTAATACAAATCAGCCTGCTCAAAAACCTTGCTGTGCACATTTAAAACTGCAGTGTGCAGCTACTAACATACTAATTGCCAGCAGATTAGGCCTTATGGTCTATCAAGTCTACTCAAACCTCAGATCCCTAGTTGGGTACCGAGGCCCTCCCCCCCCTTGTGTTCCAGAAACCACTATCATCCATCCCCACCCCCTTTGCCAGGCCATCATCTGATACATCTGCTTTCTGTTTCTGTCCCACCCTCTCTTGAAGCCCTCCACTGTGGATCTCTGTACCAGCTCACCAGACAGTGTGTTCCAAGGATCCACCACCGTCTCAGTGAAAAACCTCCTCCTCTTTTCCCCCCTCACCCTTCCACCTTCCAACTTCAGACCATGCCCTCTGGTGATACCTCCCTGCTTTAGTCTAAAGATCCCCTCCATGTTTACCCTATTTATACCCTTGAGGTACTTGAAGACCTCAATCATGTCCCCCCCGTCTCTCCTCTCCTTCAGTGAAAACAGGCAGAGCTCTTTGAGTCTGTCCTCATACGTCAATTCCCCTAGTCCTCATATCATCTTACTTGCCTTCCTCTGTACCCACTACAGGAGCTGTATGTCCCTCTTCAAGTGTGGTCTCCAGTACTGTACACAGTACTCAAGGTGTGGTCTAAGCAGTCCATTGTACAGTGGCAGAATCACTTTCCCGCTCCTAGAGGTGATCCCCCTTATGATGCATCCCAACATCCTGTTTGCTTTGTTAGCCACTCTCCTGCACTGCTCAGAGTTATGCATACATGCATCCACCATGACCCCTAGGTCTTTTCCTACGTTCTCCATTATCCGACGACATAGGATGACAGCACAAAGGGCTGAAGTACAGGTGGGGAGCTGTGATGAGACATGGTTTTTTGCCAAGCACCTAACGGCGTCCTCCCCCTCCTGACACCCTTCATTAGTCAGAGCGGAGGCCCACCCTACACAGGAGAGGAAAGCTGCCAAGCGACTGCTCTGTCCAACTCCTCCCTCCCTCCCCCCCACCTGATCACTGATGACCTGTATCCATTCACAAACTTGAGACACCGGTGTAGCACGAGATGTGATGTACAGTGCCTCAGCTCTAAGCAAAACTGGGCATGCTCCTTCACACATTTCCTAAGTAGTATTTGTGCCCCTAAGTTTAAAATGTCTTTGTCACAATAACCAGAACATCAGTGTGTTGACCTAACTCCAGAAACGGCAAATGTAAAAGGGTATGACACACCCAATGGTAGTAAGCAGAGTACGCCACTATAATGAATGAAATGTACGATGTAAAAGCACCATTGAAAGGTAACTAAATCAATGTTTACTAACCATACTTCAGCATTTAGCAGTATAACGAGAAATCACACTGTGTAACTATAGTTCAGAACAACATATTAATTCTTTGTTAATTATGTGCTTACAAATTCTAGTTGTTTATTAATGTACATTTTTTCCCTGTTATCTAGCCAAAGAATCCATGGAAACCACAGGGGAAGTGACCGAGAACATATAGTCCACACATGAAGTGGACATGACTGCCAGCCCTGTAGAGGAGGAGTCAGAAGGAGAGACTACTGATTCCACCATGGAGGAGAGGCCCTCGGACTCTTCTGGACTGCATAGTCGGGAAGTAGCGAAGACCCCGGAATCCACAGTGGAATCTGCTGGGATCAACGAAGAAGGTAGCCCACAGCAAGCTGTGGCACAATCACTAGTGGCTACGGGGCACACCTTCCCAGTCATCTCAGCAGGATCCAGAGATGGAGGTAGCTCCTGTAGACATGCAGGTGCTGTTCCAAGAAACATGTAAGTACAAAGTGTAACAGCTTCCATTACATTATTTCAAAATCATCTAGAAAACGTTTGCATGAGGAACAACAACTTTGCTATATTCCAATGAAGAGTTATTAGTATGAACAGTTAAGCAATAAGGCATGATGGTGCATTGGTTGTACTAGGATCAACCCGTGGTCAGGGGTGTTGTAAAACACAAGGCAAAGTCAAGTGCCTTCAGCTCCTGACTGTGAGGTTAAACCTAGTACAGCCAAGGTATATGAACTGCCTTACTGTTTATATACAATTGGTAGAGAGGCAACTTTTCATAACGGAGCACTGTAAAGATTTTCAAATGCACAAAAATCTTAAGAAAGTGTAGTTAAATAATGCACAGTTGTCCCTCCAGAGGTGTTTGCCACCTGTCAGTAAGCTGTTTGTTGAGAGCAAGAGAGGGATCGAGCAGCGAGAGGGAGCTCATCGGAGCTCTGGGATGGGGACTGAACTTTTAAATTTTATTTTTGGTACCAAAACACTGCAGGCTTGCTGCCCTATTTAACGGGTGGCCAGCAGCAGTGCCGGAGAGTGAGAGAGGGATCGAGCAGCAAGAGGGAGCTCATCGGAGTTCTGGGACTGAACCTATATTTTCTCCCTCCTCCCTCCCTCCCACCCACCCCACACTGCCATCCTTTTAAATAGCCATTATGGGCTGGTAAGGGCAGGGTTCTCTGAGGTGGACAAATCAGGACTTCTACTTTAATAAAACTGTATCATTCTGGGGTGAGTAAGGAAATTCATGGAGATGCAAGTGGGGCTGTGATATTACAGGCAGCTGGGGGTGAAACAGAGCCAAGATATACTATTTGATTGCTACAGAATAATATTATAGTAACTGAGGGGTAAAACAGTGCTAAGTATGTTTTATGACTGCTGTGAAAACTGTTAGAACTTATTAGAACTGTTTAGTTACTAAATGCTGTGGTAAGCTGTTAGTATCTCTTAGAACTGTTTAGTTGCTAAAGTCTTGACCTAGGTTAAGTTTAGCCACTCGAACTAAATCATCCCATTCCAAGGCAAAAATATGGGACTTCAGAGGAGCTGACTTTCATAAGATGGCCAACAGAGTTAAGCTAGCCCTCTCAAAAAGAAATACAAGTGAGGGGGTATAAGTAAAGTGGGCAAGCATTACAGATGCAATACTTGAAGCAACATCCCAGTGTCTTAGAGAGAAAAGGAAGTGCAAAAGAAGAAGGAAACCACTTTGGTTCTCAAAAACAGTAGCAGAAAAGGTCAGAACCAAAAGGCTGGCCTTCAGGAAATATAAGGGAACGCAGCAGGATGAAGATAGGAAGACATACCAAACTTCCCTAAGGGAAGCAGGGAAGGCAGTAAAACAGGTAAAGGCCCAGACCGAGGAGACACTAGCACAAACAGTAAAAGAGGATGACAAGACTTTCTATAGATACATTAGTGAAAGGAGAAAGTCCAGAGGGGGTATTGCTAAGATCAAAGGGGATAAGGGGGCATGTGAGGAGGAGGACCATGTAAAAGCATCTATCCTAAATAGATACTTCTGCTCAGTATTTACTGAACAGAGGGTAGGGCAGGGCCCACAGCTCAGCACCATGGACACATGGGGGAGGGAGGTGTGCACTAGTCCCTTCACAAAAGAAAGGGTCCTACAAGAGCTCAATAAGCTCAGGGTGGACAAGGCAATGGGACCTGATGGCATACATCCCAGGGTACTAAAGGAGCTAAGGGTGGAACTAGCAGAGCTATTATCAGAACTGTTTAGTGAGTCTCTGAGCACAGGAGAGGTCTCGGAAGACTAGAGAAGGGCTCATGTGATCCCACTCCACAAGAGTGGTAGCAGGGAGGAGGCAAGGAACTACAGGCCAGTCAGTCTTTCCTCAGTAGTGGGCAAGATTATGGAGGCACTCCTTAAGGAAAGGATAGTGCAACACCTGGAATCCATAGGAGCACAGGATCCAAGACAGCATCAGTTTACAAAAGGAAGGTCCCGTCAAACTAATCTCATAGATTTCTTTCACTGGGTAAACAGAGAGAGGTGGACCAAGGGGGAGCAGTTGACTTCAGCAAAGCTTTCGATACTGTTCCACATAGAAGATTGATTAGTAAGCTGGGTAGGCTCAGGGTGGGTCAGAAGTTGGTCAACTGGGTGGCAAACTGGTGGACTGGCAGAAAACAGAGCGTGGTGGTAAACGGTATACAGTCAGAAGAAATGTAAGTCACAAGTGGGGTACCTCAGGGATCAGTCCTCTTCAATATCTTCATTAGTGACATTACAGATGGACTGGGAGGGTAAGGTTTGTCTGTTTGCAGATGACACCAAGATCTGCAACAGAGTAGATAATCCAGATGGGGTAGGCAGAATGAGAAGAGATCTGGATAAACTAGCAAAATGGTCAGAAGAGTGGCAACTGGAGTTTAATGCAAAGAACTGCAAGATCATGCACATAGGGAAGAGAAACCCTGAAGCCACCTATAGGCTGGAAGGGGAGTTGCTGGCAGTCACAAGGGAAGAAAGAGACTTGGGCGTCATCATCACCGATGACCTGAAATCATCCAAGCAGACCACCAAAGCAGTATAGGTAAGGCTAGAGGGATGTTGGGGTGTATTAGTAGGGGTATCACAAGTCGGAAGAGGGAGGTAATAATCCTCTTTACAAGACACTGGTTAGGTCTCATCTGGAGTACTGCGTGCAGTACTGGAGGCCACACCTTCACAAGGACATTAACCAAATTAAGGCAGTCCAGAGAAGGCAACCAAAATGGTGTAGGGACTGCATCAGAAAACATATGAGGACAGATTAACTGAGCTCAATATGTATACCCTTGAGCAAAGGAGGGAGAGAGGTGATATGATCGAAACATACAAACACCTTAAGGGCCTTAACAAGGTGAAAGAGTCTAGCATGTTTCAATATAAGAAAAATAGCAGGACAAGAGGACACAGCTTGAGATTAGAGGGAGGCCGATTAAGGGGTAATGTGAGGATGTTTTTTCACATAAAGGGTGGTGGATGCATGGAACAGCCTACCTCAGGAAGCGGTGGATATGAATACAGTGCAGGGTTTCAAACAGGCATGGGATAGGCATAAGGGAGCAATACAGATGAGAACGAATAGATAGGCCATTGAAAGAGCAAAGGCCGATGGCACATTCATAAGGCAGAAAAAGAAATGGGCAGACTGGCTGGGCCTTGCGGTCCTTATCTGCTGTCAACTTCTATGTTTCTATGTTTCTATGATTAGGAACTAGTTATGAAGGCTGTGTTGTATCTGTTCAACTGTAAGGGGCTGTAAGTCTTGATCGTAGACCACCCCAGTATGGCTACTTGGAGAAGGGTGAGGGGTATTACCCCAGGGGGAGGAGACCAGACCAAGGGGGGGAAGTCTGAATTTTTATGGACAAGGACAACTGAGGGTGGCCTCCAACCATCAGGGCAAGCATATTTGGAAGGAGTATAGGCTGCATAGGCTGTGGGGCGGTGATAATACTAAATTGGGCCTGGCAGGTGGGAGGTTGACCACTCTGTAGGCAGCTTTTGCAGATCAGGTGAGAATTAAATTGGCTAAGGATATAACTGGGGGCATTGGGGCGGGTGATGAAGGATAATGGGGGGGGTGAGGAAAAAGAGTGAAGTGTCGGTGGAAGACTGGGACAAGTTTCATCCAACACGAGGGGAGAAACTATGGACATAGGACATTTCCACAGCAGAAGGAATGTGACTGGGGGTGTCCCGAGGGAACCAAGAGGGATGGTAGGAAAGGAGGGGGCATTCAGGGGCAAGCTGAGGCTCACAAATCATTTAAACCTGATACATCCATTGGTAGAAGAGGGGAGAGGGGGGAGAGGATGCAAATGATGAGACTCATCAAAGCTAAGACAGGGAACTTGTAGAGCTGAGAAGATACAAACCAGGCAGGAAAAGGCGACACAGGAGATGAAGACTTCTAGGATATCAGGAGGCATTGAGGCAAATACGGCTCAGGAGGGATGGAAGATAGTAGGTTCAGGAAAAAGAAGGAGGAAACTGGATATTGTGGGCCGAACTTCAGATGGGGGCGCAGCAAACATGGGAAAGACAAACATGGGGGTTCAGCAGGAAAACAGTTATGCACCCCTCATCACAATAACAGGGGCAGGAATCAACTGCAAGGAACCATTGGAGAAAGGAGGAGGAGTAAGGAGGATAGGAGACACTCCCCCGGAGGAGGGCTCAAGGGCACAGAAGCTGGGAGACAAGGGGCAAGTTCTCTTGGGAGCTGGGAAATTGCCCAAAATTGGGGAGGCCCTTTTGGGGACACAACTGGAGGAGACACAAGTTAAAGAATGAAAAGAGGCAGTGGGGGTTAGGATGGAGAGGAAAAGGAGCAGGGGGCTAGGGGGGGTCTGTGCTTGAGGGGGAGATAATGGGTTGGTCCCAAGCATCACTGGTGAAAGAAAAGAGACTAAGGGGAATGGGTCAGTGATTAGGAATATCTGGGGACAAGGGGGGGTCCCTTGCTCCAGAGGGACAAACTGCCACTGTCCCCAGTGATCCAGCAGTATGTAATGGAACCAAGGAGGTCAAGTCAAAGAGAGAGATATGGATTGGAGCAGGGGGGATGGACAAGGTTCAGGCAGGAGGGAGAGAGGAGGGGACAAGCAGGAAAATGGAGGGGGGGAGACACAGAGATAACGAGCAGAAACAGGGATGAGGAGGCAGTGAGGGTGCTGCTTTTGGGTGACTCCATGACTAGGGAGATCCGCTGGAGAGGGAAGGGGAGGGGAGGCTTCCTGTGGTGTTAAGTCAAGGAGTATACCTGGCCTGATGGTGCATCAGGCAAAAAATCACATCTATTCACTAGCACAGGAGTGTGGTGGCACCTTTGACATATTAATACACCTAGGTACTAATGATATACATGGGAACAGTGAGCTGGAGATACAAGCTAGGTTTAGGGAGCTGGCCAGAGTGTGTCAGGATGTGGGGTGCTCAGTCTCCTTCTCTGAGATCCTTCCAGTGCCCAGGGCCAGTGTAGAAAACAAGCAGAAGATACAAGATATAAATGCATGGCTCTGCAGATGGTGCGAGACTAGGGGACATGGGTGGGTAGGGGAATGGCGAGCAACCTGGGAGGACAAGGATCCATTCACTAAGGACAGGCTCCACCTCAGCAATGAAGGAAAAGAGGTCCTGTAGCTGAGACTGGCAGAGGAGTTCATCCACTCTAGGTGGTGTTTAAACTTGTGAGGGGGAGAGGGAGAAGGGGAAGGCCCTGGACTTCTCCCACAGGCAGAGAGGAGGGGTCACAGGACAGGAGCAACAGAGTGTGCAAGTGTTGGTCCTGGTAGGCAGAAGGCAAGGTGGCCTCAGGGTGGGGGAAAAGAAGGCAAGGGGATGGGTTTGAGGGTGTTCCTGATAAACGCCAGGAGCATGGGAAATAAGATGCCGGAGCTGCAGGTGCTGATGGTCAAGGGGGTGGCTGTGGTGGCAGTCACGGAGACGTAGGCCTCGTACAGACATGAATGGGACCTAAACATACTTGGGTACACCACTTGCAGAAGGAATGGGGGGAAGGAAGGGGAGGGGGGTGGCTTTTATCATCAGGGATAGCATAGCGATAAGCAAGGTGGAGGAAGCAAGGGATCAGGTAGAGGCTCTTTGGGTCACCATGCAGGCTCAGGGTGGAAAACGGGTGAAGATGGGGGGTGGTATATAGACCCTCTGGGCAGGAGGAAGAACAGGAGGATGGCCTGGTGACTAACCTTAAGGATCACTGTGGTGGAGGAAAGGACATCACTGTGGTGATGGGGGACCTGAATATGCCAGGAGCAGACTGGGGAACCATGGTGTCCTCATCGAGCAAGGAGCAGCGCCTGCTGGACGTCTTCCAGGATGCATTCCTTACCCAGCTGGTGACGGAGCTGACAAGGAAGGGGCGCATCCTGGATGTGGTCCTGTCAGACAGGGAGCTCATCAGAGACCTGGCTGTTGGGAAACCACTGGCGGGTAGTGACCATGTCACAGTTTGGTTCTCCATAGAACTAGAGGTCAAGGTAGAGCACACAAGAATGACTGTGGTGGATTTCAGAGGGGTGGACTTTGGGGGGATGGAGTGGATCCTGAGGGGCTATCTAGATGGGATCAGGCCAAGCATGGGCACAGAGGCACAATGGAAATTAATAAAGATAGGGCTCCTGGAGGCTATCAAGGTCTGCATGAGGGAAAGACGTAAGGGGGCAAAGCTAGGAAGCTGAGTTGGTGGATGAAGGAGGTCCAGGATGCAGTGAGGGAGAAAAAGGCTGCCTATAGCCGTTATAAAGGCTCTCAGGGGGCTATATCCAAGGAGGACTATGATATGGCAGCCAGGAGGGTCACCAGGGTGGTGAGATCAGCTAAGGCAGGGGCGGAGCTGAAATTGGCAAAGGGTTCTTTAGGTATATCAGGGAAAGAAGAAAGTGGAAGGGCAGATCAGTTGGCTCAAGTTGGGGGTGGTGGTGGAAGAGGTGGGAGAGGAGGTGGAGGTACTAAATTACTTTTTTGCCTCGTTATTTACCAAGGAGGGGGCAGAACAACACTGGTAGGAGAGGGGGCGGGGGATACGGTGATCAAAGAAAGGGAAAAAGATGAGGAAATACCCAGAGGTAGGGTGTTGAATGCACTCATGGCCCTAAGAGGGGACAAGGCATCGGGTCCTGATGGGATCCATCCTAGGGTGCTCAGGGAGCTCATGGATACCCTGGCCACCCCCCCCAACAGATCTTTTTAACTCCTCCCTGCAGTCTGGGTGGGTACCTCAGGACTGGAGAATGGCCTACATTGTGCCTATCCACAAGGGAGGCCCAAAAGAGGAGCCGGCTAACTATAGGCTGGTTAGCCTGACGTCGGTAGTGGGCAAAGCAATGGAGAGCATCCTGAAGGAAAAGATAGAGGGGACACACAGACATTCACCAGTACAGCTTTGTTAATGGCAGATTGTGCCAGACAAATCTGGTGGAGTTCTATGAAGGGGTGACAAGGGCGCTGGATCAGGGCAGGCCAGTGGATATCCTTTTTCTGGACTTCAGCAAGGCTTTTGACTTCATACCACATCGTGGGCTACTGGAGAAGCTGGAGAGTATGGGGGCGGGGGGAGGATGGGCAGATGGATAGGAAACTGGCTGGCGGGGTGGGTACAAAGGGTGAGGGTGAGGGGGGAGGTCCCATCCTCAAGGTTAGTCATAAGTGGGGTACCACAGGGGTCAGTGCTGAGTTCACTCCCATTTAATGCCTATGTCATGGACATCAGAAATGGTATCAGAAGCAGGATGAGTCTCTTTGCGGATGACTCTAAACTGTGGGCAGTGGTGGATGAGGACGAGGGAAAGTTGGACCTCCAGGAGGACCTAGAGACTCTAGGGAGGTGGTCAGAAATCTGGAAACTAAAGTCTAATGCTGTGAAATGCAGGGTTCTTCACCTGGGAGCCAAAAACCCTACTCATACATACACTTTAAGGGGGGAGACATTGCAGGTTTCAAGGGGGGAGAGAAAGACCTCAGGGTGGTGGTGGATGCCAAAATGAACAACTCAGAGCAGTGTAGAAGAGCGGCAGCACAAACAAATAAAATGTTAGGGTGCATAGTCAGGGGGATAACCTCAAGGATTAGTGAGATACTCCTTCCACTGTACAGTAGTCTGGTTAGACCACACCTTGAATACTGTGTGCAGTTTTGGTGTCCCTACTTAAAGAAGGACATTGCGTTACTGGAGAGGGTACAGAGGAGAGTGACTAGGATGGTACTGGGGCTAGGGGAAATGCCCTATGAGGAACAACTGGGGAACTCAACATATACTCATTGGAAGAGAAAAGAGACGGGGGGGATATGATAGAGGTTTTCAAGTATCTCAAAAGGGGTCAATAGGGTAAGCCTTGATGGGGCCCTACAGCTAAGGAAACCGGGAGCTACCAGGGGACACCCCATGAAGCTGGATGGGGGGAGGTTGAGGGGGGAAACAAGGAGGCACTACTTCACTGAGAGAGTGGTGGAGCCCTGGAATGCATTGCCCACAGAGCTGGTGGCTGCTACTACAGTGGAGGAGTTCAAGAAGGGCTGGGATAGGTGCAGGGGAGGGTACATCCAGGAGCCCCACTGGGAAATAGGGGTCCTTGTGTGGGTGGGAGGGAGGGCTAAAAATCGGCATAGGCACTGACCATCGAGCAGACTTGATAGACCATAGGGCCCATTCTGCTGGCTTCATAGTATGTTAGTATACTCAGTACACTGTGTGACTCTTTGACATAAAATAGAAAACAAACTTCTGCATTGTTCTAGTAGTAGAATGCCCCCCCACACACACACACACACATACACACGTCATAGTAACATGTCATACATGAATTAAGAAGTATTCTGAGTTGCACAAGCATATACACACAGAATCACACAGAAACATCAAGTGGAGCCAGAATCTCATTTATATATGTTGCCACTTAATGAACAATGACTTCTCTGGCAAAGATGTGAGGATATGAGGTGGCTTTTTCATGTTCATCAAACAAACACCAGCAATGTAAGCTGTGAATAGTTCTTGGTTTTCAACATTTGTGCAAGTGTGCTAGGAGGGCCTCTTGAGTGTGAATAAAATAAAAATCATACTTAATTTAATGTACATTGATTTGTATGTCATCATAGTTTAAGGTTTCTATATATAAATGTAAATGTTGCACCATATCTGTGATGGAGACTAGGAAGCGAGTCGCCTATAATTTTTGTGAATTGATACACCTGGCAGGGACTTGTTTTTAGCCATTCTTGCTGCTCTCTTAAGTCAACGGCTAGAACAAAGTCTACAAATCAAGACACAGGAATTTCCTTGCCCAGATATCAAATATGTAAAAATTAAAATAACTTTGTCTTAACCTCTAGGGTATGCCTATGTGTAAAGCAGTTTTTTTGCTAATGTGACTCTTATTACAGCCTTTCTCGATCATAATTATTCTTGATTTTCATCAAAAATTAGAAGAGAAGGCATCATGCCACTGGTGCAAATACTGTAACAAGCTCAGACAGGCACATTTGTAAAGCACTGGTCATGTCATGACAGACTGGGATATACAGGCTTCTTTTTAGAATGGCTCATTGCCTTAATCACCCCATACTGAATGCTTTTATCAAATCTGCTGCTTGTGTCACAGCCACTTATGTATTGTGCTTTGCAAAGATCTAATACATGTTAGAAAAGAAATGCATCAAAATGGCTTTCCATTCTTATTTTTTGGGGGTATAAGAAGAACTGTTTCTGTCTCTTAAGCTTACTCACTACCATTATAGAGCTGTGTGGAATTCGTATATTACTGAGTAGATTTACACATGTGTAGTTGTACGGTGCATCCTAGCAACTCGTGAAAGTTCTTTATTGATATTGGTAGTTCAAAAGCTGAATTGTTTACAGTATGTATTGTATACTTAAAGTATCACTGAACAATCACAGTATTTCTTATATTTACATCTTTTCGTTCCTTTTAGCATCTCCTGTACATGTGCCTCCTGCAACGGTTGAGCACGCAACACGTAAGTCCTACTAATTATATGTACTACCTCTCTACTTGCCTTGTTAAGTAAATTGTTAATATCAGATAGCACAAGCCCAACAGTTAACAATATTCCTCTGTACATTTAATTAATGGTTTTCTGAATAAAACATAACAGGCACTGTCTGTGTCTTGTTAAGGAGCATTACTGAAAAAGGTTTTGTATGTTAAAGTAATTATATCTTATGGTAGTCAGGTGTAACACGGTTGACCAGTAAGACTGTTCATAGTCAGCATCAGTAATAATTATACTTTTGTAAGTGACATGTTTTTAGAGCATAATTATGTATAACTGCTAGTTTCTAAATGTTAATTTTCACACAATATTAGATCATTGAGCAGTAGATATAAGTCCAATAGTAAAACATAACATATTGAATAGCTCAGTATACAGCAGATTATATATTACCTAAATGTTCACATAGGTACAGGTTAGCTAAAGAAAACAATAACAGTGTGAACACATGGTTTGATTGTCTGTCTCATAACGTATTATGCTGTTACATTGAATTTCACTGTTTGCTTAAACAAATGGGTCGACAGTGTACAATTTACAAGATGCCAAATTTCTACACCATATCAATGGTATTTATACACTTATATGTGTCATGGCAATGCACAAAACTAAGTGCAATTACTCTCATCTAAAAAAAAAAAAACTACTAATTGTAACATGGACATTGCATAGCTATGTATCCTGCATGCACCACATATACACACACACACATATTATATATTATATATATGCACACATATATATATGGAGGGATTAATGCTCAACAGGGTATGGGTTACCTGAGCATTAATCCGTGCCCGGGGTGGGGTTGGAGTCACGAGGCGAAGCCAAGTGACTTCAACCACCCAGGCGTGGATTAATGCTCATTAAACCCATACCCTGGAGTGGTGGGTCAATCTTCTTATAACATGGGTAATGTTATGTTAGAGGTTTACCTCAAGAAATACTAAAATAAAGCCCTATGAACATGCAACTGTGGGTATATCAGGGATTAATCAATGGTCAGGTGACCTGTTTGGACAAATCAGAAGACAGTTATATGTTTATAAAATGGGTAGGAAAAATCATGTCTGCTGATTTGTTGGATTCCATCACATGACCATGCGTATATCAGAGTGTGACCGCACACCTGCACTTTTACCCCTTAAAAAACAATTTTGCCATTTTATAAGATAGATAACCCACTCTGCGGTGTGCGGTTGCGCTCTGATATACTCATGCCTTGGTGGTTGACGCACTTGCCCGCGCCCCGCGTGCATACATGCACACCAAGGCATGTGTATATCGAGCCGTGACTGCACAATTAAGAGTGGGTTATCTATTACATATATATATATACAGTATGTGATGGGGAGCTGTGTGATACATGATTTATCTGTGAAAGGGCAGTTTGACCTCGGGTAACCTCATGAGTGGTGAAGCCACGAGTGATGTGCCCGAGGTCAAACTGCCTGAGTGCAGATAAATTGTGTATCACACAAGCTCCCCATCGCATATTTCATTTTTGCAATGGTGAAGAAGCTTGTGTTTTGTTAAAAAAATGTTTTTTCTTTTCATTTTTACAGTTTTTTAGGTTGTATTACTATGCCTCCCACACCGTTGTGCCCTTAGTAGAGTAGTTGCTATGGCCATTGCTGTGGCCATGATGTCGGGTAACGCTGCTCCTGATTGGTTGAGCAGCCAAGAGCTCCCAAAAAATATAAGAATAAATGGCAGACCCGCTAAGCAGCTAAAACCGAAGAAAGGAGCGGCATGTAAAAAACTGGTACATAGAGTTTATATTTAATTTACTTTACGAGTGGTTTCATTGAAAAGAGGAGACCAGAAGCTGTGCAGTGCGGTGGATTAATGTCAGTGGTACCTTTTGATGTTGTGGTGGGTTGTGAAAGAGTGGAAAACGGTTTGGCTTCATGGAAGAGAAAGTACTGCTTTTGTTTTAAACCAGACGCTGATTATGGCTCAGAATTTGTGGGAGATGAACTCCTGAATGTTTACTAATGTTTTAATTTCTGGACATGGAGCTGTGCTACAGTAGGCAGATGCTTTAGTTTCCAGTATCAGTGGTGGTAGCTGGAAGTAAAAGCAGCGGGCAGGCGGGTGAGCGTGCGGGGGGGGGGGACATACAAAGTGTGTGGATAAATGGCCCGTTACATAGGAACTTTGAGGATAAAAGAGTAACTGTGTGTATAAATTACATTTATACACTCAGTTACTCAGATAAATGGATGTATCACAGTCCGTTTATGTCCACACCTATTGCATAAATATATATATATAGTGCTCATAAGCTTACTAGGCAAGCAGTAGTTTGTTTCTGTGCTGCTTCCTCTCCACTGCATGTCCATCAGTGTGCACATTGCTTGTGCTAAATCATACAGCTGTCACTCTGTGCATTTACAATTCTCATCACTTAACACACATTCTTAAGGTTACAAGGGGAACATTCTGTTATGCATGCACATCTTAACTGCTTTCCCTTCCCCTTCTACTCCTGGCTTTATCTATGCTTACGCTCCACTGCTACTCTATCAAATCACTCCTCCCCCCATATCAGTTGTAGTCTGTTGTTTGTTCTAGCTGCCAAAATATATGTATTGCACATACCAGTCATCATGTTTCATTTATCAGTATGCAACCTGTAAGTCACTTCCCTGTTTCATATCAATGTTTACCACCTGCGGTCACTCTATGTGGTACCCTTGTATGTATATCCAGCCTGTATCATGTAACGTGCATTTCATGTATATACTGTTATTACCAACCTGTGTTAGTACTTTGAGGGCTAGATATTCAAAAGGGTTGCACCATGCGCAATAGGGTTGCACCTGCGCAAGACCGAACTTGCTCCATTCTGCGATAATCAGCAGGAGGCAGTTGCGCCACTGAAAACAGGCTGAGCAACAGCGCAATGCAAATGAATGCATGCTGAACTGGTGGGGGAGGAACCATGCATAAACTGCACAGCCCGATATTCAGCCGGGCTGTGCAGAGTTGTGCAGGCGCAACCCCCAACCTGTGCCTGCACAACTTTGAGCAAAAAAAAAAAGGCTTGAGTTGAGGGCAACCCACAGGTGAGCTGCTGCATTGCAGGGCGCAACACAGCAGCTGCCATCTGTGGCTGGCCCCCAACCCACTCCCTGTGCCCTCCTCATACCTCTCAACTGTCCCTGATTTTCAGGGTCATCCCTGATTATGCCTCAGAATTTGTCTCTGTCCCTCATAACAAATATATTTTTGTGACAGAACACTGGGGATTGTAAGCACAAAATAATGTTAAATATTAAAGTTACAGATTCCTTCCTATTCAGAAAATGCATCTTACATAAATCCCCCCTAATTCTATCAGCTTTCTGAGTGTATACTACCAAATCTTAAGATGTGTCCCTGATATGGGGTCTGTGTCCCTGATATTTTAATGTCTCGTCCCTGATTAATGAGACGAGAGGTTGAGAGGTAGTATGTACTTCCGTAGCCGATCGCTGGCAGAAGCGACATCTCAAAGCGACCGCGGGCAGCAATCGACTCTCTCCCGAACACATCCCTGGTGGTTCAGTGATCAGATTCGATCGCTGACGTGCACCCTTAACCTCCCCCAACAGTACCAGGTCCAGTGACCAGGACCCATCACGGGATGTAATTGATATCTTCTTCTCAAACATCTTGCGGTCCAGTGATCAAACTCCGATCACATGATGTACTCAGTTAAACACTTCAATATCTCTGAGCTTGTGGTTCATTTCACTTGCCCACGAGCCACTGATTGCCGCCCCTCGTAGCAGGCGAGACCACCTGCTTTCGCCGCTGCCGCCCGCCGTATTGATCAGGTTGCACGCCCATTGCGCAGAGCAAGAGCTATATACAGTTTGCTAACAGAGAAGATAAGTCCAGTTTTGTGAATGAATATTCATTCACAAAACTGACTGTCTAGGGACGGTATGGCTGCATGCCCATTGGCTCTGCTCTGCACCAATGGGCGGCAGCCCTACCATGCAGTCAGTCGGCGGGTGGCGGGCAGCAGGCAGGGATGCTGCCGCCCACTGGCCGCGGGGGAGCGGGTGGTGGGGCTGGGTGGTGGGGTGGGGGACACTAGGCACCAGGTTGTGTTGGGGGTGTTTAATAATTACATTCCATGATCGACCACGGTCCACTGGACTATCAGGGATGTGTTTCGAGGTGTTTAATAATTACATCCCGTGATCGGATCTACGGTCCACTGGACCACCAGGGATGTGTTCGGAGGGGTTAATGATTACATCCCGCGATCGGGATTCACGGTCCATTAGACCACCAGGAATGTGTTCGGGGACATTGCTGCCCGCGATCGGGCTGGTGGGGGCAAACCATGCCCGTGATCAGGCTGCGGGGGTTGTTTTAAACCAATGCAGCCCGCGGTCGGGCTGGTGGGGGGACATTTCTGCTGTTGCCGCAACCGGGTGGTGGTGGGATTTTCTCTTTTGCCCGCGATCGGGTTGCAGGGGCGCCGGGTCCCCAATGGCTGCTGCCTGGCAGGCGCCCAGGCGCAAGTCCTCGGGATCGGCGACCTGCATGCTAATGGCATGCAAACAATATAATCAGATGCAAATGGCCCCCTGTGCCTTTGCATGAATTATGGCCCCATTTGCATGTCACCTTTGAATATCGGGATTTTGCGCGTGGCGCAATGGTACTTGCGCCACCGCAAGTTGAATGCTCCACTTTGACAACTTGCGGTGGCGCACGTTCCACTGCGCCATGCACAGTGGCTGTGGCCAGGGTGAGTCTGAGAGGAGTTGCTCAATAACGCAACTCCTTTGAATATTGCCCGGGCCACACCCCTGCGCAACTATTTTGCGCAGCGCAAGGGCTTGCGCCTAAGAAGAGCACAGTTTGAATATCTGGCCCTAAGTGTTTATGTCACAGGACCTCCTTGTGAATGAGCTTGCTCAATGGAGTTTTCCTGCAATAAACTTGAACTTGAACATCTATTGTCATGTAGGTGAAACAATACAGTTTAATCTACATAATAATAACAACATAACTCACACACAGCAACACATCATTAATGGCAATGGCAATGCATGGGTAGCAATATATAGTACATGCTACACGTTGTAAGAATCTCAACTTGTCCCATGCAATTTTCATTTAAATAATAGTAATATTATGCATATTGCATATTTTAAATTTGATCTTTGATTACAGAGGTTACAGGGAGTGAGTGTGTCCCTCTTCATGCAGTGTACTGCAGTACGTGTTTCTATATTCCGTTACAGGGTGTCTTGCAAACAGAGCACGTATTTGGAAGGGAAGAGGAATTTTAGAGTGACCGTGTGATTTTCTTAAGATGGTTTTAGTTCAGGTGACCATCAGTGGGGGGGGGGTCACGATGGCGAGACAGCAAGCAGCTAGTGAAAGAAAGCCATCTATACCGAACACATCCTGTTTCAGCGGTCACGGTGGACACTTTCATTTTACTGAGGTAACCTGAGGGGAAAAAAGCAACAACTGTGTTTCATTTTGAATTGTGCATGGATTTAAAATGGTATGGGAGGGAGTGTCAACAGCAGCATGGGTGGGAGAGCTGGGGGTGGCAGGTAGCCTGTGGAAAGGCAGCAGGACGCTTAGCGATGCAGGGACGCTTCACTCGCTTAGTGATGCCAGGCTGCCAGGACTGTAAGGTAGCACACTGATAGGTTTTTGTAATGTGGTTCTGCCTGGCTGAATTAGTGCAAGTTGCAAAGTTATGGCTGTCTAAGGAAATGGCTGAAAAAGGCTTTTGGCTAATAAGCATTTAGGAAACTTTGTGCCCATTTTATAAACAGATGTAAACAACACTTATCAAGCAGCACACACCTGCTTACCTTACAATCATAAACCATGCCTTATGATGTTTTTTTTTTTTTGTTTGTTTGTTTTTTTCTTAATACAGCTCACTCTGCTGGATGCTGCCATGTGCAGGATTTGACCAGGTTTGTACAGCAGCTCACACTCCTGGACACCCACGTCACAGAGGTCCATGACGGCATTAGTGGTGTCTAGGAGCAACTAAGGAACATCACCTGGGGCATAGGGTTGGGTGGTTGAAATTCGGCCATATTAGTGCAGGCAAACATAATTCTTTTTTGCGCCAAGAAGGGGTCTGAGCCCAGATTTGAAGGTACTAATCTTGGGTGATTCTGTAAGGTTAGCAGGTAAATCATTGTACCATTTTGGTCCTTGGTTACAGGATGGAGTTCTGGGTGAGTTTCATCCGTTTGTGAAATTGTTTGTCCAGGTGCACTTCACTGGAGAGTGATCACTGACACTGTCAGGCAGGATGGTGACATCTGATATATGCTCTGGATGTGTGGAAAGGAGCCAGTCTATAAGGGAACTGCTCCCTGTTTTGTAGTTGATCCAAGTGTTATCGGTTACCATCTGGGTTAAGAATAGGCTGGATATTAGATCCCTGGCTTTTGTCTCCTTCAGGGAGTGCCAGTTTATGTTAAAGTCACCTATAATGATCTTCTTCAAATTAGTACCTGACTGCTGCAGGTTGTCTGCGACTAGTTTTAATCCGGTAGTTTGGTCCCCAGGTGGTATATATACTGTAGAGCGCAGCAGTGTTTTGTTTTGTTCTGTTGACTTATGCTTAGCTTAAGAGTCAGGGTTTGGACCTCTTTTGTGTGTAGGATGGAGTCAAGGGCCTGTACCTTTATTCCAGATTTGGGATAGACTAGGCACCTTATCCCACGTTTAGTGGTTCTATCTTACCTGAAGAAGTTGTATCCGTCGAGGGAGATTGATGCATCCAGGATTTTCGGGGAAAGCCAGGTTTCTGTGAGTGCAATAATGTCTGGGTTAGCCACCTGTACCCAAGCCTGGAATTGGGAGATCTTGGATAGGAGACTGTTGATGTTTAAAGAGACGATAGTGAGTTGCCCTTTGTGTTTAGGCAGTCTAGTGGGGGTGGGTCCTGGGTTGGGGTGCACATTCCCTGGTAGAAGCAGCCACAGTAGGTCAAGAGAGTGAAGTAGATGGTACATGGCGGTCACACAGGAGCAGGTGTGCTTTTTCCTCGAGAGGGAGGCTTGATGAGCAGTGTAAACAAACATGGTCAGATGTTTATCAGTGCAGCTACTGGGATCAGGTAGGTGCATATGTAATATAGTAATCTTGTCCAAGGTACCAGGAGTCAAATGATGAAAAATAATCAAATGCACAGGAAATGGTGAACTACTGGGAACCAGTAAACTGTTGTTACTGTAGATCAGAGACCCAGAATGTGTTAAATTCCTGAAGGTGATGAACACTGGCCTGGGGCATATGCAGGATATAAAAATCCTTTGTTAGTGTCTTCCCTTTTTTCTTCAAAATGGGTGTGAATAGACCTCAAAGAAACACGCACAGATCTTTAAAGGAACAAGTCAGCCGGAAATGTGGATTCAATGCAGCACTTCACATCTCAGAGCTTGTATAACAGATTTACTGACCTTAGTTTTGCTTTTGATGGCTTTCAAAAAGGTTGATTTATGATGAGAATGCTAATATCTGGTGGTGTTGTTTTACAGTTTCTTAGTCCAGGAAACATTCATAGATGTCATGTCCAAGAATGGTCCAGTTCCTCCAAGCAGAAACACATGAAAATCCACAAAAACTAAACTAGTGACAGAGACAAACACAGACAGACACCCACACATTGGTCTCCTCCCTCCTCTGTCCAGTCCTAAGTTTGGATAGTTTTCACCAAAAACTGTTCAAACTTTCTATATCGATCATTACTTTATCCTTACATTTTGATACTTCGTAAAGTTTGAACGGTCTTCACTAAATACTGTTCAAAGTTTGTAAATCGACCGAACAGTATTTACACAGATCGAACAGTATTCTTCGGATCAAACTGTTTTTCTTAGTGAGAGACTGATGAAACTCTTCCAGTCAAAAATACATATATTTATCATCTAAACTTAAACTTTTTTATTACAGAACCTGAAAACATAGACTACCCACAGTTTCCACATGCCTGCTTGAGCCATTCCAAGCCTGTATTACCGTAGGAAACCATTTTCCCTCAACTAGAAAAATCCAAGATGGCTGACATCTTGAGTAGTATTTGTGAGACATTGAACAGTAAATTAACTATGCAAATGGTTATTTATTATTCAGACAGTTTTTATTTACCAGCCTGTCCTGCGGCTATCACAAAAGTCATTATAATTAAAACATTATAATATATTTTTTCACCAAAGCATCCAAAGGAACACCCTTGGCACACACCCCATCATCCTTAAAAATTTCAGCATACTTTTTCATACCATGTGGGCTGTAGATGATGGCATAAAATACCATGTTAAGCTATGGGAAAAAATTTTTTTTTTACTGTTTTTGACCACTTTATATCTCAAAAACCACATAGGCTACCATCACAAAACTTTCCAGATCTTGCGACACTGGCAAAATGACAGTGCATGCCAGATTTTGGGCTAGTTCATTAAAAATGCCAAAGTTATTATGATGCAAAAATTGAGATTTAACATTGAAGTGCTGTACCAACTCTAACTATAGGGGTGCTAGCACCCCCTCCTATAATGGGTAGCGGGGTTATTCTGCATGAAAAACTGCGGCTTTCCAAATCTTATTGTAGGACAGTTCAAAGGTCAAAAAAGTTGTTGTACTATCATTCTGACCTCACATCGATAGTACAACTTTTCAGCTTTGATTTGCTACCTCCTTGGCTGAAATGATGGTGATTCAAAATATTCATACTAAAATAGCAGCCTCAGTGAGTGGTCAGGTGAGCAGTTCATTAAGACAGTTTGGACATGGGCTGCCATAGTTGGTTCTGTGTGTCCAAACTATCAATTTTCAGATTTTCTTTTTATCACTGGCACAGTTCCAGGGTCAGTGCAGAGCAGGGCTGCAGTAAGGAGGACTAATGTCTTTGGGGTGGGACTGCAGCGAGGAGGACTGGTATCTTTGAGGACAGGAATGTAGTGAGGAACAGTGTGCAGTGTGAACACAAGGTGCTGTATGAACCTTGTGAAATTAAACTTTATACATATCAGGGAACCATACACTATATAAAACAGTGGGTGGGTGACCAGCCACAAACTAAGGCCGGTTCCATTTCAGGAGTTGATGACATAATAGAGACCTCTCGAGCTTCGCTCTCGTGGTCTCTATGATGTCATCAACTCCCTCGATGGAAACTCAGCTTTGTTGTGGATGGTCACCCATCCACTATTCTAAATGTTACAGCATACCCTAACAGAACCTTCTAGAAGCATCCAAAGTAATATATATAGATATTTACATACATACAAATGAATATAACAAGCTACCTCCAGCACTGATTTCCATTACAATCCCAATACTAACTTTAATTCATTTACAAGTAGGCATAATATAATATGATAGTACCATTACACAGAGAAAAGTAACATCTCAGAAATCTACTGTTTAAACTGCTGTCACACTAGGTAATTTTACAGATACTATTATCACTAAAATAATCAGTAAAAAGTTTCAGCACACTAATTTATAAAAATAGCATTATTTTCCTGTCTGCCTGCTTTCGCTTGATTAGCTCTTTAATCAATGGGTATGAAGTGGTTTTCTGCAGGAACGCAAACTGTTGACAAAATGAAGTATGTATGGGGAGCAAGCGACACCTCATATGGCACCAAAATTACACAAGAGACAAGAAGTAGAAGATAATCTTTCTACAGATGAGCAAGACCGCTATGTGATATGTGATAATCCAAATGACCAGGATTATGATCCTGAAATGGATGTTCGTATCTTCTCACAGTATGTTTGTATCTGACATAAGAACGAGTATGTAATACATTTGTTTCTCATGTATCTTCATTCTTTTTTTTTTTTTATTTCACACATCATTCTTCATAGTTGGTGAAAAGTATTATATTGTAGCAGAGTCGTGTTTACTGCAGCTCTTCACCATTTGTGTATTCTGTTGTTTGCCACAGACAGCTGCAATTATAAGTAAAACTATCAGAACTATGATATTGGTCAAACAGAAATTCCAAAGTTATGGGTATTTCAGTACATTCTGAACTGCACTCTGGGTTGAGAATTTTATGGTATACGCATCATGATATATACAGTATAAAGCGGAGGAAGTATGGTAATGGGCTTTAAACTGTACATTAATTTATTTACCAACTTGTTGCAATAATAACAAAAAAAAAGTTCTGTCAATAGTCCTTTCCAGACTGCTATGATTTATTAAGTAAGACCTTCCTCTGTTCTGCTAAGAAATGACATGAAGATCCCTTACATCCATGGGAGGTGCTGTGAGGCTCTGTTGTACTTACCTACACTGCTCACCAAGGAATGGTAGGTATCGTAATTTGCCAAAGAGGGTGATACCTTTCACATCCTTATTGCTGACTCTGACCCTGTGTGCTGACATTCTGTGACTTCAGGACAGGGAGAGCGCAAGTGTGAGTTCTAATCATGGCTATGTGATTTACAAACCTTTTTTTTCTAGATGTTTAACTGGTCATTTGCTGAAAATGGATTCAGGGTTCAGCTAACAGTGCTCTTGAGAGCTGAACCCTGCATCCGATGACAGTAAAAATACAGTTCAACAGCCAGAAAACAGCGTTGACAGTCATGTTCAATACACGTCAATGAAGCATGTCCATACGCTCTCCTTATACAGAGGTCACAGAACGACATACAGCAAGGTTGGTGCTGGTGATAAGTGCATGAACGGGATAGTATGGCTAGCCCCTCTGCCTCCAGTTATGATCTTTTCCTTTTTGTGGCATGTACAGTAGTTTGGAAAATTATTAAAATGCCTTAGATGAACTGCCTTGGAGGTAAGGGATCTTCATCCTATTTAAGTTCACAAACAAAAAAGTACCATGGAGGGTTCCCATTAAAGTCTGATTCTCCATTCCATGTGTTTACTAGGAAAATGTATAACCTTTCCGACCTGTCTCGCTCAGATCATGATCACAAGCCGTTATTGACTTATGAGTGGTTTATTGCTCTGAATAATATGCCAGTTTGAAGCCGATATGTAGTTATGATAGTTTTTAATACTGATGGGCAGTGATAAGTGATATGCACGTTTCTATAAGAATGATTTACCCCAAAAAAGGGGGGGAGGGGAAGTAAAAAATAAGGGCATTTCAGTCATAAGATAAATCTGAGACCATGCTGTATGAATTCTATGATTATGAGCACTGATATTGTGTGTATTACTTTTCAGGAAGGTCTTCACTTGAATGAGTCAGACTTGCACATCTGGCATACCCTCATTCAATTTGAGATTGTCAGCCTCCATTTTGTTTGCTGGAACATTTCTTCTAAAATTTCATGTGTCTTCCAGTATTGCAACATGGCATGCATTACAAAATCAGCATTCTTCAGACATTCAAAAAAAGCCTGCATGCAACTATTATTGTTTGGCAGTCAAATTAACTCAAAAGGAAAAGCAAATTTCTTTAAAAAAATAACAAGCTTCTACTTGGGAGTGATACCAGATGTGACAGTCCAGGCTTCAGTGCTAAATATGGATGCTGCTGTGTTATGGAACTGAACAGCAATAAAATCATTTACATGGACCTATTGCAAGTAAGATTCATACATATACATTTCTGGTTTTACATGGTAATACAGTGACAATCACAGTTAAACCTACAACTGTTCAACTCTTTTTTTTTTTTTTTTACATTCAATAATTTGTATCCATGAAGGAACTATTAGACACAAGTAACTGTTCTCAAGTGCTGCCCGTGACCTCTAGATGAGTTACATGCCTTGGCTGGAGTCACACATTATGCAAACAGAGGTAATGGGTATAAAAACAAGTCACGCACAATGTATCAAAATTATTCGCAGATCCTTAAATATCACATATGTTAAGTAGTCAGACTTTTTAGATTTGTAGATATGTAGTACACTTTATGTTATATATTGTTATAAATGCAGACCAGACCTGGGTTTGAATCCCACAGCTTCCACTTGCATACTGTGTGACCCTGAGCAAGCCACTTAACCTCCTTGTGCTCCCAGGTCGCTCCTGTAAAAAAGCTTTCAGCTTAGTGTGCTATACCTGGTTAAACAACCAAATAAAAAAAAAAAATGTGTAGTACACTTTAAACATACAGGCCCAGATATTCAAAAGGGTTGCGCTATGCACAACAGGGATGCGCCAGCGCAAGAACGAAAATGCGCCATTGTGCGATATTCAGTGGGAGGCAGCTGTGCCCCCCCACATCGCAATGCGCAAGACCGCAATGGTAATGAATGCATGCACAACTGAAGGGAGAGGAACCATGAATAAATGGTGTAGTGCGATATTCAACAGCATGCACCATGCGCAATAGGGGAGCAAACAGAAGTTGCACGATAGCGGAAATGATCCAAAATAAAAAGGAACAAGAGAGAGAGGTGCAAGAACACTACAGGAAAGCCACATGTGGGAGTGAGCTAACTGCAACTAGGCACACAGTAGCTGTCATCAGGACAGGGCAGGAGCAGGACAGAGCACCTGGAAACCACCAGGAACATGGAAGGAGTGGGGAGCCTGTGCCACTGTGCAGAAAGAAAGGGGAAGTGCCACAGAGGACTGAGGGCACTGACAGTGGCCAGGACGTCCAATTCTGGGAGGTGTTTTCGGTGCAGGGGGAGTAGCAGAAAAGACAGTGGGGGGAACGGGAATACAGCTGCCGGGGGCGTAACACAAGCCAGGGACATGGCCAGTGCCACCATTCAGATGGAGGCAGTAATGAGGGGTGTGAGAAGGCAGGCATCAGGGGGGCACAGCCTTGGAAGGGCCCATCGGCGATATGCCCCCAACAGGCAATACCGAGCCCGGACCAGCTTCGAGCTGTACAGTGACACTGAGATCGTGGGCCAGTACCGCTTTAACCGGGTGATCCTGAGGCGGCTCTGTGAGCTGTGCAGTGATGTGATGCAGGCACCCACACGACGGAGCCATGCTCTGTCAGTGGAGACTAAAGTGACAGCTGTCATGTGCCTGCTCACCATGGGTACCTTCCAGAGATCAACAGGGGACACAACAGGCATAACCCAGTCGGCCGCGTCATGCCTACTCACCCAATTCCTCAGTGCATTGCTGCCACATGCTGTGGAGTACATCCATTTCCCCAGCACACCGGCGGAGCGCACAGCACACATACAGGAGTTCCACAGGGTAGCACGTATGCCTGGCATGCTCGGGGCAATTGACTGCACCCATGTTGCCATCCGTACACCACCTGGCCCCGAAGGTGCAGCATACATAAATCGGAAGGGGAATGCAAGCATCAACTGCCAGGTGGTGTGCGATGCTAGAGGGTGTATAACCAATGTCTGTGCCACGCACCCTGGGGGAGCACATGATGCCTTCATCTGGCAACAGTCTGCACTGTGCCACAGGTTTGAGAGTGGGGACATCCCCACTGGCCACCTAGTGGGTGAGTATGCAAATCATGCAGAAAGACATGGATCTTGGGAAGGGCATAGTCAGAGGTGACATGGGTACTGGCCTAGATGGCCCATGGTAGGGCGATGCTGATCACCAAACTAATGTCCACCCTCTACACACAGGTGACAGTGGATACCCACTCTGTTCTTGGCTGCTCCCACCATACTGGTGGCCCGTGACCCCATCGCAGCAATGCTTCAATGAGGCACATGCCACCACATGCAATGTCATCGAGCAGGTGTTCGGGATGCTGAAGGCACATTTCCGTTGCCTGGACACGTCTGGTGGTGCCCTACAGTACAGCCCGTCAAAGGCCTGTGGGCTATTCCTGGCCTGTTGCATCCTGCACAACATGGCCAATGACTGTGGGATAGTTGTACAGGTCGAAGAGAGGGACAGCGATGGGGACGATGAGAACACTGGTGCAGATGGTGATGGGCAGCCCCCCCCCTTGGTAGAAGGGACCCCTGACTGATCCGGATGGCGCAGCTGCACCGGGACACCATCACAGAGGAGCACTTCAACCAACCCAGGTAAGTCATGGGGCCATGTGCAACCACCAATGGCAAGGGCACAACCCACAAACATGCATGGACAAACACAAGGGGTGCATGTCATGAAGGGAATTGGCTGAGCATGGAACTGCACACGCCATCAGGGATGGGCAAGGTCTAACACAGCACGCGGTCACACACACACACCCCACAAGACATGCACAAAGGGTAGGAGGCACACCGACCCCAACCGCCACCCCTAGCCACACACAGGTCCACAGACCACCATGCCCAGTGCCTGTCATTGTGCGTGTGTCAGACGCTGGGCACCATTGCACAGTGGTGGACAGCGCAACGCAGGCATCATCATGCACACGCCACAGCTACCAGCAGCTGGGAGGGTGTGCAGATGGAACTCTTGTGTGTGTGCAGGGCAGGGTACCCCACCCGTGCATTGCACGTTGAACAACACACTGCACACAGGGCAGCGTCAGACAGTAGCCTTGGTGGGAGACAGGTCAGTCACATGCCACAGTGCCACGGCCACCACGGATACATGGGTGGCCCTGCTGAGACCTGCCAGCAGTGACAGGCTGACCAATGGCCTCATGGGGTGGCACCAACGGGCCTCAGGGGTTCCGCTGCATGAACGCGACCATTCTCGAGCAGGGGTCTGCAGCTCACCGAACATGCCTGCGCCAGGCGTGCTTGGGATGCCCACTGCTGAACCAGGTGTCGACAAGGAGGGCATCGCATGACACCAGGAATGGGGGTGGACATTGCACTGTGCAGTGTCTGCGATGCATGGGCAAATAACTGTGTGCCCACTGTGGCCATGACAGCTGTGACTGCCTGTGTCAGCCTGTCAATGGAGGCGGTCACATAATCCCGCAGCCAGTCCATCCCTGCCAGGAGCAGACCGGTGTCCCTGCTGTGCCGCTCATCTGCCTGGTGCAGGGCCGCACTGAGTGCATCCACCGCCATCACAAGCCACAAATGCTGATTGACTGAATTATGGAGTATGCGGGTGTGCTCATCTAAGAGGTCATCCACCTGATCGGCATGCTGTCCCTCATGGTATTCACGGCCGTGATGGGCAGCACCCCTTGAGGGTGGGCACTGCACACCAGGGCCATGCCTAGGCATGTCCACAGGCGGTGCACTGACAATGCCCCCCCGACACTGTCCCCCCATGGCCGCGCTCCAGGGCTCAATGGTGCCGCCGCAGTGGCCGCAACAGCCCCACTGTCCTGGACACACACCAGTGCTGCCCCACTGGTGCAGACAGGTACAGGCTGGGACTGTGATGTCACGCAGGCCTCCACGGCGGCACCACCCACGGCCATGCCCGTGATGTCACCTGCTGTGTGGCCATCCTGTGGCCCACACGTATCACTGTCCATAATGTGAGCTCCATCATCATCAGTGACAGATCCGGCACCAGTCCAAGTCTCAGCCTGCTGGCATCCATGGACGCTGGCACGCTGGGACACGAGCAGGGCCTCCTCCGCACCTGCTCCACCAACATCAGTTCGGACAGCCAGGCAGGACCACTGTTGTCCTGACCCTCGGACACCTGTGGAGGTGGATCGGCCCTCCTCTATGTCCAGGGTATCTCCCTCAGTGGACGAGACCACCACTGTTGACCCATGTAGATGCTCAGGAGCTGTAAGGGAACACAGTAGCATTAATGTATCTGCCCTACCCTATGTCATCCCCCCCCCCAGATCAGGAGCTACCATACAGTGACAGGCTACCACCCATCTGGAATCCACCACCTGGAACACCCTCGATGGCACAACGCCACATGCTACCAGTAACCCACTCTTCTTGTGGGGTCAGGCGTTGCACGGCTGGCTGTCCCCCACTGGTCACAGCCCATGCTGCCCTGTTGGCAGCCACCTTATCCTTAGTCCTCCTCCTGTCCGTGCCCACCTTCTTCTTGCACTTCTGCATGGACCGCTGGTGGCTGCCATGCTGGTTGATGGCACGCGCCACCTATCCCCATGCAGCAGCATGGGCCTGTGATGTTCCCCGCTGTCCACTGAGCAGCGGCTCCTGGTCAAGGTAGGCCTCAAACAGGGCATCTGTTTCTGCCTTGGTGAAGTTTGGCCTCCTCTTCCTCCCACATCTCTGTTCCTCCTCCTCCACCTCACGATCGCTCATCATTGATCCTGTGGGAATGACAGGTGTTACCTCTGACTGTGCAGTACCATGTATCTCCCACACACCACAGTCCACACTCCCAAACAGCATGCAACTCACCACAATAGATTGCAATACCAGACTATGGCCTCTGCAGCCCAATGTCACATTTATATAGTGCAACGCATGCAAATGAGGCGAGGCGCAATTTTAAGTGGATGCTAATGCAGTATCTACACCATTAAATAGCTGATGAGCTGATTTGCATATGCTGGCTGAATATCGTGCTGTTGCGCTTTGCGCAATTGTGTTGAACTTGCTCAGGCAAGGGCGCATTTCTGTGACGTGTGCAGTGGACACCGAACGACGCATGCCCGGGGTGCTGACACCAATGTCTGCCGCGCTGCTGAAGTGCTGTGTGCAGGAGGCAGTGCAGGACACGGCCACCATTGTGCCAGTGATGCTACTGCGCTGTTCACATGTATGGCATTCTGGCACCGGGGCGCCGTAGGTGCCATGGAGCCACAGCACGGTAGACCGCTACAGGAAGTGCCACACAGGCGCCCTACCGTGTTACATGCGGTGAGTACCAATCGCGCTGTGGCGGTCTGTGTGCGAGAGACCCCTGACCCTGTGCCAACCTTTGCCCCTAGGCACCATAATGTCCGCATGGGTGAACCTCTATCGTGCTGTTCAGTGACAGCGCAATGGGGAATGGCAGCGCAGTACCACGCAGCATCCGCACATGGTGGACGTGCGCTACAGAGCGCCATTTTGATACTGAATGCTTGGAGGATGGCACAGAGATGGGCACCAATCTGGAGCCAGGTCGAACTGGCTAACCTAGTGTCCCTGGTGGAGCCCCTTGCTGCTGCTCTCTTTGGGGAGGCACCCCTGGACAGGGCCAGGAGTGCCGTGTGGGAGGAGGTGGCGGTAGCCCTGGATGAGGCAACGGGCATACAGTGCATGGCAGAGCAGTGCAGGCACTGCTATGGGGACCTGCAGCGTAGGGACCCGGACAGGCTTGCCCATCTGCAGGCACATGCCAGGAAGGGCGTGGTTCCATGGCCAGGTAGGTGCCCCATCCATACACTGTTTACGTCCATACGGGTATTGTGGTGGCATGTGTCCAGCATATGGGGTGGGGGCCATCCAGTGTGGGCCGTGGTGGTGGTATAGGGGTGGGAGGCAGATGGGTATGGCTGTGTGGGATCGCACACACCCAGGGGCGGGGAGACTTTGCTACCGGATTGTACTGAGGAGCGCCAGCGTGCCATAGAGGGGAGGCTGTGGCATGAGGCACAGCATGCTGCAAGAGTGACCATACCAGACTAGCGCTGGGACCAGCCTGATGACAGTGAGTGCCTTACATCCAGGATTTTTTGTGCATGCTGTGTAACAGGGCAGCCGGCAGGGCATGGCCACCATCCATTGACACCACTGCCAATCACGCAACATGGTACAGTCAGCACTGTCCAGTGGCACTGCATGTCTGGGAGTGCGTCAATGGTGGTCCATGCGTGTACCGGGTACATGGCTGTGCCACTGCCTTCACACTGCATAGCCATGTCACTGTACAGCCACCGTGGTGCTGTGTGGGACTTGGGTGGTGGGTGTGTGCAGCGGTCCGCATGGCTGTGTGCGCCTGGGTGGGCAGGTCTTGTGGACATGATCACTGTGGGTGGTCACACACCATTACAGAGGCATGTCCCACGGCCGTATGCCATGCACAGTGGGTGGGCTGCGGGGCTGTGCATGGCATATGGATCCAATGTGGATCCGTCACATATCTGGACTGTGTAGTACGAATGCGGGCTGAGCCCATTATCCGCTTGTGGACCAATGGGTGTACATCCCTACTGTCACGGAGTCAGTCGGCGGGCGGTGGGGCGGCAAGCGGGTGGGGAGCTGCCACCCGCCGCTGACCGGGGGGAGCGGGGCGGTGGGGCTCAGTGGGCAGGTGGGGAGGGGGGGTACCGCTGGACAACCAGGGTTGGATTGGTTTGTCATAAGATATTACTGACGCCCGCGATCAGGCTGCGAGCAGTCCACTGGCCCACCAGGGATATAGGACTATACTTTCAAACATATGCCCACGATTGGGCTGCAAGCGGTCCACTGGACCACCAGGGATATAGGACTATTCTTTCAAACATATGCCTGCGATCGGGCTGCGAGTGGTCCATTGGAACACCAGGGATATAGGACTATTATTTTCTACAAAGGCCCACAATCGGGCATGGGGGGTGCCACCACGAAGCTGCCGGGTGGCCACACACAGGTGGCAGCTTCCGTGTTGCACCCTGCAATACGGCAGCTCACCTGTGGGTGGCCAGCTGTTGCTCCTTTTTTTTTTTTTGCTCACCTGTGTGCAGCGCAGGTAGGGGTTGCGCATGCATGGGCTCAGCATATCCTGGGCTGAATATCAGGATGTGCGGAGTATGCATGGGCACGCACCCCCCACCACCACCACCTGCGCCGCATACATTACTGATGCACTCCGGCGCATCAAGATTTGTGCCAGGCTCAATCCACCCTTTGAATATCGCGCCCGGGATGCACAGTTGCGCCATGCACAACCCTTCTGAATATCCCACCCATAGCGTATAAGCTAAAAAGCAGGAGCAGTGTAGTAAGCGACCATTTAGCTCAGTCTACAGCACCCCTGTTGCTTTGTTAGTTTATAAAAGCTGGACATGTCCCAGCTGAAAAGATGATGATTTTATAATAATGTATCATGAAAGGTCAGCATCAATTATGTTCAAAGATCATGTTCAAGCTTCAAAAACCATAATTGTAATCATGACTAACAATGATTAAAAATGAACATTAAATGTCCACCAATCAAAAAACCATGATGTTATGGAAGTGGTGATGGTGATTAATGATGATTGATGCTCTCATATCATAAGTATTTTTCATGATTGCCCATTGGCAAGATTACTGCAATGAATAAATAAAAGTTAGACTTTTCTATACTTTTGGAGTTTAGATTTTCTTCTATTTAGCCGTCTTTACTAGAATCATCAGTTAGGATACATCTTTTATACAAGCACGCTACTTGCGATTATATTGTACTTAATCTGACACCTCACTTCTTACTAGTGTTATAAAGGCCCAGATTGGTTTTTATAGCTCCATTCAGTGGTTCCTTTTATGGTTGTGGTGAGTTCATACAAGTAAATGGTTTGTGCTCAAAACCTTTCCTACTAGTCTGCAAACTAATACTGTCAAGACAAAATTATTTAAAAAATAGAAATTACCATTGTTTTGGTCCATGAAAGCAGTTATTTCAGAAGGCATTTGGGGAGTATTAGCAACTTTTTACTTCTTTAATGTACATTGTAAATTGTTTTATTTATAATTATCAATTTGTTAATTCTTGCTGTTTTAAAGTGGGTGGATTATATGTATTTATCATGTTATGTATTGCTCTGTTGTACTGTTTTTGGTTTTTTTTTGCATGCTTTTTCTACCCCTGCCAACTTGGCTGCCCACTACTTTGGGTGGCCATCCCTTACATCTGCAGCTTCCCCATTCTGCCATCCACTGCCTCCTACCATCCTGACCAGCCCAATGTATCACTTCATCGGGGGGCCTCCCTACCCGTGGGGGCAACTGGAAGGGGAGATCAAAATGCCCATAAGCACTTCTTGCATCTACATCAGGCAGAGGATCAGTTTGGGGGCTTCCTGACTTTGCAGCGAGGGGATGCGGGCTGTTATCACTCTGGG
The DNA here is from genome assembly GCA_016271365.2 of Neoceratodus forsteri. NCBI lineage: Eukaryota > Metazoa > Chordata > Ceratodontiformes > Ceratodontidae > Neoceratodus > Neoceratodus forsteri. The sequence goes on from CM057459.1 coordinate 1,443,210,566, forward strand.
CTGCACCATAGAAACATAGAAATCATAGACTTTGACGGCAGATAAGGACCGCTTGGCCCACCTAATCTGCCAATTTTCCTACCTACAGGATAAGCTGCAAATCCTAGTTAACCAACAGCCTATTTCTTCCTACCCCCCACAAAAATTGCCTTATGTCTGTCCCATGCATTCTTGAATTCTCCCACAGTTTTAGACCCCACAACCTCCTCAGGAAGGCTGTTCCATGCGTCCACCACCCTCTCTGTGAAAAATACTTCTCACATTGCCCCTGAGCCATCCCCCCTCTATCTTCAAATTGTGTCTGCTTGTTCTGTACATCTCTTTTCTGAAAGATGCTACCTCTTGGACTTTGTTGATTCCACTGAGGTACTTAAATGTTTCTGTCATGTCCCCCCTCTCCCTCCTTTCCTCAAGGGTATACATATTAAGCTCCTTTAGCCTCTCCTTGTATGGCTTCTCTTGCAGACCCTGCACCATTTAGTTGCCCTCCTCTGAACTGTCTCCATCCTGTCTATGTCCTGCAGAGATGGGGTCTCCAGAACTGGACCTGTACTCCAGATGGAGTCTCACCAACTGTCTGTACAGGGGATAACAACTTCCTGTTTTCTGCTGGTGATGCCTCTCCCTATCCATCCCAGTATCCCCAGCCCTCCCTACCACCTTCTCACATTGCTTGCCAACCTTAAGGTCATCTGATATGATTACCCCCAGGTCCCTTTCCATTTTTGTTGTTGTTACTACCTCCCCCCAATTGTGTAATCTTCCCCTGGGTTTTTGGTTCCCAGGTGCATTAGTTTGCACTTCTTTGCATTGAATCCAAGCTGCCATACTTCTGACCATTCCTCCAACCTTGCCAAGTCCCTTCTCATCCTTTCCACGCCTCCTTATGTATCAACCCTGCCACAGATCTTTGTGTCATCTGCAAAGAGGCATACTTTTCCTTCCAGTCCCTCTGCAATGTCACTTATAAAGACATTAAAAAGGACTGGATCCAGTACTGAACCCTGTGGTACCCTCTAGTAACCCCTCTTTCTTCAGAGTGGACTCCATTTACAATTACCTTCTGTGTCCTGTTGTTCAGCCAATGTTTAACCCAAGCCACCACCCTGGGACCCACTCCAAGGCTGGTTAATTTGACTACTAATCTTTTGTGTGGGACTGTGTCAAATGCCTTGCTAAAGTCTAGGTAGGCCATTTCCACAGCCCCTCCCTGGTCTACTACTTTGGTCACCCAGTTAAAGAAATCAGTTAGACTCGTCTGTCATTACCTTTCCGCTGTGAACCCATGCTGCCTTGGGTCCTGTGCCACACTGGCCTCTAGGTACTCAACAGTTCTTTCCTTCAGAAGTGATTCCATCACTTTCCCTACCACAGAGGTCAAACTGACAGGTCTGTAGTTTCCTGCCTCTGTCTTGCTCCCACTTTTGTGAAGGGAATAACATCAGCCTTCTTCCAGTCCTCAGGTACCACACCATCCTCCCATGATTTGTTATAAAGGGTAGTCAGTGGTGTCACTAGTTCTGTGCTTAATTCTTTTAGAATTCTGGGGTGAATTCAATCTGGCCCCATTGCTTTGTACACCTTCAGTTTTAGGAGTTCTTTCAGAACCCCCTTCTTCTGTGAATGGACTGGGATCGACCCCCATCTCCAGAGTGCTTCTGTTAATTGGATTAGACACCTCCCCCACTTTCTCTTTTGTGAATACTGAACAGAAGTATTCATTCAGTATCCCTGCTTTTCCACTGTCACTCTGCCCACCCACCAATTAATTCTATTCAGCCTCACTATCCCTCCCTTTGTCTTTCTATGCTCCCTGATACGCCTATAAAAGGTTTTATCCCTCTTCTTAACCGAGTTGGCTATCTTTTCCTCAGTTTGTGCCTTTGCTATTCTGACTACCCTCCCTGCTTCCTTCTGCCTTAACTGGTACAGTTCTCTGTCCTGCTCCTTCTGTGTTTCCTTATACTTCCTAAATGCTATCTTTTTCTCCCTAACCTTCACCGCCACTTCTTTTGAGAACCATAGTGGCTTTTTCTTTCATTTTGATTTGTTTATTTGCTTCACACAAAGGCTTGTTGCCTCTGTGATGGCAGTTTTGATATTTCCCCATTGTTGCTCCACCCCTCCTTCTAGCCTGTTTGCTAATGCTTTTCTAAGGCACTCTCCCATCTTGCCAAAGTCAGCCCTCCTGAAGTCCAGAACCCTTACTTTTGTATGGCTTGACTCTGTAGCTGAGTTTATCGTGAACCACGCTGTTTGGTGGTCACTTGCTCCCAAATGGCTACCCACTTCTAGATCTGAGATCCTCTCACTGTCCCCATTTGAGAGTATGAGGTCTAAGATTGCTCTCTCATGAGTAGATTCCAAAACTAGTTGTCTGAGGCATGCCACCTGAAGGGCATCAAGAATGACCCTGCTTTTGGATGTGGTTGCAGCAAAGGTGTTCCAGTTAACATCTGGCATATTCAGGTCTCCCATCAATAGTATCTTCCCTTTCTCTGCCATCCTAAGTATGCCTTCTATCATATCCTTGTCCATTCCTTCCCCCTGACATTTGGGTCTGTATACAACCCCTGTGCAGACTGTGGTGCTATTTCCAGCCTCTAAGGTGACCCACAGTGCCTCCTCTCCTCCCTGTTTACTCTTTTGTTCAGTTGCTTTTATCCCTTCCCTTACATAGAGAGCTACTCCCCCCCATGCCCTCCCTGTCTCTCCTGTAGGTTGTGTACCCTGGTATGTTAACATCCCAGTCATGGTTCTCTGTGTACCATGTTTCTGTGACTGTTACGATATCCAGGCATCCTTCTTCCATCAAGGCCACCAGTTCAGGGAGCTTGTTGCCCAGACAATGGGTGTTGGTACTCATTACCCTCCATTTCTTGATGGCCTTACCCCTTTTTGCCCCATCCCTATCCTTATTGCGTTTGTCACTTTCTCCATTTACCCCTGTGCTTCTTCCAATTGATATCTCTATGTTGGTGCCTATCTCACTTAGTACCCTGATTTTTTAGAGGGGCTAGGATTTCCCTGCTCCTTTCCAGTGCCTCCCCCCTTGGCTAGTTTAAATGCTTGCCAATTAAGTATTTAAACCTATCACCTAGGATCCTGGTTCCCCTCCTGGACAGATGCAGGTCATCACGCCAGTATAGGCCTGCATCCATCCAGGTGGACCCCCAGTCCCCAATGAAGCCAAATCCCTGAGCTCTGCACCAGTTTTTCAACCACTGATTGAATCCCATGGTGTGGAGCACCCTAGCCTCATCCATGCCATAGACAGGCAGCACCTCCGAGAAGGTTACCGTGTGTGCTATTTGTCTAAGACCCTTCCCCTTCTCCACAAATGCTTCGTGTACTGCTCTGATCCCTTTCTTAGCCAGGTCATTTGTCCCTAGGTGGACAATGACACCCAGCTCCCTCCCCTGTGCAGCTGCTCCTGTGATCCTGAGGATTCGCTCCCTGTCCCTCCAAGCCATGGCGCCAGGCAGGCACCTTACCTCCCTCTCCCCTTCCTCCCCCCGTTCTACCTTCCTAACAATGGAGTCCCCCACCAGGAGTTGTTTCCTTCCCCTGTGGGGTCCCATGCCACCCTCTTGTGGGTCTCCTTTGTGGAGGTTCCCAGCAGCCTCCTTGGTCTCCACTGTGGGTGCCTCCATAGAGGAACCACACTTTTCCAGAACGGCATAGAAATTGTGGAGAGGTACAACTGGAGGGATGTGCCTCTATTCCACCACTCTCACCCTCCCTGAGCCCACTGTGCTCCAACCGCTCCTCTTTCTTGGCAACCTCTGAGGCAACGGAAGTGACCCTGGTGGTCCCTGGGTGGGAGAGGAGGTCCCACAAATCCTGGCCAACTCAGCCTGGAGATGAGCAACCTCCTCCCTCAGCCCAGAGAGGTGCCTGCAGATGGGACAACACTGCATCCTCCAGAACGTCTCCTGGAAGACTGCTGCTCCACAGCCACTTCACTGCACCACTCCCATCACGTCTTTTTTCTGGCCCCCTAACTGTTGTTTGGAATACTTACTTTTTCCCGTTTTTTTTTTTGGTTTTTTTTTTTGCCAGTGGGGACATGTAGGGGCATGTCAAGGCTGCATGCCACCTAGGACATCCACCAATTGACCTCCAGGTGCCAAGGCCCTGCCCACCCCACCTGCCCAGCCCGGGAGAATCTAATAATGCTCTGGAAATCCTCCTGCTGGCTCTACTCCTGACACCCAGGCTTCCAGTGTGCCAAGTGAACCTCTTCACTCGATGCTACAGAGCCAGCACTCTGTTCTATTGTAATGGCACCCTCAGCCTCCGGGGAAGGGAGCCATAAACAATGACTGCTATTACTACATGCACTGGGATTTTGAACTATGCAAATTAGTTATGTACATGTGTATACTATACCTAATACTGCATGCACTCTTCTTAACGGGATTCAAATTTAACTTCACATGATTTACATTATAACTAGTGTACTTTGGCTGATATTTGACATTCATATTTTCATATTGGTAACTAATAAAACTTTGGTAAGTATTAGTAATGTGAATTACGGTTGTATAATAAAGAACTATTATAATCATCAGTTATCATCGGTCATCACTTGATCATCAGAAACCATCACGCTGATCGAAACATACAAAAATAATCAATAATCGTCAGTTAATGATTTAAAGGTTACATGTCTGATGATTAAATCATGATCCAGATGATGATCTTAGATCATGGTCTCCCTTCATGATCACAGGGTAACATTTGATGATTAACAATGATCATTCATGACTGACCTTCAAAAAACGTGATTGATGGTGTACCAGTTTGCCTGGATCACTTCCGGCCCTGGCTCTGCCCCAGTGATGAATCATGGGCTATCACAGATTCTAGAGTAATGTACTGCTTCTTTAATGGATGAACTACATAGAAATGTGTTCCAGCATAATACAATATGTAGTGCCTTCTGCCAAGATCAAGCACAGGAGCAGTTTTTACTCTGATGTCTTGCAGAATACTGCAGTAACTTACTGTAATCCAATGGTAATTACTCCAGTTTGTCACATGTGAAAATGTAGTTCAGAAATACATTTATTTATTTATTTGCTAACCAGGTCGTTGCACTGGTACCAGGGACCATTTTCTGGCATGATCTGGGCCAACAAGGTGGCACATAATAGTGAACAGTCGCATACATAGCTTTGTAACCATTGCACAGTGGAGGGGCAAATCCATAATCACCTAGTGTTTTTATTTATTTATTTATTTTATTTATTTCAATCTAGGATTACAATACCTTTGAGCCGAGGCTCTTTTACAAAGGTTCTACGTCAGCGTGTGCAACAGTCATCATTTTTAGTTACAAACATATAGTCATTGACTTACAGACATGTAATAACCATAGATACATAGATACATAGACAGTGTCGGCAGATAAGGGCCTATGGCCCACCTAGTCTGCCCATTTGAGCTTGTAAGTTCAGTTTGTTTTCCTAGAAGTCTATTTCCCCTTACCCCTGACCTCTAGAATTCCTTTATGTCTATCCCATGCATTCTTAAATCCCGTGATTGTTTCAGCCCCCACCACTTCCTCTGGCAGGGTGTTTCACTTGTCCACCACCGTTCTGTGAAGAAATTCTTTCTCATGTTTCCTCTGAATCGTCCTCCTCCAACTTCATCCCATGCCCTCTAGTCCTGAAACATCTTTTTCGCTTAAAAATAGTGTTTTCCTGCACCCTGTTCCTCCCTGTAAGATACTTGTATGTCTCTATCATATCTCTCTCTCCTCTCTCCTCCAGGGAGTACATGTTCAGTTCCTTCAACCTGTCTTCATAGGACTTGTGATGCAACCCATGCACCATCTTTGTTGCCCTCCTCTGAACCTTCTCCACCCTGTCTATGTCCTTACATAGGTATGGTCTCCAGAACTGTACACTGTACTCCAGGTGGGGCCTCACTAGTGTCTTGTATAGCGAATTATGACCTCCCTTTTCCTGCTGGTGATGCCCTGCCTATACATCCCAGCATCCTATTTGCTTTACCTGATGCCTTGTCACACTGTTTCCTACCTTGAGGTCATCAGAGATGACAACCCCAAGATCCTTTCCTGCTTGGTGCATGCTATATCCTCACCCCCAACTGATATATTGTGCCAGGGTTTTTGTGCCCCATATGCATTATCTTGCACTTCTTTGCATTGAATTTCAACTGCCAAACCCTTGACCATTCTTCAAGTTTCTGCAGGTCCCTTCTCATTCTGTCTACACCCTCTGGTGTGTCTACTCTGTTACAGAGCTTTGTGTCATCAGCGAACAGTGAAATTCTGCCTTCTATATCCTGTGCAATGTCACTGATGAAGATGTTGAATAGGACCGGTCCCAGCACTGATCCCTGTGGTACCCACTGGTCACTCTTCCTCTGTGGAGTGACAGCCATTTACCACCACCCTCTGTGTCCTGCCATCCAGCCAGTTACCTACCCACCACACTACTGTCCTGCCCACACCATATTCCCCAGTTTGTGTAATAGTCTTCTATGTGGCACAGTGTCAAAGGCCTTGCTGAAGTCCAGATAGGCCATGTCACTGCCCTCCCTGATCCACCTCCCTAGTCACCCAGTCAAAAAATTCAATGAGGTTGGTCTGACATGACCTCCCCTGGTGAAACCATGCTGCCTTGGGTCCTGTAGTCCATTGACAACCAGATGTTCCACCAATCTCTCCTTCAGTAGTGCTTCCATGATCTTTCCCACTACCGAGGTGAGGCTGACTGGTCTGTAGTTCCTGCTTCCTCTTTGTTCCCACTTTTGTATAAGGGGACTACATCTGCTGTCCTCCAGTCTTTGGGTACCTCCTGTTTCCAGTGATTGGCTGAACAGGATAGCCAGAGGTTCAGCCACCACCTCTCTTAGTTCTTTAAGGACCCTGGGTGCACCCCATCTGGCCCCATTGCTTTATCAGCTCTTATTACTTCCAGTTCCTTCAGGACCCTTTCTCGTGTAAAGGGACTTGTGTCCATTTCTGTACCATTCTCACCCCTTGTACTCCCTTCAGACCCATTACCCCCCTCTTCCTTAGTAAAGACTGAGCAGAAATACCTGTTCAATATGTCAGCTTTACTGTTGTCATCCTCCACGCGGATCCCATCCTCCCCCTTCAGTCTCACTATCCCTCCCTTTGTCCTTCTTTTTTCACTTATGTACCTGTAAAAGGTTTTGTCCCCTTTAACCACTGATTTTGCAATGTGTTCTTCTGTCTGAGCTTTGGCTTCCCTTACTGACTTCTCTGCCTCCCTTTGTTTCTCCTGGTACTTCTCCCTATCCCCTTCTGCCTGTGTCTTTTTGTATTGCCTGAATGCAATCTTTTTGGCTTTCACTTTCTTTGCTACCTCTTTGGAAAACCATAATGGTCTCCTCTTTCTTTTCCTCTTGCTAACCTTAATGCATAATTCTGTTGTTCTTATAATCCCATTTTAAATACTGCTCACTGTTCCTCAATCCCTGATTCCTGTCCCATTCCTTAATGCCTCTTTCAAGCATCTCCCATTTCCCAAAGTCTGCCCCCTAAAATCCAGGATCGTGTTTTGTGTGGTTTGCTTCTGCTCTTTCTGTGATTTCAAACCACAATGACTGGTGGTCACTGTTACCCAGGTGCTCCCCACTGTTACCCCCATCACACTGTCCCTGTTTGTGAGCACAAGGTCCAGTATTGCCTTCTGCCGAGTTGGTTCCATGACCAGTTGCTTGAGGAAGGCACCTGAAGGAGTCCAGGATAAATCTGCTCCTAGTTGATGCTGCTGCTGGGATGCTCCAGTCCACGTCTGGTATATTGAAGTCTCCAACCAGTACTACCTCACCTTGTCTGCCATCCTTTGGATGGCTAGCATCAACTCCTATCTGTTTCTTCCTCCTGGGCTGGTGGTCTATAGACCACACCTGTCGGATGCTGGCCCCATTTTCCTTTCCAGCTTAACCCACAGTATCTCTCCCCATTTGTTCCTCCTGGATCTGTGTGGCCCTTATGTCATTTTCACATACAGTGCCACTCCTCCTCCCTTCCTGCCTGCTCTGTCTCTTCTAGATATGTTGCTTATCCAGGTATGGCCATCTCCCAGTCATGGTTATCATTACACCAGGTTTCAGTGATGGCCACAATGTCCAGGTCTGACTGTACCATGACAGCCTCCAGATCTTCCATCTTGTTGCTAAGGCTCCTGGCATTTGCACACATGGCTTTCCATGATTTGACCTCCTAGACTGCTTCACTGTTTACTCCAGCCCCTTCCTTGGTTGTCATTTATCCCTGGTTCTCCTTGCTGTCTGCCCTTCTGCTGAATTTTGCCCTTTTTCTGCTTATCCACCTTTTGGACACTAATCTCCAACTTTTGCACACTGCTTTGCAGAGATAGCCACTCCTCTGGTTCACTGGTTCCATTACTAGCTGTGGGGGTGAGCAAGTGGTACCATCCTTGCTGGCCTGCCACCCCTTGCTAGTTTAAATGCTGTCAATGTAGCATTTAAACTTATCATTAGTCTTGGATTCCTCCAGGATGGATGCAGGCCGTCAGGCTTGAACAAACCTCCATCCCTCCAGATGGGTCCCCAGTCACCAATGAATCCAAACCCTTCCTCACAGCACCAGTTCTTCAACCATGAGTTAAAGTTCCTAGTGCATGCACTCCTATGCTCTCCCTTGCCTCTCACAGGTAGTACTTCTGAGAAAGTGACAGAAGTAGCTACTTGCTTGAGACCCCTCCCCAGTTTCCTAAACATGTACTAAGTACTAAGTACTAACCAGTACTAAGACTTGAGCTATGAGCAAGACAAGGGAAGGGAGGTGGGTGGTGGGGAAGTGAGGTGGGAGATGAGGGGGAGAAGACTGCAGGGGCAAGGGTCTGGGAGGTGGTTGGGGTGGGGCAGGAGTGGAGATAAGGGGGGGGTGGGCAAGAGTGGGAGACAGTGCAGCCAGAGGGCCTTGTCGAGGGAATATGACAGGCAAGGTGCTAGGGGTGCAAAGACTTATTGTAAGTGCTGGGTGCTGGGGCATTTGCAGCTGGAACGGTAGAAATGTTAAGATGGGCAATCGCAGGATACAAGCAGTGAGAGGCGCAGCTTGGACTTGAAGAGTTACAAGAACGCTGTAATACAGTGTCAGAGGCTTTGTTCAGGTGGAGAAAAACAGGCCCACATTTGTATAATAATCTGGAGTCCTTGTCCTTGTATACTGGTATCATCTGGGCAGTTTTCCAGCTGGCAGGAAAAGAAGTACAGGCAAAAGGTAGATTAAATAGGTATACCAGTGGGCAAAAAATTACTGGAGCTGTATACATTACCAATGTATTTCTTATCCCAGCACAGCCGCCTGCCTTATTGAGCTTTAAAATGCAGCTAATACTGTAGCTTTTTTATTTTTATCCCCTGGCAGCTTGCACCAAAGAGCTGCTTGGCTGGTGAGCTAAATTAGTCTGTATCTCAAGTTTTTTTTTAAATAGTCTGTTAGGTTATATTTACCATTCTGAGCCATGCTTGTAGCTTGCATAGGTGAGCTGAGCTCTACACCCAGCCTCCCAAAACAGCACTTAGATTATGTGAAGTAAGGGTGACAGTTTGGGGTGATTTCCACATGCACTACCCTTCCCCCCATCCACTCTCCCCTTCCTTGACAAGGCTCTTTTGCTGCTGTCCACTTTTCTGTCTCCCCTACTGGGTACATCACCTATTAGTAACAGCACTGAATACTGAGTTTACCCTACCAATATACAGCCCTCTGTTTAACAATTATAGTAGCGGCCTTGTGAGATACAAGACCAGACTCAAATTGCTTGCTAATAGTGTACATACTGTGTATGGCTCTGTTCTGATCCTTGTATGTACTGTTGTGTGGCAATGACTTGCAATCATTTTAAACTCTGTACATATTTCCCTGTTTCTCCTATTTGATAATTTGTATGTTTCCAGTTTCCCCTGCTATGCTTTAATGACTGTACAATTTCTGTTGATGTGGAACCTTTGCAAATGAGCTTGTAGCTCAGTGGTGTACTCCGAAATAATAATAAATAAAAAAAAATACAAACATTAAAAACATACACTTGACAAGAGATTTACAGCATGGAGAGTTGTAGCTGATTACCCAGTCAGTTCATACCAATCAACAATCAATAATTACAGAAGTAGCAGTACAAAGACACGTGACACGACAAAGTTAGGAGAGTGACTCCTGAAATAACTAAAAAAATGCACACAGTGAACAGAAAGGCAACGGCACACAGATAGAACTACAATAAACTGTAATGTAGACCACTACCCAGAATTATCCTGTTTAGTGGGTGGAGGCTCACTTGGGAATAAATTTCTATTGAGAGCAAGGGGTTAATGTGCTGCAGATGCCAAGGAGCTGAGGTAGCGCAAGGGGCCCCAATTTCCTGGGTTCATCTAGTCTGCAAGCAGAGCTGTGCAGCAGTGGAAATGTGTGCAAGCAGAGCTGAAGGAAAAAGCCCCTGAGGGGAGAATATCTTGCCAGCCCAGCGTAATGCGGCAGAGGCACCTGCGTACGAATCCTAGAGGGTGGCTTGTGTTTGATAGGAGGGCTACACCTCTGGGTGATGGCATAGTAAATCTGCACAAAGAAAGCAGAGAACAGAACTCAGGAGTCTGGAGGACAGAGCAGAGGAGAGAAAATAGCAGGCATCTGAGAGGAAGATCAAGAGACCTTCTCCTAAGGATACTGCCCTGACAGCTTTGGGCCTGGCAGGTTCTAGCAGTGGAGGAGGAGGCTGGGGCACTGGAGAACCCCTGAGAGTAGGACTACATGGATATCAGGAAGGGGTACATCTCTGGGTAGGGGAGCTGCTGGTAGTTATGTTGGAGGCAGACCTCTGTGACTGTACTTAACCCCAGGAAGACAGTGGGACCAGCAAACAAAAGATCGGTGCTTGTAAAAACTCTAACTCGCACTGGCTATAGAATCCCCCACTACATTAGCCCTGCTCTATTGTCAGCTGAAGGGGAGTCTGGGATTTCTGGTTACAGCATATGTCGGCTTGGAAGTCAGTAGAATCAGTCTGATACAATCTGCGATGCCGCTGTAAATAGATAGTAAAAAAAATAAAAATTGCACATAAAGTGCAAATTGGGGCCAGCACCACCTTCCCTCAATAAACAGGTACCTCTGTTCTATAAGAATTGATTATACTAACAGACAGAATACAAACCCACTGCGATTACAGGCTTATGTTGGCCCCTGGCTTGTGACCCCTCGAGCTACACTCTAAGGAGGTTGTAGACTCCTTCCATGGCAGTGCATATCAGCGTGTGCTAGTGCATAGAAGGGGGTGGGGTTGGCATGTAAACAGTGCTACTGTAAGTGCTATTGCCAACTACCATCAGTGCACACATTGCAGAGCTGTGGTGGAGGGGGAACAGGGTGCTGCATTAGATGCACACTCCCAGTGGGGAAGCTATTTCAGTGAAGGACCATATTGGTAAGGGATGTGTTCACATGATGACGGGTAGGGAGAGTGGATCCACCAAACTACAAGTGACTGGAAGTTTTTTTTTTAGGTTGAAGTAGACTAGACTACCAGGGAGAATGTCAAGAGACAAGAATGAAACAAGAATGAAAAAAAAAGGTCACCAGACTGGCAGTATAGCTTAAAGGTTAGAGTAATGATCTGTGAACAAGTTTGGTACATCCAACAGACCTGGGTTTTATTCCCACAACCTCCACTTGCATACTGTGTGACCTTAAGCAAGTCACTTAACCTCACCAGTGCTCCCAGGTCACCCCTGTAAATGAGCCTTGTGCCCAGTGGGCCATACCCAATTATCAAAAGAATTAAAAAAAAAAGGCCAGAAGTGGTCAAAAGATACAGGGAAGGTGGGGGATTGGAGGAGAGATGTTGTTTCTGTAGGTACCACATATAAACATATGTGTAGGACAATGAGCCATGTGAATAAATGTATGTTGGATAGTTACTGTGCATAAATCATGACTACACACAGTAAAACCTGACTGCCCTAATTTAAATATTCATATCTGCACCTGGGGTGTCCATGCCTTGGCGTAGATGCTGTGTTCTCAGTATTGCAGTTGTTTATGTTAGTGAAATGGGGTGCATTTGTCCCCCATTTGGCGGTATAAAAACCTGTAGCTGAGAATTGGGCCTGTGTTTTTTAAAAGTTCATCATGCAGTGTCAGGGGCTGTTTAAAGCACTAAAATGTCAGCACAGGACATAGGATGTGACAGCTGATGATTGTGTTCATGAAAGAGATAGGGTTTGTGCATTTTTCTTTCATAATGTTATAAGGATTCTCAGCACACATCGAAAATCCCCTCTTCAAATATATCAGAAAGTACCTAGATTCACAGTAAACACTGGTATTTATTTTCAATTTTTAAAGTTCCATTTAAGAAAAAAAATTGACATATCTATTGTACTTCAAGCACTGACTCATGTTTCACATGGGAAGGGTACAGCCAGTTAGCTTGCTGTGTCATGTTTAGCAGTAATGCAGCATATGTTGATAATTAAAGTGATTTCCCAGTTTCCAGTAAAATGCTGTATAATAAGATACGATTTAACCAATACTTAATTTTATGAGTTGGTCTGCTTTCATTCTAGAAACACAGAGAATTGTTTCAGCAGAAAAGAACCAAAAGGCATATTCAGTCTGCCCTAACCCTACCTACCTACCCTATGTAATGACAAAGCTGATGTTTTTGCCTCCACCACTTCTGCTGGCAGTCTGTTCCAGGTGTCCTTCACTCTTTCAATGAAGCTGTACTTCCTCACATCCCTCTTAAACTCCCTTCCCCTCCCCCCGGCTTCATTGTGTGCCCTCCAGTCCTGGTGCTCTCTCCATTAAAAGTGACTCCATTCCTGACACCCAGTTCACCCCCCATGAGGCACCTGTAGGTTTCCATCATGTCCCTTCTCACTCTCCTCTCTTCCAATGTGTACATATTTTGATCCGTCAGTCTCTCCTCTTAGGGCTTTTGATGCAACCACTGCACCATTTTAGTTGCCCTCCTCTGGACTGCCAACACTCTGTCTATTCCCTTCTGAGGTGCAGCCTCCAGAACTGGACACAATACTGTAGGTGAAGTATCATAAGTGAACGACAGAGTCAAAACCACCTACCTCCTCCTACCAGAGATACTTCTCCCTATGCATCCCATCATCCCACTAGCCCTACTCATCCTTTTGTAACACTATTTGCTACTTTAAGATAATCAGATATGATAAACCCAAGATCCCTTTTCTGCTTAGTGACTGTCAGTACCTCCCCACCCATCCTATACTCAGGTCCTGGGTACCTATGCTCTAGATGCATGATTTTACATTCTTTGGCATCGAACCCCAAATGCCATGCTTTTGACCTCTCCTCGAGTTTTCCAGGGTCCCTACACATTCTCTCCACTACCTCCTGAGTGTCCACCCTATTACAGATTTTGATGTCATCTGCATCTCCATACCCAGGAGTCCCACCAGACCAAGTAGGCAGGTAGCTGAGGGGTCAGCGGCTTCCTTTCATTTTTTTTGAGTGGTGCTGTACAATGCTAGATCGACGAGGAATGTCCACTATTATGGTGGATCTTATTTTCTGTGTTGATCTGGCTTACATTATGGAGACCTCGCTGGGTGATGGTGCCAGCCCAGTCCTGGAGTCATCTGTTCCAGCCAGGTACCCCATGATGTACAACCCGAGAAAGGAATGGGGGTGGCCATCTGCTTTAGATCTGAGCTGAACTTGCTGGTACATCCAAATGGGGATGCCTCACCATTTGAATGTGTGGCTGTGTGTAGGGGTCCAGGTGCACATTGCAGAATCCTCCTCATGTACTAACCTCTGGGATGCGAGGGAGAATTTCTGCAGGACACCACAGACTGCATCACCAACATGGTGTTGGTGTTGGCCAGATGGCTTATTCTGGATGATATCAATGCCTGGGTCAACGACAAAGTCTCATAGTTGGGTCAAGATTTCCTCCAGCGTATGCAATCCCTGGACCTCGCACAGGCTGTTACTTCTGCAACCCACCAACATGGTCATGTCTTGGACATGATATTCTCTCTGGGGCTTGACATTGGTAACCTTAAAATTGATCTGGTTGGTTGATTGGATTACTGTGTGATTAGGTTCACTTTCAGGGCCCCCCTTGTATTCCACTCCATGTGGAGGTTGTCAGTTCTGCCCTTTGCAAGGGCTTTGGCTAGAGGGACTTTTAGCAGTTACATAGTTACACAGTAGATGTCAACAGAAAAAGACCCTCTGATCCATCTAGTCTGCCCTAGATGCAAGTTTGGTTCCTAATTTTGTACTACAGATCCTGGTAGACCCGCGGCCTTTCTTCCCCGCATTCCAGACTTTAAGAGTTCCCATTGCCTATTCCATGTGTACTTGAATGTCTCCACTGTTTTTGCACTTATGACTACTTCTGGCAGCTTGTTCCAAGCATCTACCACCCTTTCCATGAAGAAATACTTCCTCACGTTTCCTCTGAGTCTACCCCCTTCTAACCTCATATCGTTTTCCCCTTGTCCTTGTGCATCTCCTTTTGTGTTGAACGCTGCGGGAAGGGGAGAGGATGAAAGAGAGTGTAAATAGACTGGAGGTAGTACTGAAGGGAAGGGGGAAGATAGGCGGAGATATGGAGGAAAAGGGTTTAAGCGAGGAATGTAGTGGATAGAGGGGGAGGGAAAAGGAGGGGGGAAAAAAGGGAAGAGGAAGAGGGCAGAGATTAAAACATTTAATGGTAGTAGTAGTATAGTAGCATTGGGACTGGCAGTGGATGAGGAAAGAGAAAGGGGGTAAGACATTAGACTAAGGGCAATTGCAGGTGGGAGATGTATGGGCTTGGAGTAACAAGGAGAGAGAGCGTTTGGAGGAGGCAGAGTGAATTGTAAGGGGAAGAGAGTTCCAGATTTTCAGAGAGTGGTAAGAGAAGGCAATCTGTCCCTCAGAAAGCGATAAGAGAAGGCATTCTGTCCCACAAGGGATTTACAAGAAGGGAGATTTAGGGAGTGATAGCTTGAGTTACAGACAGAGTAACAGGAAGGAGGCATAGGGGAGAGAAGAGAACTGAGATAAGGGGGAAGGGAGGACAGCCAACATTTAGAGATGAAGGAGGCACAGTGGGTTAGGCAGTCTAACATGGACAGGAGGGAGAGATCAAAGTACAGAGAACAGTGGTGAGTACGGGAAGGACGTGACATGGCAAACTGGCAGAAGGAGTGGTAAAGGAGTTCCAGTCTGGCCAAAGCGGACTTGGGTGCAGCATCGTAAACTATGTCACCATAATCAAAGCTGGGAAGTATCATCTTTGAAATGATTTCCCAGCGAGCAGGTAAAAGGATACCATTTTTGTTTCTATAAAGGGCACCAAGCATGGGGTGGAGTTTTTTACAATAGTGTCTATGGGCTGAGATAAGCCAAGGTGCCTCTCAAGTTAGATGCCAAGGCATTTGAAGGAGGGTAATCAACAATTGTACCCTCATTAAGGGTGTGGAAGGTGGGGAGGGAAGATAGCCTGGAAAGTCTCTGCCTGGTGCCGAAGCACACGGAGACAGTTTTTTTAGCATTTAGTACTGATTGATTTGAGCGGAACCAGTTCTGGACAGCGTCAAAATCAAGCTGAAGCCTGGATGATAACTCAGAGGAAGAAGACCCAGATGCAAACAGGACTGTGTCATCTGCATACATATGAATGGAGGCAGAAGAACAGGCTGAGGGAAGGTTATTGAGGAGCATGGAGAAAAGCAACAAGCCAAGGACAGAGCCTTGGGATACTCCAGTATGGATACAGATGTGGGCAGACAAAGAATCTCCAGTTCTCACAGATTGAGACCTACCTACCAGATAGGAGCTGAACAAATTTATTGCTGAGTCTGAGAGACCCGTTGTCTTGAGTTTATCAAGGAGAAGAATGTAGGAGACAGTGTAGAAAGCGTTCACTAAATCGAAAAATATGGTGGTTTTTGAGGTGGCTGTGATCCATACCAATAAGGATGGAGTCAGTGAGCCTGAGGAGAGAAGAAACACAGAAACATAGAATTTGGTGGCAGATAAGGACCACTTGGCCCACCTAGTCTGCCAATTTTCCTACCTGATGGATAAGCTACAGATCCTAATTAACCAATAGCCTACTCCCTCCTACCCCCCCAACTAGGACTGCCTTATGTCTGTCCCATGCATTCTTGAATTCCCCCACTGTTCTTGACCCCACAACCTCCTCTAAAAGGCTATTCCATGCATCCACAACCCTCTCTGTGAAAAAATACTTCCTTGTATTACCTCTGAGTCGTCTCCCCTCTATCTTCAAATTGTGCCCCCTTGTTCTTGCACATCTCTTTTTCTGAAACATACTACCCTCTTAGACATTGTTGATTCCCTTGAGGTACTTGAAAGTTTCTATCATATCCCCCCTCCCTTCTTTCCTCAAGGATATACATATTAAGCTCCTTTAGTCTCTCTTCATATGTCTTCTGGTGCAGACCCTGCACCATTTTGGTTGCCCTCCTCTGGACAGCCTCCACTCTGTCTATGTCTTTGCAGAGATGGGGTCTCCAGAACTGCACACAGTACTCAGATGGGGTATCACCAACTGTCTGTACAGAGGAATAACAACTTCCTGTTTTCTACTGTTGATGCCTCTCCCTATGCATTCCAATATCCCCCAGCCTTCCTTACTGCCTTCTCACATTGCTTGCCCACCTTTAGGTCATCTGATATAATTGTCCTAAGTCCCTTTCCATTTTGTTGTTGTCAGTATCTCACCCCCATTGTGTACTCTTCCCTGGGTTTTTGTTTCCCAGGTGCATTACCTTGCACTCTTTGCATTGAATCTAAGCTGCCATACATTTGACCATTCCTCCAATCTTGCCAAATCCTTCTCATCCTTTCCACTCCATCTTGTGTATCAATCCTGTTGCAGATCTTTGTGTCGTCTGCAAAGAGACATACTTTTCCTTGCAGTTCCTCTGCAATGTCACTTATAAAGACATTAAAAAGGACCGTTCCGAGTACTGAACCCTGCGGTACCCCACTAGTAACCCTCCTTTCTTCACCGTGGACTCCGTTTACTACTACCCTTTGTGTCCTGTTGTCCAGCCAATTTTTTATCCAGGCTACCACCTTGGGACCCACTCCAAGGCTGGCTAACTTGTATAGTAATCTTTTTTGTGGGACTGTGTCAAATGCCTTGCTAAAATCTAAGTAGGCCATGTCCACAGCCCCTCCCTGGTCTACTACTTTGGTCACCCAGTCAAAGAAATCTATTAGATTCGTCTGACACGACCTTCCCGCTGTGAATCTATGCTGCCTTAGGTCCTGTGCCCCACTGGCCTCTAGGTACTCAACAATTCTTTCCTTCAGAAGTGATTCCATCATTTTCTCTACCACTGAGGTCAAACTAACTGGTTTGTAGTTTTCTGCCTCTGCCCTGCTCCCGCTTTCATGAAAAGGAATCACATCCGATCTCCTCCAGTCCTCAGGTACCACCCCATCCTCCCATGATTTGTTAAAGAGAATAATCAGTATAGTCAGTGGTGTCACTAGTTGTACCCTATGTTCTTTTAGAATTCTTGGGTGAATCCCATCAGGCCCCATTGCTTTGTCCACCTTCAATTTTACTAGTTCTTTCATAACCCTTTCTTCTGTCAATGGACTGGTATCGACCCCCATATCCAGAGTGTTTCTCTTGTTTGGCTTAGGTACCTCCCCCTCCTCTTCCTTTGTGAATACTGAGCTGAAATATTCATTCAGTATCCCTGCTTTTTCACTGTCACACTCTGCCCACATTCCCTCCTCTTTATTAAGCCTCAGTATCCCTCCCTTGGTCTTTCTTCACTCCCTAATGTACCTGTAAAAAGGTCTTATCCCCCTTCTTAACAGAGTTGGCTGTCCTTTCCTTGGTTTGGGCCTTTGCTATTTTGACTGCCTTCCCTGCCTCTTTCTGCTTTACCTGATAAAGTTCTCTGTCCTGCTCCTTCTGTGTTTCCTTATATTTCCTGAATGCTATCCTTTTTCCTTAACCTTCCCTGCCACCTCTTTTGAGAACCATAGTGTTTTTTTTCTTCATTGTGTTTTGTTGATTTGCTTCACACAAAGGCTTGTTGACTCTGTGTTGGCTGTTTTGATTACTCCCCATTGTTCCTCCACCCCTCCTTCTTGCCTGTTTCCTAGTGCTTTTCTGAGGCACGCTCTTATTTTCCCAAAATCAGCCCTCCTAAAGTCCGGTACTCTTGCTTTTGTATGGCTTGACTCTATGACTGTGTTTATCGTGAACCACACTGTTTGTTGGTCTCTTGTTCCCAGATGGCTACCCACTTCTAAATCCAAGATTCTTTCTCCGTCCCCATTTGAGAGTACCAGGTCTAAGATTGCTCCTTCCCGAGTGGGTTCCAATACTAGCTGTCTGAGGCATGCCCCTTGTAGGGCATCAAGAATGACCCTGCTCTTGGATGTGCCTGCAGCAAAGGTGCTTCAGTTAACATCTGGCATATTCAGGTCCCCCATCAACAATATCTACCCTTTTTCTGCAATTCTAAGTATGCCTTCTATCATGTCCTTGTCCATTCCTTCCCCCTGAAGAGGTGGTGGAATGAAGTTTGCTAAAGCCAGACTGGAAGGGGGTAAAGAAGGAGGCGGGGTCTAGGCAGGGGGAGAGTTGAGCAAAAACAATGTGTTCTTGTAGTTTAGATATGGTAGGAAGCAGGGATATAGGGCAGAAGTTGCCAGGGGAAGAGGTGTCACCACGTATAGGGAGAGAGATGACTGTTGCATGCTTCCAGGTGTCCAGGACTGAGGCGAGGGAAAACGGAGGAGATGAGAATGACAATTACGGGAGCTTGGGGTCAAGCCCATGAGGACTCTTGCCTTTCTGAGGGTTTAGCGCCAAGAGGGCCTTTAGAGAAGAATATGGAGTAACTGGCAAAAACAAGAAGGGAAGTGTAGGAGGGGGGGTCAATGGGGATGTAGGGGAGGTGGGGAGGTGGGGAAGGTGGTCAGGAGAGAGGAAGCACAGGTGGGGAAGCAGGAGTTGAAAGCAGAAGCGACAGAAAGGGGGTCAGAAATAATGCAGTCACCCACCTTGAGGATCAGAGAAGGGGGACTGGGAAGAAGGAGGGAGAGGGCATGGACGACTCTCCAGAACTTAGAGGGGTGATTTAAGTTTTTCTAGAAAGATGAGGAAAAGAACTCCGCCTTAGCTAGCCTAGTAGCCCTAGTACAAGTATTCCTCAAGGCACAGTACTTGTTTAAGATTTGCCAGAGTGCCAGTGGACTTGTAGGATTTCCAAGCCAGGTCACGTGCACAGAGATAGGCCATAAGTTCAGCTGAGATCCAAGGGAGGTGAGAACCTCTGACCCTAGTTTTCCAGAGTGGAGCATGCCGATCCCAGATTTGTAAGAATTTAGTGTGAAAATATTGGAGGGCTTGATTGATGTTACTGGCCATGGAGATAGAGGACTAGTCAGTGGAAAGCAGATCAGCATGCAATGAAGATAGGTCAATTGACCTGAAGGACTTGATTTGAATAAATTTCAGAGGGGTTTTGCATGCCCTGGACCATTCTGGTAACCCTTTTCTGCACCACCTCCACCTGGTCAATGTCCTCCCTGAGATGGGGCTTCCAGAACTGGAGAGGTGTGGCCTCACCAATGACCTATACCGGGGCAATATTACCTCTCTCTTTCTACTTGTTACACCCCTCCCTATGCATCCCAGCATCCTATTCACCTTTCCTACTGCTCTTCCACACTGACTTGCCACCTTGAGGTCATCTGTTATAATGACCCCAGGTCCCTTTCCTGTTTGGTTATTGCCGCCTCCTCTCCCCCCCCAGTAGGTACATTGTCCTTGGGTTCTCCTGTCCTGTATGCATAATTTTATATTTTTTTGCATTAAATCCTACCTGCCATATCCTTGACCATTACTCTAGTCTTATTAAGTCCTTCCTCATTCTATCTACCCCCTCTGGCATGCCTACCCTGTCGCAGATCTTTGCGTCATCTGTGAACAGGCATGCTTTCCCTTCCAGTCCCTCTGCAATTTCACTAATGAAGATATTAAACAGTAATAGCCCAAGAACTGATCCCTGCAGCACCCTGCTTGTCACTTCCTCCTTCTCTGAACTTACCCCATTCACTACTACCCTCTGGCTCCTGTTGCTCAGCCAGTTTTGTACCCATTTAATCACTTTTGACCCCACCCAAGACTGATCAGCTTGTTTACTAGTCTTCTGTGTGGGAAGGTGTCGAAGGCCTTAATGACATCCAGGTAGGCTACATCCACCCCCCCCAATCCACCACTTTTGACATCCAGTAAAAGAACTCAATTAGGTTTATTTGGCATTATCTCCCCCATGAACCCATGCTGTCTTGGATCCTGCAACCCATTCGCTGTCAGGTACTCCATCATCTTTTCCTTTATTAGTGATTCCATAATCTTCCCCACCACTGATGTCAGGCTTATCAGTCTATAGTTCTCTGCCTCTTCTTTATTCCCACTTTTGTGAGTTGGTACTACATCTGCCCTCCTCCAGTCCCTTGGTACCTCCCCTGTCTCCAACGATTGGTTGACCAGAGCTGCCAGGGGAGCAGACAGCTTTACCCTCAGTTTTTTCAGTATCCTTGGATGAACCCCGTCTGGCCCCATTGCCTTATCCACTTTTAATTTCTCATGTTCTCTGATTATTCTTTCCTCCCAAAAAGGGCTTGTGTCTACCTCCCCTCTGATAATTCCTTTTTCCTCTATCTGTGGCCCATTTCCCACTTTTTCTTTCATGAATACGGAACAAAAATACTTGTTCAGTACGTCTGCCTTCTTCTGGGCCTCCTCCACATCCCCCCATTTCCCCTTTAAGTCTACTATCCCTGCTTTGTTTTTTCTCTGTTCACTGCTGTATCTGGGGAATGTTTTATCCCCCTGCTTCACTGTCTTGGCTATATTCCCTTCAGACTGTGCTTTAATGCTCCTAACAGCGTTTGCTGCCTCCCTCAGTTTCTCCTGAAATTCTTCCCTGTCCTGTGCCATCAGTGTTGCTTTGTACTTCTTGAAAGCTAACTTTTTTGCCTTAACTTTTGCTGCTTCTTCTTTGGAGAACCATAGAAGTCTCCTCCTTCTCCTGTTCTTTGTAACCTGCCTTATGCATAGGTTTGTTGCTTCCTCGATGGCATTCTTAATTTGTATCCACCTTTCCTCTACCCCTTCCTCCTTTCCTATCTGAGCCAGTACTTTCCCAATGCACTTTCCCATTCTGCTGAAATCTAGGACCCTTGTTTTAGTGCGGTTTGCTTTTTATTCTGTTCTAACCTCGAACCGCACTGTGCAGTGATCACTTGTCCCCAGGTGTCCTCCCACTGTGACGTTAGTGACACTGTCTCTATTAGACAGTACCAGGTCATGTATGGCCCTTTCCCTTGTGGGTTCGCTGATGAGTTGCTTTAGAAATGCCCCTTGTAGCAAGCCCAGGACTTGCCTGCTTCTGTTTGTTGCTGCCACTGAGATGCTTCGGTCCACATCTGGCATACTGAAATCTCCCATCAATATTACCTCCACCTTGCTGGATATCTCCCAGATTTCCTCCATCATTTCCATATCTTCATCCTCCTTCTGTGACAGCAGCCTGTAGATTACCCCTGTCCAAATCCCAGCCCCCCCCCGTCTCCAGTACCACCCACAGTGTTTCAGCTTCTCCCCCTTCCTTTGGTATTTCAGTGGCTTTAATATTCTCTTTCACATAAAGTGCTACCCGCCTCCTTTTTTGCCCACTCTGTCCCTCCTGTACAGCGTATATCCTGGAATGGCTGCTTCCCAGTCCTGATTTTCACTGAATCAGTTCTCTGCAATTGCCACTATGTCCAGGTCCTCTCCTGCTATGGTGGCCTCCAGATCTGCAACTTTGCTGCCTAGGCTCTGAGCATTTATGGACATGACTTTCCAGATCTTACTGCCCCCTCCCCTGTTATTGTATTTTTTCCCATCCTCATCACCTACTTTGTGCCCCTTACCTACTTCCCTTCCCTTTTCTTTATTCCACATTTGCTGAATCCAGAGTTCATGTGATTTTCCCCCACCCATCCCTGATGTTGTTTCTGCTAGCATTTGGGGGTGGACAGTCCTTTTCCTGGCACACTAGTCTGCCCCCGCTAGTTTAAATGCCTACAAATGTAGCATTTAAACTTTTCACTAAGGAACTCAGTTCTCCTCCTGGATGGATGCAGTTCTGGATACCTCAGATGTGTTGGCAGCATGTGGTGGGGGACTGGAAGAAGTAGTGGTGGCCTGTGATAGGGTGGTCACTGCAGCGTTTGATCTAGTTGTGCTGGTCTGTGTATGCCTGCTGGTTTCATGCCTTAGTTCCCCATGGTTTTTTGACAGTGAGCTGAGGGAGTTGAAAGCAAAGAAGCAGAGGTTGAAGAATTGCTGGAGGAAATCCAGGGCCCAAGAGGTCAGAATGACTTTGATGGCTCACTATGGTGCATATCAAAAGGCAATCCCCCATGAAAGGCAGTGTTCCTCTCTAGTGAGATTGCTGCTGGGAGGGACCGACTGGCTCAGCTCTTTTGGACCACAGAGAGGCATCTCTATCCGACCTGGCTGGATCCTGTAAGAGCTTTATCTACCATGAAATGTACAACGTTTGCTCAGTTCTTCTTGGACAGGGTGTCCTTTATTAGGGCTAAGATTTCACCAAGTAGGCTTTCACAGCCCAATAGTATTAAGCCAGCGAGTCATGGATGCATTCAGTGGTCCTGTGGAGAGTTTCAGCCAGTGACAATGCCGGCACTCACATGGCCTACCAGAAATACCACACTTTTCGGAATGCATGCACTAGGCAAATCCTCCAGACCAAAGCAAATTACTTCTGAGCCACTTTCCTACCTAATATAAACAACCCTACCACATTTTGGAAAGGGATTCAAACTCTATTCTTCCCTCCCTCCCAACCCCCCACCCCTGTCATTAAGATGAGTAACACCACTCTAGATGACACGCTAGCGGTAGTAACTGAGTTCAACTCTTTCTTCACAAGTTGCACGGCATCCCTGCTGTCCTCCCTTCCCCCATCCACACCAGCCCAGCCCAGCCCACCACTCCATGATTTGCTCAAGCAGCCTGACATGCTTTCACCTTCAAACAGGTCTCCCCGGTAGATGTTTACAACACCCTGCTTGCTTTAAACCCTTCCAAAAGCAAATGCCCCTCAGGTTTGGATGCTAAAATGCTCATCCTGTCAGCACCAGCCATTGCCTCACCACTGGCCTCTCTTTTTTAACCTATCCTTCTCTCTCTAGTTTCTATTCCAACCGACTGGAAGCACGCCACTGTCATCCCTCTCCCCAAGGGTGGCGACCCCTCTTCCCCAGGCAACTGCCACCCTATCTCCCTTCTCCCCACTCTTACTAAGCTTCAGGAACACTTAGTCCTCTCTCAACTCTCCTCCTTCTTTGACTGTGCCTTGTTCTTCACCCCTTTCCAGTCTGGTTTTAGGAAGTCCCCCTTCACTACCACATCCCTCCTAAATCTCACCGATGCCATCCTCACTGGCATGGATAATTCCCACATCACCTCAGCCATCTTTGTCAACCTTGCTAAGGCTTTTGACACTGTCTCACACCCTTTCCTCCTTACCAAACTCTCCCTAGTTGGGATCTCCAGCTCAGCAACCAATTGGTTCCACTCCTATCTGGTGGGCCAGACTCAATCTGTAAGGATTGGTAATTCCATCTCCTCCCCACTCCCATCTCTTCCTAGGTCCCCCAAGGCTCAGTCCTGGGGCCACTGCTGTTCTCCATTTTCCTAAATGACCTGTCCTCTGCCTGCCCACACATATCCATTAACATGTATGCGGATGATACTGTCCTGTATACCTCAGGCCCCTCTACCTCTGATGTGGCAACCAGACTGCAGCTAGACTTCAGTGAAGTCCAGCTCTGGTTTCGCTCAAATCAACTTTTC
This sequence comes from Neoceratodus forsteri, assembly GCA_016271365.2. Classification (NCBI taxonomy): domain Eukaryota; kingdom Metazoa; phylum Chordata; order Ceratodontiformes; family Ceratodontidae; genus Neoceratodus; species Neoceratodus forsteri. Next base: position 1,443,234,505 of record CM057459.1, read on the forward strand.
CTGAATGCCAAGAAAACAGTCTCCATGACCCTTTGGCACAAGGCAGAGACTATCTTGGCTCCCCTCTACACCCACTCTCCACACCCTGGATGGGACAAAGCTTGAGGTTTGCTCCTCATTTAGATACCTCGGGGTATGACTTGACCAACACCTCGATTTTTCTCTACACATCGATGTGCTCCATAAGAAGCAGCACCCCAAGCTTGGGGCCCTATACCGGAACCATGGTTGTATCCTGCTACTGGCCCGGTGAGAAATTATACAGAAAATTATTCATTCTATCTTTTACTACAGAGATGTAGTCTATTGTGCCACTCCCAAGTCCACCCTAACCAGACTGGACACCGTTTTCCACTCCTTCTGTTGTTTTGCCCTTGACTGTACACCCAGCACTCACCACTGCTCCCTCCACAAGAATCTACACCTCCCCTCCCTGCAGGATAGGAGGCTGTCCCACTGTACCAGGCTGACAGCCAAGTTCTGGACCCAGTCCCTGCCCCCATACCTCTCTAGTGCCTTGTAAGTCAACTGGTGCCCACGTTTCATTACCAGCTGGACAATATAATGTTAAAAATAGATCGTAAAGACACCGCCCATTGATTATAATGGAACGCGCCCCCACACTCCCCTAGCATCTCGTTATAACATTGGTAAGCGTGGGGGCAGAGCATAGGCAGCACTTAAAACCGGGAAGTCCTTGGGACCCGGTTTGATTCATTTTATGAGGGATATAATTTTTACTTTGCACCATACTTTTGGGACGTATCAACAATTTCAGAATGCTGCTGCGGTAAGGCACCTATTTATCAGGTGCAGAGGCTTATCTTGGTAGCTTGGTGGATCTCTTTAAGCAGGGTCTGAAAATTCACCTATTTGTTCAGGCATTTGCGAAGCAATGTCCCCTTTTTGTCATCTTCTCAGTCTGCAGTTTAGCTATCTTTTTATTAATAAATTATTACTGTTTTCTGACATTTTTTATTATTTATTTTTGAGTTTAATTTGTTTGGTTTTATGGATATGTAAGATTGCTCCTTTTGTTTTATGTTAGTAATGGCATCTGAGCCTCTAGGGAAAGGTACAAATTATAAACAAGGGCTACTATTACTGCTACTAAAAATGTATACTATCCCTTCCAGTTCTTCTGCAGTATCACTTATGAAGACATTGAAGAGGACTGATCCTAGTATAGTGAGGTCTGTGGCACCCCCTTGTCACTCTCCCCTCAGTAGAATGAGTGCTGTTAACCACCACCCTCTGTTGCCTACCCGTTAACTAGTTCCTTGTCCAAGTCACCACTTTGGAGCCCACCCTAGACTGCTCAGTTTCTTTATCAGGCTCCTGTGTGGCACAGTGATGACACCCTTGCTAAAGTCTAGATAGACCGTGTCCACTGTCCCCCCTTCCCCCATCTATTTCCCTGGTCACCCAGTAGAAGAAATCAATCAGATTTGTCAGACATAAGCACCCCACCCCCATCCATACTGCCTTTGGTCTTGCAGCCCATTGGATTCAAGATGCTCAACTAACCTTTCCTTTAACAGGGTTTCCATTAATTTCCCAACCACTGATGTGAGACTGACTGGCCAATAGTTGCTGGCCTCCTCCCTGCTTCTGCTCTAATGGAGCAAGACCACATCTGTGCTTCTCCATTCCAATGCCAGTTTCCAGTGACCTGTTGAATAAGGCCATTAGTGAGGCAGCTAGCACATCCCTGAGTGTCTTTAATATTCTTGGGTGTATCCAGTATAGCCCCATAGCACTGTCCATTTTCATGGCTGTAGGTCCCTTCATGACCTTTTCCTCTGAAAATTAAATGATGCCCCACCCCCACACACATACACTTGTTCCTGCTACTCTCTGTTGGTCTATAAACTCCTCCCTCCCCTGTGAAGACTGAGCAGAAATACCTGTTTAAGATGTCTGCTTTTTCTTGAACCTTTTCTGTGCAGTCTCTCTTCTGCCACCCCCCCATCCCCACTATCCCTCCCCTTGCTTTAAACTTCTCACTTATGTATCTGAAGAAAGTTTATCCCCCTAAGCTTTCCCTTTGACTAGCCTTTCCTCTCTCTGCACGTTTGCTCCCCTCACTGCTTTACCTGCTTCCCTCCTTTTTACTTGGTATACCTCCCTGTCTTCCTTCCTCTGAATTTCCTTATACTTCCTGAATGCCACCCTTTTTCCCCTCACCACCAGCTATTTCCTTATGGAACCTTAACAGTCTCTTTTTCCTTCTAGTCTTACTCACTTCCTTTGCCCAGAGGTTGATTGCCTTAAATATGCCCTCCTTTATTTTTCCTCACTGTGCCTCTACCCTTCCCTGGGAATCTCTCCCCCATTAGGCAGTTTCTGAAGCAGTGTCCCATTTCTTTACACCTTCTGAAAAACCAAGACTCTCATCCTCATCTGGTTTGCCTCTGTTCCTGTCTTAATGTTAAACCACATTGTGCAGTTATCACGGGTACTTAGGGGACTACCCACTGTGACATCTGCAATGCCATCCCTATCTGTAAGCACCAGGTACCGCCTTGTTCCTAGTGGGTTCCTTGACTAGCTGCCTGAGAATGGCCCTGCTCCTTGCTGAGTCTGCAGTTTGAAGGCTCCAATCCACATCTGTCAGACTGAAGCCCCCAACTACCAGCACTTGCCCCTTATTTGCCATCTTAATGATGGCTTGTGCCTTATCCAACTCCGCTCCCTGTGCTGGTGGTCCGTATACCACCCCTGTATGGATCGTGTCCCCAGTACTTGTCTCCAGGATGACCCACCTCTGTCCCTTCTTTTTCCTCTGTTTTCCCCTATACTTCTGTGGTCTGGATACCTTCCCTCACATATAGTACAACCCTTCTTCTTCTTCTTTCTTCCTTGTGTCTCCGAAACAGAGAGTAGCCCAGTATGGCCATGTCACAGTCATGACTGTCAGTGCATCAAGACTCCGTTATGGCCACCGAATCCAGGCTAGCCTCCATCATGATGGCCTTCAGGTCCAGAATTTTATTTGCCAGACTCCTTGCATTGGTTCACATGGCTCTCCATACCTTACTTTCTCCCTGCCTTCTTCCCCCCTCCTGCCTGTGCTGCTCCTTGAAGCCCCCCCGACCTCCCTTTCCTTTTTTTCCTTCTCTCTTCTTACTTTCCTGATTTATTCACCCCTTGCCCCTTCTCCTGCCTTCTTGTGCCCCTCGCCCTGGGAATGCACTCCTCTTGGGCTCCTCCTGCTGCTTCATTATCTGGGGCAATTTTGTCTCCATTAGTTTTACATCCTCCTCCTCTGGATACTTACAGTGTTCATTTAAGTAGCATTTAAACTTACTACTAAGGACTGGGGCCCCCTCCCCTCCGGAAAGATGCAGGCCGTATCTCCCATAAAGACCCATATCCTCCCAGGTTGGCTCCCAAATCCCAGTGTAGCTGAAACCATGTTTGTGTTCAACCAAAAAAGCTCCCCACTCTACCCTGTTTTTCCTCTGGAAGTATTTAAAGGTCTCAGCCATGCCCCCCTCAGCTGTCCTGTTCTCTAAAGAGTACATGTTCAGGCCGTTCAGCCTTTCCTTGTAAAGATTTCACTGCTGCCCCTGTATCATTTTGCTTGCTCTCCTCTGCACAGCCTTCACTCTATCAATGGCCTTTCTAAGGTGAGGGCTTCAGAACTGCACAAAGTACTCATGGTTGGGGGGGTCAAACCAGTGCCTTGGACAGGGGAGTATAACTTCCCTCCTTATGCTTACTATCCCCCCCTCCCTATACAGCCAGACCATCATCCTTTTCACTCTCCTAACTGCTGTTCAATACTGGGCTGCAACGTTCAAGTTGTCTGTAATGATAACCCCAGATCTCTTTCCTCCGAGGTACATGCCATGATTCCCCCCTCCCATCTTGTATTTGGTGCTAGGGTTTTTGTGCCTGATGTGCTTGACTTTGCAATTTTTGGCATTAAATCCCAGCTGCCAAATTCCTGGACCACTGTTCTAGCTTTTCCAGGTCCCTTCTCCTGGCTTCAGCTCCTGTCATTGTGTCCACTCTATTGCACATCTTGGTGTCATCTGTAAACAGACAGACATTTCTTTTTAGTCCTACCACTGTGTCCCCATGAATATACTGAAGAGTTTGTAGTTCAGTACTGACCCCTGGGGTACTCTGCTCATGACACCCATTTTCCCTGAGACCTCCCCATTTAACATTACCCTCTGGGTCTGCTCCTGATTCCCACCAGCTGGGTTATTGTATCCCTCACCCCTAGGCCTCTCAGCTTCTGTAGTAACCTCCTGTGTGGCACTGTTTTGAAAGCCTTACCAATGTTCAGGTAGACCACATCGATTGATTGTCCTTTGTCCTCCTCCCTTGTCAGCCAATCAAACAATTCCATTAGATGTGTCTGGCACGATTTCCCCCTGGTGAACCTATGTTCCTTACCGTCCTGTAATCCATTAGATTCTAGGAATTCTACCAGTCTCTCTTTCAACAGAGTCTCCATCAGTTTCTCCACTACAGAGGTTAGGCTCACTGGCATGTAATTCCCTGGCTCTTCCCTACTGCCGTTCTTGTGTAAGACAACATCCACCCATCTACAGTCCTCTGGAATGACTCCTGATTCCAGAGAGCTGTTGAACAAGTCTTTCAGTTGGACTGCCAGGACCTCACCTAGATCCCTTAACACTCTTGGGTGCAGTCCGTCAGAGCCTATGGCCTTGCCAAACCTTAGCACCCTTACCTTAACCCTTTCAAAACCCTCTGTTTGGAAAATGGTGTAGTGTCCATCTCCCTGCATGCCTCTCTGTATTCTTTGTATACTTCATCTAGTAATCCTCTCCACACTCTGAATACTGGCCAAAATTATTGCTGAGTATTCCATTTCCTGCCTTTCCCAGTCTCCCTCCACCAATTCTGACACACCCCTTAGTCTGAAAATCCCCTTTTGTCTTCTATTTTTTTACTGACTTATCTAAAGAATGTCTTGTCCACCTCCCTTGCCCCCTGAGCTTTTTCTCTCCTCACTACCGTGCCCACCTCCTTCAGTTTCTGAAGGTTACCGTCCCTGTTTTCATTCCTCTGGCTTGCCTTATACTTTTTGAAGGCCACCATCTTCTCCCTCACTGCAACCCCCACCTTTTTTGAAAACCATGGATGCTTACTTCTCTGTTTGCTCTTGCTAACCTCCCTGATGCATAGACTAGAGACCTCCAATATCCCTTCTTTAACTGTGCCCCGTTTTTTTTGTTCCACTCCACCTTCAGCCTCTTACCATCTCGGCTTGTCCTTGATCAGCTCCATCACAGCCAGAAAGTCGACACCTCTGAAGTCTAGGACCCTTTTCCTTGTGCAGTCCTTCTGTACCCTAGTCCTGAGGTGGGTCAGTGCTGTCTGATGATCACTATTCCTCAGAGGTTCCCTTATGGTGACTTCCCCAGTGCTATCTCTTTTAGTCAGTACCAGGTCCAGCACTGCTTTACTACTGAGGACATTTGCATAAAAAAGCAGTATATTTCCCCCAAGATTTCACCAGTTCCTCCTGCTGTGATCTCTGATGAAGTCACAATCCTCTGTTTGTGTCACGCCACCACAATGTGTTGCTCTGTAAAATATTATGACATCACAAACAGAAGACTGGAATTGCATCAGAGGTTAAAGCAGGAGGGCCAGGGGACAAAGATCCTGTTTTCATGAAAATATACCATATATACTTGCCTAAAAGGCACCCTCACAAGCAAGTCGACCTCCCCTTTACTTTATCAGTTTTAGCAAAATTGCAGACATTATTTTGCTGCCCAAATTGGATAGAAAAGTTTGTTTTGTAACCAACACTGGGCATAGAACCAGTCTTTATGGCCTGAACTGGACATAGAATCAGATTGCAAAAATGGTTTCCCATCATAAACCCAGCAGATTGGTTGACCTCGCAGATAATTTGAGCGCACTTTCTCGGAGGCCTATTTTTAGCATCAAAACCTTGACTTATCTGTGAATATATATTGTATCCAGTAATGAAGAATGAAGGAAAAATAAACACAGAAAAGAAATGAAGCATAGAACAATAGTGTACCCACAAGAAAAAACACATAAGTCAAAAAATGTGATATCAAAAATGATATACCTGGAGGCTTCCAGTCCGACCGAAAGCAAGATGGCCATGTAAGCCAAAAGGACCAATTCCCATCAACAGAATCTAGCACAATCAGCATGGCTACATATGCATGATTTCCAACTAACCCACATCTAGAGGATGCTGATCTCACCCATTGCACAGACAGCCAAAAATCTGCCATCTCCAACCACTACAAAAAAGATGCAAATTAATAAGTCCTTCCTGCCCACTTCTCCTGCGTGCTGCAACATGACAGTTCCCTTGTCAAATCTCATGGCTGAGATCTGGAATATATCAGGCTTTCTCTCAATAGGAGACATTGTACAAATTAAATCAATGTTGGCAGAGGTTGAAATAAAACTGAAAGACTTTATGGTTCAGATCACAGAGGTGGAATGGCAAATCAGTGAAGTAGAGGACTTGCTTCACGTGGTCAATGCCAGATCTATAGATATTAGGGAACTCCATATACTGAAGAAAAAAGTACTAGATCTGGACTGATGGGACTGGCATAGTAACATCTGAATTGCTGGGATCCCACAAAATGTAGAGTGAAAGAGTATCGCCAAGTTCCTCCAAATGACCTTGCCTAAAATGCTCAACCAGTTATAAACATATGAACATACAAAGAAGCCAGCAGAATAAGGCCATTCAGTCCATCTAGTCCACTCCTACTACAGGGTCCTCTGTTTATGCTGCTGACTCTGCCCCCCCCCAGTCCTTCCATCCTTTTCACCTGCCCCTTCCATGGCCTATACTTTCCCATTAAGCCTTTCCCAGCTTGTCTTGAACCTGCCCACCAACTTCATTGAGACCAATTCCTCCAGCAGTGCATTCCAACTGGCCACCACCCTCTCTATGAAGAAGTGCTTCCTAACCTCCCTCTTAACCCCCCCACCAGCTTTAGATTGTGTCCTCTTGTGCTTCGGCTGCCACTTAGCTTAAAGAGACCCTCCATATCCATCCTATATACTTCTTTCAAGTACTTGACAGTCTTTATCATGTCCCCTCTCTCCTTCCCTCCTCTCCCCAAGGGAGTACATATTCAGGTCTCCCAACCTCTTTTTGTATGTTTTACCCTTCTGACCTGCCCTCCTCTGTACCATCTTCAGCAGATTGATGTATTTTCTTAGGTGTAGACACCAGTATCTTATTCCCTACTCCATATGTGGCCTCACTAACAACCTGTAACCTGTACACGGGAAGTATAGCCTCCTTCTGCCTACTGCTGATTCCTCTGGTTATACAAACCAGCATCTTGTTTGCCCTTGCTGTTGCTTTTTTGCACATTATGGAGTGCTTCAGGTTGCTAGTGATTATCATTCCCATAATTTTCTCCTCCTCTGTTGCTGCTACCTGGACTCCTCCCAGGTAGTACTCCATCCTTGGATTCCTGACTCCAATGTGCATAACACTGGCCCCAGCACTGAGCTCTGTGGGACCCCACTGGTGACTTACCATGTTCTAGATAACTCTCCCCCACCACAACCCTCTGAGTCCTACCCCTCAGCCAGCTTTCTACACCCTTTTCATCTTCTCCCCAACCCCGAGATTCACCAACTTCCTGATCACCCTGTTGGTGGGCGGGGCGGGGTATGGAGTCCAAGGCCTTGCTGAAGTCCAGATAAAGGATGTCCACCACCTGGCCGCTGTTCACTGACTTAGTGACTCAGTCAAAGAAGTCAAGTCAGATTCGTTTGACACAATCTCCCTCCCATAAACTAACCTCCCTGCCTCTCATCCTGGAGACCATTCTCCTCTAGATACCAACCAAGCTTTCCTAAAGTATGGCCTTTATGAGCTTGCACACAATTGAGGTCAGACTGACCGGTCTGTAATTCCTTGGATCATCCCTGGGACTGCTCTTATGGAGGGGCACCACATGTGCCATTCTCCAGTCCTGTGGTACTACTCCTGACTTGTTCGGACTTGTTGGTCCGAAAGCTAGAGCGCTTTGTTCTTGTTGTTACATCTATGCAGGTCCATTAAAAGGTATCAAATCATTTGCTTCTGGATCTGTTCTTACAAGGACCAATACGGCAAATACTAAATCTAGATTTTTACTCCTGACTCCAGAAATTATTGTCTAGGCCCTCCAGCAGCCCAACTAGCTCCCCTGCCAGCACCATTAGTACCCTTGGGTGTATGTCGTCCAGGCCTGGTGATCTGTCCACCTTCAGTGCTAGCAGCTCCTCCCTCACTCTGTCGTCCTCTATCACCACAACCGGGCTCCCTTCCCCCACTCCCCTTCTCCCCCATAGGCAGCACTCTGTCTTTTTCCCCAGTAAAGATGGAGCAGAAGTATTCATTCGGTACCTCAGCCTTTCCCCATTCTCCTCTACCCATTGTTCCCCTTTCTGAAGCCTTACAATCCTGTCCTTCTTGTTCCTTTTCTCTCTTGTTATGTGGTGAAAGAAGGATTTACTTGTTTCCCTCAGCTATCTGCAGTTCTCTTTGTGCCTTAGCCTGCCAAGCTATCTTGTTTGCTACTCTGGCCACCCTGAGGTAATTATCCCTATCCACCTCTCTCTTGGTCTTTCTGTATGTCTGATAGGCTGACCTCTTGTCCTTAGCTGCCTGGGTGACCTCAGAGCTGAACCAACTGGGAGCTTTGGCCAAGTTCTTCCCCTTCAACATAACACACTCCTCTGTGGCAACCCTTATTCCATCTTTAGTGATGAACCATTTTGGTCCACCCCCATATCCACTCTGGTGCCTGCCAGATGCCTCATTAGCACCTTGCCCCTCTTTCTGAAGTCTTCCCCTCCTATAATGCAGGATTACGGCCTTAGTGAGGATGCCTCTCAGCTTCTGTAGTAACCTCCTGTGTGGCACTGTGTCGACTGTGTCGATGGTGGACCACTATGGGATTGACTGAAATAAATAATGTTTGGTGGAATGTGAGGGGGGTGGGAAGCCCAGAAAAGAGGGCAAGGCAGAGGTATTAATACTTTTAAACAAGAGCTGGCTAGAGCCAACAATTGCTGCCTATTCATTAGCGACTGGCTTGATATGTAAGGTTTCATTTCCGTCATGTTTTATTGTGATTTGTGTGTTCAGTTGTAGTAATTAAGACTGAATATAAGTGTTATAACCCACACTCAAGGCTACCTCTCAGTTTTGAATATTACGCCACGCTTACATAATAATGTAAGAAATTAAACAAAGGCTTATACATCAAGCTGATGCAGATAGGTCTGTTGCTTGCTCTTGAAACAAAAACACACACAAACACTCATGCACTCTTACAGGCAGAGCCAGTGCTTTTCAGGACAGAAACAAGAGACAAAGACCCAAAACATTGGTATGAGAAAGTGGCAGAGAAAGATAAGCATTAAATAATTTAAGAGCTAAGCGCTCTAGAATGCCATTTATGCCTCTTTGGGTAAAGTTAAAATGATGTTTGAGATTACAAGAAAGATTTCAACCAGGAAGTGTCTAGACATGTAGGATAATGGGAGAGAGGGTGCAGGGGCAAAGACATCTGATACTCAAGAATAGTTTAAAAAACTTGTAAAACATAAAGCACCTCATTTAATCACTGACTGTAAAAAGTGTCTGAGCCAATTCCTGGTGGAAATCATCAAGTTTGTAATTTCAGCCACCAGTTTGAATGTACTGGGAGAGAAGTCATCTGCAGTTGTCCCATTTCTGCCTCCTCTATTGCCAAAAACATAGTGACTGTTGCACACTGTTTACTAGCAGATCCAATACATAAACCCCAAGTGTTAGTAAACTTAAATTACACAGCTTAGCGCAGTGGCGAAAACGGAGGGGAATCAGCAGCAACTCTATTCTGAGGGTAACATTAAACCGCACCTTTCCTGGAGCTCAGAAACAGAAACAGGAAGCTCCCTTGCCTTTATGGGAGTCCTTCCTTGGCACTTCTAAACATTGTTTTAGATATACCAGTATGAAAAGGAAAGGACTGTAATTTGCCCCCAAGGACTGGCTGCTCGATCCCTTCTACTTGGTTCTCAAAAAAGGTAGCAGAAAAGGTAAGCACTAAAAAAGTTTGCATTCAGAAGGCACAAGGAGACCCAGAGAGAGGAGGATATAGAAGTGTATCTTGGAAAACAGAGGGAGGCAGGCTAAGCAGAAGGAACGCAAAGGCGTAAACTAATGAAAGAATAGCTTGGGGAGTATCAAAAGGAGACAAGACAATTTTTAGGTATGTAAGCAAGAAAAAGAAGACAAAGGGAGGAATTGCATGGTTAAAGAGGGAAGGGGAGAACTGTACAGAGGTAGATCAAGAGAAGGCAAACATCTGGAACAAATATTTCTACTCAGTATTCACAGAAGAAGAGGAAAGGGAGAGACTACAAAAAGGCACCAGGAGCTTTGATGGAAGGGGAATGGACACTACTCCATTTTCTGAGGGGAAGTCTGGAAAGCACTGTCTCACCTGAAGGTAGACAAAGCTATGGGGCCAGACGGGATATATCCAAGGGTACTGAGGGAGCTCGGGGAGGTACTGGTTGCATCTCTGACAGACCTATTTAATAGATCACTGGAGACTGGCCAGGTCCCGGGGACTAAAGAATGGCATAAGTGGTCCCACTTCACAAAATTATAGTCCAGTCAGCCTGACATTGGTGGTGGGTAAGTTAATGGAACCACTACTAAAGGAAAGGATTGTGGAGTATCTTGCATCCAGTGGATTACAAAATCTAAGACAGCATGGATTCATGGAGGGAAGGTGATGCCAAACAAATCTGACAGATTTCTTTGACTGGGTGGCCAAGGAGTTGAATCAGTGAACGTGGCCTACTTGGATTTCACTAAGGCTTTCGACACCATCCAACATAGACAACTGGTAAGCAAGTTGGGAGAACTTGGGGGTAGGTATTTAGGTGGTAACTTGGGTAAAAAACTGGTTAGGGGATAGGATGCACAGGGTAGTGGCAAACAGAGTTCACTCCGAGGATAGGAAGGTGACCAGCTGGGTACCTCAGGGGTCAGTGCTGGGACCAGTCCTGTTCCGTGTCTTTATAAGTGACATAACAGAGGAAGTGGAAGGAAAGATCTGCCTCTTTGCAGATGACACCAAAATCTGAAACAGAGTGAATACTCCGGGGGGGTGTGAAAAGGATGGTGAGGGATCTGAAAAGACTGGAAGAGTGGTCAAGGGTATGGCAGCTAGGTTTTAATGCAAAAAAATGCATTTGGGCTTGGGCCATAGAACCACGGAAATGGAGTACAAAATGGGTGGAGTGTTACTAACAAAGCCCAAGTAGAAGAGAGACTGGAGTAATCATATTGGATGATCTAAAGGTAGTCAGGCAGTGTGACAAGGCAGTCAGAGGGGCAAGTGGAGTGCTGGGGTGCATAGGAAGGGGTATCACCAGCAGAAAGAGGGAGAAGGTGTTGCCCCTATGTAGATCACTGGTAAGACTGCAGCTTGAGTACTGTGTCCAGATCTGGAGACCATATCTTAGGGAGGACATAGATAGAGTGGAGGCAATCCAGAGGAGGGCAACTAAAATGGTACTGTCTACATCAAAAGCCCTGGAGGAGATGAGGGAAGGGGGAGATAGGATAGAGACCTTTTTAAATAACTCACCAGGGTTAATAAGGTTCAGGAGGGAGTATTCTGAAGAGAAAAAGGTGCTCTAGAGCATGCTATGAAGAGGGATATGAGGAAGTACTTCTTCACAGAAAGGGTGGTGCATGCCTGGAACAGTCTTCCAGTGGAGGTAGTGGGGGACAAAACAGTGGTGGAGTTCAAAAATATCTGGGACAGGCACAAGGAAATCATAGGAGTAAGGAAGTGAGGGGAAGAGATGGTGCTGTAGATCAGCAGCAAATCTGCAGCAAAATATGAAGGGTAAAAGAAATGGGCAGACTGGGTTGGCCCAGCGGACCTCATCCGCCACCACATTCTATGTTACTTCCTTCTCTCCAACTCCGCCCCCGCAGTAAGACATTTTGTAATGTCTATACAGGGAGAGCCAGGGGCACACTCCATTTAGCTCCATGGTGCATCTTTTTAAATGTTTAAACCAACTTTTTGTAGAAATCAAAGCCCGAGTTCAAATTACAAGAGTCTTGTTAGTTGAACCCTGGCTTTGGTTTGTACTGAAAGTCCATCTAAAGTTAGGAAACAAGCATTTAAAAAGAGACTCCATAGAGCTTAATGCAGATACTGAAAAAAATGAAAACTGTTTTTAAAAAAACTGCAAGATGATGACAGAAAATGCAGATGAAAGCATAAATTAACTGAAAGAATATTGTCTGTATTCATTTTTTGCAGTAGAACACCTTACACTTCCAACAAACCTCTAGGCCACAATGACCCCTTGATTTCTCACCCTATCTATAGCTTCAAGAGCAACACTGTCCAAAAATACTCGAATAGTGCTACAGCTTGACACTGATGAATCAAACTGACCAGACTCCACCAGTTGCACCTCCATTTTTGATATATTCAGTCTAAGCCAGCTGGCTGCCATCCAGTACTGAATTTCCCTAAAGCACTCGCTCAATTCCGAAAAAACTGCCCTGTCATCAGGAGCACAAAGCACATACAGCTGGGTATCATCGGCATAACAATGAGAACCCAAGTCATAGCGTCTGATAGTCTCCCCTGCCACATATACATAGTGAACAACATGGGTGCCAGAGTCTACCCCTGAGGCACACCACAACAGGGTGCAGCACTACCCGAGATGAAAGAGCTAAGTGCCACCTGCTACACCCTGCCAGATAAGTGGGACTCAAACCAGTGTAACACCATCCATGTGAGTCCCACATAGTGCCCAAGACTGGTCAACAGCACCCCATGGTCCACCATGTCAGAGGCTGAAGAAAGGTCAAGCTGAACCAGGAGAGAACAATGTCTGCTATACCTTGCAAGGAGGAGATCACGGTTCACCCTGACCAGGGCTGTTTCCATACTATGACAAAGCTGGAAACCAGACAGGAAAGGCTCATAGACATCATATTTCTCCAGGTGTTGTTCCAACTGCAGTGCCACACCCTTCTTGATCGACTTCTTCAGAAAGGGAAGGTTCAAGACAGGCCTGTAAATTGAGAGAATGTCAGGGTATAGAGCTGGCTTCTTAAGAAAGAACCTCACTACTGCCCTCTTCAAAGTGGATAGGAAAAATTCCCCTCCCTCAGCGAATGTCCAACAATCTCCACAAAAACCAGACTGAGCATACCCCAGAACTCTAAAAGAGCCCAGGGTCCAATAAAGAGTCGGTGGAGTGCAATCTAGAAACTACCTGAAGGATATCCTCCACCAATAGCAGCTCAGACTCCTCCCATAAAGACGAAGTGCGCTTGTCCAAAACCTGGACACTGTTGGCAGATGACAGGCTGCTTGAGGTTATTCCAGCCCGAACAGAGAACACCTTGTCCAGAAAGAATCAATTAAACTCATTGCACTTTTCTGTGGAAAAACTCTACATAACTGCAGACAGATTGGATTTAATAATCTATCTACAGTGTTAAAAAGCTCTGCTGGTCGGTTCTTTCCAGCAGCAATTGCCAGTAACAAGAACACTAACTTTTTCAGTGTGATTGCTTGCTGATACTCATCATAATGTGCCCTCTGCACCAATTTCTCCTCCTCTGACTGGGACCTCCACCAAAACAGCTCCAGCCTCCACCCCTCAGCCTTCATCCTCCTCCTCAGGCCACCATCCAACCACAGTGATCTACAGGGGGAAATTAAGGGGTGTACATGGAGGGGTGCTAGAGAGTTGACAGCCGCAGTAAGACTCATGCAGCAGCCCTTCACCTCAGCCTCAGTTCCCATCACACAAGCAGTCTCCATGCCAAAGATATCCAGTGCTGACAGGAGACCCTGAGGCTCCAGATTTCTATAAGAGTGGTAATTGACCATTCTACAAAGGGGGGGGGGTTAAACAAGGAGCCCCACAAAGAAATTGCACGGCATGGTGGTCTGACCAACAAACCAGATCAACCTTGACTTTGCTGATATCAAGACCCAACAAGAAGAGAAGGCACAAGGCATGGCCATGTTGGTGAGCACTGGAAGCTGCTGCCAGTACAAAGCCCAGGGAAGACATCACCCAGAGGAACTGATTTCCATAAATAATTGTTTAATCGTTGACCCAGGCATTGAAATCACCCAAAATGAGAAGTCTGGTCGAGTCCAACACCAGGTTGATCAGAAAACTGTCAAGTCCCTGCAAGAATTCGCGCTCATACCTTAGAGGATGGTATGGTATATGAGCACAAATTTGTAACATGTGCTCAGCTCACCATTCACCGCCATGCATTCAAATAACCTGGTCACTCCTGTAGGGTACGCTGTGAGTTCCAATGCAGATCCAAAACAGATGGCCACTCTGTCTCCCATGCACTCCTGCCTAGGATAATGCACCATTAAATAACCCAGTGGCATAGATGAGTCAAGCACAGAGCCTGAGTCATTCCCCAGCCAGGTCTCGGTGATACCTACCAGATCTGTTGAGGTATCAGTGATAAAAGCCTCCATCTCTACCGTGCTATTCCTTAGCGGTCTAGTATTACAAAGAACTGTCTTAAAGGGAGGGGCTGAGTTGGCTGATCCATTGGTTGCTTCCTGTAGCCTACAGATCAACTTTGCTGGCATCACACCATTTTCAATAAATCTGGCAAAGTCATTATCTTTCACACCCTTTGCTATCTTAAGTTCTGTAGTTGCCTTCTCCTTTCAGTTTTACTTGTCTCCCGGGCACATCTACGGTATACTTCTTCACTAAACTCTGAGAACATTCACACTCCTGAAATGTAATTTCTTTGCCTTTGCTGCCTCCTTGACATCTTTAGATAGCCAGATTGGTCTGTTCTTCTTTTTATCCTTCCCAACTTGCCTAAGAAACCCTTAAGTAACATCAATGATTTGCTCTTGATATACACTACTGCTATTTTTCCTCAGGGACTATGTACTGATGATAACATCTGAGCCCTGCCCTAAGTTCATCTGCCATCTTTCTGAAGTCTGTTTTGCAGAAGTTTAAAACCAATGTTTTTGTATTATGGCTTTACACCCTTAGTGCTAACTCGAACCAAACTGCATCATGGTCACTTGCACTAAGTGGTGCATCCACTGATACTCTACTCACACCGTCACCATTCATCAGGTCTAGATTTAAAATGTTTCCTACCGTGGGTCTGAAAACAGTCCTTAAACAACTCTAGCATTTTTTGGTGTCTGAAATTACATGCTACTGAAATGCTCCAGTCTACATCTGGTAAATTGAAGTCACCAACCACTTCAACTTCACCTCCCCCTTAGTTGCTTTCTTGATATCCAGTGCCAATTCATCATCCAATGTCTCAGTTTGGTTGGGTGGTCTATACACCACTCCCATAAGAATAAGCTTTGCTTTTCCCAGAAATAACTGAACCCATAAGGTTTCTGCTTCCCCACCTCCTAAGTCTTTGTTCTCTGTAACTTTAATACCCTCTCAAACATAAAGTGCCACCCCTCCCTCCTTACCTTTCACCATGTCTTTTCCAAGACATAACCTGGGACATTTAGGTCCCAGTCATTATGCTGTGTGGCCCACGTCTCCTGTAATCACCATTACATCTAGTTTATCCTCTGCTGCTAAAACCTAAAGATTTCCTGTTTCATTGCCAAGGCTTCTGGCATTCACCAGTTTTCCCTCTTTGTTTTTATTGAACTGTTGCACTTTGTCCAGCAATTTCACCAGACCCTTCCTATTTACTGGGCAACTCTTAATTCTGAACTTACGTTCCACAGCACCTTCCCTAATTTATAAGGTTTGGGGAGTGCTTACCAGTTTACCTATTTGCAATTTAGCTGTTAGGTTATGAAGGAGGAAAAAAGCTCAGCACTCAAATTCAGTGTTCCAGAAGTGCGTAAGTACAAACGTTTATTCTGGCAAGGTACCTGGTTAAAACCTTAACCCAGGGCTTCAGATCCACCCCTAAGGAAGGCTTGCTGTAGGGTTGAAGCACTGGGCTAAGGTTCTAACCAGTACCTTGCCAAAATAAACATTTGCACTTCCGCACTTCCGGAACACTGAATTTGAGTGCTGAGCCTTTTTCCTTTCCATATGTTGTAAAATGGCTACTTTGTGCCCACACACCACTGTATTCTGAGTGCACCATTGACTGAATCTGAAACTGTTACGTTATCTCTGGCCCAAGCCTCCCCACCTGCTAGTTTAAATGCCCTTGTATAGAAACCTTGAATTTCTGTCCCAATGCTATTGTTCTTTCCCTATTCGGGTGAAGGCCATCATGCTTAAATAATGTCTCGTCCCTCCAGAAACTCCCCACTCACCAATAAAATGACAACCCTTCTATGCAACAACTTATTAGCCCATTGTTAAACCGATGGATTTTATGCTTTCTATCCTCACCTTTCCTCGTACTGGGAGTACTTTTGTTTCAAACTAGCTATTTCAGCTCAATTTGTCTTTCCTGTTAGATCTGTTGAAATAATTAACTAACTATTCATGCCCCCATACCAAGACTCTCAGAAATAACCTCCCACCATGGTAGTGGGTAGTTTTTGTGTCCCCAGCTTTCCTGCGGGAGGACTGTGATGGTCTGCCGCGGCAGCGGGCAGTATTTTTGTATCATGACCACCCCTGTCTGGGGACCAGGATGGCCCACCATGGTGAGTGATA
Organism: Neoceratodus forsteri; assembly: GCA_016271365.2. Taxonomy (NCBI): domain Eukaryota; kingdom Metazoa; phylum Chordata; order Ceratodontiformes; family Ceratodontidae; genus Neoceratodus; species Neoceratodus forsteri. Next base: position 1,443,251,200 of record CM057459.1, read on the forward strand.
GTTTTATATCCTTGCCACTCCAGCAGTGGCAGTAGAAGGGGTTGTCAGAGGTCAGTTGTTGTTGTGGCACCACTACTCCTGAGGTAGGACCTGGATAGCCTGAATGGTGGTGGTGGGTAATTGCGTGTGTACCCACCACTCCTGAGGTGGGACCAGATTGGCCCTCATTTATAGCAGGTAGTTCATTTGGCTCCTTCCACTTCTGAGATGGGACTGGGGATGGACCGCCATGGTGGTGGGTAGTGGTTTGTGCCTCTGACACTCATGAAGTGGGACCAGGATGCCCCCCCCATAGCGGTGGGTAGTTGTTTGTGCCCCAAAAGAAATGGATTACAAAGAGAGTTACGATTGTACATAGGCTTTTGGCACTGTTCAGCTTATTTAGTATTTGTTTTGTATTTATTTATTTTTTTCTATTTATTCTCTTTTTTCCTGATTTATGTTGTTTAGTGTTGTACAGTGCTTTGAGCCTTAGGGCTAGGGCACTTTAAAAATTAAATTATCTTGCCTTGGCTTTCTTTACTTGTGCAGAGAGCCAGACATGAGTAGCAGCTCCTAATATCCACTTATTTCTGAAGCCACGGAAAGCCGCTTCTGATACGGAGGGCTTTATCTATCTCTTCTACCACAGGTAGCACATTCCAGAACTGGATATTTAACATTGCATTTCCAAGCACAACATGTGAGGAACCCAACCTTGGCAACTCTGCTGAAGTGCTGATAAGACTGGGGAAAACACCTTTTGTAGAGTATTTTTTATTTTATTTTAGTCTTTGGTAACCGAATAGGCCCACTAGGCAGAAGTGCCTGTTGTCAGGGGCAACCTGGGAACACTGGGGAGGGTAAGTGACTTGCGCAGTTGCATAGTATGCAAGTGGAGGTTGTGGGAATCAAACCCAGGTCTGCTGGATGTACCAAACTCATTCACAGCTCATTACTCCAAGCTCTAGGCTATACTGCCAGACTAACAAATCAAACAATGTTAATTAATTATCAGGGAAGTAAAAACTGACAGAGATGTAGCAGATGACTTGCTAATGGGAGCCTTGCTCTGCTAGTGAGTGCTGATAGGAAAAATGTAAAAGTAAATTATTGCTCTTCTAACTCAGCCTGGAAGGGGATGGGGACCACAGGTATCACATTCCAGTGCCAGAGGGTAACCACATTTCTAGTCATAACATGTTAGGATCCCAGTCTTGAAAGCTCCCTTTAAGCAAATCGAGTAAAAAGAGAGTTGAGCCATATTGGTCCTTGGAAAACAGGAGTCACAGGAGTTTGATACCTTTTACTGGACCAATATACAGTATGTCTTGTACAAAGATGGTATAGTATATAATACTTCAGGGCCCCACATATACTATAAAGATACCACAAGAAAATCTACTGGAATACAGGCAAAAAAAATCAAACTGATCACATACCCCCCTAGTAGTTACGTAAAGCCCCCATGCTTACAACTCTTCAGAAAATAATTACAGGAACTAAAACCCATGTTGGCTGAAGATGAAAAACTTAAAGAGTCATTACCCTGAACCATCTGTCGCTGCATACAAGTAGCCCACTAACCTTTGTTACATAATACTTTCCAGCAAACTCCCACCCGATCAAAATAACCGTGAAATGAAAGGAACAGCACCATGCAACAATACAACATGTAACAGCTGCACCCACATATTACACATAGACCACCGTCAACTCAGGCCATAAACAGCACAGTAAAAGCAAACGAATCCTACATGTCGATCAAGCAGTGTGGTTTATGTAATTCAGTGTAAAAAGTATGCAAATGGATGCTATATAAGGAAAACAGAGCAACCACTGCAAACCAGGATGAACCACCACTGACATACAATATGAAACCAGATTATCAGTATGCCAACAGTACAGTATTTTTCCAAACCAGCCCCTTTCCTTTTGGACCTGCCTGTCCTAATACTAAGAGGCAACTTCATAAATACACATGAGAGGAGGACATGGGAAATAAAATATATCAAACAGTTTAACGCAAACTATAATGGGCTCAGTCGGGGCATTGGATTTATGACTCACTACAGAAAACTCTAATACTGTATGTTACTTTATACATATATATATTTTTATCTTTCTGTGACCCCCCACCGCACTCAGTGTGACTCACGTCCTTACTATTCTGTATTCCTGTTAGGATACCTTTCAAATGAACATGTCAAGGCATCTATTCAGCTCCTCTTACGAATATCGTTGCACTTCCTGCTAATCACCCCCTCACAGATATAGACCAGTTCCTATTCAATGCCCACCTACCCTTCTTGTTAAGTCCTCTTCCTTCCTTTTAAGGCTTTTCACTATCCTGTCATAAATTATTTTGAGACAATGCATCACAACATATATAAATTTAACTTCTTTTGCTTAGTTTCCTTTCACGAAAAAGGGACCTATGGGGTTCGGAAAGCTTGTGTACTATACCATCTGTGTTCAAGACATATACTGGTCCAATAAAAGGTGTCAAGAATCCAGCAACTCAGGCAAATCAGAAAAGACATAGTTTTGGCACATGACTGACAGGAGGTTCGCTCTGCTTGTGACAGTGCTGGTAATAGAAAATGTTTAAGTAAATTATTTTTCTTCTAACACAGCCTGAAAGGGAAAGAGGGTTGGAGGAGCAATTAATACCCTTAAAAACTCCCTAGCCGGCCCGATGGTGCTGAAGGCTGAGGTGCTGGATGCCTTACCTCATGCTACACCGGTGACCCTGGTTCGGGAATGACCTCGGGTCGCTGGGGAGCCAGCATGGGGGGGAGGGTCAGAGCAGGATTGAGCTGCAGTAGGCAGCTCTCCCCTCCCAGGGGTGGTTGTTCGCTCCCCCGTAGTTCCGCTCCCACTGGGTGGAGGTCTGGTGGGAACCGTAGGCGAGGGGGAGTAGTGGCACAAATGCCAGGGTGGGGCAGTAGGGGCCAAGCTGGTGCCCGGCATGTGCATGTGCCTCCATGCATGCATACGTACATGTCTGCCATGGTCCCGGGTCTGGGCATAAAAAGGGGAGAAAAAATCAAAAATGTATATAGAAAAAAAACCCTCTCTAAATAGTTGCAACACTATAAATGGGAGCTAAGGAGACCACTGTTCACAAGTTAATTGTTTACTAATTCTTGAGGTTTTGAAAAACAACTGAATGAGTTTTTATAGCCTGAAATTAATGTTTTTCTAGCCTGTACTTACACACTTCCCTAGGAAAACCATCACAGGGCTGAAACAGTCCATCATTATTTCTTGCTGTTTGAAGAGCCCCTGACACTGTTACAAAAACTTGGAAAAAATGTGAGATTTAGACTGTTCAGTTTATATTTCATGTATTTTCTATAATTATTTACCTTTTTCTTTATTAACGAGGACAGCTGTACGAAAGAGGCTTACTGTCCCTTAGACTTTATCTGCTCTTTCTGCTATCCTACCTATGACATCATAATCCAGGTTGCACCTGGAAACGAGTTTCTGGTCATGGTGCTTTTCCCAGTTACCAACTTTTAAATAAATAAATAAAATAAATAATCCCCTGTTTATGGCATCGTAATTATCCCCACAGCAACAGATTGTGATGTCATAAACAGAACTGTAATGTCAGATGTAAGCAAGCAGCCATAACTGATAGGGCAGTGATCCTGTTTACATGCAGATGTCCTTAGTAATAAAAAAGAATGAGAAATACAGAAATAATATTAAAATATGAGCTCACTTGTGCTAAACATTACATTTTTTCAAAGTTGTCACAATGGTGTCAGGGTCTCTATAAACAATGACAGAGTGTTGAATAACATGTTGCTGAGGTATAACAGATTTACTGAGGATGAAGGCCATAGTTTCTGTCTCTCGATTGATCAGCAATATGACAGACACTGCAACTCTGCTTTTGTCCTTGGTAAATCTATCCTGATCTATATTGAGCAAAATTAATAACCAGAGAAAACAAAAATTAAGGATTTCTAAACAACCAATCAGCATGTATGAGATAATGTCTATGCTCACTCTGGTAGTTTACAGTTTCCTTTTCAGTCGAGGCAGTCGGGGGAGGTCCTTCTGAAATGGTGCTATGATAAATAGATAATTGCCTGTTGCTGTGGTCCCTCTGTGATTCTTAGAAGACTCCTTCAACCTTTTTGACAGACTCTTCTCCAGACTTGTTTCTCTCTCTCTGTCTCTGACTGTGTAGTTTGAAATGCAGAACTCATGCAAGGTCTCACAGGGGCTGGGGAGAGGGGGGAGATCGGTATTTACAGTGGTTAAAGAGCTTTTCCTGGTCCCCCAACTGCACTATCTGCCTTCATGGGGTGCCTCCAAGTCCCTTGTGTGCACATGAAGACTTGGTTTGCTGGCCAAGGCACCTAGCTTCACCTGAGCTCTTTCCTTCTAAGACTGCTTGAAAGGCAGAGTAGAGAACCTTACCAGAGCAAGGGAAAAGGATTAAGACTTCTTTTGGCTAAGCAGATTTACTGTGTGGTGTTGTTTTAATTTTTTACTCACAGGATTGCTACTGTTTGTTGCTAACATTTCATTGCTTTATTTTTCTCTGTAGCAAAGTGTTTCTTACAGCATATATCTTCTCTGAAATTATTACAGGTGGTGCTTTACAGGTTTTACAGTTGTATCTAACATTAGGATAAGCTTTCAGGGTTACTGCATTTGTTGTTGACTGATTGTTTCTGCTCTTACCTCCTTGTTCTTTTGTCCGTGGTTGTTCTTTTTCGGCAGGGGAAGGGCCCAGCCACCCACCCCCATCCCCAACCACCCCACACTACACTCCTTTTATAGGGTACCATAGTTGTGACATTTCCTGTCGCAGAGCAGGAAGAGGCGGATCAGTGGGGCATCCACAAGGTGAGCTCATTTACAGGGGCACTAGTAATTTAACTTGTTATAACAAGTTAAACAAAAACAAAACACAATCAAACCATTACTTACATTTTTTTCCTTCTAATTACTCTGACTAGGTTATAAACCCAGCAACTTGTCTGGAATGGATATCATTAACTGCAGGTACTGTGGAACACTTTTCAGAAGGACAGTCTTACAGGATTTAGGACACTGTCCTACATGCTGGGCCATTGGAGATCTTAGGGCTCAGCTCCGGGCAGCATGGGCAGACATTGCACACCTCAAATTTCATATTCAAGAGGAAATACATTATAAGAACCGCCCGCCATTTCCCCAACATCCAACAGAAGCACCTCAACCGCAGAGGGTAGTTGGTCTGGGAGGTTGGCAGGTGGTTAGGAGGGGCAAATCGGGTGCCCCATCACTCTCTGCTCTCCAACATATTACCTCCAAAAATCATATAAACACTACAAACAGGTATCTGCCTATACCTCTGAAATCAAACAAAGAGGCAGAAGACACTGAAGAGCAGGACACTGCGGCACAGGAGCTAGCACAACAAAACTCACCCAAATCAGGAACCAAAACAAAAAAAGCAAAAAGAAAATCCAAAAAACTTCTGATCATAGGAGACTCCATGATTCGGGGAGTTGATACCCATCTCCAGCCAGGGGTAATGGTCAGATGTCTCCCAGGTACATCAGCATGGAGAGACACTGCCACATTACTAAAATTGTTCACAAAGCAGGAGAAACATTGATGTCCTAGTACACATAGGGACTAATGATCTACGCCAGCGGTCAGTTGTGGAACCAAGGAACACCTGACCAGGCTGGGTGACAAACTATCATCCATTTCGTCCAGCATCTCCTTCTCTGAGATCCTGCCAGTCTGGGAGAGGGGCAGATGGACGGAAGGTCAGAAGAAGGGAGATAGGGGAGCTAAACACATGGCTCAGGGGCTGGTGCCAGGAAAAGGACACAGATTTGTAGGGAACTGGCAACAGTTCTGGGAACGAAAGTTCTTTAAATTTGATGGACTGCATCTGACTAAGGAGGAGTCAGTGCATTGGGGCAAAAGTTTGGCGTCTTTGCAGAATATTTAAACTAGCAAATGGGGAGGGGTGCAGCACTCCATCGTCGAATGGGAAGAACACCCTCCCCTCAGCTAGTGGTCAAACAGGGATTCAGCATGTTTGCAGTTCATTTGCATCACCAGAGTAAGAAAAAAGGTTTGTCTTCTCTGACGCACTGGGTAATGCCAAACCTCACCCAACAACTAACACATGAAATCTGCCCAATGGAAAATCATGTACACAAATGCTCACAGCCTGGAAATAAGATCCCAGACCTGCAGGCAATAATGTCAGAGGCTAAACTGGACATAGTAGCAATTAGTGAGACGTGATTTACTAGTAACCACACTTGGGAGACTTCAGTACCTGGCTATGTATTGTTCAGAAGGGACAGTGCAATAAGTGGGGAGGAGTGGCCCTGTATGTCAATGAAAATATCAAAGCTACAGAAATTCAGAATACACATAAGGAGCCAGAAGAACTGTGGGTCATCCTGGAAACAGGAAATGGGACAGCCATAAGAACTGGGGTTGTCTACAGGCCCCAGACCAGGGGAGGACATAGACACATTACTGTTAGAGGATATACAAAACATGACAGCTAAAGGGAGGTTCTGATAATGGGAGACTTCAACATGCGAATACAGATTGGTCAATACCAGCAGGAACATCTGCAGAACTAGACACATAGTGGATTCCCTGCAGGGGAGGGCCTCAAACAACTGGTACAACAACCCACAAGAGACAGGGCTATCCTAGATCTAGTACTGACTAACAGGAAGGGATCACAGATCTCCAGGTAGAAGGTCACCAGGGGCCAGTGACCATCACATGGTATGGTTCAATTTGGCTACTACATCTAAATCATCCCATTCCAAGACAAAATATGGGACTTCAGAGGAGCTGACTTTGATAAGATGGCCAACAGAGTTAAGCTAGCCCTGGCAAAAAAACACAGGTGAAGGGTACAGGCAAAGTGGGCAAGCATTAAGGATGCAATACTTGAAGCAACATCCCATTGTGTTAGACAGAAAGGAAGTGCAAAGAAGAAGGAACCACTTTGGTTCTCAAATACAGTAGCAGAAAGGTCAGAGCCAAAAGACTGGCCTTCAGGAAATATAAGGGAACACAGCGGGATGAAGATAGGGAGGCATACCAAACTGCCCTAAGGGAAGCAGGGAAGGCAGTAAGGCAAGCAAAGTCCCAAACTGAGGAAACACTAGCACGAACAGTAAAAGAAGGTGACAAGACTTTCTATAGATACATTAGTGAAAGGAGAAAGTCCATAGAAACATAGAAACATAGAATTTGACGGCAGATAAGGACCGCTTGGCCCACCCAGTCTGCCCATTTCCCTACCTACTGGATAAGCTGCAGATCCTAGTTAACCAGCAGCCTACTTCTTCCTACCCCCACCCCCCAGAATTGCCTTATGACTATCCCATGCATGCTTGAATTCCACCACTGATTTTGACTCCACAACCTCCTCGGAGCCATTCCATGCATCCACAACCCTCTCTGTGAAAAAATACTTCTCCTAATTACCTCTGAGCCGCCCCCCTATCTTCAAATTGTGCCCTCTTGTTCTTGCACACCTCTTTTTTGAAAGATGCTACCCTCTTGGACTTTGTTGATTCCCTTGAGGTACTTGAAAGTTTCTATCATGTCCCCCTCTCCTCCTTTCCTCGAGGCTATACATATTAAGCTCCTTAAGTTCTCTTCATATGTCCTCCGGTGCAGACCCTGCACCATTTGAGTTGCCCTCCTCTGGACAGCTTCCATCCTGTCTATGTCTTTCGGAGATTGGGTCTCCAGAACTGCACACAGTACTCCAGATGGGGTCTCACCAGCTGTCTGTACAGAGGATAATAACTTCCTGTTTTCTACTGGTGATGCCTCTCCCTATGCATCCCAGTATCCCCCAACCCTCCTTGCTGCCTTCTCACATTGCTTGCCCACCTTTAGGTCATCTGATATGACTACCCCAGGTCCCTTTCCATTTTTGTTGTTGTTAGTATCTCACCCCCCATTGTGTACTCTTCCCCTGGGTTTTTGTTTCCCAGGTGCATTACCTTGCACTTCTTAGCATTGAATCTAAGCTGCCATACATTTGACCATTCCTCTAACCTTGCCAAGTCCCTTCTCATCCTTTCCACCCCACCCTGTGCATCAACTCTGTTGCAGATCTTAGTGTCATCTGCAAAGAGACATACTTTTTCCTTCTGGTCCTTCTGCAATGTAACATAAAGACATTGAGAGGACTGGTCCTAATACTGAACCCTGCGTTGCCCGCTAGTAACCCTCCTTTCTTCTGAGTGGACTCCATTTACTATTACTCTCTGTGTCCTATTCTCCAGCCAATTCTTTACCCAGGCTGTCATCTTGGGACCCACTCCCAGGCTGGCTAACTTATATATTAATCTTTTGTGTGGGACTGTGTCAAATGCCTTGCTAAAGTCTAGGTAGGCCATGTCCACAGCCCCTCCTGATCTACTACTTTGGTCACCCAGTCAAAGAAATCTATCAGATTCGTCTGGCATGACCTTCCCGCTGTGAATCCATGCTGCCTAGGGTCCTGTGCCCTTCTGGCCTCTAGATACGCGACAATTCTTTCCTTTAGAAGTGATTCCATCATTTTCCCTATTACTGAGGTTAAACTAACAGGTCTATAGTTTCCTGCTTCTGCCTTGCTCCCACTTTTGTGAAGGGGAATCACATCTGCCCTCCTCCAGTCCTCGGGTACCACCCCATCCTCCCATGATTTGTTAAAGAGGGTAGTCAGTGGTATCACTAGTTCTACCTTAGTTCTTTTAAATTCTGGGATGAATCCCATCAGGCCCCATTGCTTTGTCCACCTTCAGTTTAGAGCTCTTTCAGAACCCTTTCTTCTGTAAATGGGCTGGTATCAACTTCTGTATCCAGAGTGTTACTACTGTTTGTTTATGTACCTCCCCTCTTCCTTTGTAAATACTGAGCAAAAATATTTGTTTAGTATCTCTGCCTTTCACATTCTCCCTCTGCCCACCCTCCCTCCCTTTATTAAGCCTCACTATCCCTCCCTTGGTCTTCCTTTGCTCCTGATGTACCTATAAAGTTTTATTCCCTTCTTAACTGAGTTGGCTATCTTTTCCTCAGTTTGGGCCTTTGCTGTTCTGACTGCCTTCCCAGCCTCCTTTTGCTTTAACTGATACAGTTCTCTGTCCTGCTCCTGCTGCGATTCCTTGTACTTCCTGAATGCTTTCTTTTTCTCTTGAACCTTCACTGCCACTTCCTTTGAGAACCATAGTGGTTTCTTACATCGTCTTGTTTTGTTTATTTGCTTCACACAAAGGCTCGTTACCTCTGTGTTGGCAGTTTTTATTATTCCCCATTGTTCTTCCACCCTCCTTCCCACCCATTTGCTAGTGCATTCCTTAGGCACTCACCCATTTTGGCAAAGTCAGCCCTCCTAAAGTCCAGTACTTTTGTCTTTGTATAGCTTGACTCTATTGCTGTGTTTATTGTGAACCATACTGTTCGATGGTCGCTAGTTCCCAGATGGCTACCTTCTACATCTGTGATCCTCTCTCCATCTCCATTTGAGAGTATCAAGTCTAATATTGCTCCCTCTCGGTGGGCTCCAGTACTAGTTGTCTAAGGCATCCCCCTGTAGGGCATCTAGAATAACTGCACTCTTAGTGGCAGCTGCAACTGCGCTCCAGTTAACATCTGGCATATTCAGATCACCCATCAGCAATATCTCCCCTTTTTCTGCCATTCTAAGTATACTTTCTATCATTTCCCTGTCCACTTCCTCCCCCTGAGAAGGGGGTCTGTATACAACCCCTGTGCGGATTGTGGTGCCATTGCCTGTCTCCAAATTTACCCACAGTGCTTCTTCTCCTCCCTGTTTACCCAGAGGGGTATTGCTAAGCTTAATGGAGAAAAGGGAGCATGTGAGGAGGAGGACCATGTAAAGCATCTATCCTAAATAGATACTTTTGCTCAGTATTTACTGAAGAGAAGGTAGGGCAGGGCCCACAGCTCAGCACCATGGACACAGGGGGGAGGGAGGTGAGCACTACTCCCTTCACAAAAGAAAGGGTCCTACAAGAGCTTGCTAAGCTCAGGGTGGATAAGGCAATGGGACCTGATGGCATACATCCCAGGGTATTAAGGAGCTAAAGGTGGAACTAGCAGAGCCATTAGCAGAACTGTTTAGTGAGTCTCTGAGCACAGGAGAGGTCCCAGAAGACTGGAGAAGGGCTCATGTGATCCCGCTCCACAAGAGTGGTAGCAGGGAGGAGGCAGGGAACTACAGACCAGTCAGTCTTACCTCAGTAGTGGGCAAGATTATGGAGGCACTCCTTAAGGAAAGGATAGTGCAACACTTGGAATCCATAGGGGCACAGGATGCAAGACAGCATGGGTTTACAAAAGGAAGGTCCTGTCAAACTAATCTCATAGATTTCTTTGACTGGGTAAGCAGAGTGGTGGACCAAGGGGGAGCAGTTGATGTCACCTACCTTGACTTCAGCAAAGCTTTTGACACTGTTCCACATAGAAGATTGATAAATAAGCTGGGTAGGCTCGGGTGGGTCAGAAGTTGGTCAACTGGGTGGCAAACTGGTCGACAGGCAGAAAACAGAGAGTGGTGGTAAATGGTATACAGTCAGAAGAGATGCAAGTCACAAGTGGGGTACCTCAGGGATCAGTCCTGGGGCCAGTCCTCTTCAACATCTTCATTAGTGACCTTGCAGATGGACTAGAGGGAGGCTTGTCTGTTTGCAGATGACACCAAGATCTGCAACAGAGTAGATGATCCAGATGGGGTGGGCAGAATGAGAAGAGATCTGGATAAACTAGCAAAATGGTCAGAAGAGTGGCAACTGGGATTTAATGCAAAGAAGTGCAAGATCATGCACATAGGGAAGAGAAACCCTGAAGCCACCTATAGGCTGGGATGGGAGTTGCTAGCAGTCACAAAGGAAGAAAGAGACTTGGGCATCATCATCACTGATGACCTGAAATCATCCAAGCAGACCTCTAAAGCAGTAGGTAAGGCTAGGAGGGTGTTAGGGTGTATTAGTAGGGGTATCACAAGTCGTAAGAGGGAGGTAATAATCCCTCTTTACAAGACACTGGTTAGGCCCCATCTGGAGTACTGCGTGCAGTATTGGAGCCACACCTTCACAAGGACATTAACCAAATTGAGGCAGTCCAGAGAGGGCAACCAAAATGGTGCAGGGACTGCATCAGAAGACATATGAGGACAGATTAACAGAGCTCAATATGTATACCCTTGAGCGAAGGAGGTAGAGAGGTGATATGATCGAGCATTCAAACACCTTAAGGGCATTAACAAGGTGAAAGAGTCTAACATGTTTAAATATAAGAAAAATAGCAGGACAAGAGGACACAACATGAGATTAGGGGGCCGATTAAGGGGAAATGTGAGAAATTCTTTTCACAGAAAGGGTGGTGGATGCATGGAATGGCCTACCTCAAGAAGTGGTGGCTATGAATACAGTGCAGGGCTTCAAACAGGCATGGGATAGGCGTAAGGGAGCAATACAAATGAGTATGAATAGATAGGCCACTGACAGAGCAAAGGCCGATGGCACATTTATAAGGTAGAAAAAGAAATGGGCAGACTGGATGGGCCATGCGGTCCTTATCTGCCGTCAACTTCTATGTTACTATGTTTCTACTGTTTCAACATGCTTGTTGCTTAGTAGCAGCGGTCAGTGTAAGTAGTTCCAGCTGCCTGTGACTGCTCTGCTTGTGTCTTGCACAGCGCTCACACTAAAGGGCTACTTTCACATTCGTCACCTGATGTGGTGATGGTGGGCAACTATGGATAACTTTTAATTATTTTTTGTGATAGCCAGAGGCTAACAGCAGCTGAACTGTTGCTCGTGCCCCTAAAGCTACTGCTTTACTGTGTCAAAGCATGGAAAAAATAGTCCTCAGAGTAACCGCAGTGACAATGTAGGCAAAATGTCTCTTCTGGTTCTGGTATACCCATACTCAAGTGACCCCCAATAAGTCTGTCTTGACTACGTCAGGCAGCCCTAGCAACCTGAAATGTGACATGGCCATGCTGCAGGAAACTCACATGAAGAGTGAAAACACTCAAACTACAAGGGATGTGGGTAGAACAGGTTTTTGAGAGCTCATGTAACTTTAAACAGAAGAGAGTGGTCATTCTGTGCAGGAGTGGCCTGAATTTCACAGACAGTCACAGATGAGAATGGAAAGCAGCTCGAGCAGAAGGGGCTAAGTGGCTTAGAGATTGTGCTGGGAACACTTTATGGCTTTAATCAGTCAGACTCAGAGTTCTTCGACTCCCTCTCACAGGCTATTTCAGATTTGCAAACCCCAAATGTCCTCATTGGTGGAGATATGGACCTAGTTTTAGACTCCCTTATAGATAAGAGCTCGAGCAGAGTGGTGGACCCTGAGCCCCCTGGCCACTGTGCCATAAGGAAGCTTATGGATGACTTGCCTGTGTAGGTACAGGGAAATTGATACACTCCAGGGGCCAAGAGTTCTCTTTTTTTTCCCACGGTGCACTCCACTTATTCCTGCATAGACATGATTTGGGTAACAGAGGGGCTAAGCAACTGGGTTGACAGAGTCAAAATAAAAGGTATCCTTATATCAGATCATGCCCCATTCATTCTGAGTATCAGCGTGGCAGGGAATAAGGCAGGAGAACCCAAATGGATGTTTAACTCAAGCCTACTACAGGAGTCAGAGTTTAAGATATGGTGGCAGTCCCAAACAGAAGTGTGTTTTGCACAAAATGTAACCTCTGATGTGTCATTTGGGACAATATGGAAGGCACACAAGGCTAAGATTGGGGGGCATATTATGGCATACTATACTGCTGGAAAAAGTTCAGGGAAGCAGAGTTAAATAAAAAGATGGATGAAATGAGAAAACTTGAAGGACAATGTAAAAACAGTAAACCTCTAAACCCAGAAATTTTACACAGGCATATAAACCTAAAATATGACTTCAGTGTACTGCTGTCACAAGGCAGCATATGCTTTCTTACGCATGGGCAAAAATACCAGGAAGCTGGCAAGAAGGCCAGGAGGCTTATGCTTACAGCAAGTGCGTGGATAACAGGATTGTCTGTTTGCTGAAGGGAGAGGTAATGACCATGTGTGAACCAAAACAAATTAATGAGCTATTTGCTGTCCATTTTGCCACCCCATGTAAGCCAAAGAATCCCCCTCAGAGCAACAAATCACAGACTTCTCAGCTAAGGTAACCCTCCCTAAAGTGGATGCAGAACAGCAGGAAAGAACAGATGCCCCAATCTCTGAGGAGGAAATCGTCTTAGTGATTAAATCCCTCAATGCAGCCAAAACCCAGGGCAAGATGACTTAGTTGGTGAATGTTATAAAGCACAGGTAGAGATGTTCCCTCCGCATCTACAGGCCATGTATTGGGAAGCTCCAAAACAACAGCAACTCACACCTACAGTACTTTGTGAGAAGCAATATTAGCTCTCATCTGTAAGAATGGTCAAGATCCTTACGAGTGTGGTGGCTATAGTCCCATCTCCCTGTTGAACATAGATGTGATGATACTGGGAAAGGTGCTAGCAATGAGGTTAAATGCAGTTCTCTTTTAATTCACAAGGTCCAGGTAGGGTTTGTTCCTCAAAGATACAAGGCAGACAATCTCCATAAGTTAACCAACTAAATGGTCATGAGGAGAATGCCAGAGATTCTAGTTGGACGGTGTCCCTGGGTGCTGAACGCATATTTGATTCCCTGGAGTAGAAATACCTTAAAGCACTGCTAAGTGCATTTGGGTTTGGGGATAGCCTCCTCAACTGCATCAACTCTCTTTACTTTTCATCCAGGGTAGCAGTCCTCATGAATTACACAGTGTCTGTTCCCTTCCTCCTAGAGAGAGGCATTCGTCAGGATTGTCCCCTCTCTTCAGCCCTGTTTGTGCAGTCTCTCAAGCCCTTCCTGCAAGCAGTTCAAGAGGAACCACTCATTCCAGGTGTTAAAGTTAAAAACCTGGAGCACAAGATGTCAGCCTATGCAGATGGCATGTTGGTAGTCTCCACGGTCCTAAATCAGAGTCTCCTTATACTGATAGCAGCACTGGATAACTTTGCAAAAGTCTGGATTGCATGCAAATTGGGGTAAATTGGAGCTGTTTCCCATATCCAAAATATGTGTAAAACCCCTGTTCACCCAGTTTAATACTAAATGGGCAGCATAAAGCCTCACATACCTGTGGATATTAATCCCAGCCCAGTTGTCCAAGATAGCCCACCTAAACCCTGTACCTCTGTTAGGAGAATTAGAAACAGATACCTCTAAGTGGAAAGCCTTGAATCTGTCACTCTGGGGCAAGGATAACTACATCAAAATGATGATTCCCCCCCCAGGTACATTATGGCCACCCTCTAAGTATTAATACCCCTGGTACCTTCTCACGCAGATAACATATTTAAGCAGTTCCTCAGGGAAGGCAAGCAACCCAAATTTGGTCAGATGGGGGATTCAGGTTACCTTGGTTTAAGAGTTATGCCCTGGCTGTGTCTTTGTACCAGTCTAAAGGATGGCTCTTACCCCCCCCCCGGACATAGTAGCACGACTCAGTGGTGTGCCATAAAGCAGAGTTGGGGATACAATACCTCCTTGGATGGCAGCTCACCAAAACCTGAATGGCTACCATCAAGATGGTGACCACGCTGGGTTTGCCATCACAGTAGCTCACAGATTTTAAGCTTTTTAAGCTTTTTTAAGCCTTTCATGTTTTGTTTATTTGAATTGAGTTTTCGTTTTTTTGATGTGCGATTTGCAATTTGTTGAATCTACCTCAGCGAATAGAGTGTCTTTGCAGTCATCTGATTCTGTCGACCGCTGCGTTGGACATTTTATGTTTTGGACTTTTGGCAGAAGTCTGTGGTCTATGTGAAGCCTACGGTTTACAGGAAGCTTGTCTGGATTGGGGAATCTGGAGTGCAGATTGTTTTCCCTGTGAACGGGATTGCAACTATATTCGGCTCTGTTTTCTGCATTTTCTGCAGGGCTGTCTCCTACGGAGCCCTTATTGGGCTGAAGAAGGTTGCTCTAGATTGCTGGATCATCGTACCTTCAGTTTTTTGGAAGTGGCTGGTATTACGCAATTGGAGTGGCAGGATTGTGGCCGGATTAATGTGCTGGATTCAGCTGACAACCATTGCTGAGCTGGATTTTACCACAGAAACCAGGAGTCTGAAGATTGCACCATGATTGGGAGCACTGACTGTAGGCTAGGCCAGTCCGACTTTGGGGTGGGCGTCCGACCCAGGGGCTGCCCGTGGGGCAGAGGGCACCAACCAGTGGGGGGGTGTAAACTTTTTCCCTGTGGTCACTGTGGCTCCCCAGCTTGATTGGGTACCACCTGTGGGCTAAGTGGGGAGTTCTCCTGGCTGTGGACGCTTATCCTGGAGCTGTGCTTGGACCTGGCTATATTTACATTAATTGCAGCACTCTTGTTGGTGTAACTTAAGAGGACTTGAGAACTCCGAGGACTAAGTATCTCTGCTTCTCCTTTGTTTGTATTCCAGCAGGTATTGTAATTGTAATTTTTATATTGGGAGGCAGTGAGAGGGCCTGTTTCTCAAGATCAGTAACTTGCAGAGAAGATGTAAGTGTGGCTGTGAGAGGGCCATATTTTGGATACATTTTGGAAAGGGGGTATGGTGAGAGCTACTCCTCTTCATTTCAAAACTCTTTAAACAGATTTTAAAACTTTAAGAACCAACATTTGAAAGGGGATATTTAATGTTCAATGCAATGTGTTGGATAACAATTTAAGGATCTACAGCACTGCTGCCACTGGGTAGATTATATTTCTGATTTTGAAGTGTTTTTTTTTTTTGGGTAGTGTTAGTGTTAATTAGTGGGATTTGAAGTTTTTTTTAATTTGGTGGGTTTGGGGGTTGTATTGTGGGTGGTGTAGGTTTATATAGTTTGTATTAATTTAGTTTAACAGGTAGTGTTTATTTGCTATCTGTGAAAAATGTGTCTGGGACCAGAAATTGTAAGGCTCAGTTACTCGGGGGGGCTACCTCCACAACCTCCATCCCTTTGAGCTCCCTGGATGTCCACTTGCTGCTTATAGGAGGTGTAGAGCTCTGGGAATAGCTCGGAGGAGGGGGACTGGGGGCGGTCGTGGTACCCAAGGGGCTGCCGAGGTGTCTGGGATTAGGGTGGTGGGGCCAAGGAGATGCTGTGGGGAAAATGGGAACTGGAGAGGGGGTTACCATGTTTAGTTCCCATACCCATGGGTTCTGTGATGGATGGTGGGCAGTTAGTGGGTTCGGCCGCCTCAACGCATCCTACTGAGGTTGTGTTATGCAATGCCAGGTCGATGAGGAATAAGACTGCTATAATGGCAGACTTGATATCCTCAGTTGACCTGGCTTGCATCACGGAGACCTGGCTGGATGAAAATGCCACATCCATTTTGGAGGCTGCAGTTCCGGCCGGGTACTCCATGATACACAACCTGAGGGAGGATCACAGGAGCGGGAGGGGTAGCCATTTGTTTTAAAACTAGCCTGAACCTCACGATGCTACCTGTAGGTCAGACACATTCATTCAAGTGTGTGGCTGCCCAAGGGGGTGTAGGGGCAGGTTTCAGGGTCCTTGTGCTTTATCCTCCCCTTGGAGTTCATGGGGATTTTGTTGTTGAGGTTGATGAGCTTGTGGCTGGTCTGGTGTTGGAGTCTCCCAGGTGGTTGATCCTGGGGGACTTCAATGCCTGGGTCGATGGCGGGCTTTCGGGTTTTGGAGATTACCTTTTAAGAAGCATGGGAGCCCTGGGCCTGTCGCAAAAAGTAACAACAGCTATGCACTTGGGTGGCCATACATTGGATTATTTTTTTTCATTAGGTTTAGATATAAATGACCTCAGTGTTGATCCTGTATTTTGGTCAGATCATAGCACCGTGAGGTTCATGCTTAGGGGCACCCCTCTAGATGGTCCAGCTCCTGTGGAGATGGTCCAGTACCGCTCATTAAGAGGAGTTTCCTCGACAGGACTATCTGCGGTGCTGGACCTATCGAATGTTGGGGCAGCTTGTGCAATTGGAATGGAGGAAGCAGTGGTAGCCTATAATGAGGTGGTTGCTGCGGCCTTCGAGTCCATCATGCCCATTTGTGTCCATCCCTTGTCTACTTGCCGGAGACCTCCTTGGTTTGATGGGGATCTCCGGAGTTTAAAGACTAAGGGGTGGAGGTTAGAGAGATGCTGGAGGAGATCTGGCCTGTTGGAGGACAGGTTGGCCCTGAGATTGCGTTATATCAACTATCAGGGGGCAATCTCCCGTAAGAAGACGGAATATTTATCTAGAGAGATTGCTGTGGCAAGGAACAGACCAGCTCAATTCTTCCACACAGTAGATGGGCTATTACATCCTGCCTGTCTCTGTGTTGGGGGAGCAGGCTCAAGCACTAGGTATGAAGATCTGTCTGTATTCTTTGCTGACAAGGTGTCCTCTATCAGGGATGGGGTCTCCTTGAGCACCTCTCGAAGGGGATGCATGGACTGACCTGGAGAGTGCCAAAGCGCTCCTCCTGTCTGGGATGAGTTTGGGCTGGTTGGGGTGGAAGAGGTGGTGAAAATAATCTTAAAGTTGCGGCCAACCCAATGTGAACTGGACCCAGGTCCGACCTGACTGTTGGTTGGATGTATGGACCTGGTGGGCATGGGATTGCTGGGGTTGTCTGGAGTTTCTTGAGGAGTGTGGTCTTCCCAATGGCCTTGAAAGGGGCCTTGGTTAGACCCCTCTTGAAAAAAACCTTCCTTGGACCCGGATTGCCTCAACACTTACAGGCCAGTTTCAAACCTCCCATTTTTAGGGAAGGTTATTGAAAAAGTGGTGGCCTTTCAGCTTGAGAGACATCTTGCCTCTTCCTCCGCCTATGAGCCTTACCAGTCTGGGTTTTGTGCAGGGCATAGTACAGAGACCACCCTGGTGAGGGTGCTTAATGATCTCCTGGTGGCGAGGGACAGGAGAGACCGGACAATTTTGGTTCTCCTGGACCTCTGTGCGGCGTTTTACACCATGGATCACGAGGTGTTACTTGATCACCTGCAGTTCTGGTGTGGCTTGTCTGGTAATGTCATCAACTGGTTCAGGTCATACCTGACAGGCAGAGTGCAGAGGGTGACAATGGGGTTAGCCACATCTAACCCAAAGCCTCTGTGCTGTGGGGTACTGCAGGGTTCGGTCTTGTCTCCTTTGTTGTTCACAGTGTATATGCTGTCACTAGGGGACAGTAACAGGTGATATGGGCTGGGTTTTCACTGCTATGCAGATGATACCCAGCTGTACCTGTCCTGTGCACCCAATACCCGGGTGTCGGACTCTGTATTTAACAGATGCATCGATGAGATCCAGGCTTGGATGACTCAAAACTGGCTTAAGCTTAACCCAGACAAGACAAAGGTACTTGTTGTGGATCCAGTTCATTGGGGTGGAGGGCGTTGTGAGGGGTCACCACCTGACCTTGTGTTAGGAGGTGTTCCCCTCATACTCCGTGTAGACTGGTGAAGAATTTGGGCATGATCCTGGATGACGGTCTGACACTTGATGCTCCGGTGTCGGCCGTCATCAAGAGTGGATTTTATCATCCACGGAACATTGCATTTGCACAAATCCAAGCCCTGATCCCACCAGAGGATCTGACCACACTTGTGCATGCTTTTGTCACTTCCAGGTTGGACTATTGTAATGCCCTATACTTAGGGTTATCTGGGGGCAACCTCCGCAGGCTACAGCTGGTGCAGAATGTGGTGGCAAGATTATTGACTGGGGCGAGACGGAGTGATCATATCACCCCGGTCCTCTGAGGACTGCACTGGCTGCCAGTCAGGTGGAGAATTGTCTTCCGAGATAGGACTCCTGACCTATAAAACCCTACATGAACAGGGACATGTCTATCTGCAAGATCTTCTTGCCTGCTAACATCCACGTTGGGCACTTTGTTCTACTGGGGAAGGCCTCCTTGGAGTTCCCAGAGTGAGGTTGTGGCATTCTGGGGATAGGGCATTTTCGGTGGCTGCACCCACTCTGTGGAATTCCTTTCCTGGCTATTTAAGGGAGGCCCCCTCAGTAGAAGTATTTAAGAAGACACTAAAAACGTATTTGTTTAAGTTGTTTTTTAATGATTGAGTGGGTTTTAATGGGATGGATGGATTTAAGATTATGTTGAGCTGCTGTTTAAATGTATTTTGTTATGGAACTGTTTTGTACAGCACCCAGAGTCTACAGAAATGGGCGCTTTATAAAAAAAATATCTGTCTGTCTATCTATCTGATGGACTTCTTGCATGCCCAACCCCCTGACCACACAAAGAAGCACCCCACCATATCAGGAACAATTAAGGCCTGGGGATAGGCACAGCTCTTGACCAGATGGGGCCCACTCTTAGATAAATGTATACCCGTGTAATCTACATATCAGGGTAGACAATAAAAGTCTCTCAGGAGGAATATGGGAAAAACAAGGTATACATAAATTAGTCCGTATCCTGGACCAAGAGAACAGTACCTTTATGTCCTTTATGCAAATTGCACAGAAATATAACCTCCTCGCCAACGACACTAGCAGTACCTCCAGATCAGGGCAGCCCTTGGAACACTTTTACCGCTGGGCTACAAACCCCATCCCACAACAGAATGGAACACCCTGAATGCAACTTTTGGTATGGGTTGAGGGTGGTTCTACCGCATCTACAGTCTCCTCAGAGGCAAACTGTACCCCACCCTACGGACACCGAAAGACAAAAGGGAAGATGAATTAAATGGTGAACTCAGTGGTAAAGTATGGAAGGCCTGCTGGCAATCAGCATACAAAAACTGCAGAGAGGCACAAGGCTGATACACATAAGTGTTACACAGGTGGTACCATACCCCCAAGATCCTAAACAAAATGTGATTAATACATCACTCCAAATGCTGGAGACACCAAGCAGAGGGAGGCAATTTTGAGTCACATACTGTGGCACTGCAGCCAAGTAACAGACTTTTAGAAGGAGTTACAGCAAACATGAGAGGAGACCATATGAAAGATTTTCCCATCAAGTCCTCAACTGTGCATCTTAGAGGATGACAGCAGAGTGGGATACAAGGTACTAAGACCTTTTAAATGGCTGCAGGGCATTTTATTGTGCATCAAGTGCCTGATTCTCTCTCTAAATGATGACAGCCCCTACTCCCCCACAACAGAGCAGTGAGTCAGGAACATTGCCAAGTTGACAGTTAACGAATGCCTGTCATATGCCCCTACACCCAGCAACTTTAACCCCACACTAACCTAACTTCTGTTAGGAGTTTCTTATCCACTCTACTCAAGTTGTTCTCAAGCTCCTCTTTCTCCTTCTCTCTCTGTTTCGCTGTTATGCTCAAAGGTGTGCTGGATAGGGGTGGTGCAGGACTGTTGTACCCTCTTATGTCGAGCACAGTGTATTTGTCTGTACCCTGATGTCAATATTTCTGTATCCTTCTGTCTGTATGTAATAGTGCTTGACTTCTGATCAGTTGTATATATCGTGTTCTTGTGATTGTAACAGTTTACCATTGCCATCTTTTATGGCCCGGGTCGTGCCTGAAAATGGTCCCTCGGACCAGTGCACCTACCCGGTAATCAAAGACATAAATAAATAAATATTTGCAATGCGTAAGCTGGACTTGTTCCACCAGAGATGGGAAATCTTCTTGAGATCCCATTCCGCACATGTAGCGGGTCTGAGATGCCACATACTGAAATCAGGCACATACAACTTAACCCACTCTCCCTAGGGGTGGAACGGAAGATCCATCCAGCTAATGACCACCCTCTCCTCGAGGTGGAACATGGCCCCCAACCTGATGGTCTAAATAGACACGCACAGATGTGGAAGGAAGCATAAATCTCTTTAATGATTATAAAACCCAGAATGTGTAAACAAATATACAGTGCAAATGTTGGTGTAATATAGTTGTTGCTAACTGTGCTGTTTTCTGTCTTCTTCTCTCTCACCCTCTCTCCTCTACTCCTACTGCTCCACATTTTGCAGCCCTTCAGTACAGGTACAGGATCCAACCCAGGCTCTTTGACCTTTGGCAGGGCTGATTCCCCTATGTAACATGAACCTCTGGACACTAAATTAATTATACATGTTTCCCCACCATACTGAATGTTGTTCTCTTTTTAAACAAACATGTTTAATAAAACGAATATTAAAACAAGCATTTGTCAATGCCGAAAGTTCACTGTTGGTATTGCTGCTGTACATGCCTCCCATATTTTTCTGTGTATATTCCTCTGCCTTGCATTTTAAGGCATCATTCACAACACACATTTCTTATGTTCTTCCTGCACTGGTTCACTTCATCAGAAAAACAAGCGTTTGTCAATGCTGAATGTTTGCTTGCTGATAATGTCATTGTTAATACAGGAGTTAGAGAGATGCATAATAGGAATGGCAATGAAGTACTGAAGTAACGCCAACCCCCACCCCCACCCTGCAGAGACTGACAGGCATTGGGGGGGTGCCTTTGGGTCACTGGCCATAACACTCATGCCATTCCACCTTACTCCACCCTGCAGATACCGACAGGTGTTGCAGTGTGCCTAGAGGTCCTCGGTCCTTACGCTCACCCAGTTCCATAAGGAAATAAGCTGAGATGGGTGCAGTATAGGAGAACGGGGTGAACATTAGGGCCGAAGACCACAAGGCACACCTTGATGCCTGTCAGTGGCTACAGGGTGGTGGTGGGGTAGGATGGGGTGAGCATTGCGGACGACGACCTCAAGTCACACCCCCAATGCCTGTCAGTCTGTACAGGGTGGGTGTTGCAGTTGGAAACCCTAATGCCCCGGGCGTTTGTTGGTATTTTTGTTCCAAATTTTGAACATGGGCTTTTTGCGACCCCACCTCATGAACAGGAGCAGTATCATTTTGTTACTCAATCCCAAAAGGTGATTTTGCATAGCGAGTGTGCCATTTGGCGCCACAGGTTTGAAAACACATTTCAGGCAGGATGTGAAAAATGACAGCTGTACTGTTCATGAGGAGGTGTTAAGAAATGGCAATATTGAAAATCTGGAGTGAAAATATAAAAAAGTGGTGAAGTTATGAGTGTGCATAGAAACTGTGCAATGCATGCTCATAACGCAGTCATTTTTTGGAATGTTTTCCCCAAATATTCAACATGGCCTTTTTGGGACCCACCCTTATGAACAGTGGTGCTTGGATTTCATTAATCTGTCCCAAACATTGATTTCATACAGCATCCGTGCCATTCTGCACCATAGGTGCAAAAACACATTTTGGGAAGGATGCAAAAAATGACAGCTGTACTGTTCATAAGGGGGTGTGAAAAATGGCAATGTTGCAGATTTAGAGGTAAAATATTTAAAATTGATGAAGTTATGAGCGTGCGTAGAAACTGGCAACAGATGCTCATAATGCAGTCATTTTTGGGAGTTTTTTCACCCAGTTTGCAACAAGGGGTTTTTGGGACCCCCAACTCATGAACAGTTGCACTGCTGTTTCATTAAATGGTCCTGAAAGGTGATTCCGTGCAGCGACCACAAAATCACCCTTCAGGACTGAGAAACTAAATGACAGTGACAGTGTTCACACGGTGGGGTACCAAGAACCCCATGTTGAAAATTTGGGACCACAATTCCAAAAACTGGCTGAGATATCAACCTACAGTAAGTTGCCCCCAATTGTCTGACATTACAGGGCTTAGCATCATTTCTTCAGTCCCTGTTTGGTCTTTGAAGAGTGCAGACGTGTTAATAATAATAACAATAATAAAACCAAAGCTCCGTACAAGTAAAAACATTTAAAATATCATAAATTACAACAGCCCAAAAAATAAAATCAGACTACAAATGCACTCATCCACAAATAGGATTTTAGGCCTTTTCTAAATCCCTCCATGGTTGTGACCTCTCGTAGCTAGTGAGGCAGAGAATTCCAGAGGGTAGGGGCTACATACATAAATGTATGTGCCCCAGAAGATTTCAAAAGTACCCTCTAACAACCCCTCACCAGCTGAGCGGAGTGATCGCCTAGGGCAATAAGGGACCAGGAGCTCTTTCAGGTAGTCCGGGCCAAGTTCATGTAGGGCTTTATAAGTCAAGAGACCGACCTTGAAGGTGATCCGCGACTGAACTGGCAGCCAGTGCAGCCCACGAAACACCAGCGTAATATGACTGGACCGAGAGGTACCAGTCAAAAGCCAGGTCACGGTCCACAGAAGATTGCTGCTCCCACCCTCCGGAGGTAACTATGGGTGAGGGTGAGGGGGGTGGGGAATGCAGAGGGAGGCTGCGGGTTGGGGGAGGGAGGCCGACGGGAACAACGAGGGACCGTTTTCTTTTTTTTTTCAGGTTTAAAAAAAAATACCTCTTGAGACTGTTTTATTTTTTACAGGTGAAATATTATTAAAACAGATTTCGGCACACTGGGCTGGGCTCCCAGTGTGCCAGTGTACTGGAGGGGAGTCAATGCCAACTTGGGGATTGGGCGCCCAGAGGTCGGCTGAGTACATAAGGGCATGGAGGGGTGGCAGCGCATCCCATACCGGGAGTGGGCATCCTGGTGTCGGAAACATCAAAGAGGTAATTTTTGGCACACTGGGGTGGGCTCTCAGTGTGCACATTAATGGGGGAGAGGGATACATGCTGACATGGGGATTGAGCACCCATTGTCAGCAGGGAGGGATCCGCTAGCGCAGTTGTGCTTAAGCGGAAGTGCCTTCAGGCACTGTAAACTCCCAGCTTGTACGGAGCTAAGGCTGTGGCCTACTCTGCATGGTTGGGAGACTTAATAGTTTTATAATAAAAATAATAATAATCTTTATTTTTAATGCGCCTTTCAAAAGTCAAGGCACAGAACATATTTTAAAATCAAGTCAGAATAAAACATCATAATAAAACCAATAAGATAAATAACATCAAACATCGTAATAAAACATTAAGATCAAACCAAGTCAGCATCGTCCCCAATGCCTTAATCCACAAAAAGTATTTTAATGCTTGTTTAAAGCCCCCCACAGTCGTGCACTCTCTAATCCAATGGGGTAGAGAATTCCAGAGGGTCGGTGCCATGAACATAAAAGCCCGGGCAGCTGAAGATTTTAAAACTACCCTTGGAATCTCCAGCAACCCCTTGTTGGCCGAGCGGAGCGGTCGCTCCGGGAGGTAAGGAACCAGGAGCTCTTTCAGGTAGTCAGGGCCCAAACCGTGCAGGGCTTTATAAGTCAGTAAACCGACTTTAAAGGTGATCGGCCACTGAACCGGCAGCCAGTGTAGTTCCCACAGCACCGGTGTAATATGGGAAGAACATGGCGTCACAGTTAACAACCGGGCTGCGGAGTTCTGCACCAGCTGCAAGCGGTGGATGTTAACCCCTGGAAGCCCAAAGTAAAGGGAATTGCAGTAGTCCAAACGCGAGGTCACAAAGGCATGGATCACTGTAGGTAGGTCCCCAGACGGAACAAGGTGCTTGATCCTAGCGATGTTCCTAAGGTGGTAAAAGGATAACTTAACGACAGACGACACTTGAGCACGTAGTATCAGCCGATCGTCAAGAATCATCCCTAGGTCGTGCACCTGTTCAGGGATAGGGAGCTCAACCTCCTCCAGGAATAAACCTGAGGGATGGTTTGTCCACCACCCCCCATCCGGCGACCAGGATCCACGACCATCACCTCCGTCTTCCCAGAATTCAACTTCAGCCAGCTGGACCTCATCCAACCTTGGATTTCACCAAGGCAGTTATTAAACAGTGAGAGTGCTCCATTCTGGTAAAGTGCAAAACACAGGTACAGCTGGGTATCATCGGCATAACAATGAAACTCCAGCCCATACCATCTTACAATGTCTCCAAGGGGAAGCATGTACACCGCAAACAACATGGGGGACAGCACTGAGCCCTAGGGCACCCCACAAGACAGAGGGGTAGGATCGGAGGAAAACACCCCCGATACCACCCTCTGAGTTCTACTGGTGTGGAAAGAAGTAAACCATCTGTGGACCAAACCTGAAAGCCCACAGATGATTCTCAGGCACTCAAGCAGCACCCCATGGTCTACAGTGTCAAATGCTGATGACAGATCCAGTAGGACCAAAATGGACCGTTTTTTCTGGTCTCTCGCCATCAAGATATCGCTGAGCACCTGAACCAGAGCAGTCTCGGTGCTGTGCCTCTTTCAAAAACCTGATTGAAGAGGATCATAGATGCTATGGATGGTCAAATGGTTGTCTAACTGAGTAGCCACTACTTTCTTAATTACCTTCCCAACAAAGGGAAGGTTTAAGATAGGCCTGTAGTTGGCGAGGGAGTCTGGGTCCAAAGAAGCCTTCTTCAACACTGGTGTCACCACTGCCGCCTTCAGGGAGCAGGGATATTCACTAGAGTCTAAGGAGCACCAGACTACCCTCGCCAGAACCGGGATGATAATCTCCCCACAGCCCATAATCAAGGCTGTGGGGCTCGGATCTAAACTACAGCATGTAGTGGGCATACCCTGGACAGTCCTCATAACATCCTCGATTTCCAGCCTTTTGAAGAAACTCCAGGAAAAAAGAGGGAGTGTGACCGGGGACTGGTCCACAGCCATTCCCATAGAGAGTGCTGCATGGGTCTCCGCCCTGATGTCATCCACCTTATCTGCAAAGAACCGAGCAAGCTCCTCACACTGTAATTGCAAAAAAGCTCTACGAACCTGTAGACAGGCTGGGTTGTACAGTCTGTCCATGGTTCAAAAGAGATGGGCCAGTCGGTTCTGAGCAGCAGCATTTTCCCCGGACAGGAATGCTGCCTTCTTACGAGCAATTGCTGACTGATAGAGTTGATAGTGCTCTAGCAGTCTAAGATGGTCGGCATCTAAGTGGGATTTCCACCAACACCTCTCTAACCTGTGTTCTAATCATCGCATCTCCCTCAAGTCTCCATCGAACCATGGGGACCAAGGGCGAAGGGAGAGAGGATGCACACGGACTGGAGCAATGGAATCCAGACCAGTGGTAATGGCCTTATTATAGGCCAAGACCAAGACCTCTGGATCTGAGCTCATCACAGGAAATTCTGAAAGGTCAAGTGCCGCAGTTAGACTATTGGGAGTCACATCCTGTAAAGGGCAGTACTTGACCATCTCCACAGGGGTAGGTCTACGCAGGAGGGTGCCAAAATTGAATCTCACAGTGTGATGGTCAGACCATCTGACAGATTCCACCCCCACGCCAGAGGCTTCCATCCCCAGGAGGAAAACCAGGTCAAGGGAATGGCCACATTTATGAGTGGCAGAGGTAACCACCTGTGAGAGGCCCAATGAATTCATCAATTGGAGGAAGTGCTGTCCAAATTGCGAGAGTTCATCGTCGATCCAAGCACTGAAGTCACCCAGCACCATCAACCTGGAGGACTCCAACACCAGGTCAACAACGAAGTCTGCCACTTCCTTAAGGAATGGCTTCTCGTCTCCAGGTGGACAGTAGACGAGAGCCAGTCTATAGCCCCCACCTACCACTACGACACATTCGAATGATCTGGTCTCCTCAACTGGAACACTTATGAGACCCAATTCAGTCTTGAAACAGACATAACCTCCACCCTGCAGTCCAATCTCGGACGGTGTATCACCAAATACCCGGCGGAACTGCCACCTCAAGTCACGGGCCAGCATTTCCATCCAGCCGTTTGGTGATGCAAGCCAGATCCGCTGTACCCACCAAGTCTGCCACAATAGCAGTCTTGTTCACAATGGATCTGGCATTGCATAACACTGCCGAGTTGGACAGAACCCTAGGATGCCCCAGCCACCTGCCCACCGTTACTAGTGGTGGTGCCCTTGGAGTATGGGGTCAGACAAAGGGAACCCCGTTCTGACCTCCATTTCACCCCAGGGCATCTTCAATGAACACAATCAATATAATGAGTGCTCCCTCATCCATCCTCCACTGTTCAGACTCCCCACCTCCCCCATCCTCCTGCGGGCAATTCCCAAGGCCCAACAACGTTGATAGATAGAAAAAAGTAAAGGAGGGGGAGAAAAGGGGCGGAGGGCATGAAGAGTGGAGGATGAATAGCGCACGACCGGGGGGGGTGGGATAATATGTGTCCCAGTCCTTCAACATGGAGCAAGACAGTAAACTCCTACTCTCACAGAAACTAATAAAAATCAAATCCCAATAAATTAAAATAACAGTAAACCAAACAAAATTAAACAACCATAAACCAAAAATCAAAAACTCAAACCCAATTAACTCAAATTAATCCGCATTTCTCAAATAGAACCTGCTTTCAGGAAAATAAACAAAACAAAACTATAACCACAAATGAAAAGTAAAAATAAAAGTAAAAATAAAAATAAGTAAAGAATAGTGACAGGGGTCCCTCCTCACACAAGGAATTCCCGTCTCAAGATCAAATAAAAATGGATATATAAAAGGAAATAAAGAAAACCCAACTAAAAGTAAAACTGTATAAACTGGCTAAGAAAACAAGCACTCACACTACAAGCTTGCTCAGCCCCCGGGCACTCTCACTGCGCGGAAATAAAAGAAAGCAACATAAAATTCCCCCCAAAATAAATAATACAGATTTGTGAGTGAACAGGGACTCCCACTCCCCGAAAGCTCACAGAAACTGAGCACTCTCACTGCATGGACAGAGTAAAAGATATTTTGATCCAGAGAGTAGGTTCCAGTCAGAAAAAACGTCACACAATAACATGTAAAACTATAAACAAAATGTTCAAAACCTGGGACCCATCCACAACCTCCCCAACAAGCTAATCAAAGATTAATTATATTAGGCCATCAGTACTTATCCTCTCTTAAGTCCAGATGCTTGAATCCAAAGTTCAAAAATTATATATCGCACAATCCAAGCGAAAACAAACAGGACTAGACTTGACAGCAGGCAAAAACCTCTCAGTGAGCAGTCAGGGTACAGGTTGCTCCCCACTCACAACTGGAGATTTGCTTCTCAATCCAATCCCTCATAAACTGATGAGATTAACAATTCCCCAAATCTGCGGTAGCCAAGGTCAAAATAAACCCTGAGGACTGCACTGGCTAGGAGGTACCCCACAACCCCCACTCCCCAGGGTCAGGGCCTCAGAACAAGGGCAATGCAACGACCACCCTAACGCTGCAGGCCCCAGGGCAGACAGAGGCCCAACCCTCCGGCAGGCCACTGACCAACCCCCTCACCCTCTGGGAGTGAAGACCGGGGAGGTCCCCTCCGCACGGCAGCCCCAGGTCTTGACCCGGCCCAGTACCTCAGAACCCAGCAGATTCAGGCACTATCTCCAGAAACAGCAGCCAGGAAAAAACACCAGTCCCAAACCAGTTTTCTCTGTCCAAACAGGCTCCACCAAAGGGGGAAGCGCGACCGAACGCCGGGTTCCAAACACCCAGTCAGTCTTAGGCAGGTCTTCCTCCCACAAAACCCCGAAAAGGATAACGGAGCAGTGTCCGAAAGTCAGTAGAACTGCAAAGATTCCGGTAAGTTTGCAATCACACAAAGCTGGAAATGAACAAAACTAGACTGTACTCCATACAGCCCAAAGATCGCATTGAAACACAACGGCCCACATTAGCAGCAAGGGGTAGCTCCACATTAGAAGCAAGGGGTATCTTCTAAATCCAGTCCCAAAGGTCCAGGTCCCCGAACAAAAATAAGCGAAATAACGATAAATAACGACGAAAAAAGCAAATTTTAAGCAATAAACTAAGAACAACTTAAAACAAACTTTAACAAATTTAAAACGGACTAAAAAGATGAGCTAAAACAAAATTTAAACAAGTACTGCGGGAGTGAGATTCAGAGCGGACCCACACCGGTGGCCATCTTGGATTGATTTATGCTCCATATCCCACATCCTCTTACCTGTGACTTCTCAACCTCTTTTGTCTTTTTTCTGTCCTGCCTCCTTCCCCTGACTTTGAAATTATCTCACTACTATGTTCCTCAGGGTGAGCCAAACTGATTATCCTTACTTGCGCCTGCTGTGTGACTACTGTATGTATCTGCAATTCTATCTGTGCTATATGCACTGCTTGTTTCTGAAATAATGTTGCATATTAATCTGCACCTTTTAATTGTTTAATTGTAATTTGCATTGCTAATTTTAATTTTAATTTTAATTTAATTGCTGTATACAAAACCTGTAATACTTATATTGTTGTTCTGTACCAAAATTGTATCCTCCTGTTTGTATGTCCCAGGTCCACGTCGAAAATGAGCTTGCTCAATGGTGTCTGCCTGGTTAAATAAAGATTTTGATTGATTGATTGAAAAATAGCAAAAGGAGTCAGTGGGAAGTGGAGGAGGCAGGGGAGAAAAGTACTTCTTCCTACCATCCAGAATCGCCGCTCCCATGGCACTATTGTAAATTTATTTATGCCCTACAGGGCTTAAGGTGTCAGCCAGGGGAGCAAGGGACTGGACAGCAAAGGGACCGGTGGGCTGGTGGGGGGGGGCAGAGACATAAGCCAGGCTGATCGGGACACAGACAGATGAAAGGAAAAAGCCGCCACATGATTGGTGTGGCTTTTTCTTTTCAAGTGCAGACCACTTTAGGCAAAACATCATCACGGTCAACCTGGGTGATGATTGGTGTGATGCTGTCGAGCCCCTTACAGAGCACTCTGCATTGGGCAGATAGTGTCACACCCCTCGAAAGTCACTCATCCCAAGAAGTTCAATGCACATGTGCAAACTTAAAAATGACATACTTTTTTTTTGGGGGGGGGGGAGGTTGCTGTGGAACCTGAGCCAGGAGGAAGCAACTGAGTGCAGCCCTGAGTGCAAACACAGGGAATTTAACTTTAAAATGTGTTTCTCTGACAAATTGATATAATAAACTACCCTGATTGGCAGATTAAGAACTTTTTCACAAAGTGGGAAGTATTCGTCAAGAGAAAGTGACTGGAGACCCGGTAGAAATGAAGAACAAGGCAGTAGCGCAGCCCTTGCAGTCTGGGGCTATACTCTCAGAGAGTTGTAGACTCCTTCCATGCCAGGGCACACTATAGTGCACTGGTGTGTAGAAGGGTTGGAAATGGCATGTAAACGGCACACAGTGCTAGTGCCAGCTACTGTTGGCACACCCATTGTAGTACTGTGGTAGACGGGGATTACAGTGTTGTGCTGAATGCACATTCCCAGTGGAGGAGCTGTTTCAATGAAGGGCCTTGTTGGCGAGAGACCTGTTCGCGTGACGGTGGGTGGGGAGAGTGGATCAACTAGACTTTTAGGGACAGGAAGGTTTTTCTTCAGGTTGGGGTCCCACTAGACTACCAGGGAGAATGTCAAGAGACAAGAATAAACAAATGGTCACTAGGCCAGAAGTAGCCCAAAGATACAGGGCAGGGGGAATGGAGGAGGGACATCATTCCTGTAGGTACCACACATAAACATATGTGTATAGCAATGTGCCAGGTGAATACATGTATTCATATTTGCGCCGGGCGGGGTGTCTTCATGCCTTGGCCCAGACAGTGTATTCTCAGTACTACAATTGTTTATGTTAGCGACACGGGGTGGACTTTGCCCCGTTTGCTGATACATAAACTGTAGCTGAGAATTAGGTCTATGATTTTTACAAATGTACTACGCAGCATCAGGAGCTGTTTAAAGCACAAAAGTTCAGCACAGGACACAGGGTTCACACTACTCATGTTTGCTCCTGCACCTGTTTTCTGCCCTCATCTTACGTTGCCAGTAGTATTTATTCTACTATCCAAATTGCTCCTACTGCCTGTATTCATAAAATGCTGCTTTTCATGGTATATAAAATGCTCAGTTATGGTCAAATTGCCTTACAAATGTAATATTTTTTTTGTCTGTAGCATTTTTCCTGCTAATGTTTTAGATACTGTACTGCTGTCCATACCGCTCTACCTGGTGCCTCATAAATCAGGGACAAGGCTTAAAAACTGATTCACTCAGAAAGCTGAGAGAATAACAGGATTAGTGTGAGAGGCATTTTGTGAAGAACAACACATCTGTAACTTTAGTGTTTCACATTATTTTGTGCTTACAATCCCACTGTTCAGTCACAAAAAAAAAACACATTTTACAAGGAACAGAGGAAAATTCTGAGGCAAAATCTGGGACGTCCCTGAAAATCAGTGACAGTTGAGAAGCATGCTGCTGTTTACTCACTGTTTGAATTCCTGCCTGCTGTTGAAGGGCTGTTTGTGTTTCTCTATGTACCCCTCCAGCAGGACGCCTCTGGAAACAAGCTGTTACAGCTAGGCAGGCCCTTCCCAGTAAAACGTTCAATAAAAATCAATACATCAGTCAATAATAACGGCTTCATGACAGGGATATAAGCAACATGAACAGATGGGAGTCTAAGGGGAAAATGATTCTGTTTCACTGAAATTGTTTCCATAATAAAAACAAGATCCTGAAATTTATAGAGAGGAGGCTCATCTTGGAGGAGCAGGTGGGACAAACCATCTCATGTGGAGTCAAGAGATCTCTCTCTTAAGTAACCAGGACCCAGTCCATACAGGGCTTTGTAGGTCAGCAAACCAACCTTGAAGGTGATTCACCATTTCACCGATAGACAGTGCAGTTCACACAGGACTGGAGTTATATGACAGGACCTGGGAAAGGCCCATCAACAACCAGGCTGCAGCGTTCTGCACCAGCTTCAGGCACTGTGGAACATCTCCGTTTGGGGGAAGAGAGTAATTGCTAGGAAAAAAAGAGACCGGTAGCAACCACAAGTGTGAAAACAGGAGACAACCTATATGGGGTGGGGTGACGAAGCATTTTAGGAAGGCCAGAAGAGGGTAATTAGATAAAAGGGAGGAGTAAAGAGGCAGGGGGTACAGGGAGAATTATATCTAGGATTAACTACTGTTAAAAGGGAAAGCAAGTAACACCCTATCTTGAGTAAGGTGTTAAAGATAGTCCATTTGGAGAGTGTAAGCAGGAAAGGAGCAGGTAAAAGTAAGGGACAGTAGAGGCAGGCAACATTTAGAAGCAGAAGGAAATTAATTCAGATTAGCGGATATGGGAGTGGTGCAGTGCAATGGTTGTGGAGCCGCAGTATTCCAAGGCACATTCTGGAAACTGAGGTGCTGTCCCATACGCACCTCTCTGGGTTGAGGGCAGAGGTTGTGGGTCTCTGTGTCCAGCTAGCTAGATCCAGGGAACCTCTTGCCCCACCCAGGGACTGTCGAGTCTGTCAATGTTGGCTCAGAGGTTGCTAGACAGAGGAGGGATGGATGGACCTTGGTGGGCTATGGGAGGGTAGGGGTGGCAGATCAGGTGCACATTCCACAGCCTGTGTCAATACAGAATTCTTTTGCTGTTCTGGTTGGACAGGACTGTTCAGAGGAGGCACTCAAAGTGGTGGTAAGGGAGAATGTGGGGGCCATCTGAAGAGGAGGCCCCAAGGTGGGAGGTAAAGGACACCAGCAGAAGACAAAGCAGATTCTGGTGAGGGACTCAGTTGTGAGGGGGATAAATGTTGGAGCAGAAAGCAGTGGCGAGAGGAAGATCAGGTGCCTACCTGGTGTCTCAGTTCAGAGGGATGGACAGCAGATCCTAAGAATCGCTTGGGCAACAGGACATGGGCAACTGGATGTCATTGTCCACCTAGGGACAAATGACCTGCAAGAGATGGGACAGTACAGGGAGAGTTCAGGGAACGGGGGAGGGGCTGAAGACAAGTAGCATGAATGGTGGCATTCGCCAAAGTGCTACCTGTCTACAGTTTATTTTATCTAGGAAGACTTTGTTGAGCAAGCTCATTTATAAGGAGGTCCCATACAGACAGAAGAAATACAAAATACACTGTGTGTGTGTGTGTGTGTATATATATATATATATATATATATATAGTAGCACAGTAGTGCTACCATAGTTAGGGTTGAGGAGCCATTTACATGTTAAACCCAAAATTTTGTACCTTAATAACTTTGCAACCGTTTGACAGATTTGCCTGAAATTTGGACTACATGATCAAGACCCATACACCTTGGGATCTGCCAAGTATCGTACTGGTCAGGTATATGGCTGCGGAGTTATTAAGCATATATCTTACGTGCATGTTTCGCTTTTTTGAATTCTCTGAGTCGCACCTACAGGTGTACACGTTTTGTGACTGGTCTGAAATCTTCAGGAACATGCGCCAGGTTCCCCGATGTGCCTTTTGAAGATTTCGTGAAAAATATTAAATGGCTCAAAAGTTATTCAAAAAACAAGTTCCCATTATAAGTCAATGGGAAAAGGTAACAAAAAGTTTGACAGTGTCGCAAATGCAGTTTTTACTTTCTCAAATGGCCCTGTTACTGTCGTAAATCCACCACTTTGTTTTCAGTTAGCGATCAGAAAAATGCTTACTATTTAAAACTGGAACCCTCTAGCAACCTAATAATTTTTGTATTCATCTAGTCGGACCCCGAGGATGCTAGCCATGTCTTTATTTTTGGTAAAACACCCCAAAAATATGCTTTTCAAATTTCTGGAAAAAGTACTTTCACAAAGTACTGTCGCACTTCTATGTATTAATTGTCGAATGAATTTGCGAAGCCAGATACTTTGACAGTACTTTTCTAGGCTGGGGAAAAATGACAGCAATTCTTTGGCACCTGCTGCAAAAGAACAGTTTGGTGTTTTGGCCTGAAATTTGGAGGGAGCGCAGCTGACATCTCACAGATGTGCCTTTCAGTATTTCATTGAAAAAATATTACATGGCGGCAAAGTTACGGCACTCCAAAGTTGACACTTTTTCCCATAAGATAACATTATGGCGTCCGACGCATTACAGGAATCCTTTGGCACCCTGCTGCAAAATAACGGTTTGGTCTTTTGCACTGAAATTTGGAGGGAATACAGCCAACATCCCACAGATGTGCCTTTTTGTGGTTTGGTGAACAAATATTACAGGGAGCCAAAGTTATGGCAATCCAAAATTCTCTTTTTTCCCCATAGGATAACATTACGGCGTTCACAGCACGTTTCAGGGCCTGTATCTTGGAAATGGTACGAGATACGGACTTTTCGTCAGAAAAATGTTTAGCCCCCTCATGGGGCTAAGCATAAAACTAGCCGGGAAAGTCATAAATCTTATGAGTTTAACATTTTTTTTCTATGTCCCATTTTCTGCTCCGAGAATCATTATTATGCATACATTCTTTGTGCTCACTGTCTTTCTTTATGCAGCTTTTGGGGAAAACCAGCCTGTGCGCTTACATTACTGTTACCATTACCGTTTTCGCTTGTGGTTCCGCTCCTGTTCACTTACGCTCAATGCTCATTACCTTGTGCATTACGCTTTGCATTTTCATCTGCGCTTTGCTTTTGCGTTGTTTTTAACATTTCTGTCTAAACTACTGTTTCTCTTTCTGTTTTGCTTTGTGTCACCATGTGCATTGCTATTTGCATTTGCGGGCACAATGTCAAAGGGCCCCACGCTCCCTCCACCACATTACATTCACTATTTCTCATTATCATTCTCAAAAAGAAGGGAAATTAGAGGCAAAAAACTCCATTTACTGCATTAGTTAGGGTTGTTTCACACCAACAAAAGCGAAATTTGGTGTTAAGGTTGTTAGGGCTGAAAGCCCCTTTAACCCGCCCACACCCCCAACCAGCATCAGGGTGTGCATTAGGGTTGTCGGTCCTAACTCTCACCCCACTCTCCTACACTCTGCTTCTTTACACATGTGATGGGGTGAGAGTTATGGCCGACATCCCAGAATGCGCACTCGATGCCGGTTGGGGGTGTGGGTGGGGCTAAGGAGGACTCTTCAACCCTAACAATCAATTCTCGCTTTGTCGGGTAGGAAACAACCCCTAACTAATGCAGTAAATGGAGTTTTTGCCTCTAAAATATATATATATAAAATAAAAAACAGAAAAAGTGCAAAAATTAAGGAGCCAAGTGCAAATAGTTTCAAGGAGCATGCAAAAGGTCTGTGGACAGCACAAAATGTGAAAATTATGCCACATAAGATGATTCATCATAATTACATATACACAATTAGGCATTGTCAAACACAAACGCATAACGGGTCAGGGGTGGAAGATAGGAGGCAGGGGGAGCTTGAATACAGGGAGAGATTTAAGCAGTTAGAGGAAGCAATAGGGGAGAGTTGCATGATAGGGTCAAAGGAAGTATGAGGAGGAGAGCAAAGCTGAGGGGTCTAAGCTGAGTATCGGTGGCAAACTTTCTGGGAAATTTGCTGACAAGGCTTTTAAAAGCATTTAGGGGGACTAAGGGTGGTTAATTTGAGTGATGACTACAGCTTATTCCAGGCAAGGTGGATAGCATGACTGATGGCAGCCAGGCCACAGTTAGTGCAGAATTTAGGGACTTCGAGCGTAATGTATGAATTTTTTCTAAGAGCATAGGAGCACAAGGGATGGCGAAACAGGCTTGAGATGTATGGTGGTAGCTTACAGAGCAAGGCTTTGTAAGCCCAGATACAAGTATTTAGTAATCTTCTGATAGGAAGGGAGGTCCATCCTATTTCAGCATAAAGATCGCAGTGATGCATCCTGGCTGGTACATTAGTGATAAAATGTATGGCTTGATCAGTAAAGGACATCCAATTTATGTAGGCTGGTCACCAAGCAGTAGCCGTATAGGATATCAGCATCATCCAGCAAAGGAAGAAAAGTGGATTAGACCAGCCTTATCCTGGATTTTATGGAGAATAAGGCTTTATATCTATAAAGAAACAAAGCCTCTGCTTTAGTTTCTTTGCAAGGGCTTCGATGTGGGAACAGAAGGACAGATTATGGGCCAAATGGTACAGTTGAGGGAAGAATATGGTACTCCACACCAGGAACTTCAACAGTTGGTTGAAGGAATGGTCCAGGGAGGAGGGTTTCACCTTCACTAGGGACTGGGAGCCAACCTGAAAGGATGTGGGTCTATACAGAGGGATGGATTGCATTCTTCTGGGAAGGGGACTGATGTCCTCAATGGGAGGTTTAAATGTTACAGTACTTTGATGAACATTTAAACTAACCAAGGGAGGAGGTTGTATTATCAAAAGTGGAATAAACTACACCCCCCACGACACAGACTGAAGCAACAGAAAGGGAGGCACAGAGGGAAGGAAACTACCCCTAGTGCAAGCTGACAGAGGCATAGATATAGCAGAGGACAAGGGGGACAAGAACAGAAGGTGTGGAAACAGAGGTGTAGAGGTGGCAAGGCACAGAGAGGGTAGCAAGGGGAAGGGAAGTGAGGGAGGTTTCAAGAGGCAGGAAAGGCAAGAAGGGCAAAGTGACAAGCAGTGTGAAAGGGCAGCAGGGAGGGCAAATTGGATGCTGGCTTGCATAAGCAGGGTATAACAAGCAGAAAGAGAGTAGTGATATTGTCCCTGTACAGGTCACTGGTGAGGCCTCACCTCGAGTACTGTGTCCAGTTCTGGAGGCTTCATCTCAGGAAGGACATGGAACAGATGGAGGCAGTGCAGAGGAGGGCTACTAAAATGGTCCAGGGCATGCAACAGAAAAGCTATGAGGAGAGGCTCAGAGAACTTAATATGTACTCTCTGGGGGTAAGAAGGGAGAGGGGGGACCTGATAGAGGCCTTCAAATATGTCAAGGAGATTGCTGGCCCAGTGGTGCAGAGGGTTGAGGCATCTCTCCTCACCTGCTGCCACGTTGGTGACCCAGGGTCGTGAGCTGGCCGGGGAGAGGAGGATCAAGTGTCCCATGGGCTGCTCTCCTCCTCTGGGGGGAGGGTTGGGTTGTGCCCACTACTCGCCTGTCTTCTGACAGAGGCTGGGGGGAAGGCAGCTCAGGCTAGTAAGTTTTGGAGCAGGGCAGACATTAGCACACATCATGCAGAAGCACATGGTGTGCACCCTGATGTCACTGCATGGCACATCTCCATTGGAATTCAGAACACTGGAAAAGCCAGTGGCTGGATGACAGCGACTGCTCATACACCCTGCCCCCAACTAGCTGGGGTGCCAATCTGAACTGGATCTGGACATTGGTGGGGGCCTTGGGACCCCCGACCAACCCTGTCAGAGGGGGCAAGCTCTGGGGGAAGAAGGCTGGCAGCACCCAGTGGACATCGGGGGACAGGGCTGGGGTGCCCTCCCAAACAAGGGCCGGCTGGGGAAGGAGAATAAAGAGAGAATAAAAAAAATGGCAAGAAGATATAAACAGAGTAGAGGAAGGCAGCCTGCTACAGAGAAGGAGATGCAAAAGGACAAGGGGACATGATATGAGACTGCGGGAGGGGAGACTCAGAGGTAATGTGAGGAAGTTCTTCTTCACAGAAGGGGTGGTGGAACCCTGGGACAAGCTGCCAGAGAAAGTGGTGGGTGTACCCACCATAGAGGCATTCAAACACAGATGGGATAGGCACTGGGGACTTATGGAGATGAGAAAAGGGGGAAGTAAAGACTCAAGTCTGACAGGATCTGTAGTAAGAAAGTAGGACACTAGCTTGAACCAGGGCAGACTAGAAGGACCATGGGGTCTTTTTCTGCTGACGACTACTATATAATTATATAACTATGAAGTGCACTGAGAACTAGCTTGAACCAGGGCAGACTAGAAGGACCATGGGGTCTTTTTCTGCTGACAACTACTATGTAATTATATAACTATGAAGTGCACTGAGAACCATGACTGGGACATGGCCATACCAGGCTACTCTCCATTCAAAAGGGATAGGGAGGGGAGGAAGGGTGGAGGGGTTGTACTGTATGCAAGGGAGGGTATCAGAGTGACAGAAGTGCAAGGGGATCTAAGGGTAAAGGATGACCTGAAGGTGCTGTGGGTCACCCTGGAGACAGCAGTCAAAGTATCAGGGTAATATACAGATCACCAGCACAGGGGGAAGTATCAGGATAATATACAGATCACCAGCACAGGGGGAAGTATCAGGGTAATATACAGATCACCAGCACAGGGGGAAGTATCAGGGTAACATACAGATCACCAGCACAGGGGGAAGTATCAGGGTAACATACAGATCATCAGCACAGGGGGAAGTATCAGGGTAACATACAGATCACCAGCACAGGGGGAAGTATCAGGGTAACATACAGATCACCAGCACAGGGGGAAGTATCAGGGTAACATACAGGTCACCAGCACAGGGGGAAGTATCAGGGTAACATACAGGTCACCAGCACAGGGGGAAGTATCAGGGTATCATACA
Source organism: Neoceratodus forsteri (assembly GCA_016271365.2). NCBI lineage: Eukaryota > Metazoa > Chordata > Ceratodontiformes > Ceratodontidae > Neoceratodus > Neoceratodus forsteri. The sequence continues at coordinate 1,443,289,300 of CM057459.1, forward strand.
GGTCACCAGCACAGGGGGAAGTATCAGGGTAACATACAGGTCACCAGCAGAGTATCAGGGTAACACAGGTCACCAGCACAGGGGAAGTATGAGGGTAACATACAGGTCACCAGCACAGGGGAAGTATCAGGGTAACATACAGATCACCAGCACAGGGGAAGTATCAGGGTAACATACAGATCACCAGCACAGGGAGGTATCAGGGGCAATACAGATCACCAGCACAGGAGGTATCCGGCAACATGCAGATCACCAGCACAGGGGGAGGTATCCGGGTAACATGCAGATCACCAGCACAGGGGGAAGTATCAGGGTAACATACAGATCACCAGCACAGGGGGAAGTATCAGGGTAACATACAGATCACCAGCACAGGGGGAAGTATCAGGGTAACATACAGATCACCAGCACAGGGGGAAGTATCAGGGTAACATACAGATCACCAGCACAGGGGGAAGTATCAGGATAACATACAGATCACCAGCACAGGGGGAAGTATCAGGGTAACATACAGATCACCAGCACAGGGGGAAGTATCAGGGTAACATACAGATCACCAGCACAGGGAGAAGTATCAGGGTAACATACAGATCACCAGCACAGGGGGAAGTATCAGGGTAACATACAGATCACCAGCACAGAGGGAAGTATTTGATAAGGCACGAGTGGAAGCCATCAGCACAATGGCAAAAAAGGAGAGGTGCTACTGGTTTGGGATATCAATCTACCAGATGTAGACTGGAGCCTCCAGCTGCAGCCTCAGCTAGAAGCAGGGCCATCTTAGACTCCCAGCAGGGTTGTTTCTCAGGAAACCAGTCAAAGCACCCACTCGAGACAAGGCAGTACTGGATCTGTTGCTCACAAACAGGGACAGTGTTACAGACATCAAGGCAGTGTCATCTGGGAACCAGCGATCACTGTACAGTGTGGTTTAACACAAAGATGGCAGCAGAGACAAACAGGGTGAGTGTAATGGACTTCAGGAGAGTCGACTAAAAAAAAAATGGGTGCATGCCTGGGGGGGGGGGCTTGCCAGGGTGGGGTGAATGAACAGTGGAGCAAATTGAGAGAGGGTATAGTAAAGGCAGCAAACCTCTGTGCAAAGTAGGTCAGCAAAAACAGGAGTAAAAAGAGACCAGTATGGTTTTCAAGGGAAATGGTTGTGAAGGTAAAGGCTAAAGGTGTGGCATTCAGGAGGTACAAAGAGACACAGAGGGAAGAGAATAGGGAGGTGTACTAGGTAAAGCAGACGGAAGCAGGGAAGGAAGTGAGGGGCACAAAGACGCAGAAAAAGAATTGACAAAGCATCCTTCAGATACATAAGCAGAAAGAATTTGTTGCCATATTGGTCCACGTACAAAAGATGAACAAAATGTGTGATTTGATTAAAGGTATCAAATCACCCATCTTGCTCATAAGCAAAAAGAAGAAGACAAGAGGAAGAATTGTGAGCATAAGAAAAGCTGGGGGGACTACGCAGAGGAGCATCAGGAAAAAGCAGATATACTGAACAGGTTCTTCTGCTCAGTCTTCACAGTGGAAGGAGATGAGGACAGACCACAGAGAAGCAGCATGAACACTGGGGGAGGTGTGACAGGGTTGAATAAGGCCCTACCTCATTTGTTATGCAGAAAGAGTTTAATCACAAGGGTCTGTTCTATCCTCTCCTTTTCTGTCTCTTCTCTGTCTGGTTGCGCAACCAAATTTTCTTATGAGACCTAGGAACTGATCACTCCAACGGTTTCACAGTTCTCTGCCTCTCACTATCTCCATGCCTTCCCTTGCTGTTCTGTCCCCCCTCCCCGCATATCTGCAGATATAAAAATATATGTAAATCTTTATGTGGAAATGTCACTGACACTGTGATCCTTTTGTTTAAAACTGTATATAGTTACACTGTTGAAATGATTGCAAAGCTATTTGTAACTCAAGGGATTAACATGAGATGCAGTTTTTAAGGTTTTTGCAGAGCTGTAAACAAGAGGTCAGTTCTGGGTCACTATGTTCCTTTTGCTGCACCTGCATCAGAGCTGACAAGAACATTCTGTAAACTTACAAGAACATTCTGAAAGAAGCAGGATATCAATGAGGCAAAAACTTGTTATAAAAAGAGCAGCAATACTTTTGCTAGAGACAACGAGAGTGAGAGACTAAAATTTGGAATTAAGAGTTACCCTCAGAAGGACTTATTTTTCTCTGTTTGTATTGCCTTTGTAAATAGTTATACTGAATATTTTTTATTTTTTATTTTGCTGTTATTGAAAAAAATCAAACACTATTTGCGAATTTTGAAACTGCTCCTGGTTTTCCTATGCTGTCTGACCTGTGCCTCAATGACAGGAGGGAGGTGGAAGAAGTTCATTCAGAGAGGAAAGAGTCCTGAGGGGACTTGCAAATCCGAAAGTTGACAAACTGGGGCTGGACGAGATACATCCAGTGGTGCTGAGAGAGCTCATGGAGGTACTGGCTGCACCTCTGACAGCCCTATTCCACAACTCACTGGATACAGGAGTGGTTCCAGAGGACTAGAGGAGAGCAGATGTAGACCCACTCCATAACAGCGGCAGCAAGGATGAAGCTGGCAACTACAGGCCAAATTAATGGAAACACTATTAAAAGAAAGGCTAGTGGATTATCATGAATCCAGAGGGTTACAAATCCCAAGACAGCATGAATACATGGGGGAAGGTCATGTCAGATGAACCTAATCAATTTCATTAACTGGGTGCCCAGTGAAATAGATCAGGGTAGGGAGTGGGCATTGATTGTGTAGATTTTTGCAAGACCTTTGACACCATACCACATAGGAGGTTTATAAGGAAACCGGGCATTTTAGGGATGGGACCCATGGTGATAAACTGGGTAAGGAACTGGTTGTTGAATAGGCAACAGAGTTTGGTAGTAAATGGCACTCATTCTAATGGGGTAAGAGTAACCAGTGAGGTACTGCAGGGCACAGTGCTGGGACCAGTCCTCTTCAATATCTTCATAAGTGACATTGCAAAAGAGTTGGAAGGGAATGCATGCCTCTTTACAGATGACACTAAAATCTGCAATAGGGTAGAGACTCCAGAGGAGGTAGAGAGAATGAGCAGAGGCCTGAGAAAACTTGAGGAGTTGTCAAGGGTATGGCAGCTGGGTTTCAATGTGAAGAAATGCAAAATCATGCACCTAGGGCACAGAAACCCAGGCACAGTGTATAAAATGGGGAGGGGGGTGGTACTGACAGTTGCAAAGCAGGAAAGAGATATTGTAGATGATGTAGCAATTATTTCACAGAGTCAAAATATATCTGACTCTCCCCTGCTAACCACACAATTGCTGTTTGTGACATCACAATCTATTGTCATGGTGAGCACTATGATGTCATAAACCATGGCACTGTGAGGTTAACAGGGGAGAGGCAAATGTTTTCAAATATTTCTATACAGACTTTTTAGAAGAACTACCAAGATGTGCTGTAAATCTTGGAAAGTAGCACTGAAAAACTATATATATATATATATATATATATATATATATATATATATATATATATATATATATACTCTAAATAAATTGTAACAGCTGTAACATCTTATTCATGAAAGCACATACTGAAGTGCAGAGTTGCTCTTTAAAGGGGTTATTTAGGAGGTAACTAGGAAATGACTGAGAATGGTTACCAAGAGTAACAGGCACAAGAAACTAATCTATTTCTCAAAGAATGTCAGGGAGGCAGTGAGGGCTAAAAAGGGGCCTTAAATAGAAACAAAGTGAAACAGGGAGATGAGGAATGTGGTGAATACTAGTTGAGGATGAGGGAGGCCAAAAAGGCACTTAGGAATGCAAAAGCAGACATTGAACTGCATAATGCAAAGGGGGTCAAGGGTGGAAAAACAGTTCGTTTGAAACAGTAGGGAAAAAGGAAGACAAGAGGAGGAATTATTAGGCTGATGGAGAGGGCCGGGTAATAGAGAAGGATGAGCAGAAGGCAGCAGTTCCAAATGACTACTTTAGCTGTGTGATCACACAGAGGATAGAGGTCCCTTGCCTGAAAGTGGCACGAAGGCTGCTGCAACAGGGATCCTAGAAATGGAGCAGGCAGTGTTTATGGGGAAAAAAGGTCAGAAAAGGGCAAGCAGCCACGACAATAAACATGGCACCTGGGCCAGATGGGACGTACCTGAAGGTGCTCATGGAATGGACATTGGAACTGGCTGAACCCCTAGCAGGGATATTTAATAGCTCTCAACGGTCAAGGGTGGTTCAAAAGCTTGGAGGGTAGCAGATGTAGCCTTGCTCTACAAGAGAGGAGACAAACAGCAACCAGAAAACTACAGACTCATTAGTCTTACCACCAAAGCAGGTAAACTAATGGGGAAGTAAGAGGACCTAGTGGACTACCTGGAGAGAAATGGGTTCCAAGATAGTAAGCAGCATGGGTTCATGGCAGGTAGGTCTTGGTGGACCAATCTGATTATTTGGCTGTGTACTGTAGCTAGGGCAGTGGACAAGGGACAGAGAGTTGATTTGCTCTGCTTTGACCAACAAGGCACCAGCAGACAGATGTTGACCTGTAGTAGCAGACAGAGGTTCTCCTGTGGTAGTAGACAGTGACTTTCCTGTGATAGTAGACAGAGGTTGTCCTGTCATAGTAGACAGAGTTTGTCCTGTGGTAGCAGACCATGGTTGACCTGAGGTAGCAGACAGAGGCTGACATGTGGTATCAGACAAAGGTTTTCTTGTGGTATCAGACAGAGGTTGTCCTGCAGTGGTAGACAAAGGCTGTCCTTTAGTGGCAGACAGATGTTGACCTGTGGTAGGAGGCAGTGATTGGCCTTTGGTATTAGACAAAGGTTTTTTTGTGGTATCAGACTGAGACTATCCTGCAGTGGCAGACAGAGGCTGTCCTTTGGTGACAGACAGAGGTTGTCCTGAGATAGCACACAGAGGTTGACCTATGGTAGTAGACATAGGTTTTCCTGTAGTAGCAGACATAGGTTCTCCTGTGGTAGTAGAAAGAGGTTGATCTACTGTAGAAGACAGTGTTTGACACTGTGATAGTAGACAGAGGTTGTCCTGTAATCGTAGACAGAGTTTGCCCTGTGGTAACAGACAACGGCTGACCTGTGGTGGCAAACAGAGCTTAACATATAATATCAGAAAAGGTTTTCTTGTGGTGGCAGACAGAAGTCGACTTGTGGTATCAGACAGAGGTTGCAGACAGAGGATGTCCAGTGGAAGCAGAAGTTGACCTATGGTAGCAATGGTTTTCTAGTGGTGGCAGACAGTAGCTGCACTCTTTTAAGTCAATCAGTACCAGTATTGGCAGCACAAACAGGTGCTCTATGTGTGTCAATCTTTTACAACAATAAGATGGCACATAGGAGTCTCCCATAACTTAGCCCTTCAGGCGCATCAGAGGGCTGGCCGTGAGGGACTCTGGGACAAAAATGGCCAGCAGGGTCAACCAAATGAAAATAAAGATTGTAGCAGAGCAATTGATGAAAAAAATTCAAACACACTGCATTTCAGCTAATCAGGACCTGTAGGTCCCTCACTTTAGTTTCTGAAAAGCTGACAGTTCCCCTTTAAATACCAAACACAAAAGGAGACGGCAGTCCCCCAAAAAAAGATTGAGGTACTCACCAATTAATGTGCTTTCACTATATTTACAATAAACAGAGGTCTGTATATTAATCCATGAGACCCTGAATCTCTTTTCAGGAGGAGTGCATTCTCCTGTTGTTTTCGATGCTTCAGAGCACTTTACTCTCAACCCAGCTTTGACATTCTGCACCAGTGGTGACATCAGGAATAAAGGATGACCAGGGCACAGGCAGGGTACAGATGGCTTGTGACTGGGCATGTAGGGGAATTTAAATCCAGACTGCTGTATGTTGCCATCTATGTATCACTGCTGGGGCACTGCTTGGGCACAGCGGATCTTTACCAGGGCATGTGTCCTGTCTGGCCCTGCCCTGGAGTCACCCATGTTTTGCAGAAATATAGCTTGCAATTTGTACTATGTAGTCACACAGAATCATATCACCACATGACTGCTCGAATGCTCAGCTGTCATGCATAGTTAGGTTAACTCTTTTTATTCTTGTAACAAGATGCTCCCCAGAGACATAAACAGAAGCATAAATGTTTGTATCCCTTTGCAACAAAACATAAGATTACAGAACATCTAGTAGAAGTTCAACACTCTGTAAAACAGACACATACATTCCTTAATTACCTCATATAAGCCGGCCCAGTGGCGTGGAGGGCTGAGGCAGCGTTGTCCTACCTCCTGCCACGCCAGCGACCCGTGTTCGTGGTGCAAGTGGGTCGACAGGGTTGGTCGGGGAGGGAGAAGATCGAGTGTCCAGAGGACAGTTCTCCTCTCCTGGGGAGGGGTGGTGATGGAGTCCACTGCTTAACTGGCCCCTAGCGGTGGCAGGGGGCCAGTGCCACAAACCCACATAAGGGGGGTGGAGCTGAGCTAGACGCCCGGTGTGCCACGTATGGCAGCGTGCGCAGCTCGGCCATTGGCATCACTGCACGGCTTGGCTCCATGTTTGGGACAGGGATAAAAAAGGAGGTGAAAAAGAAGCCGACTGGCAGGATGAAGCCAGTCTCCCCACCGCACTGGGTCAGCTGGCGCCTCAAAATTGACAAAAGGCAAATGGCTGGTAAGTAGTCCAGTGGTGGTGATGGGGGAGGGCTGGTGGAAGGGGGCCAGTCAGTGGGGGATAAATAAAGCATAAAAAAAAATGACCTCATAAGGTCTGGAGGTCATCTGTTGTCCACCAGAGGTGTAGTTGTACAGTCGATGGGTGTATAGCCTTCTGAAGAAACTGTCTCTGACCCTTCAGGCAGTGCTGACACTAAACATGACTGGTATCCTCCAGATAGCAAAAGTCAAACTTTTCTTCCACGTCTTCTTCACCACTGATGATGACAGCCTGTCCAACAGCCAATAAATTAGCAAGTAACTTGTCACTGAGGTGTTTAATATGTCATCATTGTGGTAGTAGTTCTAATGCTCTTATAGCACCCCTCCGAGTGCTCAAGGCATTTTACATATAAAAGGTAAGTATAAGATTGCATGAGAACAATAAATACATGGCATGCCAGCTTGTTTAAATAAAAGGTAGGAGGGAGGCAAAGGATGGGGGAACCACCCAAGGAAACCCAAAATAACTAATAAATCATAATAAACTTGAATATTTAAAAAAGACCAAAAAGAGGAAAATGCCTCATTAAAAACTTTTATTTTTAATTTACCTTAAAACTATATATATTTTTTTTTTATTTTTTGTTGACCGGGTAAGTGCACTAGACAAATCCTGCCTATTTTCAGGTACGACCCCGGGGGGGGGGGGAGATACAGATGAATGGCAACTGACCTTGCACCAGATTAAGCTGTTGGTGGTATTCTTAGTGAATAAGGGAAATTTGGCCAGGACACCGGGGAAATTCCCCTACTCTTTTCGATAAGTGCCATGGGATCTTTAACATCCACCTGAACTACCACCAATTCAGGCAGATGGAACCTCAGTTTAACATCTCATCCGAAAGACAGCACCTCAGAAGTGCAACACCCCTCTCATGCTGCACTACAGTGTCAGTACTGGGATATTAACCCAAGTGCTAGATGTGGGAACTGAACCCACAGCCCTCTGATCTCCCAGCCTCAAAGGTGAGTGTACTACCTACTGAGCCACTGACACTGATAATGAGTGTGAAAGGTGGATTTCAATGGGGAGAGAGGGTTGCATTGGATGGGCTCTGTCACCATAAAATCCCAGTCCCCTGCCCACTACAACCGGGAAGGTGGTTCCCCTAGAACCATGGGACAGGGGCTACCACCATAATTTAGACTGTATTACAATGGTTGATTGTACATTGAATTTTTTCTATGCCCAGTTGTTCCCAATTCAAGATAAATGTTTCCCCATTCGTAAAAAGAGGTTAAGAGGCAGCAGTAACCAATGGCTTACCAGAGAGGTAGAAGAGATGATAAGGAAATGGAATCTCACCTGGAATAAATATAAAAATTCCCCTTCATTGGAATTATTATTGGAGTATCATAGAGCCAAGAAATTCTTACAAATATTTAATCATATCTTCTAAGAACAAATCTCTTAAAATTCAAAATGACGATTGTTTGGGTGAATATTAATATTCATTTTATGACTAACCCCAAACCCAAAAGCTCTATTAACAAGTTAATTATTGGTGAATCAGAAATTAATGACCCTACTGAGATTACTGACTTTTTGAATATTAAATTTACAGATTTTTCTGTTTCTGAGTCTTCTAAATCTTCATATCAATCTAGTAATAACTGTGTTATTGAAAGTGTAAGGTCTACATTTCCAGCCTGTCCAAATTTCTCTCTCAACTGGGTCTCAGGTCTCATCTCAAGAAATATTAAAATTACTTCTTGCTTTTCCTTCAGAAACTGGTAATGCCAGTGATGGTCTCGATGCTTTCTTCTTAAAGCGTATTGCTTCTGAGATTGCTGCACCACCGAGAGTCGTTTTCAATTTGTCACTAGTCATGCAGTCCTCTGGGGAATGATGCAAGGCTTCTTATAGGGGCCATATTCATGAACCTGATCAAGGCTTTTGATTTAAAAGATCATAGTCTTTCTTGTGATAATCTAGCATTTGGTTTGTCTTCAAATGTGTCTTCTTGGATTGAAAACAATGTGTTTGAATGCTCCCAATTTGTTGGTATCGGTACCATGTTTTCGCAATCTCGAGCTGTAGGTAGTGGGGTTCTACAGGGGTCAATCCTTGGGCCCCTTGTTGTTCTCCCTCTTTTTAAAAAGAATCCCTGAAGGCTGCCCCCATGGCCCAGTGGCAGTGTGTTGTGCTGCCGACCCAGGTCCAGAAATAACCCTGGGAAGTCACGTCAGGAGAAAGGCCATGACCAAGACAGCAGCAGTGCATCTTGGTCGGGGAGGGTTGGCGGCAGACTCCGCCACCACCACCACCCCTGCTGTTGGGCCAGGGAGCTTGCTTCTGCTGCACGGGGGATGCTGCATCTGTGTGTGGCCAACATAGGCACTCGTTCCCACCCAGGGAGAAGGGAGGATAAACTGAAGGGAGAAAAACCTGATAGCCATCTGAATGATGACCAGGTTCATCCTGATCAGGGTATAATGAGACAAGCTACTAGTTGGAGAGAAAAATATGGGGGGAAAAACTATCCCTAAAATCTATCAACACTGCAATACTCTCTAGTATGCCAGTGATTTGATCATTCACTCTAGTGCAAAAGTAACTTTTGGCATATTGGAATTGTTTGGTAAAGATTTTTAACCAATTTGTGAGTGGTTTTCTCATAATCAATTAGTTCTTAACATAAAGGAAACAACGTCCATAATGTCCAGGCCAAATGTATTACAGTACTAAATATTGTAGGAGTTCACCTTTGTTGATCTATGATTCTTTGGGGTTAAAAACTGAACAAGCTTACCAATTAAAGTTTGTATGGGATAAGGGCCCTATCATGGGGGTATAGTTCAGTGGTAGAGCATTTAACTGCAGATCAAGAGGTCACTGGTTCAAATCTGGGTGCCTCCTCAAGTTGCTCTTTAAAGCTCCTCCATGGTACGTTGGATGTGTCTTGGCTTAACAAACAAAATGTCAGGGGTTTGATCCTGGATGAGGGCACTTGTGTATTGTCACCTTCGAGGAAAGGAGGGAGAGGGGGGACATGATGGAAACTTTCAAATACCTCAAGGGAATCAACAAAGTCCAAGAGGGTAGCATCTTTCAGAAAAAAAATGTGTGCCAGAACAAGGGGGCACGATTTGAAGATAGAGGGGGGACAGCTCAGGCTCAATGTGAGGAAGTATTTTTTCACGAAGAGGGTGGTGAACATATGGAACGGCCTTCCTAAGGAGGTCGTGGGATCAAAAACAGTGGGGGAATTCAAGAGTGCATGGGACAGACATAAGGCAATTCTGGTGTGGGAGTAGGAAGACGTAGGCTGTTGGTTAACTAGGATCTGCAGCTTATCCAATTGGTAGGAAAATGGGCAGATTATGTGGGCCAAGCGGTCCTTATCTGCCGTCAAAGTCTATGTTTCTCTGTAAGCACCAGGGGTTGTACTCGACCCTATGTTATCCTTTAAGGATCATACTGGGTCTGTTCGTAAACATATAAAATCAAAAACTTTGTGCAGTTTATAAACTGAAGAACTATTTTTAATTGGAGACTCGGAAGAAAATCGTAATTGGTTTACTCCTCCCTTTTTTTCGATTACATTTCCCCACCTATTTTGGAACCTCATCTCCAAAGAACTTCATAATCTCACTGTAGTTTATAATAGCATCTGTCATTCTGTTTTATTTGCCCCTTCTCATACTCATCATTGTTCCTTACATAGACAGATAGATACATAGACATTGTCGGCTGATAAGGGCCTATGGCCCACCCAGTCTGCCCATTTAAAGGAGAACAGTAGTGAACTGTGGCATATCAGTGTGTGTACAGTTTGCTCTCCCCACCTTCATGCTGTTACCCCTTTTTTTTGCCATTGCATAAGTTTGTGAAGAAGTCTGAGTTTCTTACCATTTCAGGTTGGCGGTGCTCCCCATGCTGTGCGGTCCTGTACTGCCGCAGCACTTTCTCCATTCAGCGTGAGCGCGACCATGATTCTTCTTTGCACTGCCAGTGTGCACGCTTAGAAGTTACTGTGCATTCATCTGAGCAGTTCCAGAATCGGTAGCACTCACCATTACAGTCTGTTTGTTGTGGTGCAGTGACCGGAGATGTTTTTACAGGAGTATTTATTATTGCATTTCAGATTAATGCTGCACACTACCCCCCCCCCAGCATCAATGTTAAAAGTATCCGTTTGTCCCATGTTTGCAATAAAGTGCCTCCGTTCATGTATTTTGCTCTGAAATGTGTGTTGCAAGTCAGTATCAGAAACCCTCTTCATCTTCAATACTGTCTGAGGGATAAGGGGCCAGATCTTTCAGACCAACAGTTCAATAGTTATGTGATAAAAAAAAAGTTCACATGCTTTGCCATATTTTACATGGGAGGCAGTATAGCACAGTGGTTTAAGGCTCTGAGCTGCGAATCTGGAGACCTGGGTTTGAATCCCACAGCCCCACTTGCATACTGTGTGACCCTGAGCAAGTCACTTAACTTCCCTGTGCTCCCAGGTTGTACCTGTAAACAAGCTTTCAGCTTAGTGTGTCTTACCTGGTTAAACAATTGGAAAAAAAAAATAAATATATATTTATATACTGTGTGTATATATATATATATATATATATATATATATATGTGTGTGTAATGTAAGAAATGCCAAAGCATGTGTAACATTTTGTTAATCACATAACTATAGGACAGTTGTCCTGAAAACTGTTAAAAATATGCCTTCTGGTGTGGGATGTTGGTAGCCCAGAGGTCAGATTACATTCTGGGCATCTGTCGACTGACATGGGCATCAAACAAACTAGTAGAAATGTGGTGCTGCCTGCCTGCTCCCTATGTATGATTAATATTATATACCAAATACTAATTGTCCCAAAATCCAGGGATATGGGTGCAGGCAGGGAGCTTGGCATCAGGGCAGATGCAGTAAGTACTGGCAAGGGATGCAGTAGTGTGTGTGTGTGTGTGTGTGGCGTGTGTGTGTGTGTGTGTGTGTGTGTGTGTGTGTGTGTGTGTGTGTGTGCGTGTGCGTGCTTTGCAGTGTTTACTATATGGGAAAAATAGCAGGACAAGAGGACACAGCATGAGATTAGAGGGAGGTCGATTAAGGGGCAATGTGAGGAAGTTCTTTTTCACAGAAAGGGTGGTGGATGCATGGAATGGACTTCCTCTGGAAGTGGTGGATATGAATACAGTGCAGGGCTTCAAACAGGCATGGGATAGGCATAAGGGAGCAATACAGATGAGTATGAATAGGTAGGCTATTGACAGAGTAAAGGCCGATGGCACATTCATAAGGCAGAAAAAGAAATGGGCAGACTGGATGGGCCTTGCGGTCCTGTTCTGCTGTCAACTTCTATATTTCTATATGTATGTATATATATATATTTTGATTGATGCTTGATTGGTGGATCTTTGGGAGGTAGTGCTACTGCTAGTGCTAGTGTGAGTAGCCGCTAGGCTGAGCGTGCTGCTGCTACATGCGTTTGTGCTGCCGTTTTATTTTGAGGCATTTTTATTTTATTTAGTTTTTAATCGGTTTACTTGTTTTTGGCATTTTGTGTTATTCGTTTTCACCTGATTTTGACTTCAAACGAGCGCTGAGTGAATACGGAGCAAATTGGCTCTGTGTTTGGAAACACTGAAGGACGCTGTTCTATGGGAGCTACTAGCGCCAGAGACCTGTGTTCAATCGGAATTGTTTGAACTGCGTGAACTACTCCTGGTGCTTTGGATTTTTTATCTGGATAATTTGCTACTTTCCCATTTGCTTTACAGCCGGTGAAGCTGGTGAAGAATACACTGAGTCCAATAGCGCTATTAGGGTGTCAGAGTTTCACTGGGATGCCCCCTGAAGTGAATGCTGGGGTTGTTTCACTGACCCTGTAAAAGAAAGGAGCCATTACTTGTGGAGCCCATGGAAAGGAGAGTGAAGAGCAGGCTGGGAGTGCGGACAGCAGAATGTGGAGTCTTGGTGGAGTGAGCAGTAATTTGGATTGCTTGATTTGGAGGTAAACGTTGGTGGACTACGGAGAGGAGCTCCTTCCTGGCCTCTGATTTCAACCTGGTGATGTGCCGTGGCGCTGCTACCATTGGGCTGCTGTATCCATGGCACTTCCGCTTCTGCCACTCGGTAGCTGGAGGGCAGCCATGGTGGGGAGCGAGTCTGGGAAGAGGTTCTTGGGTTTTTCCGGGATTCCTTGAAGATCGGCTGGAATCCTGACATCTTTTACACCTAAAGCACTGTTTCAGCCCTGCTATCGGCTGTCATAAGGAATCCAGTAGAGTGGTGAAACTGGATTGTGATTCCTGGGCACCCTTACTAGTTTTCCCTGCTCTCTGACCTGGATCTCACAGTGAGTTTTTGTTTTCAGCTGTAAACTATATGTACTTTTCCCGGGATTTAAGATCATTATTTGGGGCATGGTTGACTCTCAAGTGGAAGTGAGAGCCCATGAGGGAGTTTGAACAGTGCTACCTTTCTCTGGAGGTGAGAGCTCCAGGGTATATCCCGTGACCAGTAAAGAGGCCTGTCATTTACTTGGTTTTTCACCTGTGAGAGGGGTGAATTACCTTTTGGCCAACCCTGCGCTTCGATTAATCTGTGGCTCTCAGTTTTTTGCTCTGTATTTCTCATTGGGAACTGACAGTTTCTGGGCTCTTTCTGTGCACTGGACTTGGATCTATGAAAGATTTTCTGTTATATTCTGCTGTTAATTTGTTATATAGGGTGTTGTATTTGTTTAATTTTTGTGGACGTTTATTAGAGTATTTGAGTATTGCTTGTTTGGGTGTGGGTTAAATCTGTATTTTGGGGTTGTTTATTTACTGGTATTTGTTTGGTGTGGTAAATATGTGTTGGGAAAGTGTAAGGACGGTCGGGTATTATTCCCCTTCCAGGCTCAGGGACCTCTGTCCTTTTTTTTTGTCCGCCCCTATCGCCAGAGGTGTACAGATGGTGTAGGGCTATGGGGATTGTTAGAAAGAGGAGGAGGACGAGGGTTGGGCCTAGATAGGGAATGGAAAGGAGTGGGCAGATAGGGATAGTGAGGACAAGGAGACACCATGGGGTGAAATGGGTCCAGGAAAGGGGTCCGCCCTGTCTGGTTCCCATACCCAAGGGTTCTGCTTGTAGTTGGCAGGTAGCACGGTCTTCCTTGGATTCTCATCCTACTTGGGTGGTGTTATGCAATGCCAGGTCTATTAAAAACAAAACCGCTATTATAGCGGATTTTGTTGGCTCATCTGACCTGGCATGCATCACAGAGACCTGGCTGGATGAGAATGCTGGTCCAGTTTTGGCATCAGCAATTCCGGCCGGGTTCTTGGTGATACACCACCCTAGGATGGATCATAGGGGCGGGGGTATTGCTATCTGTTTTAGACCGGAACTGGGCCTAGTGGAGGTACCAGTGGGAACTACCAACTCCTTTGAATGTATCATGGGCGAGGGTGTGGGGTACAGGATACTTCTCGTTTACCGTCCTCCAGGTGACGGGAATGTTTTCCTATGGAATCGCAGACTTCATTGTCGACCTGACATTGGAATCCCCCAGGTGGTTGGTTCTGGGGGATTTCAATGCCTGGCTCGATGATGAACTCTCACAGTTTGGTCAGGACTTCCGCCAGTTAATGATTTCACTGGGCTTCACACAGGTTATTTCTTCCTCGACCCATATTTGTGGTCATTCATTGGACTTGGTGTTCCTACTGGGGATGGAGATATCCGATTTGGTGGTGGAACCAGTCGGGTGGTCTGACCATCATACCATTGGGTTCAATTTTGAGGCCACCTCTAGTAGGCCAGCCCCTATGGAGATGGTCCAGTACCACCCTTTAAGGGGTGTCTCCCCAGATGGCCTGATGGTGGTACTGGACCTATCGGGCTTTCCGAGTGATTGCATGGATCCAGGGGACTTGGTACTTGCCTATAATAAGGCGGTAGCAGGGGCCCTGTATTCCATTGCTCCTGTTTGTGTTCGTCCCCTCACTCTTCACCCCAGGTCTCCTTGGTTTGATGAGACTCTGAGGGAGTTGAGGAGAGTTGGACGAAGGTTAGAGAGGTGCTGGCGGAAATCGGGCCTGGATTGTGACAAACTTAGTTTGGTGGACCATTATGTGGTCTATCAATCAGCAATCTCTCATAAGAAGGCAGAATTCCTGTCCAGAGAGATTGCTGCTACACAGAATCGACCAGCTCAGCTTTTCCAGACTGTGGACAGATTGTGCAATCCTATCTGTTTTCAGCCCAAAGAGCCTTTTCTCAAGAATGGTGTGAGGAGTTTGCTCAGTTCTTGTTAGATAAGGTTGCCAGAATTAGGACTGACATCCGCTTGACCCTCCCTAATGGGAGCTGTGATGGTCGGCAAGAGATGTCGCCCACCCAATTTGTGTGGTCTGACTTCAGCCTTCCCACAATCAGTGACATTGTGATGATCATCCAGTCATTGCGTCCAACCAACTGTGGTTTGGACCTGGGCCCCACACGTCTCTTAGTGGGCTGTGTGGATAAAATTGGTCCGGTCCTTGCTGAGATGGTCTGGAGGTCTTTGGAGAGGGAGATTTTTCCAAATCCTCTGAAGGAGACTGTGGTTCAGCCCCTTCTTAAAAAGTCATCCTTGGACCCGGACTGTCTGGCTAACTACAGGCCTGTCTCTAACCTGCCCTTCATGGGTAAGGTTATTGAGAAGATGGTCGCGTCGCAGCTGGATGATCATTTGACTAGCCACAATGTTTATGATTCTCTCCAGTCCGGATTTAGGAAAAGACATAGTACCGAGACAGCTCTTGTCTGGGTACTAAATGACCTCCTAATAGCGAGAGATCGAAAGACCCGTTCCATCTTGGTCCTTCTTGATCTCTCTGCAGCATCTGACACTGTGGACCATGGTGTGCTATTGGAGTGCTTGCGGTTTATCTGTGGGCTGTCTGGTACAGTCCTCAGTTGGTTTCGTTCTTTCCTTGAGGGTAAGACTCAGAGGGTGGTGTCTGGGACTTTTTCCTCGACATCATTCCCCGTATCCTGTGGGGTGCTGCAGGGCTCCGTTTTGGCGCCCATGTTGTTTGCAGTGTATATGCTGCCGTTGGGAGCGATTATTAGGCAGTACGGTTGAGTTTTCACTGCTATGCAGATGATACTCAACTGTGTATATCCTTTGTGCCCGGCCAAGATGCTGCCATTTTGGTCTTTAATAACTGTCTAGCTGAAATCCAGGACTGGATGAATGTGAGTTGGCTGCGGTTGAATCCAGAGAAAACTGAGGTGCGGTTGTGGACCCAGGTCGCCGGGAGGCAGGTTTGTTGGTGGGATCACCCTCGGGTTTATGGCTTGGGGGTGTTCAGCTAACTACCTCAGACCGGGTGCGAAACCTGGGTGTTGTGTTTGATGACTGTTTGACACTTAAATATCAGGTGTCGGCAGTTGTCAAAGCCTCTTTTCACCATCTGAGGAACATCACCCGGGTGAAGCACCTGGTTCCTCCTGATGATCTTCCTACTTTGGTCCACGCCTTCGTTACCTCCCGCCTTGACTACTGCAACGCCCTTTATCTTGGGCTACTGGGGTTGATATTCGCTGCCTGCAGCTAGTGCAGAATCTGGCGGCCCGGCTGTTGACTGGTTCTTCTAGGACCAGTCCTGCCTGTGTCCATGAACTGCACTGGCTGCTTGATGCGTGATGAATTACTTTCAAGGTCGGTTTACTGACCTATAAGGCCTACACAATCAGGGACCTGGTTACCTGAAAGATCTCCTTTGTCCCTACTGTCCCTCCCGCTCTCTCCGATCCACTGATGAGGGATTGCTGGAAATTCCCAGGGTTCGTTTAAAGACATCTGGGGCCAGATCTTTTAGTTTTATGGCCCCAACCCTGTGGAATTCTCTACTTCATCAGGTGCGAGATTGCCCGACTGTCCAAAGTTTTAAGGGGGCGTTAAAAACATTTCTTTTTAGCTATGCGTATAATGATTTTTAATGTTGCTGTTTTGGATGCATTTTTAACATTGTTTAATTATTTATTGATTTTTATTATGTTATGTACAGGCACCTTGGTTTTGGAAAGGCGTCTTTTACAAATGAAGTCTGATTTAATTTGATTTGATTATACACAAGACTATTTGAAAGAAACCAAATTCCTGCTGGTGATTTTTTATTTTATAGCTTTGGATCCAGGGGCACGCACACCCACACACAGACACACACACACCCCCACACACATATGGATTAATTACTGGTCATTTAGGGGTAAGACCCAAGCATCTGCAATTGATGCCAGCTCCCTTCCAGTCATACACCCTTTGCCATGGCCAGCAACAGTGAGACTATGCCCATCATATAGAAATGGGTGCCAAGTCACCAAGGATGCAGTATAGTGCATTAGTGTAAGGCTGTGACCTACCAAGCTGGAGACCTGGGTTTGAATCCCACAGCCCTCACTTGCATACAGATGCATTTCCAGTCTATTATCTTTATTTTTAGTTTATCCGATATATTTTGCTGCTGCTGCTGCCATATGCTATAGTCAATGAAATATAAGACGAATTGTGTCTGCATTTTATATGGTAAATAATTTCTCTGGATGTTTGAAAAATCACAAATGCCAGTACATGATCTTTGAATGACAAGGCAAGTTTATTCATAGTATGCCCAATTGCAAAGGCTCAGGGCACTTTGCAATCCTAAGTACATGTAACAATAAAGAATAACAGTTAGTACACATCAATAGAACAGAAATGGTGACATCATCACAAATCCATGCACAACAGATAACAGTAACTGCCCCCCGTCCTCTCGCTGCATAGCTATTATCGAAAGGTTGTTTGAATAGACATCATTTTATCCTCTCTTAACACTAAGCCACAAACAGCCACAAATAAAAACACAATGAAAGTAGTCAAAGGAATGGTTTACTCAATGCCCTGTTCCTTATTCTACAGAACACTCCTTTCAGTCATCCAGCGGAGATTTGTGTGCAGTCCAAGTGTCAAATCAGAGGTCCTCTAGGTATCAGTTTGCTGTCAAATTATGATAAGAAAAAGCTGTAACCTCAATGAAGAGTTTTAAAAAATGCAGCTCAAAACTTTTTTTTCACTGTCTTTCTTTGTCTCTTTTCCCAGTGGTTTAGACTCTCCTTCTGCCCATGCAGAAGCCCTTGATCCTATGCCAGTTTAAGCTGTCATCACTGTCCCTAGATAACTGCCAGTACTAGTTGACCATTCTGGACTTAGCACTCTGGGTAAGGAAGGTCAGACAGTGAGTGGGTAAGGAATGTCAGATAGTGAGTGGGTAGGGTAAGTCAGGTCAGATGGAGAGTAGGTAAGGCAGGTCACATGGTTAGTGACGAAAGGCAGGTACGATGGAGGGTAGGTAAATCATTGCAGATGGTGAGTGGGTCAGGCAGGTCAGATGGGTGCATGGGTAAGGAAGGTCAGATAAAGAGTAGATGAAGGAGGTCTGAGTGCGAGTAGGTAAAGCAGATCAGATGGTGAGGGAGGAAAGGCAGGTCAGATGGTAAGGGGGTAAGGCAGGTCAGATGGTGAGTAGGTAAGGCAGGTCAGATGGTGAGGGGATAAGGCAGGTCAGATGGTAAGGGGGTAAGGGGGTAAGGCAGGTCAGATGGTGCGTAGGTAAGGCAGGTCAGATGGTGAGGGAGGAAAGGCAGGTCAGATGGAGGGTAGGGAAAGCAGAGAAGATGGTGAGTGGGTCAGGCAGGTCAGATGGGCGCATGGGTAAGGAAGGTCAGATAGAGAGTAGGTTAAGGAGGTCAGAGTGCGAGTAGGTAAAGCAGGTCAGATGGTGATGGAGGAAAGGCAGGTCAGATGGTTAGTGGATAAGGCAGGTCAGATGGTGAGGGAGGAAAGACAGGTCAGATGGAGGGTAGGTAATGAAGGGCAGATGGTGAGGGGTAAGGCAGGTCAGATGGGTGCATGGGTAAGGAAGGTCAGATAGAGAGTAGGTAAAAGAGGTCAGAGTGAGAGTAGGTAAGGCAGGTCAGATGGTGATGGAGGAAAGGCAGGTCAGATGGTGAGTGGATAAGGCAGGTCAGATGGTGAGGGAGGAAAGACAGGTCAGATGGAGAGTAGGTAAAGAAGGGCAGATGTTGAGTGGGTAAGGCAAGTCAGATGGTGAGGGGTAAGGCAGGTCAGATGGGTGCATGGGTAAGGAAGGTCAGATAGAGAGTAGGTAAAAGAGGTTAGAGTGAGAGTAGGTAAGGCAGGTCAGATGGTGATGGAGGAAAGGCAGGTCAGATGGAGGGTAGGTAAGGCCTGTCAGATGGTTATCAGGGACAACCTGAACATGCCCAATGACAAAGATGGGGGAAGGGTGTGTGGGTTGGGGTGGCATCCAGGTTCAGCAACAGAGTGTGGAAGGCATGCATCTGAAAATGTTCTTCCTATGTAAAGCACAACTTTGCCAGAATGACTCATACATTTTCAATAAAATCAGGTGAAGAAGCTATACAAAAAATCAGTACTTTCACACAAAAAAGGCTATTTTCACATGAGAAAGTATACATTTTGAGTATAAAAATTACAATCTGTGCAATTTTTCACAACTTTAAAAATGGCCAAATGATTCCTATAGTTGCTCAATCCCAAAAATGGGATTTTAGGCCTTTTTCATGCATAGAAACAATTTCCCCAACTCTTTCATAAAGTATCTTATGATTACACTTTCTCACCATTCGTGTTTTGTAACCTCAGGAATGTATCAGCATATGGTTTCAAGCTTTTTGGGGTGTCCTGAAATCCAGAATCATTATTTTTATTATTAATAACTTTTTTCTACATCTGTTTAAAAAAACAATTATTGGTTGCAAACACATTTTATGTTAATGTTTCTGTATTCAAAATAATCAAGACTACTGGTGCCCCATACTGGGAAGCACTTCCTCAGCACATATCATCCATCTCTGCCCCACAGACCTTGATGGAAATTATAACCCCCACAACACCATCCGGGGTGAACGCTAGGTTGATGAGTGGGTGAACCCGTCGTGCAGGCCGAACAGGAGACCAAGCCAGGGTAGCCTAATATCAACACAAATGCTGTTTTGTACCATTTGTCATTCTGCAACATATCCCAGTAGCTAACAGCAATGTGGCACTTTTTCTTATCACTGATGCACCAGCTGACAAACACAGAATTCTGTGCACTCACCATCTTTAGTTGCAATTTTTTTAAACAACCACCACATTACAACAAAATTAGCCCATGGCATGTTCAACACAGCATCCATGTTTTCCCAATTGATCATGAAAGTAAATTAAGAAGCATTGGTCAGTGCTTCAGTTATTTGTCTGGCCACATTCTACAAAAACTCAACATTTTGTGGCTTTGGTACCACTTCTTCAGCTATGTGATCCCAATGGCAATATAATCATTGTCGCCAAACAGTGATCGTTCTCTTTTTTAAAGCAGCAGTACCGGTGAACATTTTGACCTGTATTTTTTTTACAATATTTAGACTGCCTATTTTCTCTTGACTTCTACAATACCCTGCTTCCCCCATTTTGATGCTACTGTAACTCTTCCATTTTTTAAACTTTAAGTAATAAAAAGAGTGTTCCTTTTAATGCGAGTGGTTACACAGGTTTTCATCGTATTCTCTGTTGTTTTTCTAACACTCAGTGTTGACATCACTTTTATTAACACCCTCTGCTTTACAATACTTTTCTTGTGACTAAATGAACTAGTATGCAACAGGCAATGTGCCTTGACCTTATGAGACAAAAAAATATACATGGACACCTGATAATTAAGGCTGTAAGAAAATCACAGCAAACATTACAGTTTTTCACGGCATCTGCATGGTAAAATAGACCACTTTTCACAGTCAAAATGCATGTACAAACTATAATATAAAAACAAAGAAAAATTCAAATAAATTGGCTCCGATAATTTTAATAAACTGTTTCATGTTAAAATCATAAAAACATTCAAGTAAAGTGCATTACGGTGCATTAATTTTGTTGCAGTATTGAAGGCATTCGTAAGTTTTCAGGTTTGATACTGTGTCTGTTATCCTGCAGCATTGCTCCATAGCATGAAAACGAACGCTCAACACTCGCACCGTGTACTGATACACTAAGGCAAGTAATAGCAATTGTAGATAGATGCACAAATCTGTCCTTGCAGTCATTCCAATATTTTAAAATATCCCTCTCTTCTGTTACTTCAGCGCCACGCTGTATCTCAGAAATGTAGTTTCTTAGCTCGGCTTTTGTGGCGATATTATCTTCGAACTAGGGGATACCCTCACATATAGATTGCTCTGACACAACAAATGTGGCAGGTCTCGACGGGTTAAAGAACCACACAGCAGCAAAAAGATTATTAGCATACTGATGAAATCTCCCTGTCCCCGTCATGTAATCTCTGATTTTTAGGGAACAAGCCGACAGTGTGTTCTTAGTAGGTAGATGCTGTTTTGTCTCAGCCTTAACTTCTAGGAAAGTCGCAAAATCTAGTACTTCGTCAAACACGATGTGAGCTTTGATGTCATCTCCCTCATATTTTTGAAGTAGTTGAACCAGGGGTGGTGCATTTTCTGCAATTTCATTTAATTCGAACATTACTGCATCACATTCGCATAAGCTGACAATGTCCACATATGCTGCGCTCTCATCTCTAAAAAATTCAGAGTACTCATTCAGATGAGCTGCATGATAAAATACTGCAAGAAACCACGTATTCCAGCGAGTTAAGACTGGTATGGGTGGCAAAGCATTTGATTGTCCTTTTGAAGCCAGATATTGCTTGAACTGTGCCTTCCTTGCTGGGCACGCAGTAAAAGCTTTTTTACTGAAACAACAAAATTATTCACTGCAGGAAAGTGTTTATGCCAAATGTCACCCAGTAAATTTAAAAGATGAGCTGAGCGGGTAACGTGGACTGCATTTAAAAGGACATGCTTCGAGCTGTGGTCCCAACTTTTATGCATATACATGGTGTTGTCAGTCACATAAGCTGCAACTTTTGTGTAGGGGATTTCATATTTTACTAAACAGTTCAATACAGCTTGCGATACTGTTTTAAAATTAGTAGCCGCCAACATAACGCATTCAAGGAGGAATGACTCAAGCTTTGCAACAGGGGTCGAGTACACCTTGCTATTATGAAGAGATGGCACAGCAACAATATTTAAAATGTAGCGCTCTTCAACATCTGTTGTCTCGTCACGGACAATGGAGACAGACACTGCTTCCTGCATTTTACTTTTTATTTCAGCAACATGGAACGCAAAAACTTTAGGCAAATATTCGGTTTGTAACCATTGTGAGGAGGGGATAACACCCACTGACTTAAGATTTTCTTCCAAATAGCAGTGAAGCACTGTATTATCGAGGGCACGTAGTGGGATATTTGCAGATGTAAACGCCTCGACAAGATTAAATAATGAAAGCTTTCTAGTCTCTCTGTGTGCTGCTTTAGTGGTAAACAATTCTTGAACAGTTACCTGCTTTCGATTGCCCCTTCTGTTTTTGCGTCAAGCTTCCTCTTCTTTGCAAGGTGTGTTGATGACTCCAAGTGGCGGTCACAAGAAGCTTTGCATTTATGGTGCACCGGGATATTGCAACTGGTACAAAATAAAATATCCCCCGATATGTGGAAAGTCCCCTTCTCATACTGCTGACATTTTCGCTTTGAACATACATTGCCCACTTTTGCCATCTTACTTGTTGACAACGGCTTGGGTGAAACATACATCGTTCACAGCTTTCTGTTGCTCACAGCTTTCTCCTCGGATCCCCTGCACTAACTGACACCAGCAAATGCTAACTATTTTAACAGACATAGCAGTGAATAATTAAGGTCACTAACAAGGAACCAGCTTAATATTCTGTGGTGATTTGCATATGCAGACCATGATGCTTTGCATTGTGGGGGCATGTGTGATTTTGTATTTCTTAGCTGCAGTTGAAGTCTATTGTTACCGTGACTGCTGTTTTATACATCTGCAATCAAGGTAACAAAAGGCTTCAATTCAGACAACGCTGAGATGCAATTAAAGACTGGTGATGCTAATCTGCAGCGTAACAACTAATTAATTTGCATGGGATGATAGGAGATTGTCAGCTTTTTTGAACAGTTGACTAAAAGTAAAAAAAAAAATGATATTTTTGCTCCAACACTATTAAAATAACACAGATGCACAGCAAAATGAAGAAATTTATAAATTTCACAGTACCGCTTGTAAATCACGGAGATCGTGAAATCCGTGCATGGCGTGAATTTCTTACAGCCTTACTGATGATACTGATGAAAACCTGGTATGAGGCATATGAAAAGGAGCACTTCTTTTGTAATTTCAAATGTAAAAAAACTGCCAAAGTGGACTCAACATAGGAACAGAAGGGTATTGTAGCTGGCATGTAATGTGCTGATGCCACAATGTAGTTTGTCATCACCTGGACTGAGAAAACAACACAGTGGCGCCACAGTCATGCACAGTGTGCACATGAGATCACTGCCACTGTTAAAAACTGATGTTCCATTGTCATGTTTATGGCACTGTTATTGCCATGTGTACCCACGTCAAATAATCGAAACGCATATGTGAATTCAACGTGTGTCTATGCACCCTGTCTGTCAATGACACAGCCTTACATTCACCCTGTCCATGCTCATCGTTGATAATCAGTATATGCAGCCAACTACAAACACAGTGACAGGTGACTATCATGTTCAAATTCCATTTTACTACTGTCATGTGGATATTGTGCAGCAAAAGGCAAACAACAGTTCTTGAATACCTCGTTAGAAAACGTCAGAGAGTGTTGGCACGTGTTTCAGTTATGCTTAAATCTAGAGAAACATTTGTCCTGCAACTCCTCTTTTGCTGGCCTTTTTGTACCGGCAATATTGGAAGGGAGTTCCAAGACCTGCATAACAGGTACATCAGATAAGATTCCCTGTCTCATTTGCACGACATCATTCAGCAACTGTCCCACATAAGTGTATGTCTTGGGAACCTTGACGCTTTTAACAATCCATTGTTTAGTCAGCTTTGAGAAGACAAACTTATGTCATGGCTTTCCCTTGCATTTCCCTTTCTTTATCAGTGCCTGTGGCAGGTTCCAATTTTCACTGTAGTTTAGCATTGCTAGCTGTGTCTGTGCCAGCATACCATGATAACCGAAATGCTGCCTTTTGGTCCAGCATTTATTCAACAGCGAGTTGAAAACCTCAATGTCCCCTATGTGACAATATTGCATAATTTTGTCCATGTTGTTCAGGAGACGAGTATCTAGAACCACAGTTTTAGGGCCTCATATGCTGGTTCCCCTTTGATGAGCCAGTCAGTGTTGTCATGTTTATCTTCCGTAAGCAGACCGTGGTCACATTTCTGGTACTCCAACGTCACATGCCATGAGTGGTTATTTGTGGTGTGCTCCAGTACTGAAATCCATTTTTCTCTTAAGAAGTGTGTTGCTCTCACAGCACGTATTTGCATACCACCAGAAGTGGTTCAGAACTGATTGATCCACAACATCAGTTTCTCACAGTGTCTTTGCTTGGCCTTGGTGGTGAGTTTCCTGACGATCGATTTGGCGACATGCCACACGTCGTATTGATGTTGAACACCTGGAAATGTGCTTCCCTTGTTCATCAGGCAGGCTATTTGGGGGTGTTGATCTGTTGCCACTTTTTTAACACTTATCCCAGCATCCAAGACACTTGTCAGGCAATGTATGAAAGCTTCTTTCTCCATTATGTTGGCGCTAGATACCTCTGACACCTGCACCAGCGATGACTCTAGTATGGCATTGCTGTGCATATCCATAACAGTATATGTACAGTATTTGGTATTAAGCCCAAGTGAGTCACAACTGCTGTCTCCAATGATCATCAATTGTTTTTCCTTCAATGTTTCCCATGTTTCCTTCTTCTTATTTAGCCATGCCCTATTCACCACTGAGAACATGTAGGTCTTCTGGATGTTCAGGTATTGTAACTCGGAAATGAAAAGGATACCTCCAAATTTAAAGAACTGCGCTATTCGGTTGTAGGTGTTTCCACTAAATAGAATGCTGGAAGACAGTACCAGATTTCCAGCAGCCATTTTATTGATCAAAGGTTGTGAATGTCACATGAAGTCATGGCTATTGCAGCAGCAGAAGCTGGCCACATGCAGGGTTCCACGTACAAAGCTGTCAGTCAACATCGGTAGTAGATGACAGATCTGGCACACCAACATGCTAAGAAGCGTTAGCAGTGAATTTTTAAAAACAAGACACTTAGTCTCACTGACAATACCATCGCCGCAGGAAAATGTGTTATCGGCATTGTCCTCAATGTACTCGTCAGAGTCTGAGTCAGAGGACAGTAAAAAACAAAGAATGCTGCATTTCTGTCAACTCACTTGTCTGCAAAGAGAGCATGGAGACACCGTGGTCATGTAAACTTTGATTAGTAGTGTTTTGTTTCAGCGGAGTCGAGGTTAGTGGCGGTGGCAATGGCAGGCTGCTATCAAGATCTGCATTAAGCACAGCAACAGAAATGTCTCGCAAACTTGCTCCTGGTTCTTTGTCTGCATGTTGCAATCGCGTATCGTACTTTGAACTACTGCTGTATGTATGATCCTTATAAACATTTTCAGGGGATTCTGGCCACTGGCATGTAAAATCACATATCTCAACACAACACTGCACACCAGTGCTGCTGCTTGTGGTATCCTGATGCTGGACTGTCTTGCTTCTTTGACAGGATAGGATGTCTTCAGTATTCGTTACCTAATCAGGTGAAAAAGGAAATGAAATCAGTCATAAGGCACTGTCACAGGTAAGCAGGGGAGATATATGAGCAGAGGTGTGATGACCTGAATGTGTACACACTGAGAACAAGGTGTGACTGGGGAGACAGGATTGAAATCTTGAAATAAGTAAAGGTGAGCAGTAAGCTATCAAAAGGGTGTGTGCTAAAGAGGGAGGAGGAGTGCAGAAGTGCAGGGCACAGAGTCATGTTGCGAGGACTGTGACGAGGTACCTTTGTAAATGAGACTGTGGCTCAAAGGTTTTAAACTGATGTTTCAATAAATAAATAAAAGGAAACACATACATGGGCAAAGTGATAATGCGGTTCTGCACGCAGATAGAGGAGGAGCAATGGAACAGACTGCCAGACGTAGTGGTGTGCTTCACAACTGTCTTGCAAATTAACAGGGCATAGAACCGGCAAATGGGGCTCAGTATGGGTGGTAGGGAGGTGGCAGGCAGTGAAGGGGGATATGAAAGGAGCTGTGGAGGGGGTGCGTGGTGTGTGTCTGTGTGTGTGTTATTTTAATAGTCGTGTGAGTCTGTCCGTTATGGGCCAGAGTGCCCAGAATTGTATGCTGGATTGCATGTGTGATTGCCGGGTGTGAATGGACCTCTGTGAGGCTTGGCTACCTTGAAGTGGTACACAGGCATATCACAATGTTGCTCATACATTGTAACTAAAAGCCAGCCAAGTTCAGTTGGTATGATTTCAGACAAGATAATATGGGTGTAGGAACAATTGCCATGTTGTGGTAGTTGGTGTCGAATGGGCTATCTCGTGGTGTGTGTACGGGGGGGGGCTGTGTGTGTGTGTGTGTGTGTGTGTGTGTGTGTTTAGTAACAGCACACAGATACAGTATGTATCACAGTATGTGTTGTACTGTCTGATGCATAGATCCTTGCTTGTTTTACAGATGTTGGACAACAGAGACATCCTCGTTTAAGGGAAGGTTCTGTTCCCTCCAACCAAAATGATCTGAGGCCTGGGGGAGAGGACTTATGAGGAGAAGCTCAAGGAGCTTGACATGTACACTCTGGAGGAGAGGAGGGACAGGGGTAACATGGTAGAGGTCTTTAACTACATAAAAGGGATCAAAAAGGGGGGCCCAGTCAGGGTGCTCAAAAGAAAGGAGGAGGGAGCAACGAGAGGGAATGGGTAAGCTGGAAGGGTGCAGGCTCAGAGGGGAGAGGAGGAGGTGTTATTTCAATGAAACGGTGGTGGAACCATGGAATGTGCTGACCAGGGACCTGGTACAGGCAGAGACTATGGACAGGATTAAGAGGGGATGGGACAGGTACAGGGGAAGGGTAAATCTGACAAAGTCCAATGCAGGTGGAACATCTGGTACTGGGGACAGCATAACCCAATGTGCTTGGGGGGGGCACCAAATTCGGCCGTCACAGCGGGTCTGAATATCAAGCAGCAGGCTCGAAAGACCATTAGGCCTATTCTGCTATCATTTTAGTATGTTATTATGTTGTCAAAAATGACAACACCTGGACTTGGCTGGCTTTTAGTTACAATGTATGAGCAACACTGTGATAAGCCTCTGCACCACTTCAAGGTAGCCAAGCCTCACAGAGGTCCATTCACACCGGCAATCACACATGCAATTTGTGATGGACAGAGTCACACAACTACTAAAATCATGCACACAACTTGCTGTGTTCTGACACGGCACATCACCCACAGCAAGCAACACCATCATCCACCACATTCATACAATAATACAACAGTTGAACTGGTAACTGTTACACAACACAGCACTTTTACCTCAGCACACAGTATTGTGACAGAACACAGCAAAACAGAACTTGCCTGGCTTTTAGTTACAATGAGTAAGAAACATTGTGATAAGCCTCTGTACCACGTCAAGGTAGCTAAGGCTCACAGAGGTCCATTCATACCACCACTCATCCATGCAATCGTGCATACAATTACAGTCACTATGTGCCTTAAAGGACACACACACACACACAACCACCATGCCAAAAACTACTGTGAGGAGTTGAACCTCATTCTTACATATGAAAGAAGTGCCAACCACCAGTGTCTGTTATGGCATAGCATGAATGTACACAACATCACAAAGCATGCAACACATAACAACACAGTCATACCTACATAGGCCTAGCAACACACACACACACCCCCCCCCAACACAAAGGTGTAGAGACACACATACATAGACATACCAGGACAGAAATGTTACAATGCACAGGCTAATAGACAAATGCCATGCCTCGTACTGTGACAGCTACAGAGCAAATGCTTATGTAAGCTGGGTGAACGTAGGGATGGTGACAATGGTCCTGTAGGTGGGAACAGGTGATGGGGGGGTAAACTGTGTTCAATGTGGTCACTGGAGTAGGGGTTACAGAACCAAAGGTGTGGTGACAATGAACGGGGGGAGGGGTTGGTGGTATGGTAAGGGTTTTGTGAAATGACAAATGCAATAAAATTTGCAAGTGTTGTAATTCTTTTTTTTTAAATGCAGTGTTGCTGCAAACTGTTGGCTTCATCAGCACAGGGTTGTTGAACTAAAGAGCATGGGGCCAATGGGGACAGACAGCAAGATACAAATAAATACAGTCAAAATTAACACAAAGAAAGGGTACTTTCTCTGAGTCATGCTAAAAAATGACACACAGAAGTCATCTGGATTGAAGTGGTTCGAACACACCACCTCATTTCTGGTAACTTCATATTTCAGGATCTGTAAATCACTTTTGCCAAGTGCACGCAGCAACTGACACTGTATTGTGGGATCACTCGGTAGCCTGTGAAAAGAAACTTGCCCGATTTTTTTAACCAGTTGTGTTGGCACATCCAGATGCCATACATGTGAGCATTTTTACATGTAAATGTAGGCAACTATAATAACAAAATACGACTGAAGAATCACCCTTCTTGCTGAAGCACAAGTAGGACACTACGTACAGTTGGGAAACTGTAACGTGTAATGCACACGCTGTTTTTATTGGTTTGTGACACCCGCCAAGTCATTCAGTAGAAGCAGCCAAATGAAAGCATGGCAAGTGACTCAAGCTAAATGGCGGGAACAATACAGAAACATTCCTGACACTCGTGACTGTACCCACTGCAGATTCCAACTGCAAATAAAATTCATCTGCATGGTACCACATCATGAATGTAGAATTCGTGAGGAACTCGGATGTGCTTGCAATTACTTTTTTTTTTCATGAACCACGGCTATCACACTGAACAAAGTGGTGCCGCATGAAAATTAGGGAGGCAGTATAGAACAGTGGTTTAAGGATCTGAGCTGCAAATCTGGTGATATCTAGCAGACCAGACCTGGGTTTGAATCCCACAACGTCCATGTGCATACTGTGTGACCCTGAGCAAGTCACTTAACTTCCCTGTGTTCCCAGGTCGCACCTGTAAAAAAGCTTTCAGCTTAGTGTACCACTCCTGGTTAAACAAAAAAAATATATATATATATATATTGACGTGCCCTTCTCACACTAATCGTCAGCACTACAAATGAATCTGCACTGACCACCAACGTGGGACACAGTAAAACTGAGAAGGTGATATTCTGCTACTGCTTTATTGCTTGTTTTGAGACATAAGTGTACTGTGGACTCTCCATTTTATCACTTACAGGCGAGTACATGGTGACTTCCATTACATCTCACTTTAAGGTTTACACAGGTGGCAAATGTGGTTTCTACACAGGTACTCGGAGATGATGTCTACTTTCATTCATGAATTGTAATATAAACATTTGACAAACATGACAGAAAACAAAAAAGGGTACAGGATCAAATACTATGTGTGCATTGCCGCATTAGCTTGTGCAGGTGCCCGAAACCAATTTTCCCAGGACACTACACCATGAGATCAGAACAACTAATGGGAGCTACAACATGGCGCGGATGATACCGAGGCTAGAAACGAAAATGGAGAAAAGTAAGTTAACACAACAAAAAATGCCCAAAATTGCTATCAGTGCATACAGGTCAATTTTAGTAATCGGGGGACAGAAAGTACAATGGTGAAACGCACGGATTAAATGGTGTTCTCCTTTAAGCTTGTAAGTTACCTTTACATTTTTCTAAAAGTCCTTGTATCTTCATCTAGGCAGGTTGTCTCCAGTTCCTAGAGCAAAATATTTTTTGGCTGCTTTATTTATAAGGGAAAATTTTCCTCTGATCTTTCTGCTGTTTTATGTGATAACGGCGATCGCCATTTAGGTGAAGTCACATCACTGAAAGTTTTTGTGCCGATGGGCTCCCTGGTGCACAGCAACACGGCACCAGGGACTTAAGCTTTATTGTTTATGTGGGGTTGTGCCCCACTTTACCCCACCCCTGCTTAAAGATTCTCAACTCCGGGGGCATGTTGGGGGTGCAACTTCGAGGTAAAAACTCAGTCTGGGCACAACAAAAGGACCACGTGCCCAGACCCGAACCCAGCACTACACCCACAGCAGCCACGGACCAACCCCTGATGCCATGATGCAGCTCGGCAGCTCACTGCAGTGCCACCCCCTACAGCTCGTCTATCCCCTTCCAGCCCATACTCCGCATGCTCGCTCTCCCCCCCACCTGCATAGACATATAGTGACATCCGGTCACTATTTCGCCCACTCCCACCATCCGGTCACCCAGTTTCCCCAATCGCCCCATCCACAGGCGCTGCGACTGAGTCGCCCTTTCGGTAGGTGCCCAATTGCAGTCGCCATCATCACGGGATACCTCTTTCTGCTCTTGATAGAAGCACAGACAGTGGTGGCAGAAAAAGACCACTGGTGCATTCAGTCTGCCAGTAACACCCTATCCTACCCTGCCTATACAGGGTTTCATCCCACACTATCCAGCCCCATGCTCCCCATTTGATTATTACCACCCTCTGTAACTACTAAGTCCTTCACCCGCACAAGCCGTGCTTCAAACCATTAATGGTTTTGGCACCCACCATCTCATCTGGCAGGCTGTTCCATGGCCCAGCCAACATCCCCGTAAAATAAATGTTTGTCACCTCCCTCCTAAACCCCTTCTCCTACCAGTTTCCACTCACGCCCCCATGCTCTTGATCCACTATTCCTGCTGAATAGTTCCTCGCAGTTCACCTTGTTCATTACTTTCAGGAACTGAAACATCTCGATCATATATCCCCTCTTCCATCTGGCCTCCAGCGAGTACATGTTCAAAAAAATATTTCTTCACTGGGGATCAAATCTAGGCCCCCTTTAACTACTGACTCGGTGCTCTATCACTGTGCGCTATCATTCCATGATCTTGTTTACATTTGATAGTCCAACAATAATTTGCATTCAGAAAATAATAATTTGTTTGGAAATGCATTTATGTAAAACCAAAATGGGCCCTAGAGTAGTTGTCTCAGTAGCTGCATCAGGTTTCTGGAATAATTTAACAGGTTCACGCTGCAATATCTGGGGCCCGATATTCAAGTTTTCACAGGTGCTAACCGGTGTTTGCCTGTGTAAATCGGGTTTTGCGCTGGAGCCCAATATTTAAAAGGCTCATTTGTGCTGGCATACATGGTTAGTGCTGGTGCAAACTAAAATGGTTGGAATGCAAATGGAGGGTGGGGACAGGAATATCGGCACAAGTCGATATTCAGTAGATCTGCACTGCACAAAAGGGTTTAATGTGGTCCTTTTGTGCTGTGCAAATACCTCAGAACAAAACCCCCTCTTACTCCACACTTCCCTAGTGACTACCAGAGGTACTGCAGCCAAATAGCAGTTGGCCACTGCAGGAGCACACCCCCGCCCCTAAAAGTCTCCCTGGTGCTAGTGGTCATCTCCTCCAATTGGCAGCCCATGTTTAATAAAAGTATCATTGGTACTAGTGGTCCCCTCCACTCCAGTTGCCAGCTCTTATGTAATAAAAGTATCCCTGGTGCTAGGGTTCCCCCCCCAATCGCCAGCCTGTATATAATAAAAGTTTCCCTGGTGCTAGTGTCCCCCCACCACCCTTGATCACCGGCCCATATACGTTAAAAGTCTCTCTGGTGCTAGAGGTTCCCCCTCCCTCCGATCAACAGCCCATATATATTAAAAGTCTCCCTGGTGTTAGTAGTCCCCCTGCCCTCCAATCGCCAGCCTGTATTTCATAAAAGTATCCCGGGTACTAGTGCCCCCCCCCAATTGCCAGCCCATGTGTAATAAAAGTATAGCTGTTGCTAGTGACTCCCCCCAGATCACCAGCCCATATTTCATAAAAATACCCCTGGTGCTAGTGCCCACCCTCCCTCTGATTGCCAGCCCCTGTTTCATAAAAGTATCCCTGGTGCTAGTAGGCCCTCCCTGCAATCTCAAGCCCGTGTTTAAGAAAAGTATCCCTGGTGCTAGTTGTTCCCCACCCCCCATTCACCAATCTATATTTAATAAAAGTATCCCTGGTGCTAGTGCCCCCCTAATCACCATCATAGAAATATAGAAACATAGAGTTTGACGGCAGATAAGAACCACTTGGCCCACCCAGTCTGCCCATTTCCCTACCTAATGGATAAGCTGCAGATTCTAGTTAACCAACAGCCTACTTCCTGCAACCCCCCCACTATAACTGCCTTATGTCTGTCCCATGTATGTTTGAATTCCCCCACTGTTTTAATGTGTAATAAATATATACTGTATATATATTAATTAAACATCTCCCTGGTGCCAGTGGTCCCCTTCCCTGTGATCGCCAGCCTGTATTTCATTAAAATATCCCTGGTGTTAGTGGTTCTCTCCTCCCCCTGATCATCAGCCAATATTTCATAGAAGTATCCCTAGTGCTAACAGTTCCCCCCAATTGTCAGCCTCTGTATATTAAAAGCAACCCTGGTGATAGTGTCCCCTCTCTCCCAGTCCCCAGCCTGTATATAATAAAAGTATAATGCAAAAGGAGAATCTGGCTGCCCAAATGTACAGGCATAAAATGAACTTTAAAGACAAGTTCCATTATCAAAAAGTATTTATTGAATAAATATGTTTATAGAAGTCTTTCATGTGGAAAATGAGTAATACAGACAACATCTGGATAGGACAATTAAGAACACAAGCAATGAAATTAGAAGAACTAAAGAAAGGAAATTTGAAATGGATAGGAGAGATTATCTGGAGGGACACATATTTTATTCGGGCAAAGTTAGCAATAATAACCAACAGCCAAGGTCCATTTTAAAAACATTGGATACAGCACAAAACTACGTTTATACTAGCGGCTCCAGATCTGACACCCCTAATTTGGAAATGGGGAGTCATTTTTTAGGATGCCGGGGGGAGATGACCCCCTTTCCCTGAATCAGCCATCAGTGATGCCATTAATTCATCAACAGGGGCCAGCGATTGCCAATTGTCCCAGAGGAGGATGCAACGTGGAGATGAGGAACCCCATAGGAGAGGAACAAGCCAGCAGACTGGAGGAGAACAATGTGGCACAGCATCTTCCAGAGATTCTGCAGTGGCAGATGTGATAGAGCCCAAGAATCATGAGATTCAGACACAAACTCAAAGAGGAGGAAGGGGCGGCAGAGGAGGCCAGCACGGCTACAACTACCAGAGAGGAGGTCAGAGAGGATGGAGCTGGAGAGCATGCCAGAGGTAAATGATTTAGCCATTAACATCTTGGATTATGAACTGCTGGATATTGAGAGGCAAGTGCTACAGAAAGGTTTAAACTGTGCCCCAACTAACACCTTTAATGAATTTCAGACTGTGGTAGACCTGTACAGTTTTACTAGACAGTTTGATTTAAACGTTTAGTTTTCTGGAACAGACCAGCCCACTACAAATACTTTTACCAGTAGCTCTCAAGATACAGTCATGATGTTAAGGAACTCTTCTACATGTATACCCCCAAGAAATCTAGTAGTGGCCACCTTTCTGAAATTGTGTGAGGATGGTATACAACAACTTGCAGCAAATAGGAACAAACCAATGTTTTTTAACTGTACCAGCGAGGAAAAGGTGTCTATACAGAGACTGATGGATAATGATCAAATTGAAATTAAGAAAGCAGACAAAGGGGGAACGACTGTCATAATGAGCAAAGTTAAGTATAAAGCAGACATGCTAAGGCAATTGTCAGATGTGTGTTTTTATAAAAAACTGACCAATGATTTGACAAATGAATTTAAGAGGAATTTTTATTTTTATTTGTATGACTGCTTTGTGGAGGGGCTTATATTGCAGCAAACATGATTTTTTTCACTGTTCCACTCCCCGTTAGGGCAATCTTGTATAGACTGCACAAGATTCATAAAGATGTATTTAATCCACCTGCACATCCCGTTGTTTCTAGTATAGACTCCACTGAAGGCTCAGTTTCTTGATCACCACATTAGGGAATATGTGTCCCGCATACCTGAAGGCCATGACTCATTTATTAAATATATTAAATGGTGTCCACACGGAACAAACAGATATGTGGGTCACCCTAAATAAAGATATAACCTCTTTGTATATGAATATACCAAATGAGGGAGTTCCTTACAGCATTGCGGGACACTTTGTATGAAAAATTCGAAATATTCTAACAATTTCATTGAATTTTTATTGACACTATCAGAAAAAGTGTTAAAGTTCAATGTGTTTATGTCTGGTCAGCAGTTTTACTTGCAGGTGATGGAGACGGTGATGGGGGAGGCGTTCGGTTCAACTATGCCAACAATTATTTGGCTAAGTGGGAAACTGAAAATGTGTTATGTGTAAAAAACCTTTCTACGGTAAAATCAAACTATATAGAAGGTTTATTGATGACTTACTGATAATTTGGGGGGTGGGGGAGCAGAAGAGGAGTTGCCAGAATCGATAGCTTATTTGGAATCAGGCAATGACAATTTTAAATTTACAATGACAAGGCACACGTTTAAAATCAGTTTTTTGGATTCGATGTTGCATGATGTTGTTACGTTCATCTAGTGTGCAATGGTTGTTCATTCCTAGGTCTGTTACCTGTATGGGGGAGAGAGCTTTTTCTTCGCAATGTCCGATCTTATGGAACACATTACCTGTTAATTGCATTACTACCTCTAAGCATGAAATTTAATAAAAAGCCCTGTTCTGTTTTTTGCGAACTTCTGCTGTGTGTAACTGTTTTTAGGTACATTCATTTTGTATTACTTCATATATTTCACATTTGTTAGTAATGTATTTTTTACATATGTTTGTATTATCTGTATGTCATCTAAGATCCCTTGTAAATGAAGCTCCGGGTCGATCCTGAAAAAGGGCCTTGGCCCAGTGATCTTACCCAGTAAATAAAGTGAACTGAATTGAATTGAATTGAATTCGAATTCGAATTCGAATTGAATCGAATCAGTGGCTCAGCAGGTAGTGCACTCACCTCTAAGGCTGGGAGACCAGAAGGCTGTGGGTTCTATCCCCACACCAGGCACTTTGTTTAATATCCCAATACTGACACTGTAGTGCAGCATGAGGGGGCTGCTGCACTCCTGAGGTGCTGTCTTTCAGATGAGATGTTAAACTGAGGTCCTGTTCTGGTGGTTGTTCAGGTGGACATTAAAAGATCCCATGGCACTCCTTGAAAAGAGTTGGGGAAATTTCCCCGGTGTCCTGGCCAAATTTTCTCCATTCACTAGAAACACCACCAACAGCTTAATCTGGTTTAGTTTCAGTTGGTTACCATCTGTATCCCCACTCCCGGGCTGCCCCTGAAAAAGGGACTTCTAATCTCAGTGGGCTTACCCAGTCAACAAAAGTCAATAATAATAATAATAAAAGAGTGATGCAGGGTAGAAACGAACCTTTTTCAGGAAGACCACAGATAGAAATGATTTATTGAAGTATGATAACTTCCACCCGAGACCACTTCTAAACTGTATACCAAAATGGCAGCTGATTCGCTGAGGAACATACTACAAAAGAACTAGCATGCACTGCAAGCAGAACAGGAATCGGCAGAAGTAACCAACCCTCCCCACCCACCCACAAGGACCGTATACAGATGTACAAAAAATATTGGAGATACAGTGACCCACAGTCTGTACAAGGACACTGATGTAGCTACCAGAAACCCTTTACCCGGTGGGACTTACAATTGTGGCAACTGTGTCTTTTGTTCTAAAATCATGACTGGAAATGTGTTTCACCATCCAGCTACCAGAAAGGATTATAAATTGAGAGACTTTATCAATTGCAATATCACCTATGTTGTTTATGCTGCAAGTTGTGAAATATGTAAATGCTTCAAGGTGGGGAAAACTAACAGGATAGCAGAACATCTGGCATGCATTAGAAAGGGGTACACAAAAAATGCATTAGCTATGTATGTAATACTGAGAGGATCCAGCCATCAGTTTAAGTTTCAAGGGCTGGAGAGGGTTATTATAGGCCAGGGGGGGGGGGGGTGAGTGGGACAATAAGCTTTTGCAAAGCGAAAGCAAGTGTCATTACATGTCAACAGCTAACTCTAGAGGAGCTGAATGAAAAATTTAGCTAGTGTCTTTTCTAAAATAAAGACAATAGATTAATATGGGTTCTGTATTAAAATGCCTGTGCCTTTTACATTATTAGCTTAGTGGAGACGAGTGCCATATGCTGCTTTAGATTGTATAAGTATAATGTAGTGCTCTGCATGTATATCTAATGTACATACAGTAATTGTAATATATATGTGTTTGTTTAGTATATTAGTATTTTCAGATATAATGGTGTTTTTTAGTGCTGCGATGTGTGCTGACTGGGGCTGAGCACTGAGGAATTCACTTGTCACAGTTCTAATAGCTTTGTGTGTTAGGAATTGTAATGATTGGTAGAATCAAACAGTCATGTGATCTGCTTATATGTATATGAAGAGGTGATGTCAGTGCTTAAGCCACACCTTGCTAAAGCATCGGACATGATGTGAAACGTTGGTGGTAGGGGAGCAAATTGCTGCTACTTCTTTTTAAAAATATTTATTCGATAAATACTTTTTGATAATGGAACTTAGTTTTAAAGTTCATTTTATTTCAGTACATTTGGGCAGACAGATTCTCCTTTTCCATTTTGGACATTAATTCGGTGCTCCAAATTAGCTCCACGGTGGCCGCCTCTGTGTTTTAAATTAATATTAAAAGTATCTCTGTTGCTACTGGTCCCCTCTCCCCTCCTATCAGCAGCCCATTGTATAACTAACCCCCCACCAGCACCAAGTGATTTCCCTTCTCCCCGGCACCAATCCATGGCACCTGCCATCACACGTCCCTGGTGCCTTGGAGCCCCTCCCCCACCACGGCACCAAGCACCCCCCTCCATCACCTCATCCATATCCTCCGTGATGCAGGTGCGATTATGGAAAACAGCGCAGCCCTCCTCACACCTCCTCATCATCCAGCTGCTGCATGTCCAGGTAGGGAGCGCACCCCATATTTACAGGACTGGGACATCACCCTGTCCTATAAATAAGAGGCTTGCTCCCTGCCTGGACATATGGTGGCCGGCCCAGGAGGTGTGAGGAGGGCTGTGCTGGTCGCAGAAATTGTACCCACAGCACTGAAGATATGGGTAAGGTGACTGGAGGGGTGGGTGCTTGGTGCCACCCTAGGCGGGTTGCTAGACACCAGGGACATGCAACAGCAGGTACCGTAGATCGGTGTTAGAGGCGGGGAAATCACTGAATGCTGGGGGTCTTTGCTATACTACAGGCTGACGAGTGGGGAGAGACCACTAGCACAAGGGATACTTTTCATATATACGGGCTGGCAATTGGGGGGGCCACTAGCTCCAGGAATACTTTTAATACATATATATATATATGGCCTGGTGATCAGAGAGGGGGAACCACTGCCACCAGGGACACTTTTATGAAATACGGGCTGGTGATTGGAGGGAGGGGGGTACCACTAGCACCAGGGAGACTTAATGTATAGGGGCCGGCGATCAGTGTGGAGGACCACTAGCATCAGGGATACTTCTTTTAAACATGGCCTGGCGATCGGTGGGCTGGACCACTAGCAACAGGGAGACTATTATGAAATATGGGCTAGTGATCTGATGGGGGAGACCACAAGCACCAGTGATAGCTTCATATGTCCTGGGCAGTGGGGGGTGACACCACACTACCTGACTCTACTATGCATGAAAATGGACCCATAACAGGCATGCAAATGGTCCCTTTGAAACTTGTAGATAGGCTCTGGCGCTGTTTACTCTTGAGGCCTACCTCAGAAGCCATGTTGGATGGTGCTACCTGAGTTAGTGCTGTGCCAACAAGGTCCTACTTTCAGTCTGATAGCGCCCGACTGAATATACCATCCTGGGACCATTGGGCAATTGCAAAGCACAGCCTAAACATTTGTGCTATGCTTTGCGCCTTACTGAATATGGGGCCCCTGTCTCTTATGTCTTTCAAACTGCACTTTCCTCAGTATTTATTTGAATTATGTCATTGTGATTATGTGGCCCAGATATTCAGAGCAGCAGAATTGCACCAAGGAGTCCTATTCAGTGGGAGCCAGTGCGCAACGCAAAATCCATTGTGCCAATGTGCAACTATAATGAATGCAGGTGCAAGTGCGGGGGGTGTTCCCATGAAAATCCAGCGCAGTGGCATATTCAACCATGAAACCATAGCGCAAGTGTGGAGCAAATCAAAGATTCTCCACGCAGACTTGTTCCTATAAATACAGAGTGCAAACACACAAACAGAAGTTGCACCATGGGTGAGAGGAAGGGATAGAGAGAGACAGACAGAGAGACAGACAAAAGGCCACACACAAAGGGACAGGGACAGAGAAGTAGCCTGGGAGAGGGAGAGGGAGAGAGGGGCAGAGAGAGACAGACAGACACATACACACAACCCAAGCACCAGGGTGGCACACAGCCAGCAGCCAACCGCCCAGGGGGACAGTGGACAGCAAGGGCCATGGACAGTGTGCCCTTCTTGATGGAGGCACTAATGAGGAGTGTGAGGGGGCAGAAGGAACAGTGACGTGGCCGAGGAAGGGCCTGTGGTCAGTATGCCTGACACTGGTGGTACCATGCCAGCATCACCTTTGAGAACTACAGCGACACTGAGATCGTGGGCCGGTACCACCTGAACAGGGCATTTCTGAGGCAGCTCTGTGAGCTGTGCAATGAGGAGATGCAGGCACCCACCAGATGGAGCCGCGCCATACCATGGAGACAAAGGTAACTGCAGTAATGTGCCTGCTCGCCACGGGCACCTTCCAAAGACCAACAGGGGACACCACAAGCATCGCCCATGTCCCGCCTCCTCACTCAGTTCCTCAATGCTCTGCTGCCACGTGATTCAGAATATATCCATTTCCCCAGCACACACGCAGAGCATACAGCAACCATGCAGGACTTCCACAGGGTGGCACACATGCCTGGCGTGATTGGGGCCATTGACTGCACCCACATGGGCATCCATATGCCACCTGGCCCTGAGGGTGTGGCATATATCAAAAGGAAGGGGAGCCCGCTCAACTGCCAGGTGGTGTGTGATGTCATGGGGAGCATCACCAATGTCTGCACCACACACCCTGAGAGTGCATATGATGCATTGATCTGGCACTTCTCTGCACTGTGCCACAGGTTTGAACATGGGGACATCCCCACGGGCCACCTAGTGGGTGAGTATGGCATGGGCAAGGGGTAACGGGCAGAGCAGACCTGGGGATGGGGGTGGCAGGGTGTGCATGTTGGCATGGACACCAGGGACAGGCAAGGGGTGCAGCACAGAATAGCAGAGGGCTAACCATGTCATTATCCACACAGGTGATAGCGCATACCCGCTGAGGCCCTGGCTGCTCACCCCGTACCAGCACCCGTTGTCCCCAGCAGAGGAACAGTACAATGAGGCACACACCAGCATGCACAACATCAGTGGGCGTGTCTTTGGCATGCTGAAGGCATGGTTCTGTTGCCTAGACAGGTCAAGCGGTGCCCTACAGTACAGTCCCTCGAAAGCCAGTGACCTATTCCTGGCCTGCTGCATACTGCACAACATGGCCATTGACCGTGGGATAGCTGTCGAGGCTGATGAAGGCAATAGTAGTGGGATTGATGGAGGCAATGGGCTGGAGAGTGGTGAACAGCCACCCCCTGGGCTGAGGGACCCCCATCTGCTGCAGTAGGTGCAACGCCATTGGGACACCCTCACACTGGAGCACTATGGTGCACACTGGTAGGTTATGTAGTACACATGCATGGGACACACAAACAGGTACAGCACACATGCAGGGGCATGCATGGCAATGGGCATGCACACACAGAGGCATGATGCAGGGGTAGGGGAGTCAGTGGCACACAACCACACACAGCACCACACACATGCACCCACCCATGTGTTGGTATGTGGCGTGGATCAGATGCATTGCAGTGGTGCACAGGTGCAACCGGTGCTAGACTGCCCTCATCACACCCACACCACATGGCCCAGTGGCTGGGCAAGCACACACACTCAGGCAGCATGCGGCATGACACACAGGCAAACACCAGAGGTAAGGCACATGCACACTGCACAACAGGCCAGCCCCGGGCGTGCCTGGGATGCCTACATCAGAACCCGGCATCGACTGTGTTGGGGTCACCTGACGCCGGGTCCATGGGGTGGACAACACACTGCAGGGGATCACCTGTGCATGGCCACACCCTGTAGCAGCCAGCAACGCAAAGCCATCCATGATCACACTGGCAATGTGATCCAAGGATGCAGTCATGGCCTCCTGCATGTGTTACATCCCCACCAGGATCTGTGCAGTGCCCCTTTCCTGCTGCTCAGCTAACTGGCACACCTCCGCACACAGTGCATGCACCCCAGTGGCAAGCAACACCTGTTGCTGAACAGATGCCCGCAGCAGCTGGGCATGCTCAGCCAGACGGTCAGTGTCCTGGGGCTCCCGGGCAGGA
Organism: Neoceratodus forsteri; assembly: GCA_016271365.2. Classification (NCBI taxonomy): domain Eukaryota; kingdom Metazoa; phylum Chordata; order Ceratodontiformes; family Ceratodontidae; genus Neoceratodus; species Neoceratodus forsteri. The sequence goes on from CM057459.1 coordinate 1,443,329,554, forward strand.
CGCCACTCCTCTTGTGGTGACCGGCCACACTGCACAGCCCCCCTCTCCATTGGATGCTACACGGTGGGGTCTGAAGGGGGAATGGGCACAGCAGGCGCACCGGTAGCAGATCCTGTGGCTGGCTGCACGGTGGCACCTTCAGCCTGCTGCCATCACCTGTCCAGCCGCTGTATGCCACCCTGCGCCTGTGTGGCTGCACCAAAACCACCACAGCAAGGCACAGCCATCGTAGCACACACCGCTGCACCCGCAGTGGTGGCAGACAGCTGTTCTGCCACTGGCAGAGTGCTGGGCGCGATACCTGTGTCTGAGGCCAGCAGGGGCAACACACCCACAATGTCAGCCATGCTGTCCAGGAGCTGTGAGTAGTCCTCATCGGAGTCAGACCCCGCCATGATCTGTGTCTCCACACACAGGACACCAAGGCTGGCATCCTGCAGAATCACATCCAGGGCCACGTCCGACCCTAGGTCCAGGACATCCACTTGCACCATGGTGCTGAGCTACAGCCTGTCGGGCCCCCAGATGCCTGTGGATGTTGATGGCTGGTCCTCAGCGGTGGTACCGGCATCCATGGGTGCTGCCGCTTCCAGTGCCCCATCCTCTGCATGGATGCATGCTGGTGGTGCAAGAGACAAATGGCGTGTCAGTGATGCAATGCCCACATATGCCCCCCGTACACTGCCGCTGCATGTGTCCTGCAGCATGGCATGGACGTAGGTGCACACACATGCACAGGACATGCATGACGGCCACATGCACGCCAGCATGCCCGTGTATGCACCCACCGTGCCACCAGCTGTGCATGTCTGACATACATACCATGCAGTGATGGGCTGCCATCCATCTAGAAGCCTCCTCCAGGCACACCTTCCATCATGGCGCAGCGCATGGTGACTGCCACCAACTCAGTGTCAGTATGCGTGCATCCACTGGCCCTCCTCTGGTGGCAGTACAGGATGCTCTGATGACAGCCACCTTCTCCTTAATCCACCGTTTGTCCGTATCAACCCTTTTGTGGCACTTCTGCACCGACCGCTGGTGGTAGCCATGCTGGTTTACATAGGCTGCCACCTCCTCCCATACACCAGCCCTGGCCTGTGGTGTGCCCATGGCACCGCTCAACAGGGTCTCCCTGTCTAGGTATGCCTAAAACAGGGCATCAGTCTCGGCCTTCGTGAAGTTGGGCATGTGCTTCCGAGCAGGCCCCGCTCCTCGCCCTCCTCATGTGCCGACACGTTGCTTCCTGTGGACATGGACAGCACAGTGTGTCAGTGGCAGCATCTCCCTGGTTCATCCCACCCTACAGTGCTGTCTGCTCCCAGTGAGCTGCTGTGGCATCCACCACTTACCTATCAAGGTTGCAATACCTGTCCATGGCCTGTGCTGTTCTGTGGTGCATATGTAGTGCAACACATGCAGATGAGGTTGGGTGCAACAGTAATGACAGTCTAATGCACCCCACTGCACCACGCATTGGCTGATGAGCTCATTTGCATGTTGCATCTGAATACTGAGATACTGCACCATGTGCACTAGGATTGCTCCGCAGCAAGATGCGGCACAATGCACATGCATGCATGCATGGTGGTCAGACCTGCAGTGTGCATGTGCATCATGCTGTCATGGTGTCAATCACGCATCCCGCATGGACAGCATGGTGCAATGGCACTAGCCAGCTACACACAGGGTCGCACATGGGGTACCATGCCCTATCGCGCATATGCGCACTGCACAGTGGTGGGTGACCCCTGACCCCTGGGTCAGACCTCCATGACCCTGTGACCCTGCATAGCCATGCCCACTCTGCACATCTCTGGCACTGCGCGATGGGTGGCACTGCACATTCTCCCACGCATCACGAGTCAGGCACATGCTGCAGACACGTGTGCCTTATCCCACCATTTTCACCACCGAACCCGCTACAGTAAAATAGCGCAGGGAAGAGGCAGACATGCTCCTATCTGGTCACAGATGGAACTGGCCAACTCTGTGGCCTGCGTGGAGCCCCACACCCCCAGCTGTTTGGGCAGGTGCCCCTGCAGCAGGCCAGGGGCACTGTGTAGCAGGGGATTGCTCCCAGCCTGCAGCGCAGGACAGGGGTGCTCAGGACTGGTGAGCAATGCAGGCACCGCTATGGTGACCTCAGCAGGTGGGACCCGGAGAGGCTGAGGAGGCTTCAAGCATGCGCCAGGAGTGGGGCTGTACCACAGCCAGGTAAGTCATCCCATGTTGCATGTCTGCCCTGGTGCTGTACTGTGGTGTTGGCTTGGCTGCCTGGCATGCCCTGCAGAGGGGTACACTATCATTGTGTGCATCATGGAGTGGCACTGCCAGCTTCTGCTTGCATTGCGATGCAGCCGTGCAAGCATGCAGGATATGTCAGGCAGGGGTGGGGCAGCTGCTGTGGTCAGTTACTGATGTGCACCTGTCTTCTTTCCATTCCCAGGGCTGGAGGACCACAGGCAGGCCAAGGCTGCAATGTCGCAGTATGGAGCGGTGCACCACGACAGTGGTGGACTGGCACCAGCAGGGCTGCAGGGGTTAGGTAAGCACTGTCATGGTTCTTCGCACTGTACATGAGGGGTGGCAGGGGGGAGTGGGTGTGGGCAAGGCCACCTGTGCCATGTGCCATGGCAGCTGTGTGTGTCGCACGGTGCGTGGTGTATGCCACTGTGGCATGTCAATTGGACACGTGTGACAGCTGTTGGTGGAGTGGGCGTACGCCTTGCTGCCACTGTTGTTGCTGTGGTGCTGCTGATGCACTGTGCCATGTGACTGTTATTCCCCAGTCGTGTAGCCATTGTGCAGTGGGGACCACCTCTGTGCAATGTCATGGTGCGCCGAGTTGCTGGCTGGCGTGGCTCACCCCCCTGCGGGTGGCTGGTATGGCTCCCTCCAGGGGTGTGTATTCCCACTGCCCATTGCGCACTGTGGGTGGGCATGGTTCCTTGGGCCACTGCACTGATCACCTGTCCTGTCTCTTGCTATAGGTGTCCAGTGGCCAGTGCGCAGACCCCTGAGGAGGATGCTGAGCCGCCTGATGCAGGAGACCCTCCTAGTGGTGTCCTTAATCCTGGAGGTGGTGGTGGCGATGAGGCGCATGATGGCAGTAGAGAGGCAGGAGCAGCATAATGCCAGGGTGGCCAGATGGGGCCGGCATTGAGGATTCCCCAGTTTTCCCCTGTCTCCCCTGTTTAACCTTCCCCTACAGTCCCCCCTCCCACTGTACAGTCCCTGTTCCCTGTCCCCTTCCCTTGCTGTCCCTACCCTTTCCCAACCCCCTGTTGTTTTGTATATAGTTTACTTAAATATATATTTTCTGACTTAACTGCCTGCATCTGTGTCTGCTTTGCAGGTGGCGTGAGGAGCCATGCTGCAGTCGCCCAGTGTCTGTCCGTGTGGTATGCATGAGCAGGACCTCATGTTGTGCTTCCGTGGTTCACTGCTGTGTGCTGTGGTGTGTCCCACTGTGGTGATGTCCATCCCCTGGGTTGGTGGCTGTGCCTTGGGGTGCCCATGGGGTGGCTGTCAGGGGTGTGTGGTGGGTGTGTGCATGGTGGTGACACACTGCCATGGTCATTGGATGGGTACTGTACACACACTGTGTTGGGGTCCTCTGCTTGGCATTGTGTGGCCTGTCCCACGTGGTCTGCCACGCTGTCTGCAACCCAGCACGTTCAGTGCCTACTGTGTGGGCTTCCTGTGTGGCATGAGAGTGCTTGGCTGCTTGGTCCTGGGTGTGGCCTGCCATGATCTGGAAGGGAGGGCATGGCCAGCGTCCTGCCGGGGGGCTCCCTTGGTGGCCCTCCATTGGCACCTCCTGTCAACTGCTATCTGTGCCACTGTTGTGTTCTGGGCTCACATGTCTGGGTGATTGTGTGTGCCCTGCTGTGCCCTGCTGGTGGCGGCCTCCTGTGGCCTGTCACTGTGCTTCCATGGCTGTGTCCCTGGGTCTGCTCTCTGTGCCCTACCCCCCTCTGTTTGCTGTGCTGCAGTGCTCCAGGTTTGCGCTGGAGCATCTCTGTTTGCACCATGGCGCGACTCTGTTTGCACTATGGTGCAACTTTACTATTATTCAGCTGGGTTGCACTGGTGCAGTTTGACCGATGCAACCTCTGAATACAGCTCCAGTTGCGTCATGGCGCATCGGATTTGTGCTGCTCCAGGCTTTGGCGCATTTCTGAATATCTGGGCCACAGTTTTTTGTACAGTAACAGTTTGTTGTTTTTTATTTTGGTGTTTTTAAATGTACCTTTGGCCCGTGTTGAGCCTGAAAAAGGGCCAGTGTGCCTACCCAGTAAACAGATTTAAAATGTAAAAATATAATAAAAACACTGTCCACAACCCACTACAACCAGGCAGCAGGCTCCCCTAGTAGACCCTGACCCATGGATCTCCAGCTGTTGGGAGTGTGTATGTCTGTCTCCCATTTCAGTCACGTACAGTAGTAATTTAATAACACTTGTGACCATTTCTCGTAAGTCTTGCCATGCCCATAGTTTATTTTATGAATACAGTCACACCCGGGGGAAGGGTTCACTGATATGTGTTTCACTTTTCAATTTGAGACAGTTGCCATAACATTTCCTTGTTATCTGTATTTCTCTGGAAGCGTGGTGTCAAAAGTGCAAACCAGGCATGCATTTGCTTCCCTCAAAATAACTCAGCAGGGGACCCCAGGTGACACGTAGAGCATGTTTAGAGGCAGACAAGACATTTGTTAACCTGTGCTCCAAAGGACAATTGTTTGCCTTTTTGCATTTTGGAAGCATCTGCTTTAAAATCTACAAGGAAAATACTAAGCCACACTATCTGAAGCAGGGCAGACTGTTTAACAGAATCCAGAACAAGAGAACGAGGGGACAGGAGTACAGTACAAGCAAAGCAGTAGGACATTCAGCTATTCACCCAGAGAGTAACAGTGGGGCTGTGGAACAGATTGCCAGACCAGTGATACTTGTAGGCAGCGTACTGTGTTTCAAGATTAGGCTTGATAAATAATCTAAAAGGAAAAGGCATTTCAAGTTATAGCCGAACAGATAACAATGAGGTGAACATATCTGGCCACACAGCCTTACCTTACCTCGCCACACCTGTGCACTTTATAATGGGTGACGACCTTTGTGCCCAAACAGAGACGTACTCATACCTCTAGTTTTTTTTTTTTTTATCAGCCTTTAGCTTCAGCAAGTGTAACAATTATCAATAAATAGAACATCCCTCGAGGGTTCTAGTTTTACACTACTGAACTCGGCTCCGGTTAATATCTGTTTTAGTAAACCTTGCAGGTGTTATGCACCCCTCTATATTAACTGAATACAAATTACCTTTGTGGTGCCAACTTGTTGTAGTGTACTGCAGATTTAAAAAAAAAAAAAGTTAGTTGTGTCCGTGGTTGCGCCCCGCTCTTCATTGCAAAAGAAAAAAAAATAGCTTTTCCCTGGTAGACTAGTGTCCCACCTTCCCCTGTTTCAGAGCAACCTCCTTGGAAGCACTCTCCCGGCCCCAAGCACCCCCAGGATGGTGGCCAGTATTTCCTTTCCACTTACCTCTGCTGCTGACTGCTGTCTCGATGGAACACGTGTTTGAGTGTAGTTGGTAATAGCTTCTGAGGTACTGCCCACTGCTAGGTACCATTGAGTGTTGTTACGGAGGACAGCCTGTATCAGTTCTGCTTCTTTTAAAAACTCTGAGAAACTACATAATATGTTAAATACCAGATTGCCCTCCAAATGTTTTGAAATTTGAATGCATAGGTTTTTTTTCTGTTATTTTGTGTTTGTTTCGTATTGTATCACTTAATTGACCTAGGACAGTATGGAAATGAGATTTTTATCTTATGAAAGTTATACTATAATCCTGAGGTTTTAAATAAAAAAAAAAATAAAAGACAGTGGCCAGTACTTCCTAACTTTTAAATATCATGTGGTCAATTGACCAATTACAAAGCAGGATTTGGGTGCAAGGTTTTTGGGTCATTTCAGGGGACGTAGAAGTCCCATTAATACAAATGGAATAAACTCTGTTTTGAAGTGCTCCAAAAATCGTGCTTTTCTGGGGTATGCTTTTTTGTCTGCTTCTAGTACCACTGGTTCTGCTGCTGGGTGTTTTGGTACAGCTTGCAGACAGTATGGGGAGGTGGTGGGTATTGAGTAGGCACAGTTGTGAGGGGACAACAAAACACACACACACAAACATATAGCAATAATCAGAGCTGAGACCCGGCTGCCCCCCAAATGCCTGCTTTGTGTGATGAATGCACAGCCCCGCAGTCCAGCAAGCCACATCTTAGTTAACAGACATGGTGCAAATCGCACAGTGTTAAATCACCCAGTAAAGCACATTGGCAAGCAGGGAGAGCTGCAATGGGAGGGAGAAAGTTGTGTGCTGGGTCCGACACGTATTACGACACCATGCCCGGAAAAGAATCTCAGGTCAGGAGAGTGAGCAGGATTTTGCAAAATGAAGATCGAAGCTTTTTTTTGTTGGAGGTTTGCTGGGTCTGTGGCCTAATGAGTTTTGGCCCAGAATTCAAACTTTACACGTGAACAGTTTATTTTTATTTATTTGTAATCTTTGACCAGGAAAGGCACACTAAGCTACAACAGCTTGTTTTCAGGTGTATTCTGGGACCTGTTTTATTGAGTTGGTGGGGAATGCTGACCATGACACAGAGGAAACTCCCCTGCTCTTCCATTCTGTACGATATGCTGAATCAGTGTGCCACTGATTTATGGGACCTGGTGGGTAATTTTTGCTTTTCGTGTTTCTCTGATTTCTCTTTTCTCTTTTTTTTTTTTGTATGCATACTGTTTGAGGGATTGAGCAAGGCTGATTATTTTATTGGTGGAATGAACTATACCTATGATTGGGGGACAGATTACTGCGGATTCTTTTTTTTGTTACTATTTCTTGTTTTACATATGAATTTGCTTCCCTTTTTTATTTGATTGTAGTTTGTATAGTTCCTAGCTCCTGTTTAATTGTATGAACTTATTTGGGTTTTCTTTTACTGAAAGGTTCCGTGCTCTTCCTCAGTAAGTGCCACAGGATGTTTTACTTGCACCTAGGCATGGGCAGTGACCAGAAATGGGTAAAAGGGACCTCAGTTTAACATTTCACCTGAAGGGTGGCACTTCACTAGTGCAGCACCCTCCTCATACTGCACTACGGTTTTCAGTTATGGGTATTACCTCAAGTACCTGGTGCTGGGCTAGAGCCCACAACCTTCCAAGCTGCCAGCCACCGAGGCGAGCATGCTACCTACCGAGTCACTGACTCTGAAAGTGGAAAATTAATGCCTGGCCTTAGGCTATGGCCTGGTGACTCCCCTGTCGGTCCACAACTCCATGATAATGTGCAGTACAGAAACAGAGCCGCACAGGTGACATCAGGTGCTCAAGTGACAAGCTCACAGTACCAGTATATGAAAAGTCACGACACTCACCCTCCTGAATCCTTGTTTGAAATTAAACATGTCCAGATCAGGACATATTCTTCAAAATCCAAGTACAGTAGTGTTTATTCTCAAAGTGCATAGAGCAGTCTACAAAATACAACCAGCCACCATAGTGGAGAGCAGCAGCAAAAACACCTAACATTTCACCAATCCGTGGCTTTTCAAAGGTGGTGCCCTCTATTGTCTGGAGTCTTTTATAGCAGTCCACACACGTGACCTTACCAATCATAATACATAATTTATACAGTTCATAAATATATGAGAAAAACAGTGCTGCAATGTAACCATCACACAGCAATAACAATTGCACTATACCCAATGTTAGGGCAGTTTTTATCTGCTTTTATACTGTCCCTTACTAATGTGCTTAGCTTTGAGTGTGGACACTATAACCTCCAAAAAAAACTACTTAGGAGTACAGCTTTTCCAATGTTTAGAATTGTGCTTTATATAGCACCTTTCATACACACTGCTTCCCAAAGCACTTTACGATCCACGAATAGTTGTCAGGAGTCATTACCTTGTATAGCACATTTCATACACACTGTATCCCAAAGCACTTTACAGTGCATGAACAGTTGTCAGCAGTCATTACCTTGTATAGCACCTTTCATACACACTGTATCCCAAAGCACTTTACAATCCACGAACAGTTGTCAGCAGTCATTACCTTGTATAGCACCTTTCATACACACTGTATCCCAAAGGATTTTACAATGCATGAACAGTTGTCAGCAATCATTACCTTGTATAGCTCCTTTCATACACACTGTATGCCAAAGCACTTTACAATCCACGAACAATTGTCAGCAGTCATTACCTTGTATAGCACCTTTCATACGCACTGTTATCAGATCAGTAGATGTATGCATCTTCAATGACTTGCGAGGACACACTATAGTCATCTAAATTTGCTAATAATTCCAAATTAGGGGTACTAGTTAGTAATGGAGAGGAGACAGAAAACTTAAGGAAGGAACTGCACAGATTGGCGGATCGGGCAGAACAGCGTGGGTTGGAATTCAACGCAGAAAAATGCAAGGTCATGCACTTTGGCAGATCTAATAAAAAAGTAAAAATATACTCTGAAAGGAAAGGAGCTGACAGAGACAACGGAGGAAAGGGACCTGGGCATTATCATTACAGATGGCTTCTCCTTTAAGAGGCAGTGTGGTGAAACTTCAAAAAAACGTTATAACATTCTGGGTTGTATTTGAAGACACATACAAAGCAACGATAAGAAGGTTTCTGATGCGCTGTATTCGTCACTGCTGAGGCCTCGTTCGGATTACTGCAGTTCGTTTTGGGCGACGGGCATGGAAGGGAGGATGACAAGATGTTTGAGGCGCTAGAGATGCAGCAAGGAGAATGGCGGAATTGGTGCATTGAGTTGTGAAGGTAGACCGATATATCAGAACTTCACCCTTAAGAGCATAGAAGGATGAAAGGTTTGTCCTAAGTATATGGTGCATTCGAGAATGATGACTTGTGGGACTACATAGGTCTGGAGACAGAGAGTGGAAAGTCCGTTACTAGATCTGACATCCTTAAACTGCATAAAGAAATTAACACAAAAAGGAGGGGAATGTGCTTCTCACAGGGGGTAGTGACTATATGGAATCATCTCCCTCTGGAAATTACTGGAAGCAGAAATATAGAAGAATTTAAGAGTAAATTGGATAAATATTGTTTAGTAAGTGATAGGAAGGGCTAGAGCTAAAGGGATGAGGAGAGCAGCAAAAAGGCAAACAGCCTATCCATGCTCGAAAACAACTTATGAAGTTATGAAAGTTAAACATGTGATGGGCTACTAGTCACTCACTTGGTTTCCACTTCAAACCCTACTGTATGTCTTTTATGTTCTTTTTTTCCTCTTCTGACTCACTGCTCCACTTTTACTCTTTGTCTCCTCATTGGATGCTTTCCCTAGTGAGAACAAAGGGGCTCAACGAGTAAACAGGTAACAAATTCATCTTTCCTTTAAATGTTGCATTAAAATTGTCCCGCTGTATGAATCAGTCCAAGCTGCCCACATCTGGATGTTTACACTCATCATGTACTGTAAGTACTGGAACTGCAAATGTTATAAATTAAACATGTTGGATGTGTCCATACATGAAATTGTTGTAAAATAAAAATTTCAATAAAAACTTTTATGGAAAAAAGAACCTGTATTACTGAAAGCCGGAATGCTGACTAGGGCATCAGGGATGACTACCCTACTCCTTTAGACAGTGCCATGAGATCCTTAATTCTCATCTGGGCAGTCACCTGCAATGGGTACAAGGGACCTCAGTTTAACATCTCATCCAAGGAAAGGGTCTCTCTCTCTCTCTCTCTCTCTCTCTCTCTCTTCTCAAGTTGGAGAGGCTGGTGACATTTTAAAGTTGCTGCTAATAAAGATTCTTTTATTTTCATAAAACTGTTTTGCCCCCTCCCAGGTGCCACGTATCCCTCACTACCAGTCTCCCACTGGCAACCTCTCATCTACCATTTTCCCACTGTCGTGGCCAGTGGGGTGCTCGGGGAGCAGGCTCAAAGGTACTGTCAACCAGCATTTAGACGGCTAGGTGCACATAGTGTAGCCACCCCCTCCACAGTGTCTAATGGGCCTGGTGGGGGGCACCAACTCTTAGCAGACCCACATCCAGAACACGGAATCAAAGCTGGCACATACTTGTTGTAGCTTTTAGGGTTCACAGGCAGTCACAAGGTGCAGCCAGAAATGGGATGCTGGAAACTAGCAGGTTCACTGTAAAGGCAAGCTGGAGTTAGCAGGCAGGCATCCAAACTCATAGCCAAAGCAGCAGGAGGCCACACTGGAGTAAAATGCAAACAACAAATTAATTTATTTTTGGCCAAATAACAAAGCAGCTCCCAGGAGCTGGGGCATGGCTGTTAAGGAGACAACAGTTCCTCTGTGGCACAGAGCCACGGCACCACACTTGTGGCTGAGAAGCCTTTGATGCTGGATCCCACTGAGCCGGGGGGCTCAGAACATGTCTTAACAGCAGTACAGCCAGGTCGGTCTCCCATTACATCTCAGACTATACACACCTCAGCAACTCAAACACAACGCCTACTGCTCAGTTCCTTGCACATTCACAGTGACACACCAAGGCTGCAGCTCGTTCCAACTCTTCCTGCAACACAGGGCCTTCAGAAACCTGGCCCACAGCATCCCCGCAAAACTTATACCATGGGAAATCCAAGAGATGTACCAGGCTCCCTTTTATCTCTCCCCACAGGTGGTTATCCAGGAATGGAGTGCCACATGGGTACAGGGCCAGCGGGCCACCACTACCACCATACCCCTCAAAGCAGGCTGCCACCACTGCGTTGCCCACAGCATTCCTCACCATTTCCAGGCCTCAACCAGGAACTAGGCCCAATCCCACCATGGTGCTGCAGTGCACACAGGTGGGCCACTTCTTCTCCAGGCCATGGCTCCCAATGTGGACCCAGTCCCAGTCATGCCACAGATCCCTAGGCCACTCCAACTGCCACTGAGCAGACTACATCACTGAGTCACCAAAGCCTGAATCCTGGGCGAGGTTCGAAGTCCTGGCTCACTTAATGCTCTTGAACTCATTCTCTCCCACTGGCCTCCTCTACCACAAAAAAACAGCCCATTAAATACCACCAAAGGAAGGACTGGCCCTGCCCAACCCACAGGCAGGCCAGTCCACAGTGCCAAAACTGGGGAAATGGGAGGAGAATGTTACTTTAGTAAGCATCCCCCGAGGGGGTGCTTACATAGGGTTTTTTCTTCCTGCTCAGTTTTTTTTCTTTAGACCTGACCGCCTCCTGCTGAGCACTGGGCAATACCTCGGCAGGTCTTGCAAGCATGCAGCATCACCTTATGAATAAGGCAAGCTCTCTGTCCCAGCACTGGGGTCCCTGTGACTGCAGAACCACTGTATCATCTTTTCGTGACTGGGAGTGCTACCCATAAGTTCTCTTCTGAACCTGGATAGCTATCGCGGAAGCACAGTGTGCTATGCACTGGGCCAACATGTGGCAGTTATGAACATTCCTAAATTTTGGGCCAGATGGGAATCGTGATGATGAAAGGCAATGATTACAAAAGAACCAATTTAAACCACCTCTGCCATATGGAACCATGAGTATACGCATTTGCCCCAGGTTGGGATTTTGAAACGCTGATCACACCACTGAAGTCTGCCGCCTTCCTCCCTCCACACAGGATGCATTTTATTACTTCAGGGCCTGGATGCCCTTATGAGAGAGGATTCCTGTAAAGGATACAAAGTACCACAGGCAGTGAGGAACAACTTCAGTATGTTCAGAGCATAACTCTGTGTGCTGCCACGCCCTAGATACAATCTGCTACAAGAAGATAATGCAGAAGGGGGTGCCAAAAAAGGCTTCTCAGATGACAGTATTCACTTCCACTGTGTTTTTATGCGGTGTTGTGATGTTCCACTCTACACTGTGCCCAGAATGTGTGGGTTTCTTCAGAAAACCACCTTTTTAGCTGTTTTAGAAAAAATTGAACAATCCATCTGTGGTCACCGAAACCAAAACTTGCACAAGTAAAGAAATGTACAAACACATGCCTTTCATCAACTTTACTGTTTAGCTTAAAAGCTTTTACAAATATAAATTACGACGTGGAGCCTTTGCAAAAGAGTCTTTGACTCAAAGGATTGTAATTCTGAAACTTTAAATAAATAAATAACTATAACAGAATACAAAGTTGCAGTTTAAAAATTCATATAAAAATCCATACAGATCAAGTAATACATTAATATACTTATCTAACTGTACTGTTGAGACTCAGATGACAGACATTTTCTTCTAAGTTCTACTTATAGCATAGAACTCGCCTGGCAATTGTCCTAACTCAGTGCCTGTACTGAAACATCTGAATACTGCCTCTATTAATGCTATGTATAATGTGCTTGATGCGGAACCTTTGTAAAAGAACCTCTGGTTCAAAGGTCTTAAATCCTAGTAATGAATAAATAAAAATAAATAAATACTTGGCTGTCCTTTCCAAAGACCAAGGATCCTCAGTGTGTAATGAGATATTAGTGAGGCTAACCTTATCAATCTGATATATATATATATTATTTACAAAAGGAGCTAACCAATATAATCTTTCTTTTGTGTACCACGAACAGTACTATAAGACATGCATGAGGTTCTCAGTTCCCCCCCATGTGTACAATCAATAACCAGAGTCAATACCTGTTTTTTGTATCTAAATAAAAGCATGGTTGCTAGGAAATTGCTCAAATTTGTATTGAAAATCATCCTTAGCTTTGGGTCATCCAAAGTGTCCAGATATGGTTTAAGCCCCAAATAATAATTGTTCTGGGTGAACTATTTTGAATATTGAGAATTAGCAACATGTTTTAAATTCTGGGAGTCCCAATTGTTGATAACCTTTTTTGAAACATATTTCTTGTATTTATTCAGTACTTGGTAAAATACCTCTGTCTACTGCATAGTTTAGACTTGTTAACTTGTGTTTTTTAATAAGCTGGATTAAGGAGGTATACCAATAGCATCTTTGTAGCCTCAATTTTACCAGGACTCTTTCTCATAATAACACTGTTTTACCAGAGTATTACTCGCTAGGTCTCCTAAGTCCGATCCAAAAAGTCAGCTTCCTTGCTAAGTGCATTTGTGTTAGGAGACCTACTGTAGCTCTTTTCTTAAACAGGATGTAGGACATGAAGATCCCACTCTCAGTAAGTTTTATAATGCTTTACATAAGAGAGATATTATCTTAGAAACATAGAAACATAGAAGTTGACGGCAGATAAGGACCGCAAGGCCCATCCAGTCTGCCCATTTCTTTTTCTACCTTATAAATGTGCCATCGGCCTTTGCTCTGTCAGTGACCTATCTATTCATAGTCATTTGTATTGCTCCCTTATGCCTATCCCATGCCTGTTTGAAGCCCTGCACTGTATTCATAGCCACCACTTCTTGTGGTAAGCCATTCCATGCATCTACCCCTTTCTGAGAAAAGAATTTCCTCATTCCCCTTAATCGGCCTCCCTCTAATCTCATGCTGTGTCCTCTTGTCCTGCTATTTTTCTTATATTTAAACATGTTAGACTCTTTCACCTTGTTTATGCCCTTAAGGTGTTTAAATGTCTCGATCATATCACCTCTCTCCCTCCTTTGCTCAAGGGTATACATATTGAGCTCCGTTAATCTGTCCTTATATGTCTTCTGATGCAGTCCCTGCACCATTTTGGTTGCCCTTCTCTGGACTGCCTCAATTTGGTTAATGTCCTTGTGAAGGTGTGGCCTCCAGTACTGCACGAGTACTCAGATGAGCGCTAACCAATGTCTTGTACAGAGGGATTATTACCTCCCTCTTACGACTGTGATACCCCTACTAATACACCCTAACACCCCTAGCCTTACCTACTGCTTTAGAGGTCTGCTTGGATGATTTTAGGTCATCAGTGATGATGATGCCCAAGTCTCTTTCTTCTTTTGTGACTGCTAGCAACTCCTCTCCCAGCCTATAAGTGGCTTCAGGGTTTCTCTTCCCTATGTGCATGATTTTGCACTTCTTTGCATTAAATCTCAGTTGCCACTCTTCTGACCATTCTGCTAGTTTATCCAGATCTCTTCTCATTCTGCCCACCCCATCTGGATCATCTACTCTGTTGCAGATCTTGGTGTCATCTGCAAACAGACAAGCCTTACCCTCTAGTCCATCTGCAGGTCACTAATGAAGATGTTGAATAGGACTGGCCCCAGGACTGATCCCTGAGGTACCCCACTTGTGACTTGCATCTCTTCTGACTGTATACCATTTACCACCACTCTCTGTTTTCTGCCAGTCAACCAGTTTGCCACCCAGTTGACCAACTTCTGACCCACCCGAGCCTACCTAGCTTATTTATCAATCTTCTATGTGGAACAGTGTCAAAGCTTTGCTGAAGTCAAGGTAGGCGACATCAACTGCTCCCCTTGGTCCACCACTCTGGTTACCCAGTCAAAGAAATCTATGAGATTAGTTTGACAGGACCTTCCTTTGTAAACCCATGCTGTCTTGGATCCTGTGCCCCTATGGATTCCAGGTGTTGCACTATCCTTTCCTTAAGGAGTGCCTCCATAATCTTGCCCACTACTGAGGTAAGACTGACCGGTCTGTAGTTCCCGCCTCCTCCCTGCTACCACTCTTGTGAGTGGGATCACATGAGCCTTTCTCCAGTCTTCTGGGACCTCTCCTGTGCTCAGAGACTCACTAAACAATTCTGCTAATGGCTCTGCTAGTTCCTCCTTTAGCTCCTTAAGTACCCTGGGATGTATGCCATCAGGTCCCATTGCCTTATCACCCTGAGCTTAGCAAGCTCTTGTAGGACCCTTTCTTTTGTGAAGGAGTAGTGCTCACCTCCTCCCCTGTGTCCATGATGCTGAGCTGTGGGCCCTGCCCTACCTTCTCTTCAGTAAATACTGAGCAAAAGTATCTATTTAGGATAGATGCCTACAGGGTCCTCCTCCTCACATGCTCCCTTTTCTCCATTAAGCCTTATTACCCCTCTGGACTTTCTCCTTTCACTAATGTATCTATAGAAAGTCTTGTCACCTTCTTTTACTGTTCGTGCTAGTGTTTCCTCAGTTTGGGACTTTGCCTGCCTTACTGCCTTACCTGCTTCCCTTAGGGCAGTTTGGTATGCCTCCCTATCTTCATCCCGCTGTGTTCCCTTATATTTTCTGAAAGCCAGCCTTTTGGCTCTGACCTTTTCTGCTACTATATTTGAGAACCAAAGTGGTTTCCTTCTTCTTTTGCACTTCCTTTTCTGTCTAACACAATGGGATGTTGCTTCAAGTATTGTATCCTTAATGCTTGCCCACTTTGCCTGTACCTCCTCACCTGTGTTTCTTTTGCCAGGGCTAGCTTAACTCTGTTGGCCATCTTATCAAAGTCAGCTCCTCTGAAGTCCCATATTTTGCCTTGGAATGGGATGATTTAGATGTAGTAGCCAAATTGAACCATACCATGTGATGGTCACTGGCCCCCAGGTGACCTTCTACCTGGAGATCTGTGATCCCTTCTTTGTTAGTCAGTACTAGATCTAGGATAGCCCTGTCTCTTGTGGGTTGCTGTACCAGTTGTTTGAGGCCCTCCCCTGCAGGAATCCACTATGAGTCTAGTTCTGGCAGATGTTCCTGCTGGTATTGACCAATCTGTATCTGGCATGTTGAAGTCTCCCATTATCAGAACCTCCCTTTAGCTGTCATGTTTTGTATATCTTCTAACAGTAATGTGTCTATGTCCTCCCTCTGGTCTGGGGGCCTGTAGACAACCCCAGTTCTTATGGCTGTCCCATTACCTGTTTCCAGGGTGACCCACAGTTCTTCTGGCTCCTTATGTATTCTGAATTTCTGTAGCTTTGATATTTTCATTAACATACAGGCCACCCCTCCCCTTACACCTCGGTCTCTTCTGAACAATACATATCCAGGTACTGAAGTCTCCCAAGTGTGGTTACTGGTAAACCACGTCTCACTAATTGCTACTATGTCCAGTTTAGCCTCTGACATTGTGTGCCTGCAGGTCTGGGATCTTATTTCCCAGGCTGTGAGCATTTGTGTACATGATTTTCCATTGGCCAGATTTTGGTGTGTTAGTTGTTGGGTGAAGATTGGCATTACCTCTGTGCATCGTGTGGGAGACAAACCTTTTTTCTTACCTGGTGATGCAAATGAATATGGCAAACACGCTGAATTCCTGTTTGACCACTAGCTGAGGGGAGGTGTTCTTCCCATTCGACGTATGGGGTGCTGCACCCTCTCCCCATTTGCTAGTTTAAATATTCTGCAAAGGCGTCAAACTTCACCCCTATGCTCCCTCTTTAGTCAGATGCAGTCCATCAAATTTAAAGAACTTTCGCTCCCAGAACTGTTGCCAGTTCCCTACAAATCTGTGTCCTTTTTCCTGGCACCAGTCCTTGAGCCACATAGACTTTGACGGCAGATAAGGACCGCTTGGCCCACCTAGTCTGCCCATTTCCCTACCTAATGGATAAGCTGCAGATCCTAATTAACCAACAGCCTACTTCCTCCTACCCCCCACTAGAATTGCTTTGTGCCTGTCCCATGTATTCTTGAATTCCCCAACTGTTTTTGACTCTGTGACCTCCTCAGGAAGGCTGTTCCATGCATCTACAACCTTCTCTGTGAAGAAATACTTCCTCACATTACCTCTGAGCCATCCCCCCTCTATCTTCAAACTGTGCTCCCTTGTTCTTGCACATCTCTTTTTCTGAAAGATGCTACCCTCTTGAACTTTATTGATTCCCTTGAGGTATTTGAAAGTTTCTATCATGTCCCCCTCTCCATCCTTTCCTTGAGGCTATACATCTTAAGCTCCTTTAGTCTTTCTTCATATGTCTTCTGGTGCAGACCATGCACCATTTGGTTGCCCTCCTCTGGACAGCCTCCACCATGTCTATGTCTTTGAGGAGATGGGGTCTCCAGAACTCTACACAGTACTCCAGATGTGGTCTTACCAACTGTCTGTACAGAGGGCCAACAACTTCTTGTTTTCTACTGGTGATGCCTCTCCCTATGCATTCCAGTATCCCCCCAGCCCTCCTCACTGCCTTCTCACACTGCTGGCCCACCTTTAGGTCATCTGATATGACTACCTCCAGGTCCCTTTCCATTTTTGTTGTTGTCAGTATCTCACCCCCCACTGTGTACTCTTGTCCTGGGTTTTTGTTTCCCAGGTGCATTACTTTGCACTTCTTTGCATTGAATTCAAGCTGCCATATATTTGACCATTCCTCCAACCTTGCCAAGTCCCTTTTCATCTTTTCCAGCCCACCTTGCATATCAACCCTGTTGCAGATCTTTGTGTCATCTGCAAAGAGCCATACTTTCCCTTCCAGTCCCTCTGCAATGTCACTTATAAAGACATTAAAAAGGACCGTCCCAGTGATGAACCCTGTGGTACCTCACTAGGAACCCTCCTTTCTTCACTGTGGACTCCATTTACTACTAGCCACTGTGTTCTGTTGTCCAGCCAGTGTTTTACCCAGGCTACCACCCTGGGACCCACTCCCAGGCTGGCTAATTTGTTTATTAATCTTTTGTGCAGGACTGTGTCAAATGCCTTGCTAAAGTCTAGGTAGGCCATGTCCACAGCCCCTCCCTGGTCTACTACTTTTGTCACCCAGTCAAAGGAATCAATTAGATTTGTTTGACATTACCTTCCTGCTGTGAATCCATGCTGCCTTGGGTCCTGTGCCCCACTGGCCTCTAGGTACTCAACAGTTCTTTCCTTCAGAAGTGATTCCATCATTTTCCCTACCACTGAGGTCAAACTGACAGGTCTGTAGTTTCCTGCCTCTGTCTTACTCCCACTTTTGTGAAGGGGAATCACATCCACCCTTCTCCAGTCCTCAGGTACCACACCATCCTGCCATGATTTATTAAAAAGAGTAGTCAGTGGTGTTACTGGTTCTTTCCTTAGTTCTTTTAGAATTCTGGGTTGAATTCCATCAGGCCCCATTGCTTTATCCACCTTAAGTTTTAAGAGTTCTTTCAGAACCCTTTCTTCTGTGAAAGGACTAATATCAACCCCCCTATCCAGAGTGCTTCTATTGACTGGATTAGGTTGCTCCCCCTGCTTTTCCATTGTGACTACTGAGCAGAAATATTAGTTCAGTTTCCCTACATTTTCACTGTCGCTTTCTGCCCAACCACCTTTCTCTTTATTCAGCCTCAGTATCCCTGCCTTCATCTTTCTTTGCTCCCTAATGTACCTATAAAAGGTTTTATCCCCTTCTTAACCAAGTTGGCTATCTTTTCCTCGATTTGGGCCTTTGCTATTCTGACCGCCTTCCCCACTTTCTTCTGCTTTAACTGGCACAGTTCTCTGTCTCACTCCTTCTGTGTTTCCTTATACTTCCTGAATGCTATATTTTTCTCCCTTACCTTCCCCGCCACTTCTTTTGAGAATCATAGTGGTTTTTTCTTTTGTTTTGATTTGTTTATTTGCTTCACACAAAGGCTTGTTGCCTCTGTGATGGCAGTTTTGATGTTTCCCCATTGTTGCTCCACCCCATCTTCTTGCCTGTTTGCTAGTGCTTTTCTGAGGCACTCTCCCATTTTGACAAAATCAGCCCTCCTGAAGTCCAGTACCTCCACTTTTGTGTGGCTTGACTCTACAGCTAAGTTTATTGTAAACCACACTGTTTGGTGATCGCTTGTTTCCAGAAGGCTACCCACTTCAAGATCAGAGATCCTCTCTCCGTCCCCATTTGAGAGTACCAGGTCTAAGATTACTCCCTCCCGAGTGGGTTCCAAAATTAGCTGTCTGAGGCATGCCCCCTGTAGGGCATTGAGAATGGCCCTGCTCTTCGATGTGGCTGCAGCAAAGGTGCTCCAGTTAACATCTGGCATATTCAGGTCCCCCATCAGCAAAATCTCCCCTTTCTCTGCCATACTAAGGATGCCTTCTGTCATTTCCTTGTCCATTTCCTCCCCCTGAGGTGGGGGTCTGTATACAACCCCTGTGTGGATTGTGGAGCCATTTCCAGTCTCCAGGGTGACCCACAGTGCCTCCTCTCCTTCCTGTTTACCCTTTAGTTCTGTTGCTTTGATCCCTTCCCTTACATAGAGAGCTACTCCTCCTCCTCTTCTTCCCTCCATGTCCCTCCTGTAAATTGTATACCCTGGTATGTTGACATCCCAGTCATGGTTCTCTGTGTACCATGTTTCTGTGACTGCCATGATATCCAGGCATCCCTCTTCCATCAAGGCCACCATTTCAGGGAGCTTTTTACCTAGACTACGGGCATTGGTACTCATTACCTTCCATTTTTTTATGGATTTATTTCTTTTTGCCCCATCCCTGTCCTTACTGCCTTTGTCTTTTTCTCCATTCACCCCTGCCCTTATCCCTATTGACTGCTCTATTTTGTTGTTTACCTCACTAACTACCCTGATTTTTTGGGGGCTAGGATTTCTCTTGTCCTTTTCAGTGCCTCCTCCCTTGGCTAGTTTAAATGCTTGCCAATGAAGCAGTTAAACCTATCACCTAGGATCCTGGTTCCCCTCCTGGATAGATGCAGACCATCGTGCCTGTATAGGCCTGTATCCCTCCAGGTGGAGCCCCAGTTCCCAATGAAGCCAAATCCCTGAGCTCTGCACCAGTTTTTCAACCAGTCATTGAATCCCATGGTGTGGAGTACCCTAGCCTCATCCATGCCATAGACAGGTAGCACTTCCGAGAAAGTTACCGTGTGTGCCACTTGTCTAAGGCCCCTCCCCAACTCCACAAACTCCTGTTGCACTGCTCTGATCCCATTCTCAGCCAGGTTATTCATCCCTAGGTGGATAATGACATCCAGCTCACTCCCCCTTGCAGCTGCTCCCACGGTCCGGAGGATTCATTTCCTATCCCTGCAAGCCATGGTGCCGGGCAGGCACCCTACCTCCCTTTCCCCTCCCTCCCCTAGTTCTACCCCTCTAACAACTGAGTCCCCCATCAGGAGTTGTTTCCTTCCCCTGTGGGGTCCTGTGCCACCCTCCTGTGGGTCTCCATTGTGGAGGTTTCCAGCATTCCTTGGTCTCCACTGTGGGCATCTCCATAGAAGAACCATGCTCTACCAGAGTGGCAAATGAATTGTGGAGAGGCACAACTGGAGTGATGCGCCTCTGTTCCACCACCCTCACCCTCCCTGAACCCACCGTGGTCCAACCACTCCTCTTTCTTGGCAACCTCTAAGGTAGTGGCGGTGACCTTGGTGGTCCTTGGGTGGGGGAGCAGGTTTCCTGAATCCTTGCCAGGTCAGCATGGAGACAAGCAACCTCCTCCCTCAGACCAGAGAGGTGCCTGCAAATAGGGCAGCAACACAATTTCCAGAATGTCTCCCAGAAGACTGCTGTTCCACAGCCAGTGCATTGTACCACTCCCCCATGTCTGTGTCCCTTCCTGTTACAGATGCTTTTCTTTTGTTGTTTTTTTGTTCTTGTTTTAGTGTGTGCAAGCTTGTGAGTGTCTCTACCCCCTATTCAGTATGCTGTGCCTTTAAGGATATGAACAGGTGTATGTCGTTCGCAGTTTTGGGGAAGTGATGTCAGAACCCCTGCTAAAAGGAAGTTATGTGCTTGGGGCGGGTGGGGTAAGGGAAGGTGGGAGGAGTAAACCATGCTGTCCAGAAATAATCAATCAACTACAACTCTGACCCTCCACCCCAGGGAGTGCCTTCCTTCCTTTCAGACACCTATTTCACAGAGGTTAAGTAACAGGTCTAATCACAAATGACTGCAAATATCTCCCAGCTACAGTTCCTCCCTGGCAAATTAAAGTTAAAACTAAGACAAGTCAACCCCAAAAACAGAATCAATACTAGTTACTTTCACAGGTCCAAAAAGTAATAATTCAGTTCAGTGTAGTCTAGAAAATAACCTTCTTGATTTAAGGAAGCTCTGGCTGCTTTCCCTCTCTCTTTCTATTTTTTTATTCCCAGATATCAGATCCACAAAGTAACTGTGCCTTGAATTTTGCTCTAACAGTTTCTAAGAATGGACATAAAGTAAAGCCCCCTGTATTTTGAATTAAATCTTATAAGGCCACCTAGGGTCTTTTTTAGTTTTTCCAGGATTGTTGCCATATGAACTGACCAGCCACAGCTAGCTTGAAATGTAATACCCAAATATACATAACTAGAGACAACCTCAACTTTACATTTGCCAATATGCCAAATTGTGCCAGTCTTTTAGTTACTTCCGAAAACTATAACTTTTGTTTTAAGATTTATTTTTAGTTTTAACTCTGTAGACCTGTAATAGATGAAGTCTAACCTCCTCTGTCAACCAATTTGTGCACACACATAAAAAATAGAGGCTCCATGATAAATATTATGTGCCACTTACTGACTTGTTTTTCACTTATTTCATTATGCAAAACATTTTAAGAGTTATACTCGGATTAAGATTTAACAAATAAAACTATTTTAAGTCAAATGTCATATTATGAAAACCATTGCAAAACCAATATTGCCCAGTGCCATACACAACACCAAGTGTCAAGATATTGAAGAAGAGCCACTGCTCCCAAAACCATGTGACCACTCTTCAAAATGGCTGTCTCATACCTGGGTACAGAAAATAATATTTTATGTTCTGTTCAGTTCAGTTTATTGATTACAAGTATGTATAAAAAATATTTTTTTAATACATACACAAATATTTAAACCATAATAGAATTCTCAAATAAAACAATAAGTGTAACATGCACCCATATTTCATTTTAAATATTTCAATAGTATCAGAATTAAATGCTACCGGTGCCTTGATATATGCATTCATAGCTATAAATATAGAGGATAATGTATGGGCAGCAGTGTGTAACAACGCTATGTTTGCCTTCGAGTGGTTCTCTTGGCAACTCTGTTAAACCTCAAAAAAAGATGACTTTTGGGCCACAACAGTGTTCTACCATACATTATAAACACGTGTATCAACACAGTCTAAAACACAGCCCAGGACAGGATAAAGCTTAATACTAAATACAAGCAATAACAATATATACAACACATATAATACTTAGAATTCTTATAAAGCACAGGATATTAACATGAAAGATGTATGATTGTCACAAACATAATCTCCAATTTAATTTTGCTGCAACTTTATATGCAAAACTAGTCAGAGCAAATATACTCTTGACTCTAATGTTAGTATTAAATTCATTTGGGGGTTTTCATCCATAAGTGAAATGTTTTTTAAAACTGTGAAAATCAGTTTTTCTCTGTCCACTGTAAATACTGGACATTCCATTAATAGATTAAAGGTACTTAACTTGGCATTATTACATCATGTACATGGTTGGCCTGATGCTCCAAGATTATCAATTATCCATTTATTGGCAAAAATTCCAAATCTTAATTTAGTGAGCACTCTCCTGTGTTTTATGTTATCACTTATCAAAAGGTATATTTCGACTCCAAAACACTGCTTTATCTGAGTGTTGTATATTCCCATGCATCCCTAATACTAACCAATTCTTTCTGGATTGCAATATCCATAACTCTTTGTACAGCAAGCCCAGAAATGTTCTCTGGTTCCACTTGGCTGCCAAAAATATTTGTAGGGTAGGCCACATTTATTAAGTTCTTGGTTAAGTTTTCCAAACCAAGTATGGGAGCTTGTTCCTATTCCTTGTTTTGCATCCAACCAATAGTTACATATTGAGCTTTCGGCTGGAGATGAACTGATCTTTTTCCAATAAACAGTACATTTTTAATCGCCTTTGTGCATAATGATAAAGCCCCAGTTTCTATGCAGGCTGCTGCTTTAAGGGTGGCTCTAAGAACTCCCAATAAGATTTTCAAAAATAAGTTCTGTACTATTTCATTATCTTTGAAGTTACTGAATAAATCCCAAATTCCTGTCCCATATAATAACTAAGAATTTTGTTGTCTCAAAACAATGATATTGAGCAATATATGAGTTTTTTTGCAAAGGTATTAGCAAAACAATTAATTCCAAGTAATGTGTTAATAGGGTTATTCTTTACTTTTTTGATATGTGCATTCCAGCCAAGGTTCCTATTAAAAGTAACACCCAAGTACTGAACTTCAACAACCTCTGATATACAAACCCCATTTATATTCCAGGCTGTGCAATTTTTCTTGACATCTCCAAAAACACAATTTTTGTTTCATCTGTGTTAAGATTTAAATATAGTTTTTTAAAGAGATTACATCACAGAAACCATTGCCCTACTGAGGCCTAGTGGGTTTGGGATAAGAGAATGGTGTCATCTGCGTAAAGTAGAATTTTAACAGGGATTGAGTACACTTTTGGGGGAAACGTACAGTATAAATCGTGTCTATATCTTCCACTAAAGAATGAGTGTATAAGTTAAACAGTGTTGGGGCCAAAATACACCCTTGCTTGACCCCAGTTATAGCATCTATCGGATCTGTAGCTGCCCTATCTTTTCCATATTTAATTATTAATTTAGTATCAGTCTGAAGTAATTTAATAAATGATAAATTCTCCTTCATACCCTTTTCTTCCAAAAGTTTCCACAAAATGTTTTTATTTACAGACTCAAAAGCAGCTGTGATATCTATAAATTAAGCATAGATTTTTCTTTTTTTTCTGAGTTACATACTTATCTAAACTGTATTTTAATATAAAAATCTGATCTATGGTAGACCGCCCTTTACAAAAGCCAGCTTGGAAATTAGACATGATCTTATAATTCTCCATCCAGTATAAAATTCTATTAAGAAGTACCCTTGAAAAGACTTTGACATTTATTTTCAACAATGTAATTGGACAATAATTTTCTGGAACAAAAATTGAGCCCTTTTTATGCAAAGGAATTATTAACGCCAATTTTCCAGTGGTTTGGTATTTTGGAATTTTACTATATTTTCATACATGGGCAATGCAAATCTGCCCACTATACTGGGTCAGCTTAATATACTTCAGCACTGATATTATCTGATCCAGCAGGAGCCTTATTTCTTTTTTATCTAAAATTGCCTGGATAACTTCCTCTTTAGGTTTTTGTAACCACCCTTCATTGCACAGTTTTTCTTTTCTTTTCTGGGGGTCTCATGAACCACAGAATGGGTCATTTGTGTGCCTCCCAAAATATTTTGAAAATAACTTTGTCATACAATTGGTGGAATCACAACTTCCACATTATACCTGACTTTGCCTGTATCATATATCACTAGATTCCAAAACATAATGCTATCCTATTGTTCAACTGATGTTTGTAAAGAGGTCCATAACCCATGATTAAATGTGGATTTTTTTTTTATTTCAGTAATCCTCTGTATTTCATTTTAAGGGTCTTTAGTGCAATTCTATCCACAAAATTATTATATTTTATTATTATTTTCCCCATTTGCTGTGTTAATTTTCTCTTATCATGGCAATCTTTGTCAAACCAGCTAGCTTTATAATATTTATTAGGTCTTTTGTTTTTCTGCACTATGCCAATTACATCTATTATCTGCTGTTCCAGATGAACATAGAACTCCTGAGTACTACAAACTAATTCAGATGTATTCAGATTTGAGTTAAATGTGATTATACAGATTTGTTTTAATGTATTAGTTGCTTGTGCATATAAAATTGTTTTAAGAGTCTGTACGTTTACTGGAGTCCATTTAATTCTCTTATTATTAAAAACTAACATATTATTATCATCTATTTCTCTATGCTCAGTTTATTTCTTATTAAAATCACAGGGACCCTGTAATATGACTTTTATTGGCCTATAATCACTATCCCAAACACCAAAAATTACCAATGATATGATATTGTGAAATGTAAACAACATCCCCATAGAACAGTCTAAAGCACGACTGCCTTTTTGGTGTACATATGTCCATTTTCCATTCCTATCACAATGGCATCTCCCATTAAGAAGATTAAGATTCAGAGTGTTCAATATCTCTAATAAAAGCTCACCATGTTTATTCCATTTTGAATCCAAAGAGTTCCTAATTGGAATTCTCAGAATATCATCCAAATTCCAATTTTTACAGATGACTTCAGGAGAGATGCCTACCTGGGAGTTAGTCACCTCCTATCAAAACAGTCACTGGGGGGGCGCTACTGAGCAGCCACACAGGAAGCAATGTTTCAGTGAGCTAAGGAGAGAATGTTATACAATTATTATTTTAACTGTATTTTGGGCACTTTGTGCTGAACCTTCAGCCTTCCCTGCATATAGAGACTCAGCCTAGTGTGTCCAATGGGGAAAATGAAGGGAGCTATGGCTACTTCAGCTGATTTCTTTCAGCCAAAGGGGAGATGAGATGAGAGGCCTGAACAGAGCATTCTGACTGGGGCTTCAATTGTTACAGCAATGGAGGAGGAGACCCTAGCTACAGTCAACGCTACCTTGGGGCAGCTCATGCAGATGGTGCAGGATTTGATCCATAAATATGACACTTCCACTCCCCATGTAACAGCACAGAAGACAAACGTGGACGTGATGGTCCAGGCAGTTTCCAGAATGGAGTCTAATGTTAACAAAACTATAGATGTGGTCACTAGGCAGATCAAGAATAATACTGTCCTGCATCTTGAACTGGTTAAAACCAAGTTTGGGAGAGAAATATTAGGCTGCTTGGTTCGCTGGAGTTGGTGGAGGGCAAGGATGGATTGGACTTTGCCCACACTGTTCTTCCCCGGTTGCTCAGATTTACAGAGTATGACTGACTGCTATCTTTTGAAAAGGCCTACCACCTCACCTCCTCGTAGAGCATCAGTGGAGCCATTGTCCCCCAGAGCCTTCATTGTTGTGTGTACCAGAGTTGGAGACAGAGACTGGATTCTTTCAGTGGCTAGACAACGATGCCAGCTTCGATATGGGGACTCGGAAATTTTTTTTATTTCCTGATCTTTCATATGGCACTCGCCAGCAACACAAATCCTTTGATGGTGTTCGGAGTCAATTGCATCAGCTGAAAGTGCAGCACTAGTTGCTCCTCCCAGCCAGATTAAGGCTGTCTAGGAAGGACAAGGTGTATATGTTTAATGGCCCAAAGGACATTAATAAAGTGCTTGGTGTTACTGAACAGAAGCTGAATCACGAAAGTGTGGATGATGCTTCGGAGGGAGACTGATTTTATTACTGGTCTGGTTCATAGACTGTAAAGTACTGTATGTATGCTTTTTGTCCCTCATGGCGAACAGAGCACACATTTTGGGATAGGGTGGATTGGGCTACTTCGATTTACCACTGTATGCTACCATTGGGTTTCTGGACTGTAACTGTTGGGGCTACATTGCAGTGAACACACTACATGTGGTCAGGGGATGCTTTTCTGCTACTGTACATCACAAACTTACTGGCACATAATGAAAGTCCTATTGGGCTGTAGCTTAAGTCTGTACCTTGCTGCCAACTTGTTTGTTTTATACTTTTTGTATATGTTTATTGCAGTACTTTGTCCACCCAAACAACCTGTGTTTAAGTCTGAGGGTCTTAAGGGCCAACTTATTGTTTTAAGGGTTTGATGCCAGGCAGCTGGGTATAGGTGCCCATTTAGTTATTTCTCAATCAATCAATAAATCTTTATTTTTCCAGGAGAAAACACCATTGAGAGGACTCATTTACAAGGTAGTCCTGGGTGACCACCTTCTCTCTGGAAGTTTTTGGGAAAGTTCTTGGGAAGACCCTACTTGGGATGTTTAAGGGGGATTTGTTAGACCGGTTGGTCAATATGGTAAACAAATATCCTTTGAACTATTTATTGTATGCCAAATCCCCAGGATCGTGCCTGGAGTGCATGTTATATGAAAATGCTTTGTTATATGTAACCACTAGGTGGCACTCTCCCAAGGGATACTACCCCTGCCTGCGTGACCAAGTGCAGGTTGAGGGGCCTGGGTACTAGAAATGGGTGCCTCCACCCAGACAGGATTAGTGGTAGCGTAGCTGACCTGGGTACAGTCCTCCAGGACACTGTTAGCCCCCTCTTTTCCCCTCTAGTGGCCTTAATGATTCACCGAATACACAGTTGCAATTTGCCCCTGACAACAGTTTTAGCTCCACACTTTTTGCACTTGCCACCAGGGCTGGTTCAGCTGGCTCAGCAGTGAGACCCCCTGTAAAATAAGATTTAGCAAAACAACCAACAATATTTCAATGCTGTTCACCACAACCAGTGTCAGTGCAAAAAGATTTAGATCTGATTTATTTAAGGGGCTGTAACATGGAAGGGGCAGAATCTGGTGGTTGATTCAAGATCTGAATAATTCAGGCTATAAGGCATACACTCAAAGATCCCTGTAACACAGTCACACACACTCTGAGTACCCAGTTGGAACTACGGCTAGCCTGAAACATTGCCCGGGGTAGGCCAGCATTGCAGATGTTGAGGCCCTGTGATGGAAAGAAAACATGCATGCACTTTAGCCTACAATTTGTAATCCGGAGCTGGATGGCTCAGTCCCAAAATGATTAGCAACAACAGTTAAATCAGTTGACACACTTTGATTTGAGCTTTGTTGCAGGGAGCTATCCTGGTGTTTACTCATGCTACCAGTACAGGATGCAGGATGGACAAAATGGAGACCTCAGGATGAAGTGCTGGATTGCCAGGAGAAGCAGGGCGCACATGAAGTACCGTGGTTCCGATCCTGTTCGTTGGTGTTGAGCAGTGAGCCAAATCCCCAGGTGGGTCTCTCCTCTCCTCTCTCGTCAGTTGTTTTTCTGCAGTGTGAACGGCTGTCTTGGCCGAGGTGATAAGGCCCAGACTGGGTGAACAGTTCAGAGACAGTCCGGTAAGTGCTAGATACAGCTTCCAGCAAGCGTGACACATTCAAGCAGTGGGAAACCAAATCGCGACCCACTATCAACATTCAGTACAGTTATAGTAAAAGCAAGGTAAATACTACAGTTCGGATGACAGTCCAGTTGCAATTCACAGGGTCTCTGCACAAATCGTATGCTCTGTGGCAGTCTCAAGTCCTAACAGGTCAATCGCACTGAGGCAAATCTTTGGTCCACTTCAGGAGGATTCAATTTGTCACAAATCAGGATCCGATCTCAAAAACTGCAAATTCGGAAGAAGTCCGTTATAAGGCTCAAAATCTCTTCACTTATGAAGATGGTAGCAGGCAGACCAAACACAGCCTTCCTGCTGATTTCCCTTGCGCACTACGCAGGAGCAGCTGCTCGAATCAGTTGAGCTGTTCACTCTTTCAACTCTAACTCCAGACTGACTGTTGACTTGCTGTACCCAATATTCAGGGCACAGCGAAATATTCGGAGATGAAGTCCGAATTAAGGCTGCTTGAATCTCTCCATGTGGGAGAGCTGAAGGAAGGCAGGCCAGACTCAGCCTTTCTGCTGAATCCCAATGCTACCCAGTGGGGCAGCAGCTCGACCAGCTCGAGCTGCTCACTTTTCTAGTTCCAACTCACTTCTGCCTCACTGCTGCAGGCAGTTCTGGGATTTCCCCTAATCCAAAGGGTTTGGTTGGTTGATCCATCTGTCTGTCAAAGCAAAGGCTCCCCCTTCAGGTCCATTTAGGCGCCAAAGTGTGAAAACTACAATTCCTACAGAAATTCACTCCCACAAGACCCCTGGGGACAAACTCCATTTTAAGGTCCCCAAAGGTACTGATTGGTCCAAACTGGCAGTCCAGGACCAAGATGGTGGTGCATAGCAGAAATGTCCATGCTGCAAAGAAGGCAGGTTAGACAAACTACAATATTGTTATTAATAAAGCAAACAAACAACCAACAGTCACAGATCCCTGTAGGGCTCCCTCTGTGCAATTAGCGATGGCAGAAAGGAGCGATAACACTGCAGCCCGGGTGGGACTCGAGCCTGAAACTACTTGGCCCCTACCCAGATTGATTATACACCACAAAATAGGCAGCTCTTAAAGAGACAGACTTGGAGGCTAACAGGGCACTCGCATGCAGACACTTTTAAATGGCTAGGACACAGAACGGCAGCCTTTCAGTGGGCATTTAGGCAAGCCCAAGGAAGACTTTTGGGAACCCCATTTGTAGGGGGACTACACCCTTCCCCACCTGGCAAGAACCTGGTGTCCACGTCAAGTTTATACCACAAAGGCATGGAAAAAGACAATATACTATACGTTATATATGTGACATTACTACACAATACCATATAATGACTGATGCATCAGTAAAACATAAACTTATCACATTACTACACTTATTCAGTATTCTTTACACATGTACTATATCCATAATGACAACAGGTTTGCATTTTTCATACATTCAGTACTGATTCCACTATGATTTATGCAATGATATTACTACACTTATTCACGTAATAGTTTCTTGCACTTTAAACAATACAGATGGGCACCCATTCCTATCAGCTGACTTAGGGCTAGATGGGGCAGGGACACCATGTTTTTCTCTCAGAACATTTCTTCAGAACATTTAACGTGGAACTAGACTTCAGATCGGATATATTTAACAGGAAAATCTGGATGCTGAAACACTTCGAGTAGTGCCCCACACAATCGAGCAAACTCAGTCTCCAGGAGTCTCAGGTGGTCTTCCACAGTAGTTTCTGGAGTCTCACCTCTTGTCTCAGGCTCCTCACCAGAAACTTCATGCTGGGCCCCCCCCGAAGGCCAGTCAAAACAGCAGGTTTCAGAGCTACAGCTGAGCCTACCTCCAGTGACTGCTCAGCCTCCTGGTTGCTCGCATCAATAGGAGAAAATCAGATGATCCTCCAGACACTGCTGCACCTGCAGTCGAGACATCAGGTACTTAGGGTCTGTAACCGACGTCAATAAGTGGTCCATCCTCAACTGGTCCATCCCCAAGGGTGTAACCTCCCCTTGGGTAACCAGATTCTGTAGTACCCCTTCCATCCTCAAAAATATAGTCTGACAACAACTCCCCGCAGCTGTTGCTGCATGGTCATAAACTTTCGCTGCAGCTCCCTTACATCCCAGTCAGGGTCGAATACAGAGGCTAGATTATCTAGATACTGCTGGGCAGATACAGGGGACTCCGTAGCCTGAAGCCCCCGCGCAATATGTAATGCAGGCCCCTTAAGCGAAGCTAAAATTTCCTTTCGCTTCTGCTCATCAGTTCCAGACCAATCCCATAACATCCATTCATCACGAATCCTCCAGGTCTCCCAGTCTTCTTCCCTGCAGGGAGTGGGAATAATTCCAGAGAACACACTCTCCATGATCTGCCAAACGCGGGAAACCAGTTGGCACCAAATATTCCAGTAAAGTCAGACATTACTGATTCTGGCCACTAGGAGGCGTTAATCCCAGTGGTGCCTCCAAGATGTAAGCCCTAGGTGGCACTACCCCAAGGGATACTACCCCTGCCTGTGTGACCAAGTGCATGTTGAGGGGCCTAGATACTAGAAATGGGTGCCTCCACCAGGAGGACAGGGTTAGTGGTAGCATAGCTGACCTGGGTACAGCCCTCCAGGACACTATTACCCCCTCTTTTCCCTCTAGTGGCCTAAATGATTCACAGAATACACAATTGCAATTTGCCCCTGACTGCAGTTTTAACCCCACACTTGTTGCACTTACCACCAGGGCTGGTTCAGCTGGCTTGGCCCTGGAAACCCCCTGTAAAATAAGATTTAGCAAAACAAAAAGCAATACTTCAATGCTATTCATACAGAGGTACACCACAACCAGTTTCAGTGCAAAAAGATTTAGATCTGATTTATTTAAGGGGCAGTAACATGGAAGGGGGCAGAATCTGGTGGTTGATTCAAGATCTGAGTAATTCAGGCTATAAGGCATGCACTCAAAAGTCCCTGTAACACAGTCATACACACTCTGGCTACCCAGTTGGAACTATGGCTAGCCTGAAGCATTGCCCGGGGTAGGCCGACGTTGCAGCTGGTTGGGGCCCTGTGATGGAAAGAAAACATGCATGCACTTTAACCCACAATTTGTAATCCGGGGCCGGATGGCTCAGTCCCAAAATGATTATCAACAACAGTTAAATCAGCTGACACACTTTGATTTGAGCTTTGTTGCAGGGAGCTACCCTGGTGTTTACTCACACTATCCAGTACAGGATGCAGGATGAATGAAATGGAGACCTCAGGATGAAGTGCTGGATTGCCAGGAGAAGCAAGGCCCACACGAAGCACCATGGTTCCAATCCTGTTTCTTGGTGTTGAGCAGGGAGCTGAACCCCAAGGTGGGTCTCTCGTTGGTTGTTTCTCTGTGGTGTGAGCACTGTCTAGGCCGAGGTGGCAAGACCCAGACCGGGTGAACAGTTCAGAGATGGTCCTGTAAGTGCTGGATACAGCTTCCAGCAAGTGTGACACATTCAAGCAGTGGGGAACCAAATCGTGACCCACTATCAGCATTCAGCACACTCATAGTAAAAGCAAGGTAAATACCACAGTTCAGATGACAGCCGGTTGCAATTCACAGGGTCTCTGCGCAAATCGTATGCTCTGCGGAAGTCTCAAGTCCTGACAGGCTGATCGCACCGAGGCAAATCTTCGGTCCACTTCAGGAGGATTCAATTTGTCACAAATCAGGATTCGATTGCAAAAACTGCACACCCAGTATAAGGCCAATGGAAAAGAAGCCCAAGTTCCACTTAATCTGGGGCCCACTAGGACGAGCCCTGCCAGAGGCATGGTTTCCAGATATACAGCAAACTGAGTATAGACTGCCACTTAAATGATAAACACTGCATGGTAAACCCCTGACTGGGTATAGAAGTGTCCACTGATAGGAGGCATAACCCTTTACAGAGGAGCTGTCAACTCAAGTTAGCTTAGGGTGGTTTCAATGTTTTAAAGAATGTTTTCAGACCAATTCAATACAATAATCAGATATGCACTGTAATATTTTATTTTACTTCATTTTATTACTCAAATTTTGCTTATGTATTTATGTTTGCACCATTATCAATTTCTAGTCTGCATTCTCACTTTTGTAATATTGGAAAAACTGATTGTATGTGCAATTCTGCTGACCTGTAAAATAAAGTTAAAAAAAAAGTAACTAAAGGGTTGCAATAACATAGTAGAGTGTGATATTATGGTAGATGGCACTACCTGCCAACACCCTATGGCTACGGCTAATGCCTTTAATAAATTTTCCACAGACTTGGACAGGTTTAAACCCAATTCTCCAGAGTCCCCTCCCATCTCCTCCGACCAATCTAATCCTGGATATCCTGGAAGCGACATCCCAGATTTCCATTTTAGGCAGATAAAAATGAAAGAGGTATTACATCTCTTGAATCATCTAAAAAAGGTTCCGCAGTCTTGAACCTAAGCTCCTCATGATTGCTGCTCCTGTCATCATTTCCCCTGTGGCTATGCTGTTTAATAAACCCCTTATCAAAGTCTGTTATATGGCTCAAGGTCTCTTCACTTATGAAGATGGCAGCAGGCAGGCCAAACACAGCCTTCCCAACGATTTCCCCTGCGCACCACACAGGAGCAGATGCTTGAATCACTCGGGCTGTTCAATTTTTCAACTCTAACGCCAGACTGATTCTTGAGTCGCTGTACCCAATATTCAGGACATAGAGAAATATTCAGAGACAAAGTCCGAATTAAGGTTGTTTGAATCTCTCCATGTGGGAGAACTGAAGGGAAGCAGGCCAGACTCAGCCTTCCCGCCAAATCCCCACGCTACCCAGTGGGGCAGCAGCTCGACCAGCTCACTCTTCCAGCTCCAGCTCACTTCTGTCTCACTGCTGCAGGCAGTTCTGGGATTTTCCCTAATCCAAAGGGTTTGGTTGGTTGATCTATCAGTCTGTCAAAGCAAGGGCTCCCCCTCCAGGTCCATTTAGGCGCCAAAGTGTAAAAACTACAATTCCTACAGAAATTCACTCCCACAAGACCCCTGGGGACAAACTCCATTTTAGGGTCCCCAAAGGTACTGATTGGTCCAAACTGGCAGTCCAGGACCAAGATGGTGGTGCACAGCAGAAATGTCCATGCTACAAAGAAGGCAGGTTAGGCAAACTACAATATTATTAATAAAGCAGATAAACAGCCAACAGTCACAGATCCCTGAAGGGCTCCCTCTGTGCAATTAGCAATGGCAGAACGGAGCAATAACACTGC
The DNA here is from genome assembly GCA_016271365.2 of Neoceratodus forsteri. Taxonomy (NCBI): domain Eukaryota; kingdom Metazoa; phylum Chordata; order Ceratodontiformes; family Ceratodontidae; genus Neoceratodus; species Neoceratodus forsteri. The sequence continues at coordinate 1,443,362,580 of CM057459.1, forward strand.
AGCCCAGGTGGGACTTGAGCCCAAAGCTACTCAGCCCCTACCCAGATCAATTATACACCACATGGGAAACATTCAAAACTAACAGTAATATTGAACAATAGTTTCTTGAAACCACCATTAAACATGGTTTGGACCAACTAGTGACTATTCCTACAAGGAATAATAACATACTTGACCTTGTCTTTACAAATAATGCTGACCGCCTTTCGACTCCCATCATTTTGCCACCTTTGGGTAACAGTGACCATAGCATGATCACATGTGATATCATAAGACATGTAAATGGCAACAAAGGGATTAGTAGGTTTAAACATTATTATAAAGCAGATTATGATAATCCAAAAAAATTTTGACTTCATGGAATTGGTCTAATGACCTAAATAATATTGAGATTGAGCATGTGTGGGGAAAAAATAAAAGCCAAAATGGATTACAGTTTAAACACCTGGGTGTCTGACAGACTAAAATATAATAATAATAATAATAATAACAAACAAAGAATACTTTTATGGTGGACAAAAGATTTAAAGTGTATCATAAAAAAGAAACAATTTGCCTGTAATAAATACAGTAAGTTGAAAAAGGTCTCTGATTGGTGTAAGTTCAAAAAACTTGCTAGGAAAGCTAAACAAATTATTAAAAACTCAAAACAAAAATTAGAGATAAATTTAGCTAAAAACATTAAAGATAATAAGAAAAAGTTTTATAATTATATCGGTTCAATAAAACAAACTCATACTGGGACAGGACCATTAAAATCAGACGACAAAATAATCACTAGTGAAAAGGATATGGTTATAGACTTTAATTAATATTTCAAAAATATATTTAGTCATTCAGACTTAATACCTTTGGTCACTCAATACACATCAGATGTCATATCATTTTTTTCAGAACAGGATATAGTAGAAGCCATTAACAAATTTAAATGTAATACTTCTCCCGGTCCAGATTGTATTCACCCCAAATTTGTAAAAGAAGTATCTAAAGAACTTTCTGGTCCACTAACTTATTTATTCAATATGACTATAAATCAAGGAAGGGTTCCTCAAGCCTGGAAAATGGCGAACATTACACCTATTTTTAAAGGTGGTAACAGACAGATAATAACTAACTATAGGCCTATCAGTTTAACCTCACTTATCAGCAAGATTATTGAAAGATTAATTCATTCTAAAATTTCTGAACATATTAAAACTTCTGGTAGCACAGACATTTTTCAGCATGGTTTCTCCACTGGTAGGTCATGCTTAACAAATCTCCTTCATTTCTTTGAGCCAGTTAGCAATGCGCTGGATAATGGCTTTCCGGTGGACGTCATATTTTTGGACTTTGAAAAGGCATTTAATACTGCCTCACATAAAATTTTGATTGAACATCTACACAATTTAAATCTGGACATGCATTTTATCAATTGGATTTCATCATGGTTACATAACAGATATCAAAAGTGGTTATTAGTGGTCATGAATCCAATTGGAGTCTAGTAACCAGTGGTGTACCGCAAGGCTCTGTCCTTGGACCTCTACTTTTTAATAAAATGATTACTAGTATGAAAACATCTAAAGATGTCTGGATAAATAAATACGTAGACGACTGTAAAATAGGTTGTATTGTGAATAACACTTTATTAGCAAATATATTACAAGATAATTTAAATAATTTAACAAATTGGGCAGTAAAAAATGAAATGAAATTCAACCCTGCAAAATGTAAAGCTATGCATATGGGTAATAATAATAAAAAGTACACATATTTAATACAAAATGTAAAATTAATGACCACTACAGAGGAAAAGGATTTGGGTATAGTAATTACAGATAATTTAAAATTTAATTCCCATACTAACAACACTGTTAAAAAATGTCACATGATTATAAGTAATATTTTGAGACATATCAAAAGTAAAAAATCATTAGTAATATTGCCCTTATATACAAGCTTGGTTCGCCCTCTCTTAGATTACTGTGCTTCATTTTGTGCCCCAATCTCTATTGGCTATCAGCAAATGACAGAAAGAGTGCAGCGTAGAGTAACTAAAAGGACTGATAAAATGGCTGAAATTGATTATAGTACTAGATTAAAAACATTACAACTATACTCTTTGAAGTATAGAATTTTAAGAGGTGGTCTAATTTACACTTATAAAGCATACCAAAATGATTATTTGCTAAATTCTATTGGATTAGAAAAAAAGTTTACAAATAATTTTACTAGATCACATACTTTGAAACTAAAATTGACCCTATGTAAAACTAACAAAAGAATGACATTTTTCACTCAGAGAATTCCTCCTATTTGGAATACACTGCCAGCACACATTAGAAATAGTGAAAATGTAGAACAGTTTAAAAAAAAGACTTGATGAATACATGGGTAATAAGAAGTTTTACTTCCACCACTGATATCAACAGGTGGCAAGTTCAGAAATGGGCATCTCGCCTTTTGAGCTTGTACCAATCTATGAATCTATGAATAGGCAGCTCTTAAAGAGAGAGACATGGAGACTAACAGGGCACTCACATGCAGCCACTTTTAAATGGCCAGGACACAGAATGCCAGCCTGTCAGTGGGCATTTAGGCAAGCCCAAGGAAGACTTTTGGGAACCCCCATTTGTAGGGGGGTTACATATATCCTTATAGTTACCTCCCCCATGCTGTATCGACTGGGGTGGTTCCTCATTAACCTCTGACAAATGTACTTCTTTCTTTTTACCTTATGGTTAACTGGATTCACCTGTGAATCTATTTTTTATGGTAAGTTTTATCTTGCAAAAAACTAATTAATATATAATACAAAAATAAATCACCCCGGGATACTGGGTTTGAATGTGTTATACCAAATTTTTTAAAGTATCCAGGGATCTCGAAATGGGAGAATTAGCAGTGTGTGGAGGAAAATACACATTAATTAATATACATATGGACTTATTATTTTGTGATAATTCAATGCCAAGAATATAATGTTTAACATCCCTTGTAATACATTTAACATTTAACTTAAGTCCAACATTTACAAAAGTGCACACTTCTCCTGAAGTTCTGCCATATTCACTTGTTTTTTTGGCTGAATTAAACCAACTTTGATGACTTTCAAGAAAACATTCATCTAGGGCAGTGGTTCTCAAATGGTGAGGCCAGTCTCCCAAGGGAGGCCCCAGATTGTTCCAGGTGAGGCCCAGTCAAGTTTGAGAATGTATAGTATTTAAATTTTAAGTTCTGGATTTTGTGTGTGAAGAGATGAAGCAAACTAAATATGTATAATGCAGGTGAATTTCATTAATTGTGCACAGATTCAAGACCAGAAAAATCCCACTGAGCCAAAGCTTTCTTCTGGGTGTGTATTTATATGCAGATTGGTTACTGGGAAAGACATAGCAAGTCAAGGCTCATTTCTACAGTAGATGTTCATTATGTAAATTAGTGACCGGGAAGAGCATACAGAATCAAGGCTTGTTTCTATAATAGGTGTTAAATTACATGTAAATTGTTGACTGGGAACAGCACACTGAGCCAGGCTTGTTTTCAGGTGTGGACTGGGGTAAGGGTAGAGGAAGTTGCTTAGCAACAGGGTAAGAAGTGAAGCGATGAATGTGGCTAGGAGGGTTGTTCCAGATAGAGGGGAAACAGAGTAATAAAGGTCCAAGAGTCAAAAAAGTGGAGTGACAAGGATAACTTGGGGTGTGGGGTTGGAGGGGGAGAACAGTAAGTTGAATAAAAGAGAATATACTCAGTCAGCTTTATTAGTCTCACTTTACTCCTGGTGTACTGTGCAAAATATGTATATTTTTAATGGGGAGGCCCAAGGTTTTTTTTTTCCAAATCTGAGGGAGGCTCAAAATGTTTTCCATGGCTTGGGAGAGGCTCACAATCACAAAGTGTGAAAATTGATGATCTAGGGTACAAGCCCAAGTTTCTTACAACATAACTACTGTATAGGGTGGCTGGAAAGAAAGTTTACACATCCAGTGTCTCTAAGCTACCCTGCAACACCTGCAATACTCCAGCTAAGTATCTGTAGATTATGAGATACAAGTAACGTATTATCATTTACCAGTCAACATTCCTCCTCAAGTTGATTAGATTTTATGTGATGTAATCTTAGACAAGTTTCTTAAGGCATCTATTAAAAGAATTACAGAGAGCTGCATTTAAACCATTAGAGTCCTTTTATGTGGAGAAAGTGCGTGAAAGTTCTTATTAATTCTTAGAAAGTTCAAGGGACCATTATACAATGACAAGAACATTTCTTGCATTCTGATTTATTTATTTATTTAAAAGTTGATAACCGGGAAAGACACCATTAAGCCAGGGTTCGTTTCCAAATGCGACCTGGAGAAAATGGTTACATAGGGAGAAACAGTGACATAAAACAACATTAGCAAGTTAGCAATCATGGGTCATGGTTACAAGACAAAAACGGAAAGTAACAGCCTGATACAGGCATACAAATAAAGACAGAAATGGAGCCTCAGTTACAATACAAGTACAAATGCAGGTCAGTGTGTGCCTGAAACAGTGATGTTATTTCAGCATAACAGCACTGTATCAAGTCCGTGTACACACATGACCCTCTCACATGTGCAAACATTACAGATATTAGTCCGCACAAGCTCCTACTGTTACACAAGCTCCACACTAATGAATCACCTGACAAACAAACATCAGTACACATCACACATCCAACTCAATCCCTAGTCAGTCAGCTGTGAAACCGACTTTACTGAAAGACATGAGGGTTAGCGTCGGTCTTTCAGTTTCACTTCCCGATGGCCAGGTTCCTCCTGCCCCACTTAACTGCCCAAATCATGTGAGTATCAAATTTAAAAGAAAGCCATCAGTAAAAATGGCATTTCAGTCTCCATCTGCCAATACAATCACACTACCATCATTGAGACTGCTGTCCCCAGTGTTCATCGGA